>CM042748.1:14016382-14023882 GCA_022496165.2 Catalaphyllia jardinei
TGGATGTGACAGTTTTGGAAGATTTTACATACCATTTCCCAGCTCTTGAGAAGATCAGAATTGGGGGAAAGCTGCAATAGGGCTTTCTTGCCACACTGAACAAGACCTGAAAAAAAAGCAGAGATTAAGGCAGTGTTACAATCAATTTCCTAATAAATACCTTTTTCTCAATGGAAGGACCATATGCACATCTGCCTTATGTTGAAATTTAGGTTATATTTTGCTTTCTTTCACTCTGAACTGCAGAAAAAAGCTCAAAATAAGTTTCTGCTCCACAACATAGCAAAAACTTTGTCTTCAAGTTTTGAATTTGAAGCAATAATTTGGATGAATGGTCAGTTGCTTGATAAAGTGTTTAACAAAAAATATAAGGAGTACCAATGCAATGATTCTATGTACCTAACATTACCAAGAACATTTATAGAGTTGAGTTATGAATATCATTAGGTGACATTCCTGTGTGCGTGATAATTATGCTAATTGTAGCTTTGCGCAAATCAAGACTCAAAAGCATCACAGAAGCACTTATATGTTGATTTCACATCAATGGGAAAGCAAGTGATGTTGATTTCACTTTAAAAATACACATACATGTTGATTTCATATCAAAAGGGGTCCTCAAAAACGATGTTGATTTCACCACAATGTATGACCACAGAGATGTTCATTTCACTAAAAGAAGACAGATAATGTTGACACACACAAAAAAAAATTGGAGATTTCACTTGAAAAAAAGAACACACATCAGTGACCAACCTTTGACACATACTTTACCATTCTAAAATCAGTTCTCACTTTCTGAACTTTGTGGACAGTAATTAATGTTGTTTCTATTATTGTAAGTTTTACTTTTAATTGAAATTTTAGCTTTTTAAATCATTGTAAGTTTGCTTTTAATTGTAATTTTAGCTTTTTAACCTTTTTATTCCATTTTTAATCTTGTCATGCGCATTTGAACATTTTATGGAATTTGCGCATTATAAATGTTATTATTATTATTATTATTATTAATGTTTGGTCAAGGGGCCACAACTCACGAGAGGATTGTTTTCTTTAGCAAGAACTACTCTTGGGCTTTGCTGCTTGGATAGACCTGACTACAAATGCTGATAATTGGATTGCATCAGTTTGTTTGAACATCAGAAAACAAATTTTGGATCTTCAAAAGGTGCTGATAACTTACAGGTTTATCAGGGCTTTACGATGCCTCTCAACCATAATGCAGGCATCTAAGGTATTTTTTTAAGAGCTTGATATCTCTTTTCTATTTGATAGTATTTCCCTTGGTGCACACTCCAACTCACGTGCTGTGTAGCCTGTGTAGCTTGGCAATTTTTAAGCAATTTGAGCGGGTTAAGCTGTAGAAGAGAGCACCAAAGTCACATTAACGAGTGGCTTCCAAGGACCCTGACAACTGAGAAACCACCTTGTTAACCCAGTGGATGTATGGGCCATTGCCAACAGACCAGAAGGCTAACATGTCAATCGAATTTTTTGGTAATCTCTAAAGGGACAGCTCCAAGAAACAAGACTCTGATTATAACACAGATCTTTGGCACATAAACAGAAAAAAATTGAGAAAGCATTCTTGAAATGCATTATTATTCTTTGTGAATTTCACGAAATTGTTAGCTTTGAAACACGAGCAAGAGACAGCCTCCAGGAACTTTGATCATAGCTTGCTCCCCTTTCTGTGGGCTCAAGTAGATGAAATTATGAAGTTCAAATACGTTTCTTATTTTACATGTACAGGCATGGAACACACAATCAGATGATGTGTCTAATCTATCTATTTCTAAATAAATCTCAGATTTTTGACAAACAGCCATTTTGAATTCCTTCACACTCATAGACCTGGAAATGTTTACATTAGATCCGAATTAGGCAGACAAGAGCAAAGTCTACAACAATTATCATTTACACTTCTCTCAATTCCTCCCTTGACAGGCTTTTTCAGTGTATTGCCCTTTGCCACCATCAAGCAAACCCCACATCAAATACTTTTGTTTTGATGGACTCTAAAGTATCACAGTAAATTTTTCCTGGATGGAAGTTTCTCACTTAATAAATAAATATTTCCTATTTTCATTTGGCTTTCTAGAGAACAGCTAAGATTCTGATGGATTTGATTTTGACTTTGAACACTATAAACAGAAGCTACATTTGATGTATCATATTGGCATGGGATGTAACCATCTTTGCTTGAGAGAAAGCTATCTTGATCTTCCAAAAATTGGCAAACAAGTGAAAAAAAGTCGAGGTCAGCATTTTAAAATATAATATGTGGTTATTTTACCGAGATTGAGGCAAATCAGAGCTAGAGAAGAGAAAAAAGGACTAAAATTTGGCATAAAGTGGATATGCATTCAACTCTTCAATTATTGGTAACTTTGGTATCAGAAATTGATCTTAGTCACTAAAAGCATAATGTTTTCGTGTATTGCTGTTGTCATTTTGATAATAAACTCACTTGTTACCTTCATTCAGTACAGCCAGAAGCTCAACACAGTCAATACTAGAAAAGAATCCCAGCTCTTCCATAGAGCCAAACCCAATGTAAACTGGTCGTTCACCACTTCCTTTAAAACTGGACAAAAAGTCTGGTAAGGCACTGTATCCTGATGTGGGATGATACACCTTGATGTCATTAATAGGCTCATCTGGGATTTCCAAGAACCAATAACTGCACAAGACAACACTGCAAATAGAAGATATTGTTTTTCAACAATATGATTTGGTTGTGGTATCTGCAGTGCCCTTGGATTGTTCTGGAAGCTTTCTTTTTGTTTTTGAGTTCAAAGTAGTAAGCAGGGCTTTTTTTTAGTAATTCTTCAAGAGTTCTCTTTCGTCACTACAGTTGTTTACTAAGCACTACAACTACAAGGATGTCTGTGTGCACTGCATGCCGCTAATGTTCAGTGGCATCTGTTAATTGACTAAAGTCACCTTTCTGGCCAGTACTGTGGTTTCTCAATCACTCGTGGGCTGATCCCATACAGTAAGGTAGTTGGTGGTGGAAGCGGGTCATCAGGCCTCAGCTCAGCATAAGGACACACGGGTAAGCCAATACTGTCACAGAATTCACCAAAATCATCCAAGTACAGTCGCCACATCCAGTGGTCAATGTCCCCATAACTCACTTGACCTAGAAGTTGTAAAAATCCTCCATTGTCATTATATGTGTAATACAATACTGAAGTTATGCACATGAAAGGGCATAGAATGACAGCAGGGGGAAGATGTGAGAAGCAGAGAGAGAGGAGATGGGAGGAGACTCACCAGGAGGTTATCCATTGGAGTGAGTGGTGAGGAATTGCCTTGTGTGCCCTCTAGTTGCCAATTGGAAAGAAGATGATGTGAATGATAAATGTCAGCAATTAAGTGCTCCAGGAATAAGGTGTCTGCTTGCAATGATTCATTGCATTCGCAATTTCTCCCCTCTAAATTGTTAGATCAGCATTTTATTACCAGAAAGGCATATCACTACCCACAGGTCTCACCGTTGATCATATTTAATGTCATGCATTAAGTGTAAGAAAATAATAAAAGAAATACCTTGAGCTGAATTTCGTAGTCTCTGGTACAAATCTGGGTAAGCATCAACAAATTTGCCTTCGAATGTTACAGGTGGGGTTCTGATACAAATTTAATAACAAAATTTTACATCGAATTTAATTTTAAACATAAAATCCGTGTCAATATGTAAGGCTCAGACACTTTTTCACACCACTTTTTACCTGGTGACAGCAAATGGGGATGCCGCAACACATGGTACATCAAAGTACTTAGCAATGAACCAACCCTCACAAGCAAAGAGGTTAAAAACAATGCCATCTGCCCCTCGGCAAGCTCGTAAGCTTCCATGCATTTCTATTATTCGATCTTGTTGCTGACTCTTAGAGAAACCTCTTCCACTGCATACTTGAAGCTTAATTGGAAGAAAAATAGTATACCTCATTACACTGGGAGATGCTGCATATAATTAAGAAATAGAAAACATGTAGTACCGTGTTTTTATCGAGTTATAGAAACATGAGTGGAAGTTTGAGAGAACGAGAAATGCTTCGGGAACACGAGCTGCAGGCCAGTGACAGGACGTTAGTAGATTTATACTAAAACTCGATAGAAACACAGTACATGTGTTCTACTTCTTTTAGAAAACACTGCGGTGAGAAAAAGGAAAACTTGTTACCGGTAACTTTGATTATCAAAATGTACATTCTCTTTGCTCAAGCCATCACTACATCAACAGCACGCTAGTTCTGTGTCTCCATCAAGTTATACAAACGCAATTTTTAACCAATCAGCACATGTGCTTTCTTAGGACTGTTTTCTAATTCAATTTATATAATAACCCAAGTTATTCTCGCATTTTGATTGGTTCTCGCCTATGATCTATTAGAGGACAGATGCATGATTGACGTCATCATTACAAAGTTTTTCCCTCTGCCGTTTTAAAATGGCGGAAAATTTTGACAATTAGGATGATATTTTACGTGACTGGGCAAAAGATAAAGTACAAAAAAGTCTTGCCGAGGAATTGAACAGGTTTGAGAAGCCAGAAAACGAAAGAAAAAGCCGTTTCTTTAAAAAGATGATACAGAAATAATTTTCTAGCAGCCTCAGTCGGCAGTTGAGCGCGACTAAACCACGCACAAACTTGGTCTTGGTAAGCCGAGAACCACTCCGTTTTCTCGAATTTAACAAACCCAATAAACAAAATGTTTCTGAGATTAATTTCTTTAAAAAAATTTAACTTTTCCCAGTGTCAAAACAACTGTTGACTCACTGATTAATGTCAGGAATGAAACATCAAAACATCACTTCTTAAAATTGGTAAAATAAAATACATAACCTTGCTTTCCGATGCAAATGTTCCTGTCCGTTTCAGGCCACAGCAGCGAGCTAAGTATAGCTAACCACAGCTCACTGTCAAGAGTATCGCAGCTAAAATGTGTCTCCGACACTATATCAAGCTGATTTGAGAATCACCAACCACAGAAGACAAAAATCTCCACCGTCATTTACGCTCCTTTCATTCAAAACTCGAATCAAATGGCCTCTGGGTTGACCACAACCACAACTTTTCCGAGACTATTTTTTCAACTCCTGCAATTATCAAGGCAACGTCCAAGCTTTTCGGCTCACAGGGCTGCTCCAATGACAAAAACTGACTTGATTATTCCAGCATTTTCTTCAAGATTTGTAGATTTTGCAGTTCAATTCTGCTTTCGCTGTAAGTTTTCATTCCACGAGAAGCGACGCTCAAGTCAGGTTTGACAGTGACATGATTTTTCTTAACCAATCACAATTCTTTGCTACGCATAGCAACCAATGAAACTGCTTCATTTTGAATGTATAGATCACATCAAATGGCTTTTTTCGTGCAAAGGCGGGGCAAAAGGCCGGCTTTCGCGTTATGTTAAAATGTTTTGAAACAAAAAAGGCTTTTCGTTATTATATAAAACAAATAAATTCCATGTTGCCGTACGTCTGATTCAGTAATAGATCACAGAAGACGTCAAAATGTGGTAAGAACATCAGTGACACACTCGGCTACGCCTCGTGTGCCACTTTTTTGTTCTTACCACATTTTGACGTCATCTGTGATCTATTACTGAACAGACGCACGGCAACATGGAATCTATTTGTAAATATTACTAGGTAAGATGAATAACTAGTGGATAAGACAAATAACTCTGACAATGCTGTATGGTAATAAATTCTCCTTAGCTCTGTAAATAAAACTTAAATTATTATATTTATCTTCTTTAAATTAAACCATTTAATCATCCTTTTAGATGTACCTCCATTTTCTCAAGGTTGCGAGGTCCGTTATCAGTCCCAAGCTCATCCACAGCCATGAAATCAATGTTATACTTTTTAAGGATGCTATCAAATTTCAGTCTGTGGCATGCATGGGTTGCAAGTGTACACTTATCTGTTGGGCTGTTTTGTCTGAAGGAGATGTAAGACAGTTTAAGTTAGAATTAACTTGTCATGGTTAGAGCCTGTTCTTTTGAACTATATTTTACATAAAAAATGTGCATGGAGGAGAAAATTAAACAATAATGCCTGACCCTGTTTGAGAATACAAAATTCAAAATTATTGATTGATACCCCTTCTGAAACCCAAGCCATATTCAAGAGAAAAAAACCAGAATTTAATGTTAATAGGTCATTTCTTTTTGCTTTAGCTCAGCAATTACATACATTTACAATTTTAATGAGGCTAAATGTAATTTAGGCAAAGTTAACCTTAAAGCAATGCTGGTCAGCAGTTTCCCCATTTGTACCAGGGGTGGCCCAATGCCTCTGCAAGGGGGACCTCATGATGTATACACGCAGCTGCTTGCTTGCAATTCTTTGCAGTGTTGTTGCAATAGCTTGCTGTTTGCGTGCCAGTTTGTGCTTTGGTTTTTCCCATCCTTCCCTCCCTCTTGAGGTATGGGCTAGGTAAGTAGTGGGTCGGTAAGTATTCCACTGAACTGTTCAGTGTGACGGTGCCTGGTGGGGGCCACTTGCAGGGTTGCCATGGATACCTCCTCCTCATGCTAGTGCATTGCCCAGCTCCACCAACTTTGTAGGCACCAGCACCCAAGCTCATCTATTGGTGAGTTTAAAGATACATCCCTCCTAGATCAAAGGGAATCCCTTGACACAAGGCATTTTGTTATGGGAGTACCCCCACCCCACCCCCACCGTCTCAGAGTGTGCAATGTGTTTAAAATAATATTAAAAAATCCACGATTTTATTTTTGAAATATCGACAGTTTAAACAAAATTTATCAAAAATTGATAAGTGAATATTTCTTACGAATCAAATTGTACAGATTCGATTTAAATCACAGCACAGAGCGCACATTTACTCTTACGATTCCATCATACCGGCAAAAAAAATTGCCTCCGGAGTGTCTCGATGCGCGTTGTCGACGTTATTAAAGAATGCAGAAAGAACGTGAATGCTTAAGGTTCTTATGAAAATTTAGCTTGAACAAATAAACAAAATGCACCGAACAGACATGATGCACGTTACTGTAGCTTGTGTAAACAGTTCGATTGTTTCAATCGGCGGACATTCCCTCGCTGGTGGCAAAACAAATTGCTCAATTTGTACAATTTCGAGAGATGTTAATCGAAATGGAAACAGTCCAAAACGTGAAAATGAAATTTCAACAAGGGGCATCCCTAAAATAGACAAAATACGATAAAAGTGAAGCTGATCTGCACCAACATTCAGTCGTAGACGATTTTCGATTCTGCTTCGATTACATTGTTTTTCTCTCAGCGCTTGCACATCAAGACCGGGCATCAAGATAATCGATGAATGGTCAATTTTCTTTCTAACTCAATATTAAGCTCAAGTACCTATTGAAAATTTCCCAGCATGACACTGGCAACAAGCCATGATACAACGAAGGAAAACAATTCGTGCAAATATCCGTGCAAGATTCAAGATTATAAACAAACTCACGGAAACCAAATGATATGTCTGTTAAC
>CM042748.1:14028882-14031382 GCA_022496165.2 Catalaphyllia jardinei
ACATGTAGAGATCAGCAAAACGCACCAGACGACGAGTGAAATACGTGGAGTTGTTGTATGTCCTAAAGACACTGCCAAATCTTGGGTTGAACATTGCTTTCAACGTGTACCTGTCACAAGTAGAACAAAAAATTCAGGCCTGAACGGGATACGAACCCATGATCTGTGAGATACCGGTATGGCAGAGGTCATGGGTTCGTATCCCGTTCAGGCCTGAATTTTTTGGGGGCTTTAATTTCACAACTACTTAAGTCGTGTATATAACTGCGATGACTTCCGAGAAAGATCGCTAGATTCGATCAGAAACCAAAACATTCACATTGTAAGAGTAGTTAAAGGGTCAAACATGATAATGAACATTACGTCATCCATGTCACCACAGTGAAATTATCGTAATTTTACATGTGTCCAATTACAGCTTTTCTCAGGGCTGGAAATCCTAATAAAACACCTCAGTTTATTACTCAGGCTTCCGCAGGAAAGCACGACTCATAAAATGCAAGCCGTTTTGTCTTCGTCGCCAAAAGGGGGGTCATTGTCCCAGGCGTTCCTAGCGTAGAGAGTGGAAACTAGGGAACAGAATGCGACAAATCATGCGATCGCTTTCTTCATCTCACATACAAAGATGTCAATCGTTTGAGCCGCCACGAAGCTCTTCGTAACGTCTCACAGGATTGGTTGAGAAAATTATATACAAACAATGGTAACAATGAACCCTAGCCCTAAAACAATACAGCTTCGTGCCAACAAGACTCAATGAAATGAGAGGTTCTAGAGAGCTTCGTGACAACAGAATCGTTTTCGAAACGGGTCGGTCCTCTAATTATTTTGCTTGAAAGCCTATCAAATAAGCAAAGTTCGTGCTTGTTCTCACGAGAAACAAATGAGTCATGTATGAGTTCAGACTACGAAAACAATCACACAAAACTGACTATTGAATTAAAAAAACTGATACTGACACGACGACCTCAGAAGTTGAAAAAAATCAAGAATCGTCGTAAAACAGAACTTCGAAGATAAGGCAAACAACATGCAATTGCATAAAGAGGATACTCAACGAAACAACTTGAATAGTAATTATCTAAGTGTTACTCTTGTGTCAAATATCCTGATTATTTTATTGTGTTCAGTAAGCTTACTCGTAAAGTACGATTTGATATTGCAGTACGAAGCCCGAGTAAACTCTCTTAGAGCATCCAGTGTAGTAAATGTTTTTCACCATTCTCAGGCTCAGTGCTTGCTTAACCTCACCTTAGTTCTCTTCTCTCTTGTTTCCACGCCTCTAGAAGGTGTGCCCTTCTCGCACTTGGGGGAAAGGCCTGACAAAAAATAAAAAGAAATACAAACCTTTATGACAGTTCATATATTAACTCGCAGACAATAAAAAGCTTTCTCGTCCCTACTTCTTTCGTTTAGCTTAAAACTACAATTTGAGAGGAACTGCTTCTTACTGAGAAACCGATCAATTATGAATAGTAAACAAGCATACAGTAGGTGACTTTAAATCTCTATACAAAGCACCAAAATGAGCTCAAGTTAATTTTGCTGCGTTTAGTTTGCAAGCCAGTTAACTTGTGTGTATACAAAACATTACTTTTATCTTTTTTGGAAATGTCAAGAAGGCACCAGACATAACCAACTAGCCCTACACGTCAAGAAACCGGATAACAAGGTTATAGCACAACCTTAATGGGTAAATTGTCCAAGGTAACCCGCAGAAAGTACTAGTCACTGAGAGAGAGAGAGAGAGAGAGAGAGAGGGAGAGGGAGAGGGAGAGGGAGAGGGAGAGGGAGAGGGAGAGGGAGAGGGAGTGTCAAAACTATCTGTACAAATTTGTTCATCAAATAAGTTCAATCAAGGACTGTTTTGATACAAAGCAGTGATTAACTAACACTCTTGATACCACTCATTACCTTGAGCTGGATGATCAAATCTTGAATATTACTTAACCACACAACAGAACGCTTGAAATCCAGCGAGTTACTTTGCCTGATTTCCCACTAAGACACAAGGAATAACAAAATGAAAATCCTGAGAACGTGGGCAGGACAAGCCTACCATTCAGGGATTTAGTTAGGGAGAAGTCGCAATACAGATCGCAAAACAGGAAAAGACCAGGATGGACGGCATGAAATATAGTTAATTGTACTCATATCAACAAGAACATCTTATGTCCAAGAGGAGAAGTCCATTTACAGACGTCTGCTAAATTACTTGCAAAAGCTTTTGGACAACGTGGACAAAAAAGTGATCTAGGAAAAAACCGTTGGAAACGTTCGTCTTTATAGTAAAGTATAAATGTTTTAAAGAGCTCCAAAGCAGTTAGTTTCCTTTAAGGAGGGAACTCTAGTTCAGGCCCTTGTGGCTGCAGTAAAACTATCATTTTCAACGAAGTTGTTTCAGTCTCTTCTTAGTGTTTGAAGTAATATATCAAACACAGTCTTCCGTGTTTGATATACATTTTATATTTTTTTTAAATACGCTTTATTAGAATATCGA
>CM042748.1:14036382-14041382 GCA_022496165.2 Catalaphyllia jardinei
AGGTATTTAGGGTGTTTATGACGACTATAAACAATAAAAACAAAAAACAAATTACCGAGGCAAGTGCCTCGGTTTGCCTGTTGCTAGCTACGGCGCTGCAAACACGAAAAAGAGTTTGACCAGATTTTCAAACACTGAGAAGAGAGTGGAAATAGAACCTAAAGTGAAGTGTTTGATATATTTTTTCAATCGAAACTAAAACTAAGGAAAAAAACGGAGAAATAAAATTGTAAAAATCTATGCTAATCCAAACGCTGTCACGGTCAAACGCCATTGCAGAAACGTGAGAGGACTGGGAAAAACTATGGTTGTTTTCCGTTTGTTTGAAAAACTAAGATATTCAAATGAAAGATCAACTAAATCTGAGAGTCTTAACCACGAATAGAAGTATTTAGGGGAGGAAAATGGCCACAAAATTATAAGGGTTTGTATGGAAATTTGCAACTTTTGCAAGACTCCCATTTGGACAATTTTCCCCTGAAGACTCCTAAACTTGGTTGGGTAGCTTTTTATTCATTAACATTACGGTTGAAAAGTTTAGATTTTCAATGTAATCAGTATAAGTTGAAACTTAGCACAGTGCTCTCATGTTTCTTCAATGGGCTATGATTTCCTTTGTTTAGACTTGATGAATTAGTAATGAGTTTCAAACATCAAATTCCAAAGCAACAAGTACCTTGCACAATGTATATTTTCAAAGTAAAGTAAAAATATATATATTGATATTTTCAAAGTACATGAGTGTTTGTACTAAGTGCCACCTTTGCTAAGATAACATGGAAAGTTCTCAATTCTTAACTGCCTGTGCTGAGTAGGGTGTACATAATTTAAATTGTTAATTTATTTATAAATGTACGTAGTTAGATAATTAAAAATTAATTAACTGTTTTTAAAACACAGCTCGATGGAAGAGCATGTTAGTGAATTGATACCGTGTGTAAACAAAGTTTTACTATTTTTACTACTATTATTATGTACTAATGTTGAATTGCTCATTATACCTATATCACTGATCACCGCCTGATACATCTTCCCAGATTTGTGTACATTTTGCACAGCTTGCTAAAAAAAAATATTGTAAAAATTATTCAAAGTCAAAAACCATAATATTAACAAATGTAATGCAGGCAGAAGGACTCATTAATATCCTTAACCATTCACATTTACTACACACCCATGATAGCGTTCTATCACGAATGACGTCCTCTGATTGGCTACGCTACTCACGTTCTATTCGGTGATAGATAGTGAGTAGCGTAACAGCGTGCGCTGGGGGCCGCTTCTTTGTGTTTTCGAAGTGTCTGTAAAGAGGATTTACAACGACTAATAGATTTATACTAAAACAATTAGATTATTCGCTCTCGATTTCTATGCGTGATAGTTGACTCGGGCTGCACCCTCGTCAACTACCACGCGATAGAAATCTCGAGCTCATACTCTAATTGTTAAATATATGATGCTGTCAAATAACTAGAAACAGTTATAATAACTACTAACGGTTATTGTATAGTCTATCAGTATCTCACATTGTTAAGCAAGGGCCTTGCAGCTTCAAAGGTCTAGGTTTATCATTTGATATCCTATCTATGGATTTACAAGTACCATCTCAAAAATCCCTACCCAACATTTCAAATGTTGTTATCTCAAAAGACAGTGCCACGACTAGCATGTGAATATATAGATTGCCCTTTATTCATCCAATCTCTAAAAAGTAATGCTGATATAAGAAAAAATAGTAAAAAACAAAAGGGAAAAAGAAAACATGTCTGGCACAAAATCTGATGGCATGTAAATGTACATATGTACATAGTTGACACACTTTGTGTGACATCAATACTGAAGCAGGTGATTTTAAATAGTTACATATTGCAATCCCAGGCAGTAAAATTAAATAACTAACTATAATTATTCACCTAAGTGGAGGTAAATATCCACCACTTTCACCAACACTGAGGTGAATATTATTATTGTTTTAGTATATACCTGTCATAAGCTGTATATCTTGCAGACCAAAGAGTAATGTTATCTGTGACAATATAGCGACAAAAGGCATTTTGTTTTTCTTCGGCTGCTCAGAAGTGAATCGTACTTGGCTAATAACCTCCGAGCTAGCCAATCAGCGTGCGTGAAAAGTACTATTTGCTTGTGTGGTATATACTAAACTAAGATATTACAAATCCCTTCTTATATTTATTAAATAAATAGACAAACTCTGCAGCGTGTGAGGTCTGCATAAAAAGTGAATCACGCAAGCCATTCCAATTAGCTGAAACTACAGACTGGTAAGCATAAATGTTACTCTAAATACATGTACCGGTAGTAACTTTAGTTTAAGCTTGGATGGCTTACAGTCAGCCTTCTTATTAGAGCCAGTAATGATTTCTTGTATTACTTAGCTGAAAACATACCTGGCAGTCACCAAACAAATACTCGGGGTCATAAGGAATACTTCTTCGTTGGAAAAACTGCCCAAAATAATTGAGAAATTCTTACTAATATTAAAAATGACACAGAGCAAATCCAGCTAAACAAACCTATTAAAATCTGGTAGTATTGTTGGGTTGGTAAATATTAAAGGATTCTAATAAATATTAATACACCACTGACACCACCAAATCATTATAAGCTAGCTAACTATACTTCTCACAGAATTGTAATCTATACAGAAAGCAGCATGAACTACAATGTAGCTAGATGTGTCTGAGTCATTAATGGCAGCTTAGGGTTGAAGCAGTAAGGCATCAATTTTTAAGTCTTAAGTCTTAAAAGTTTCTAACATAGGTGTTTGAAAGTTTTGAATTAGTCCAAGAGCTCCTCCTGAAAGACTTAAGCGGCCTTCACACAGTAAACTTAAGTTGGCAAACTCGTGTTGGCAAACTCAAGTTGATGTGTGTGAATGGCATAAAAACAGCCGGCAAACGAGTTGGCAAACTGTTGGCGACAAATAGAACTTGCCTCTATTCTCGCCAACTTTTTCACAAACTTTGTCGTGTTGGCAAACTCGTATCTGACGTGTGAACGGTTGGCCAACATGTGTTGGTAATCGTCTACCAATCAAAACGAGCTCTTTTCATGTGATATATTTGCATGACACTTCGCAGAATGGGGGACGTGAGTAAACACTTTAAATTTATCGAAGCGGTTCACAACTGTGCGGCTGTTCAGTACGTTTCATCTGTAGCCAACAAAGATACTGAAAACAAACAAAATAAAACGGAGAAGCACGCGGACAAATTCAAACCTTTCTATTTCTTCACCGCTTTCTGTTTTTTTCGTCTCTTCTTCTCCTCTGTTTCACTATTGTACCGGAGTGCCACTGCACAAAAAAAGCTGCCATGTTGCAAATTACCGTGGTTGTTATTTGACACGAGTTTGACGTGTGAAGGAAAGAGTTTGTCAACTTTTTGAAGTTTTCCAACACGAGTTTGCCAACTTAAGTTTGCCGTGTGAAGGCCGCTTTAGAATATCTATTAGACTGAGCTAGGGTGTACTATTTGGAAATAGGCAATAAGGTGTGGCTAAGTTTACTATTGCTCACTGAAAATAAGGGCAATTAATCTTATTCTCTTAGACATTTTTGGGGGATTTTGAATATTTTTAGCCTGAATATGAGCCAAATTTGCTCCAGTCTGCTCAAAAAAGCACTTGCAACATAACAGCATACCTTTTTTTCCACCAGCACAGCATTTTTCAACATTTTTGTTCGGGCATGCACAGAAATCAAAATTTCCAGACTTTTTGGATGAGAAAGTGACCTACATCTTTAGGCTTATCTTGTATTTTAAGTTTTTTTCATCTTTCCTTTTTCTCCTTTTTCTTATGTGGCACTGATTGACCTTCCACTGGGATTGCTTCAGGTTGGAAAACATCCCACTAATTATCATCAAGACAGGAAATTTTTACCATGGAGCAGCTAAGAGTGTAGTCACAGGAAATTTTGCTTCCAATCTTCACTCAAATTTCTGAGCATTTTCATGCATATTTCAGGCTTCATTGAGCCAGTCACCCTGATCTGGGTATCACTGCAGAATGTGCATATAGGTTATGCCTATTTCGGTCAAAGGTAAGGGCATCAGAAGTGAAACAAATGCTATCACTCGTCACCGCCGGTTATGGCTGCTCCAGGAGCCAAAGAGTTAAAATACAGGTTAGGTAATTTCAAAATAAAAAATTCTTCTACGCTGAAAACAAATTCAGGGTTTGAAACCGAGGCCAATAGCTGGGAGGCACCTAAACACCCCTGTAATGCTCCACTGACCATCACGCAACATCTTTGTCTTCACAGTATGGCACCTACACCAACACATATCAGTGGCGGATCTAGGGGAGGGGCCCAGCCCCCCCCCCCCTTAATTTGGCTAAAAAAAGAAGAAATGACAGAAGGGAAAAAGGCCAGTAGGGCAAGTAAATCAAGGTCTGGATCTGCCACTGCATATTGCAACCTGGGTTTTGACAACCCTTGTAAGACTTGTGCAAACAACCATGATGCTGATGCACACTCTTTCTACAGAACTCAGATGAGCTGAGACCAAGCCATTGTATCTGAGGTACACTGTATACGGAACAATTTCCAAATAGCGCTTAATAGATAATTTTATGTACAGCAATCAGTACAGCTCGCCAATATGGCCAGTTCATTCAGCTGAGGACTACTTACATGAAGGAAACGAGTAGCAGAGAGAGCATTGGCCTTCACGATTAGTTTAGTAGATTGGTTGGGAGTAGCATGAAAATTCATTTCATGAACTTTTCTTGTTGCATGAACTGTGGCCACAAGAGTTAATTTTTTTGTTGTTATTACCTTTTACTTTTCCTTATTTTTGTCTTTGTGTTATTGGTTCATTTTTTGCATATTTGATTGAGCAGTTTTATATGTAGATTAGTTTTTTTCCCACCAGAGACATTACTCGTGAAAAGAGTTGAAAAATTAAACTCTCTCAAAAACCGGTGGAAACGATTGCAAAGGAATCGTTCATTGACCATATTTTTATGCAATCCTT
>CM042748.1:14043882-14099145 GCA_022496165.2 Catalaphyllia jardinei
TTTGAAGTTGTACTACAAAAACTAAGATTTCCTTTGTTTTTCATTCAACAAAAGATCTCCAAAAGATGCTGCTTGGAAAACTGAGCTTTTTGCATAATCTCTCAAAACAAAGAGCAAACCAGCGAAAAAAATTCAGAACAGTGTTTCTCACATATAAAATGAAGCCAACATGCCAAAACTCAGCTAAAGCACTTTCTTGCCCGGTGTTTTCAATTGCCCTTATTTTATGCGAGAAATTGTCAAATTGGCTGTACAGATTGTTACTACTTTCAAATACCCAGGCTCTGAAAGATGTCCAATTCAGTGTTCAATAAGTAGGCCACGTTTTTGCATCATTGACGTGGAATATTCTATTCTCATGCAAAATGAAATGATTGTTGAGTCATGAATACTGACCCAAAAAGACAAACAAACAAACACCAAAACAAATTACCTCATATATAAGTACTTCCAAAGCAGTAGGCAATAATAAAAATAAATAAATAAAGCAAATGTGCGTGCTTACTAGGCTGAAATGAGCATGCAAAATGACTGGGATTTCGAACTATGTGCGTACAAGTGCTTTTTGTGTCAGGCATTCCACACAGTTCTGAGAAAGACTGGAGCCTATATTTCGATGTTCCACATACATTGCTCTACTGATCAATTCACGCTTCATTTGTTGACTTTTTTTATTTTTTTAAGTTTCATTAAATTTATGAAATGACAACAAAAGCTAATTTACTTTTTACACAAAAGAGAATGGCAGTTGAACCTGAAAAATTATAAAGAAGATGGGCTGGATAAGGATGGTGAAGCTGGAGAGGTCAGTTCGAAATTAAGTCAACTTTAAAAACTTGAAGAACCATTGATCTCAGGTAACACTATGAGAAAATTCCGGTGACAGTTTGGATGATGTCAGGTTTTCAAAGTTTCAATATCATAGTTTGAGCAGAACATTTTTGAAAGGACCCAATTTAAAATGTAATAAGGTACATGTCACCCACAGACTAATTCCTAGATTGAACACTGCAAGGGTAGTGTACTCATATCCTTGGTAGGTACAAACAAACAATGAGTATAAACTAATCAGAAATAAGTTTGACAAAGCAAGAGGTCTGCAATAGTACATTTACAATACAATTTAAAAACTATAATTCTTGACTTTTACCTCAGTAACATTGGATAGGAGAACCATCTCAGGATATGAAAACAGGTCAATCATATGATGCATGGTTCGTCTAGGGCCCTGGATAACAAAGAAACAAGTTCATAATATTTTATTTGTCTAGAGTGATCACTAAGGCTGACTTTGAGCAAAATAATTATTGTGGCAGCTATATTATTCAACAAAAGGAAGAACTTAACAATATTATGATTCTTCGTTTAGTTCAAGTTAAGTTAAGAAAATTCTTTGAGAAGTACATGTAGGAGATACAGATTGTCATACTCCTATTAGTTATGACAAATTTAAAAAAGGTTATTTTTTGCTTTCCCTATATATAATTACATGAGTGACTTTTTTTAACAAAATAATAGATTTCCTGTTTTTAAGGTGATAGCCAGGTGTGTCACTGATATGAACAGTAACCCAACTGTCTGTTTTATATCAAAGGAAAAGAGTAGTTAAATTATTATTATAATTATTTTTTTATTTTTTTTTTTTACAATTTTATTTACAGGACGATAACTTACATTACTTACAGTACTAATATTTTACTTACATTTACATTTACTTGCATTTTACTTTCTACTTACACTACTTATACTTACACTACATATGCTTACACTACTTGCAATACATATATTACAATACAGTAACATTGATTTAATTTTCGGTTGGCGTCTATACAATGCCCTTTTCAATTATGGGAACTTACAAATGAACGTCTAAGTAAACATACAAGTCAAAAAATGCTACATTTGTTTTCGAACTTACTTTCGATAGATCTGAATAATATTTATGAAATTAAATGTAAAACTAACCTTAAAAAAAAGAACAGCAGCATATAAAATTAACATAAAATAGCCCACGTGCGATAAAATTTCGGAAGTTCTTTTTTTGCTGTCGCGATCTCTTTTAGAATTTCAAGTTTTCCGGTGATAAATAGTACGAAGTTTTGAAAATCTAAGACGTCTCCGCGAAGGCTTGTGCAGAAAATGCGATATTTGGCAATAAGTAGACAATAATTTAGGACTTGCCAATGTTTTGTCCCAGCATGCCAGCCATAGAGTATATGACTTGTGGATAACGTTATTGTTTCATTTGTTTTTTTGGTGCCACCAGTCTTGAAACAGAGTCCAGAAATTGACTGTTAGTGTGCAGTTTATTAGTAAGTGAGGTAACGTTTGTTCTTCTGTATTGCATAAGTTGCATAAGGGGCTTTCTGAAATGCCGTCTCTGTAAAGGTTGGAAGCATGTTATGAATCACTTTATACTGAAACATTATTATTTTAACTTCGTTTGTGACTTTAAATGGCATAAGATAAACCTTCTTGATGTTATTTTATGACAACATTAATTTTATACATCTGTCCTCCAGTTGATCATAAGTTTAAGAACCAATCAAAAACATGTGACAATAAAATGACTGATTATATAAACAACCGACTGCACTATAAGGCATTATGCAGACTGAACTTACACCTACATTGAGAAAATTGGAAGGGTTGATCTTTGTAATGGCAAGATGTGTTCCTTCATAAATTTTAAACACTTCCTCATTAGGTACAGGCTGTAATCCCCTGAAAAATGAGGCAGTAAATTCTGTCAGCACATAATTTTCACCTGATATCAGGAATACTTTACAAGATAAGAACAGTAAGCCACTCAGAAGTCAAATAAAAGCATTAACTGAACCTGTCACAAACAGTAGAAAATCATAATTCAGTCAGTAGCAAATAAACACATTTAGTTTGATCGATTAGAGGAAACATGAAGCACACCAGTATACTCATTTTTTTGTTTTGTTTTCAGAGAACTTGTGAACAAACAGTGCAATAAACTAACCTATAAACAGAACCCAACATAATGTTGTGGAAAGCATCAACTTTAAGCAAGAGACCCTAAGAGACAAACCAAGTGTTTTTACATGATTTCAAGTTTAAACATATATGGAGGTGATTCATACAAAAATCTTGGTTCTTTCTACAGTGGACAACTTTTAAATCATTTAATTTAATACATAACTTTAGTTTTGTGCATGAAATTTATTGAAAAGCATGTTTTTTCAAACACACTTTTCCACTCCCCTTCATACATTAAATATTATGAAAAAGTAGTAGCTGGTAACACCATTTGGGAATCACTGGCACACTAATTATGAGAACACCATGTCTCACAATAACCACATGAAAAAATGGACCAACAACTTGCATAACATGTTGAAAAAACCATATAAAGTTATTAACAGAAACATTTTGTGGTAGATAAACATACTCACTCATGTTTAAATTATTATGGTCAGCTCATGATACTTTCTGAAAAAAGGGTTCTCAACATAACAGAGATTGCATTGTCTGATAAAAGCTTTGAAAGCATAATTGACCGAATATCTACAACATTATAATTTTGAGTTAATGATTAGTATATATACTCACACTACTTGTATCAAAATGAAGTCCTCTTATGGCAAACTCTGGATCATACTTCATTCCTTCAATCCCCCTTGGATACTAAGTGCATAAAATACAACAAACAGAATGATATAGTTAGTGTAAAAATAGCTGTCCAAAATAAATATTTTCCTATCTACAGGAATGACTTCTAATGACCACTTTTCTTCCTTCTGTGATTTCTGCTTTCTCCCAGGCCCCTTTCCTAAATCTGCTCTGAAATACTGAACTAAAATGACCCATTTATAAGTGACCTCTGAACATTACTTGTTAATTAAACCTTCCCCCAAAACTGGACATTTCTTGTGTTGATAATCAAGTAGTATCGACAGTTCTTACCCCATAAGTAGAAATCAGCTCTTTCACTGCAAGATCGTAAATAAGGTAATGCAGTGTGTTGGAGTATGAGGCCAGTGTGTAATCATAATCAAATCCATAAACCTCAATGTGCCGCATTCCAAGCTCATTGTTAGCAAAGATTGCTTGTTCATCTACAAAGGTGTAATTTGTTGACTCTGCATAAAAGTACAAAGTATGTTAGTTTCTTTTACTTTAAATATCAATCCCCTCTGCCCTTGTTGCCCACACAGAGCGAGCCCTTCAACGCTTCACATCCTGCTTTCCAGATACCTTGTGGCTGTTTGGCCTAGAAGTCAGCCTCAACAAGACGGAGGTTCTTCACCAGCCAGCTCCCCATGAAGAATATCCACCACCCCACATCAGCATTGGCGGCACTGAACTGAAAACCACTCAGCAGTTCACCTATCTTGGTTGCACCACATCATCTGATGCCAGGATTGACAAGGAAATAGAATATAGACTTGCAAAGGCCAACAGCTCCTTTGGCAGACTATACAAACGAGTGTGGAACAACAAAAGCCTGAAAAGCAAAACAAAGATCCATGTCTATAGGGCTGTTGTTCTCACCACTCTTCTCTGTGGCTCTGAGACCTGGGTCACCTACCACAGCCACATCCACCTCCTGGAGCACTTCCACCAGCACTGCCTGCACACCATCCTCAACATCTACTGGAGCGACTTCATCACCAACATCAAAGTCCTAGAGCAGGCCGAGGTTCCAGCATCGAAGCCATGATCTTGAAAATACCAGCTCCAATGGGCTGGTCATGTTTCCAGAATGGAAGACCATCGCCTTCCAAAGATCATCGTGTACAGCGAACTCTCCACTGGCCATCATGAGAGAGGGGCTGCAAAGAAGCGATTCAAGGACAGCCTGAAGAAGTCGCTCACCACCTGCAACATCGACCACAAGCAGTGGTCTGACCTTGCTGCTGACCGTGTGGCCTGGCACCACACAATCCACCAAGCCGCTGCCCAGTTTGAAGTGGACAGAAGAGGCTCACTCAAAGACAAGAGACAGAAGAGGAAAGCCGTGCCGCCAGTACACCACCACACCAGACATTACTTTTCCCTGCAGACACTGCTCGCAGCCCTATCTCTCCCACATCGGTCTGGTCAGCCACGAGCATGCCTGCAGTCAACGACAATGTGGACAAACTTCATAAATCTTTGTTCACAAAACCAAGGCCGAAAATATCAAGCCCCTTTAACAAGATCCATAGTTCTCAACAAGCATCCTATTATTGAGAAACTGGAGGTAGTAGCCACTTAAAGTTACAAGCAAACGCCAAAAAACATGCACCAACCCTTTGAACCACTTGGGTCCAAACAGACGTGTTACTCATCATGCTAGATGGTAATCACACAATAATGTAAAACTTAGTGCGTCAATTTCCTAGCAGTCTCGCATCCTTCGTCAAATTCTTAATGAAGAGAAATCGCCGGTACTTAAGCTTGTAGAATAATTAAAACAAACGAGAACCGTAGAACACGCTAATTTATATCTGCTGCAACCGATTTGTTTCCATCCAAACATGAATTTAAGCTAAAACTTCAGCTTTCTACTCTTACAATTTCCACATCTTTTGTTTATTTGGATTTGGTAAAGAGGGGGTTGATGTGAATCAATTCATGTCCAAACAGTCAAGATCACCATGTGCTTTAGTCACGATCACCAGCGATGCGTCATATGTATTAATGTGTCGTTGTTGTTTTCTTGCAGACAATTTGGAAATCTGCGCCACCAACAACACGAGGATGTCATACAGTCTTTTCGCGTCAATTCCACTGAAATTTTGTTTGGATTTACCTGTAAAATGATGTGCAGGAGAGCGTGATTGACTTTCACAACTCTTGCTTTTGTTTCTAATGCAGTACGTGAAAGTTTGTAAAAATCTAAATGCCCGGGTCTGGACGATTAATTGTTACATCTTATTTTAGACTTAGTATGTCATTTCTTAGCAATCTCGCTCCGTGGTCGAATTCTTAAATCAGATAAAGAGAAATCGTTATTACAAAAACTTGTGGAATAATTAAAACAAACGGAAACTGTAGAACACGCTTATTTCATATATGCTACGATCAATTCCTTTTCATCCAAACATGGATTTAAACTTAAGTTTTAGCAGTTTCACATATCCGGTGATCGACTAGCCTGCGAATGCAGACGTATTTCCAGCTGTCACTGGTGCCGCCAGCAGAGACAAGCGATAGCCGGAAATAGTTCACAGGCTAGCGATTGACGCATTTTTAATACTGTCAACACTCTAGACTTAATACGTACTTGTACAGAATTTATAACTGAAATTTCTGCTCCTACAATTTCCACATCTTTCAAATTTCATCTTCTGGATATTCTGGTAAAGTTGGGGGAGGGGGTAGATGTGTGTCCTGTGTGTGTGTATGTGTATGTGCTTTATTGTCTCAATCCCTTGTCACACCTCGCCATCGATTCGTCATAATGCATGAAGTTGATACATACAAGGGCAGATTTTAAGTTACACACCACGACTTGACACGACTTAAAGAAATAAAGGTTATAATGTAAGACTTGGAACACGCAGATAGATCAATGACTACGTAAAATATGTCATTATCAAGAGAATGTGCCGCAGCATTACTATCTTTTAGATACCCTAGTATATATAAGTTATGTGGGTATGTGCTGCTGTAATGGGCATGGTTTTCAGGCAACTTGGCTTTTAAAAACGTCATGCAGTTGCCAGATTCCCATATCCAGCACTCTATGCTCTTCTAAGACAGTATAATTTATTAATAATAATGAGTCTTTAATAAGTGTAATTTAATTGGTGTCTTTAATTAGTGTAATTTATTTACATTTGTTACCCTTGTAAAAGCAACCAATTAATATTTAGAGATTTGAGTGAATATTCAGATTGGGTTCAAAATTTTTGGGCAAAGAGTTGCCGCTGTTGTCAATGTTATGCGTAAACCAAAACATTTTTTGTAAAGCATGAAAAAACCTATGTATGAGTTTAGCATTACAGTGTTACGCAGGACTTGTGAGTAGTGGTTTTCCCTGTAAGGTCGCATAAGATATGTCAACAGGGAGGTAAAGGTAAACTAGATTCATTCTTTTTGTTCCTTATTTACTCTCTCCCTACTTAGCAAGATTGTGTGCTCCCTGAGCTCTGATGGCAAGAGAAAGGACTGGCTGCCAGCAATATACATTTTTGCGTGCGACTGGACATAATATATCTTCCACATTCCTTAATAGGAAACATTTCCAGGTTTTTTTTTTGTTGCTGTTCTTTTCAACACCAAGCTGTTGGAGAGTATATATTCTTGCTTACATGAGCAATTATGCAGTTGTTCAGCTGCGGTCAAGTGAAACTATTAAATTTGTTTTATTATTTTATAATTTTTTTTTCAAAGCACCAATTTTTATTTGCCCTATGTCCAGCACATTGAACATAAACTACACATTCTCGAAAGATAAGAGACTGATCGTTGCGTCTTTTTCCGAAGTTTCAAACCCAACTACGCTAGTTTATTCGGGCTCATCCTCGGTGTAAGAACCTGTAAAACTCGCCAGTGACGTAAAACAAAGAAAACAAGGAAGTCAACATAATAGACCCTAACAATAGCTACAAAACAAAGTTTTTATGCCGATGTAACCTCGCCATATAAACTACAGGAATCTCCCGCACGTAAACACACACGTGTAGCTTACCGTTTATGAAGCACTTCCGTTCATTGTATACGTTTTCCAATTCTTCAATAGTTTCTGCAACCTTCGTGTGAACATTACAACGCAACGTGTAAAAACAAGCTCGAAGTTTAGGGCGACTACGAAGACACCTCTTCAAAAGATGGACTGCCATTATTATTGAACCAATGTTTTGAAAAAAGCTCTGGGAACTAGTACCTTGTTCCCAGGGTCTCTCATCTTACCGCCCCCCTGCGACCTGGTAACGAGGTTGAAAATATCCTGAGAAGCGGGGAGGGGGGTTGACGGGGGAGGGTATAGGTAACCTGCGAACAGGCTTCTGGAGGAGGCCTCGTACATGGATGCAATTATGCGTGTTACATGCATGCTGCGTGAGCTTCGTGTCGTCACTAGCCTGCGAATTGAACAGGCTAGGTCGTCACGCTTGCCGTTAGTGTTCTAGATTGTTCCAGAATATGAATGGTTGTCCAGAGGTCTCCGGAATGTTCTGTAAAGTTCTGGATCGCTGATTAACCTGGCGTTGTTGCTTTGCTTTATTAAATCGTGTACGTCTTTTATTATAAAATAGAGACTTTTCTTATTGCATTGGGGCATTTGGTGTTTTCCTCTGTTACATCTTTAAGTTATTCACTCAAATAAAGAAGTGGAAAGCTCTTGAAAATAATTTGCTGGTTACAAAAGGTCGCAATATTGCACCATCACGCTTAAACGTCATTTATTACTTCCAAAAATAGCGATGACATCTTTTTCGAGAAATTTCCAGAAAGTTCCAGAACGAGGCAAAACCGTTATAAAAGAGAGCACGTGAGCTTCTTTCATAAGTTTCACATCGACAAGACAGGGAGTGTTACATACGCTTTTTTGTGCTATATTTTTCAATTCAATTCTGAAATATGCCTGCCGTAGGAATCGATCTCGGGACTACGTATTCCTGTGTTGGTGTTTTCCAACATGGCAAAGTAGAAATAATCGCTAACGATCAAGGTAATCGAACAACTCCGAGTTATGTTGCCTTCACGGAAAGCGAAAGACTCATCGGGGACGCTGCCAAGAATCAAGTCGCCCTCAATCCTGCAAATACAGTTTTCGGTGAGTTTTCTAACAAGTGGCAACAACTTTAAAAAGAAACCGTAACATACTAAACGAGCGTAGTTTTATACTGCAAAAATATCGTGGCAGAAATTTGTTTCTTGTATAATTCAGGCGGAAAGGCCGAAATGTCCGCCATCTTTGTCAAAAAATGCTTACGAAATCACCTTTGTTCTTGCAGATGCAAAGCGTCTTATCGGGCGAAAATATGACGAACCTACTGTACAGTCGGACATGAAGCACTGGCCTTTTAAGGTAGGTATTTATCAACGTCGAGAGAGCTTAAAGGGACACGAATTTTTGCCCTGGATCAACCTTGAAAAAAATGT
Organism: Catalaphyllia jardinei; assembly: GCA_022496165.2. Classification (NCBI taxonomy): domain Eukaryota; kingdom Metazoa; phylum Cnidaria; class Anthozoa; order Scleractinia; family Caryophylliidae; genus Catalaphyllia; species Catalaphyllia jardinei. Next base: position 14,052,946 of record CM042748.1, read on the forward strand.
GTTGAAGTCGCTTATTTGGCTTGTCCCACTTCCCCTTTCACTTTCAGGTGAAGAATGATGGCGGAAGACCAAAGATTCAAATAGAGCATAAAGGAGAATTAAAGTCGTTCTTCGCAGAGGAGGTAAGCTTTACTTGTTGGCTACATATTGCTGAAGGGTAACCGGCGTTTCGCCATGTGCTTTGTCGATTTTGGCCTCGTGCTTAATTTTCGCGGTCGAATTGTATTTTTACCTATCTGCAGATATCTTCAATGGTTCTGACGAAAATGAAGGAAACTGCGGAAGCTTATCTCGGCGAGAAAGTGACGGACGCAGTTGTCACTGTTCCAGCATATTTCAATGATTCGCAGAGGCAGGCCACCAAAGATGCCGGTAAGTCTCCTTCGCCACTCAGTTTTCAAGTTCAGTAACTAGAATCTTGCGACGACACAGCTGTTTAAATTTTATTCTTCGCACAAGTGGGAGTCTATTTGCTTGGCTAGGGGTGAAAATTCTAACATTTTTATCGTAAACCCTTTCGGAAATCCATATTACGCAATAGAGTGCGGTATGCACGTGTCTACTTTTTCAACCACACTCCAGCGGTATTGTGTGGCCGACACTGCCAGATCAGAGGCCACTGTAGAAATTCTTAGTAAGCCAAGGTCGCATTCCAGTTCTACTAAGATATCCCTTTAAATTTTTTTTGGAAAATTCCAGTAGTGATTTTAACAGCATTTTCTGAAATATTAATTTTTTGCCATAAAAGAGGAAAACTTCCATTCTATTTGGTTGAAAGGTCTTTCGCAAATTCAACAATTTTGTTTTTTCCGGTTACTTTAAAAATATGCCTCCACTTTTAAAAGTGTCAGGATTCATAGTTAAATGTTACATGTAACTGTCCTAGAAATGTATGTGTGTATATTCCTTGTTCCAGAAAGATCTGGCTATGTGTTTGTACTGTTGAAATAAGATACAAGTGAAAGAGATAAAAGAGTTCAAAAACTGTGATGAAGTTTATTTAATTATATTCAGTTCAGACCACCAACCTCCTTCCTGCCAGAAGTTCCAGGGTCCTCTTCGAGTGTCAATTTTTTATAAAATAAACCCATTAACCTTGTGTTACATGTACAATGTATCATGACTTGAAAAATTACTTCACTGTAATTGGCATAGAGCAGGCCATTTGATTGTTAATTTGTATTCCTAATTTTCTCAGCCATTATTCTGTTGACTTGTTTTTTTCTAATTAAGTTAAAATCTATTGTCTTTTTGTAGGAATTATTGCTGGGCTTAATGTCCTCCGCATAATCAATGAACCAACTGCTGCAGCCATTGCTTATGGTCTAGACAAGAAGAGTGGTGCTGAGCGTAATGTTCTTATCTTTGACTTGGGTGGTGGTACCTTTGATGTGTCAGTTCTCACCATTGATGATGGCATCTTTGAAGTGAAGTCGACTCATGGGGATACCCATTTGGGAGGTGAAGACTTTGACAACCGCATGGTTGATTATTTCAAGAAAGAATTCTTAAAGAAATACAAGAAAGATATTTCCAGCAACAATCGGGCCATGCGTCGCTTGAGAACTGCATGTGAAAGAGCCAAGAGGACCTTGTCTTCAAGTACCCAAGCCAACATTGAAATAGACTCGCTATTCGAGGGAATTGACTTTTATGTATCAGTTAGTCGTGCTAAGTTTGAAAAGGAAAACGAGGACCTGTTCCGTGGTACCATGGAACCGGTGACCAAAGCCTTGAAAGATGCCAAGTTGGAAAGGGGACAAATCCATGAGGTTGTCTTAGTTGGTGGCTCAACTCGCATCCCAAAAATTCAAGAGCTATTAAAAAACTACTTTGGCAAAGAACCAAACAAGAGCATCAACCCTGATGAGGCTGTTGCTTATGGTGCTGCTGTCCAGGCAGCCATCTTACATGGCGACAAGAGTGAAGCTGTCTCTGACCTCCTGCTTCTGGATGTGGCTCCCTTGTCTCTTGGTATCGAGACAGCTGGTGGTGTTATGACACCTCTGATCACACGAAACACTACAATCCCAACAAAGAAGAGCCAAACCTTTACCACATATGCAGACAACCAACCTGCTGTGTTAATCCAGGTATACGAAGGTGAACGTAGCATGACCAAAGACAATCACCAACTGGGAAAATTTGAGCTGACTGGCATCCCTCCTGCTCCACGTGGTGTCCCACAGATTGAGGTCACATTTGACGTTGATGCTAATGGAATCATGAACGTTTCTGCAGTGGACAAAAGCACTGGAAAAGAGAACAAGATCGTCATCACAAATGACAAGGGACGTTTGTCCAAGGAAGACATAGAGCGCATGGTGAAAGATGCTGAGAAATACAAAGCCGATGATGACAAGCAGCGTGATCGAATTCAGGCCAAGAATAGCCTGGAAAGTTATGCTTACAACATGAAGAGCACAGTTGAAGATGAGAAGGTGAAGGATAAGATCAGTGACGAGGACAAGACACTCATCACAGAAAAATGTAAAGAAATGATTGACTGGCTAGAGAAGAATGAATCTGCTGAAAAGGAAGAATTCGAGGCAAAGCAGAAGGAGATAGAAAAGGTATGCAGTCCCATCATTACGAAGCTGTACCAGGCAGCTGGAGGAGCTGGTGGAATGCCCGGTGGAGGAATGCCTGGTGGTGGTATGCCCGGAGGTTTCCCTGGAGGACAAGGTGCACCTCAGTCTGGAGAATCTACAGGACCTACTATTGAGGAAGTGGATTAAATAGACATTGTCCTGAACTACTTTGATGCAATAACTTGCTGTTGTTGAACATACCCAGAGTGACACTTTTGCATGCATAACAGTTGTTGTTTCAGATGTTTTGCTTTGTACACTTCTGTCGAATTTTTATCAGTTGATCAGTTACTGTTGTAAGTTCAATTCCTTAATAAAAAGTGAAAATAAACTACTTTTTGTGAATCAACAGGTAAATTTAATCATTACCAAACTAGTGGGTATATTTTAATCCAAACATGAGGTTGGGGAGAATTGGACAGTTAGTGTGAACAGAACACCGCAATTAGAGTTAACGGTCCTGCCAATAAATTTTCCTGCATAATTTTATTGTTGTGACGCACTCAATTTTAGGTAGAACTTTTTCCACCTTGTTCACATTACAGCTTGACCACCTTTGTACACTAGACTGCTTTGAGGACGTTAGTGCAAAAATTTCCAGTCAATAGAATTTTTTAAATTTTTACTACAGGCAGATAAATTGTTTGTCCCAGAAGTGCAAAAAATATGGGGGGTCACTGTCTTCGTTTCACACAAAGCGTGGGGTAGGTAAACTATACTGATTTTGAAAATCGTTAAATCCAGGCAAAGCTCTAGCAATGGCCATCTGCCCTATCATTTGTTCATTTTATGATTTAGTGTAGACGTCCTTAAATCTATCGTGGAGTCGTCTCAGTTGGTGGAACTTCCATTTGATGATACATTGCACTCTATGATGCCAATATCTCAAGTCATGAAGAATTTTCAGGCCAGACTATTTTACTTCACCACCAGAACTAATGTCATTTACGACTATACTGAGAAAAAATGAATGGAAATAACTTGCATTGCTTATGTAGTGTACAATTATTAACCCACAAGTAAACAGTTCCAATTTTATAGTGAAAGCATGATTACTGAACATGATAGAATTTAGAAAAAATCTTGCTACATACAGTCAAACCTATAAAGATTATAAACAATTGGATGAGGTTTTATCGAGGCAAGTATAATCAGAGACCTTGATTATTCCGGATATCACAAAAACCGAATTCAATTATTGTTTTATTATACATTGTTTTATAGAAAATATACAAGAACTATTGTGTGAAATGCAATATTTATTAGATTCTATTTGTGCTTGTAAAAATACAAGGACAAACGCGCCATAGCATATTCCATCTTTTGTTTTTTAATTCTTAATTTTATTGTTTGTGGAATACCTGTAAATTAGCTAAAGTGCTTTCGCAGACTCCAACTTTAGTTTCGTCTGTGAGGGCACGTCATTGTGGTAGCTAAGTGTATTTTACAATAAACCTGTATTGTATTGTAAAAGCTGCCGAATCGCTTGAAACCATTAAAGTGCTCACGCTCTTTAGCCAAAGATGCGCAGGGCGCATGGTATAATCTGCAGATATAATTGGATAGCAGATTTACTATAATCATGCTTGTCCACGAAATCACATGAATTTTCAAAATAAGCATGGGGCTCTTGGCCAATCAGAATGCTCATAGTAAGTACAGTGTATAATAATAATTTTAACAAATACATCAGTTGCAGTCAGTGTTTACTAACAAGAGTTTGAAATGGGCAAGGGGGACTTACTCCTGTTTTGCCAAAAAAAATTCTGACTTAAATGCTCATGACCAAGCAATATTACCAAGTAACATCCACTGAAGAGCAACACCTAAACTTAAGGGATGTCTGTTTAATATAAGTTTGGTTATTCCTAATACTGGTTTACAGAAAGTACAATATGATAAGGCTTCCAAGCATAAAGCACTTCATATAATTATTTGATGTCTTCCTGTTGCCATGTCACTGATACTGTTACTTTCTACTGGCTGTCTGTTCTGCTTTTTTCAATCTCTTCTTGAGCTCAAGAGGCATCTTCTCATAACACTTCTTGCACAGTGGCTGCATATCAAATTCGTGAAACTTGCTCCTGAGAGGTAAGGAAATAATCTCAGTAGATGGCAAACTCACAACAAAAATTAATTTACCCTGGAGAAATTCTATGATACCGTATTTTTTTGCCTCAGTTATTTTTTTCTAAAGCCGGACATATCAAGGATTTTGGATTCCAAGGAGAGTCCTTATTTAGGCTGAGTTTTTGCCTTGTTCAAGAGAAAATTTTGAAATATTTGACACATTTTTGTGGTTAAATTGCCAGATTTAATTTTTCAGGGCCTGATTACATGGAGAATTTCAGCCCGGCTTCTGAAACAAATCCTCTTAAAATCAAATTGACTATTACATGGTGAGATATTCAGCCCCAGGAGCAATTCAGCCCAGCCAAATGGGCCGTAAATCTGAAAAAGTCCTGTAATCCAAATGGAATTTCAGCCCGGGCTCAAAAGCAGGAAACAATATGGCTGCCGCTAGGAGGCAGAAGCGATTTCAGTGGAATTAAGGCAATAAAATAGAGAATCGTATTCATTGTCTCTCTAATTTCAAAGCTCAGATAGAGTGTGAGAACATCGACTTCAATGCAGATAATGTTAAATAGTATGAGGCTGTCAGAAAAGCCATGAACTCGGCGAGCTTGAAGATATCTTCCCTTTCTTTGCAAATACATCTTTCTAGCTGAGAGATATGCAGCCAAAGACAGGTTTCGCTTCAGTTCCATGATCTTGTAGGCTGTTACCATTCCAAAAAGTTGATAATTGAGTGCCAGCAAAAGGCCAAACTGCAAGAGAAGCAATGCGCCTATTTTCACAACTAGTTGTGTTCTGGGCACCATTTTAATTCTACTGAGACTCTTCGCACGCAATTTCATTTTGGGCGCTGAGGCTAATATTTCAGCAAGGCTGAAGTTCGTCATGTAATCGCAACAAAATTTTAGCCGGGTTGACATTTCAGCCAGGGCTGAAATTCGTCATGTAATCAGGCCCTTAGACTGTATTTCAGCTGCACCAGAGGAAGGCTGTCAAAGACGCTAAAAGCGCTTTTGCCACGATTTGGTAATCTAAAACGTACCAAAAATGATTTTAATGTTTTAAAGACCTTTGAAGTGTTTGCCTTTCTGTATGTAAAGGCGAATTCTAAGGAAATCTGTGAGGAAATATCCTTTCCCTCTTTTTCAAGAAAAATGCTGATTTTTTGTTTAGATTTAAGGCTAATTATCTCGAAAAAATGCGTGGCTACCACTATTTTTCTTTGTGGATTCCAATAGCCCTTGAAAAGATCTCCTTTTTCTGCATGGTCCTCACCTAGCACAAGAAACCTTTGTATTTAGTAGGCACCATCCTTAATTACACTCACATTCAAATATTAATTAATACCTATAATTATCTATATTGTAGTCATTACCTGAGATTCAGAGAAATGTTGCATCCAATGCAAGTGAAATGCTGAACACACCAGCACTTATGAAGAGCATTTACCACTGCAAGAAATTCATAATGATCAGCACCATCCATGAGATATAGTTAATCATACTGTTCAAGGAATTGTGCGCAAAAAATATTAATCATGTGTTACTTCAAGTAACTGTTATATTAAAATATAACCCAACAGAGTACTCGCTTATCCTGTAGACTGCTGGCAGCCAGTCTTTTTCGATTTGGATCACTTAGACAAGTGTTAATCAAACACAAACACAAAAGGGTGGTATGAGTGAGTAGGGAATGCTTCATAATCCCCACTGAATTTCAAGAGAAAGAAAAATTGCTAGCAGTCTACTTATCCTGGGAGTACCAGGATTTTTGAAGATGGCCCAAACATATCTAAAGATGTCCAAAGATGTTGTGAACATTAGGGAGCTTTAGATTTGACTACGAGTACGAGATTGAGTACGAGTACGAAGTTTCAATTCTAGTTTTCAGGCTTCACATTATCACAACACATACCCAGCACCGTAGCTAGTAACAGGCAAACCGAGGCACTTGCCTCGGTAATTTGTTTTTCGTTTTTATTGTTTATAGTCATCATAAACACCCTAAATACCTTGGAAGAGAATTTAACCAGGGCCACTGCCTCAGTCAAAATTCTTTCATGGACATTGCCTCAGTCTTCATTCTTTCCTGGCTACTGCCCTGATACCCATTTTATCCCATGAGCTACTCTCTCTACCTTAAACGAACGCGAACAAAAAGGGCTCTGGAATGTCGCTGGTTTGAAATTCGAAAGTAGTACTCGTACTCAATCTCGTACTCGTAGTCAAATCTAAAAACTCCCTATTTTCTGGTCGAAGTCACTTGAAAATGGAAGAAGAACTTGAATGGACTTTTCTTTTCTTTCGTCATCAAGTTAATTTATGTTTCAATGTATCCCTTAATTAAATATGTTCAGTAGTAGCTCAATTTTTAGTGAGGCATCCATGAGGAGTTGGTAGTTTGGAGTGGTTGGGGATGAGATTGAAGCTTTCAACCTCCAGGCATGATAGTCAGCCTGTAAGGTAGTGTTTAGTTTAACCCTAAAAATTGCTTACCATCACCCACAATAGCTTTATTGCATTCAAAGCATATATCACCAAATAACTATGGACAGAGGAAAAGCAAGTTAATATCCATGCATTACGATACAACACAAAATCTTTTTTAATTATTACTTTTTTGATCTGATATTAAACAATTAGTGGATGAGGTCTGTTATCCAGAAAAATCAGGTCAAAGTAGGAGTTATCAGCTGAGGCAGAAGGCTGAAGCTGATAACCCTTACCAAGGGTAAGGGTTTTGTGATATCCATTCTGGATATCACAAAAACCGAATCTAATAATTGTTTTATTATACAATGAATGCTAAAACTCGGAAGTCATGTTTCTGCTTCTTCACTGACAACAAGCATTCGTGCGAAGTTGACATGATTACCCTTAGAAATCATGCACTGTGGTCATAACCCGTGAACTTGAGTGCCTTTGACATGATTATTGTATAATCTGCAGTTATGATGTGACGGGCGCTGATTTTGAAAATTCGCTGTATGCTTTTAGCCAATCAGAAAAGACTAAGAGTTCAATGTATAATAATAAACACTTAATGACTGGTCCCTTGGGGAACAGTGAATTTTGTTTCCTGAGAATCTCAATGTTTCCCGAGACGAAGTCAAGGGAAACATTGAGATTCTCGGGACACAAAATTCACTGTTCCCCAAGGGACTAGTCATTAAGTGACTTGTTATATAGCAAAACAAAACAAAAGCAAATTTGAAAAATGCACTGAGATTCCAACAACAGCTGTCAACATTTCGAGTGCAACAATGAACTGTTTCCCGTTTGACGTCATAGTTTTCGTAATGTTGCCCGCTCATGGCATTTGGCGGGAAATAGTTTCACTGGTAGATGCCATGTGACCATGAACTAGCCAATGAATGGGCTCGCTGTAGTGGGAAAAACGCCAGCTATATAACAATAATAACTATTGTCAACCTTGGATACCTTGGAAATGTTTTGCGGAGATGTGATGGCCCCATGGTTAGTGCACTCATCTCTGGATAAGTGGTCCAGATTCAAGCCCTGGCCCGGGACATTGTAACCTCTGTTCTTGAGCAAGACACTTGCCTCTCACAAGTGCCTCTCCACCTAGGTGTATCAATGAGTATGGGCAAACTTAACACTGGGGGTAACCTTGGGATTGACTGGTATCCCATCCAGGGGGGAGTAGAAAGATTCCTAGTCACATCATGCTACAGAAAACGGGATGAGCTCCAGTTTGATGGGCCATTTTGCTCTTATAAGTAACCTTTATTAATGTGGTCATTATAGTATTGTATGCAGACTCTGATTTAACCTTGAATACCTATTAATATTGTTACTATAAGTTGTCACTTGCAGAGAAATTTCCAACTGTGGACCCGTTCTTTGAAAGTAGAAAAGAAACCTTTACCTCTGACATGCATGTGTATTCACACTTAGTGTCCCCTTGAATTTGCGAATTTTTAATCTTAGGAAAGAAACAAATTGAGCACACTTTCTGTGGTCTCATAGTTCATAAATTCCATAGAATGTCTTAACCTTGTGGTAAAACTGTAAAATCCACATCCCGAAAAAAATGTGGTCAAAAATTTTTTCAGGTTTTAAAAGCACCCTCCTGCACCCTCTTGGTGCTTACATCCAGGTTCTGAAGCATGAAGCAGCTAAGAATATTGCTTATCCTCCTGGATTGGACTGAAGTTGGGTTACTCCCCAGCATTCCGTCAGGTTGCCCAATCACCTCCCAGTACCCATGCCCCCCCAGTTATACTATTGAGTGGAGAGAAGAACACAACACACAGGCTTCAATCTTGGGCCACTTGATCCACTTCTGGAGGCCAGCACACTAAACACTTGGCCACAATGCCCCCAAAAGCATCTTCCAAAGGCCAAACTAAAGGTATCTGCAAATCCTGGATGAGAGACTGTTAAATCACACTCAAAAAATTTCTCAATGCCTGAAAATGTTAAGAATCAAATGATACAAGAATGTACCAGTAAAATTCTACACATATGCCACAGGAGTGACAGAATTCTTGTTTTAAAAATTTACTTCTCCTCCACTCAGACGTTTGTACATACCTCATTATAATGAGTCTCACAGTAAGCCAGTCCCTTCCTTTCATAATAACGATGACCATAAAATGGCTTTTCACACTTGGCACACACAAAGTGCTGTTAAAAACAATCATAAAAACTTGGTGTCAAGATTGCTTACACTTACTGGAGCCATCCCTAATGAGCCATTAGTGATGTAATTTGTCAAAAATTATTATTGTTCAAATTTCTTCACTTGAAAAGCTTTCCAAAGAAAGTTTGTGCTTACACGCTAACATAGATACAATGGCATTTTTTTCTCTGAGCCAGCAGAGGTTTATTTATTATTATTGACTGATTTACTGATGTTTGCAAGTCTTCCTTTTATCATCTTAGGGATATTTAGAGAATTAGAAAGTATTTGACCCGTGAAGCCACTGAAATGGTTGTTCATGGTTTTTTCACCTATAAACTCGAATATCTCTACTTTATGGACTTCCTAAGTTCCTGTTATATGTAAATGATTTGCCCAATACTTCTAGCCTACTAACATTTCATCTATTTGGTGACGATACTAACATTTATTTTTCTAGCAAAAACCTTAGTCACCTTGAAACCACCCTAAATTGTGAACTAAAATCTGTTTCTGAATGGATGAAATGTAATCAATTAGTACTTAGTATTTCTAAAACTAACTTTGTTCTTTTTTATTCCAGTGAACTTACACCTAATCAGTCATTAAGAATTAAAATTGATGATGTACTTATTAAACAAGTTGACTCTACTAAGTACCTAGGCATAACATTTGATTCTAACTTAACATGGAAAAGTCATACTTGTGAGCTTTGTTTGAAACTATAAAAAGCAATACATATCTTGTCAAAAGTGAGACATTTTGTCAACAAACATATTCTTGTCATGCTTTATTACTCTCTTATCTATCCATTCCTCACTTATGATGTCCATGTCTGGGGTTTAACCTTTCCCTCATTTCTAACACGATTATATATTATCCAAAAAAAAGCAATCAGAATAATATCTTTCTCTGAACCAAAATCCCATTCTGAGCCTCTGTTCAAATCCTTTAATCTTCTTAAGCTCAGTGATGTTACTGAATTACAGATTCTCTCTTTTGTTTATCAGTGGTCACATAGACTGATACCCCCTGTTTTAGTAAATATTTCAAATTTACATCCTCTGTTCAATCCTATTCAAGGAGACAATCATGTAACAGAAATCTCTACTTAGCCTCAGTTAATACTACCCAATATGGCCTACAGTCCCTAAAATTCACTGGTCCTTGCCTTTGGAATTCCTTGCCTACAAATATAACTAATTCAAATTCTCTTAGAATATTTCGTAAAACCCTGAAGAACTCTATACTTAATTGTTATTATTTTTAATTATCTACCTTAGTGTATGAAAAAATACTTTTCATAAAAAAAATCTGTTCTTAATTCTGCCCTTATCTGCATTTTATAATAGGGGTCATCCACTACATGTAGATTAGCTTTTGCCATTTGGATGATCCCAACTCACTCCCTATTTTATTGTTAAAGTTTTTCCTTTATCCCTTAGCTGTACTGTGTTTAGTTGCTATGTAAATCTAACCTACATATCTTGTAAAACTGAGCTGAGTTAAATAAATCATCGTCATCATCATCAGTTCCTTATTGCTAAGCTACAATCTGTTCAAAACTCTGCTGGGCATCTAGTTTGTATGACTAGGAAGTTCGATCATATTACTCCAACTTTAATTGGTCTGCATTGGCTTCCTAAAGGCACCGCATTGTTTTTAAGATTCTTCTTTTAGTTTATAAATCTCTTAATGCTAAGGCCCCATCGTATTTGTCTGATCTTTTAACTTATCATAGGAGCTTGTATTCTTTGCAACCTGTTAGCAAAGGTGACCTTGTAGAGCCATCTTCAAAAATGCGAACTTATGGAGACCGATTGTTTGCAGTATGTGCCCCTAGATTGTGGAACTCTTTGCCTCTTTCAATACATAGGAGTTCATCTGTTGACATTTTTAAAAACGTTTCTTTTAAATGTTTATTAGTGATTGTTTGTAAATGTAGTTTGTTTATATAATTCATTTTTACTTGCTGTAAAGTGCCATGGACAATTTATTGGAGTTTTGCACTATAGGAATACTATTTAACAATTAGACTATGAGCCCGAGTTTTCTACCAGTTGACTATCGCTTGTAGAAAACGAGCGTGAGTAGTCTAATTGTTTTAGTATAAATTTACCATAGTCTCATTGCATAGAAAGAAAGAAATGTCAAGTAATGCGGAGAAAAGAACTGTTTTATTACGTCACATCAGGTTCCAATGTGATGCACAATGTGCGCTGATGCGTAACTGTTGACTATCAGTAGATAGAAAATGATAATTTAGCCAATCAAATTTATGGATTCACAATAGACTACAATAAATTTATACTAATTATTATTATCATTTATTTTTTAACTGAATGAAAAGACTCAGGCTACTGATAGTGACCAGCTTCAGCTGTAGTCATGCCTTTGCTATCATCAGTGAAATTTTTACTGTGGGTCCATTACCTCAACATGCCAAGCCTTTCCAAGGGCATGTACAACACGATCTTCAACAGGCCGCCTAGTATCAAGGATATAACATCACTTTGATTAATAGCTCATCTAAACATAACGAATTTAAACCTCTACTACAAGTAATGCCTTTACATAAAAAAATCAGGAAATACACGCCAATGAAATATTAAATTTAAAATTCTTTGCAAGGTAGGTGCAGTATAATGACCTTCTTTTAGTATGCATTGAGAGCAAACAATTGTGCATATCACAGCTAAGAGCTCTTTCCAAAAAAAGGACAGCCATGTTTTGGCTTAATTCAATATCGATTACTTTACCTTGTAAAGTATAATTTATACTAACCTGCAAGCACCACAAATTGGCGTACCCATTTTGTCATGGCATCTCAAACAATACAACTCTGTGTCTCGTTTACGACACAGATGGTCCAACTCTTTACTGACATAGGAAAGAAAACACAGTCATGTAACTTAATAAATTGTAACCCTCATTAAGTGTAGCTGTTTTTCATGCTCTAATTACATGTATTAGGGTACAAAATTAATAGTGTGAAGTATATATGAAATAATCCATATTTGAACTGCCGTTGTGGATGAAAGTGAAGAAAGATCATCGCAGTTAATTTTCCAGCTTAAGCAATAATTGGAAAGAAGAAGCCTGAAAAAATCAGGGCTTCAATGGGATTTGAACCCATGTCCTCCATGCTACCAATGTAATGCTCTACCAACTGAGCTATGAAGCCATGCTTTGCGAGCGACATCAATTTATTGAGTTCATATCTCCCGTGAGGAGTGAAATGATGTGAAGTATATATGAAATAATTCATATTTAAACTGTGGCTGCGGATGAAAGTGAAGAATGATCATCGCAGTTAATTTTCCAAATTTAAATAATAAATTGGAAAGAAGAAGCCCAAGAAAAAAAGATCAGGGCTTCGACGAGATTCGAACCCATGACCTTCAGTCCACAGAGGTCATGTGTTCGAATCCTGTTGAAACCCTGATTTTTTTTAGGCTTCTTTCCAATTGCTTAAATTGGAAAATTAACTGCCATTATCATTCTTTGCTTTCAAAATTAATGGTGTCATGGAGACTCTTTTTTGGGACTATAAAGAGATTGACTACTACACAAATGGCAAAGTCAAACCTGAATAAGCACAAAATTTGTGGGTGACTATAAAAATTGTTGCTACGATAAATAAGACAGGAAATGGTATCCTGAACTCTGCTGAATAGTAAGTTGAACTCTTAATTACACATTCTAGGGTGGGCCCTGGTTGTAGTCGCAGTCATTATCTCTCCCAGCTAAGTAGATATTAATTTTGTAGTTTCAGCCGACAAATTTTTAACTGTGTTGAAATAAAGATTATGTATACCAGTATGTGTGTATGGGAGAAACCTCATTAATGGACAAGTATCAAATCCAGAGAAAAGATGCTCAATGCAATACAAACCAGAGTTTGTATGCACTGGCCTGATGGGAATTAGGCTCAAACCTTGGTAAAGTTAACGTAAAAGTCAAAAAACCTGTGCTTAATTCCTCAAAAGATTTTTGTAACGATTAACAAATATTTACAAAATGTTTTGTAAAGGAAAATAAAATATACTGCAAATGGCTACTTACTTGCATGAAAAGCAGTTATAATGCCATGGGTGGACAGGTTCACCCATGTACATCAGATGCTCTCCTTCAGGAATGTAGGTGCTGTAAATGAACACACAAAATGAGTTGCACTGTACTTTATGACTTCATATCATTAGTGCAATTATTGTTAAGTAACATATCTCCTACATGTACATATGTCTCCAGTAGTTCAGTGGTTCAACTCCCAATAGATACACTTTTTTTATTCAGTATGCTTGTACCAGGAAAATTTCTCATTCATGCTTTGAAAACAGCCCTAAGAAATGAGCTCATTGATTAGTAAATATCATGTTTCTATTTAACAATTAGATTATGAGCTTGACATTTCTATAAATTGAAAGCAAAAAATCTAATTGAAATTTGCTTCAAATAACAATTTTATTAATTCTGGTCTTGGTATTACTTAATTGTCAATTTGACAATTGTAGTTGTGTTTGCACGCTTATCTATTCCTTTCAAAAAATCTGAGTTTCTGTATTTCAAGAAACTGTTAATTTTAATTAGTGCTTTGATGAATTTGAGTATCCATTTGTTTCTAAATGTTCTCTCAAAACTTCAGAGAAATGAGAAAACATTATACTACACACTGGCGGCTGACAGTGTGCAATGGCTCAACCAATCACATTACAGCATTTGCATTAGCATCCTAGTAAAAATTCTACTAAAACTTGTTATAGTTCACAGCTAAATTTTCTCTGATTCTTATTGGTTTAAATTGATCACACAGTGCAATGGTGTTCGTCCGCGGAGAGACACTGTCAGCCGATAGTGCCCATCCGCAGAAAATACCCAGCGGATGGTTAGTAATCATTGGTAAAAGATTCCAGTAAACAAGCAGTTTTATAGAAAGTAGACAACTGAAATTGTGTACATTTGGCTGTCACAGCTTTCATCTTAAAAATTTGAAAAAAATTATTGACTATGAGTTTTGTGCTGACACATGGAAAAAAATTTAGTGGTGAACAAAAAAGACAATAATTATTATAGAGTGTTTATGTCTTGGAACTATTGGTATGATTGTTGCCAATTTGATGTTCTTAAAACTAGCATATTTGCTATAGCATATAAGCTTTGCTTCTTGGACAAATATTTGTTTTGAGAACATCAAATTTCCACAGAGAACTATCAGCCAATAATTCCTCAACAGAAACACTCTTAGCAACTATTGTTTAAATAGAAACATAGAACTAACACAAGCTGTTGATGTAATGATGGTGCAAGCAAAGAGAGTTTACATTTTCATTATGAAAGTAAAAATAAACGTTGTTTTCCTTTACTGTTATAGAGTTTTCTAAACGAAATAGAAAACATCTTCTTTGTGTTTCTATTGAGTTATAGATTGAAACACTTGAGCTCATGTTCTCACTGCACTTCTTGTTCTCCCAAACTTCCACCCATTTCAATCCATACGTAGCTTGTTGAGAAACATGGTAGATGTTTTCTATTTCCAATTGCGATACTTACTGGCACTTACGGCACACATATCGTCCAGTTTCTAAAAAAAATTCAAAGATGTTAAAGATTCAGATTTTTTATTGATTTTAAAAAAATCATAACTAACAGAATCTATTGATCAAAAAGTGGATATTATGTAAATGGTCCATAGTTTTAAATGAATTCCAGAAAAAAGTCTTGTTGACCTAGATTGATTAATAGGTTTTTCTCTTTTATTTATTTGTATCCAATTTATACTAAAAATACAAATAAAAATACAAATTAAACTAGCCTGAAATCACTTTGAGCTGAAACTTATTTCAAACTAGGCCATAAACATTGTATGAGAACTCATAGCCTGTCCAGTGTTTCAATCTCTAAATAAATACTGTAATCAGTAAATCATGCCATAATTATCTTACTTTTAGTCTTTTCATCTGCATTACATTTCTTGCATAGTGCCCTAGCATAAGAAAACAATCTAAGATTATTTTCACTAACCATACATATATCTAATAATCACTTGTCACAAAACTAATACTACAGTAACTGTAACAGTCACAAAGAAAGGTCAGTAGAACCAAGAGAGTACTGTAGCTTGACCAAATGGATGGCATTTCATATTTGACACTGCCCTGCGAACTCCAATATGCACATTTTGTGGAAGAGAATGGTATAAACCTTTAAAAACACATCCTTATAAAAATATGTGCACTGACTATTTAAAAATTGTGTTTTTATACATGTATATTGATAGGAACACTCAACTAGCATGAGCTGTTGATGTAATGATGGCGCACGGCAAGCAAAGAAAATTTACATGATGATCAAAAGAAACAGTGTTTTATTGTCACGTTTCTGTCCAGTTATAGAAACCCTCGTGGAAGTTTAGGAGAACTTGTAAAGCTGTGGAAACGCTACCCTGTCAGTTTGTGTTTCCCAGCATTTCTCAATCTCCTAAACTTTCACACATGTTTCATAACTTGATAAACACATGCATGGTACATGTTTGTTTTTTTCTTAAATTTCACATTAGGAAATTGTGTCTAAAATCACTGTTACATACCTCCCAGCATTCTTGACAAACCCAGAGTCTGCCAGTCCATCATTGCAGATCTCACAACGGAAGCAATCAGGGTGCCAGTTAGCTTGCATGGCCTTGATAACACGTCCAATCACAAACGTACCTACAAAAAAAATCCATGTGTCAGATCTGAAAATTTAGCTGCTCTACAACCTTTCAAAAAGGTACAACAACCATTAAACAATACTTTCTTAAACTCACAAAGCTGGCTGTTGCATAAATTATGTTTTACATACATACACATTTGAAGAGATTCAGAATGTCCTTACCACACTGTTTACAACAAGGAGCAAACAAAGTCTGGAAGTCTTCTTCACAATATCTTCGTTCATCATACTGTCAACATAAACAATGATATGTCACTGATTACTGTATATGTTCTGTGTGTATTTTCAAGATGGCTGCAAAATTGCGGCTACTTTGGTCATCACAGAGTCACTATTCGCAAAGTACACAGGCTTGTCTCATAGCAAAAATGATATGACCATGCATTGAAGTCAGATTCCACATGTGAGTTGAGTTTGTCATCTATTCTTGCTTTGTTGTTGGTTCTCGCATTTGTAATTTGCAAACACTACAGCAATTAATATGAAAGAATATAGTTCATATTCTTAGACAGAGTATGATCAAACAATCTTTTTTCATGCTATTACCGGGGTTGTCGCTAAGTGCCGGCTGCTGACAAAATTCACCTGCTGAGGAGGTGATCACCAGCTAGATTTTGGTGGGTGGGTCAGTTGGTAAGGGATAACGAACGGTTTTTAGGTTCCACAGGTACAATCATTTGATATCTGAACCATATCAAACTGTCTATATGTAAATGAAAATGTAAGAATAAATTCCTGACTTCCTTGAATATCGTTGCCACGTGAGTATCACAAGTTATTAGTAATTGGATTAAAATCTTGTTTGGAGCACAAGTTTAGCAGGTTCTCTTTCTGTGTACTGCATCTGCCACCTTGTAAGCATGAACCGTGGTAGCCCCGCATTCAAAATTCTATGAAAGATTGGAGACCAAATTTGTTCCAGGACTCTCGGTGACTGGTTCAATGAAAACCTTAGCAGGGAGACTATTTTCTTAGCTACAACCCTGTATTACTACTGCATTTTGTAAGCTCTACTCTAGTTTTCACTGCCTACTAAGAGGTAAAATAATAATCATTAAACATTCATTTTTCCTGAGTAGTGCTATGTTCAACACTGACAAGTATCAAGCCATAATTCAATAACCATAAAATTCCAGATGTAAGCCCTGGGCTTACACAACATCATGAGAGGCTTTGGGAGGGCTTATAAACAAAGAAGCTTATTACCGTGGGACTTTTAAGTAAAACAAAAACAACCATTTCAAAACGAGCTACAGCAGTGTCGATGGAAATATGTTTTTAAATTAACTAATTTTCAATTAAACTTTCGAGCCTCATAATCGTAAATTGAATGCATTTGAATTTTAGGAAGAAAATAAAAACTTAACAATGGGAACATAATCGGAATACAAACCAGAAGCTAAGAGTTTATCTTTACTGTCATTGATAAAAATTTTAATGCCTAGTTCACGGCAGTGGGGCCGAATCGATTTTAATTCCATTATTTTCTAATCCACTAATAATAAAGTTATTGTTTTGCAATCTTTCCTAATTTTGTGTTTGAAGTAGTACAGGGTTCAGTAACAGTACTTAATATTAAGAAAACAAGGAAAAGAGGGCTTAAGCAGGGGGGGGGGAGGGGGGCTTATAAATGGCTGGATGAATTTTTTGCTTTCCAAGAAGATGGGCCAATAACAGGGGGGCTTAAAAGCAGGGGCTTATAAATGGAATTTTACAGTATGTAAATCTGTATTATCCATGATATTAGTTGAGAAATAAAGCTACAAGCAATTAGGGCTTCAACTATTCGTCGAGGCTTCATTTTCAGGTGAATCTAATGTACTAAAGATAACAAAAGAAAACAAGCTTGCCTCATAGAACAAGCCATCAGGAAATGGCTGGAAACACTGCACACAGCTACCAAAGCAAAACAATACAATAAGATTAGAGATTAATAATACATTTGCCACAAGTGGAGGTATGTCCCCAAGGAAAACACTCCATTCACCGAGCGTGAAATACATTATTACCAGTGACCTGGTAGTAATGAATGAATTTATTTATGTAAAAGCACAAAACATTTAACAGCAAAAACTCCTAGTTAATGAGTGAATCAAACTAACAGATCGCCAAAATTAAAATGTGACTGTTTCTTACCATTGCAATGAAAGACACCACTTCAATAACAGTTTAAAAATTTCAATTTCAGCATTGTGAAATATTGGCCAGTGGTTCACAACAGAATACTCACCAGAGTGTGTGATGGGTCATTTGAAAGCAATAAAAATAAAACAAAAATAAACCTCACCTCTTTTTAAAATCATCATGGTTATTCACCATGGAGGGGGCATTTTTTCAGGCCTTCTAAACCACTTTTGATTAAAATTATATAGCAGTCTACGACTTTTTTTTTCCCTTCGAGGGTTTTGCATCAATACTAGACTTATTCCATAGTTAGCGGGGGAAAGCACTCACACAATTCTATAATGTGAAGAGGATTCTGTACCCATCCCATTTGGACGGATGTAGTGAGAAAGGTGGAGTACATTCTTCTAATTTTTTTAAGGCGGCCTAATTTTTAGCACCTAAAAACCCAACTGAAAGTACAGATTAATTACAATACGCTTGCACTTCAAAAACAGGAATGGCCATTGCCAATGAACTTATAATGCCGACAACGATTACAATTGGCTCTTTCATCCCACCAGTTTACGAGATAAATCGGACAAGTGATCAATGATCACGTTCGATCGCGAAGATACTGATACTGGTTCCAACACTAACAAACAGTTTTATAACGACAAAAGATATCTTCAATGCTGATCTGCATTGTTACATCAAAAATGAAGTCCCATACTCACACAAAACAGCGTTCATGTAGAATTTGACCATTGGAATTCACCATTCGCTCGTCGACGCCAAAATTCTCTTGACAGACTGCACAGATGGCATTGCTTATTCCATAACCCGCGGGCGGTGCAATCTCATTTTGAACTGGCATGACTACTAGACGTTGTTAAAGGAAACTGATATTATTTTCATAAACTTTTCAACCGATCAAACCGAACGAGTACTCACTGAACTTTAGCGACTACTACATGCAACAACAACAAACAGATTGTGGCAAGCCGCCTCCTTCAAGCCAAGGGGACTGGGTATAACACTTCACAGGAACTACTGTCACGGTGGGTATGAGTGGGTCAGGGCGCTTATGGGTGGGTATTAGATTGATCCGCTCCTAGATCCTTGAGCTCCTTCCTTCGATGGTCCGCACAGGCAAGCGGAAATTATTAGAGCACTATTTTAATTGCTTTAATTAATATAAATCATCATTTGTTTTACAAGTAATACAATTAAACGATCAGTATGATCTTTTTTACGGCCTCCAGGGGCGTAGCCAGCTTTTTTTTTCAGCGTACCTCGTGTCAAATTTTGCCAACGTCCAAAAAAACAAACAAAAACAACACTCAACTAAATGTTCTTGCGCAAAACTATTTCAGAGGTTCTGCTTTGTTAATGAGCTTTCGGCATTTTTTCATGAATAAGACTGATTAAAAGTCGTCATTTTGTTCTTCAAAATAAAAGAGAAACAAAATGCTCGCGGGGTAGGCTGTGATTCGTAGGAAAAAGGAAATATGGCCTTTCGGCCACTATAATAACTATTTACAGAAATCCATGCTTAATGGCTTAAAAGCTAGCTACGACCCTGGTCTCATACAATTTACACAACTTTTTAAAAGCTTGATTCTAAGAAACATTGTATCGATTGTCCTTTTGACAAAACGTTAATCAGTTATCCCGAACTTCCGAACTTGTAAAGATCAATTTTTTTGCAGATCAGAGTCTAATCTTTAATATAGAAAACCCTGAAAAAAACATGTATTGGTTAAGATCTTTTTACAACTGACCGTTATTATCATTAGCATAGTAATTATCAGTAACCCCGCTTTTCAACGAGTCAGCATCCGAACGTAGAATTGTCACACGCTTTATTATTATTGTTACTTTTTCCTTGCTTCAAGGGATACTTTGCAGTGGCGCATCCAGACCTTGAGCTAAGGGCGAGGAGAGCGTTTTTTTTTCTTGTCCTGTCAACTTTTCTTCTTTCTGCTATGACATCTATTATCATATTTTTTTTACCCAAAATAAGGGGAAGCTAGTCCTTTTCTAACCCCACACGAACAAATAGGGGACTGTGAACAGTCTACCTCAGGCTTTTCCCCTAGATCCGCCACTGCTTTGTCTTAGCCTGCTGTTTCAACTAGTTCTTCTTTTTACCCGTTGGACCTAAACCAGCCAAAGACTTAAAAACAAAACTATTCTTCTGAACAAGGGCGTAGCCAGGGGGTCTTGGGGTGCCCGTAACCTCCCCTCTTTGTAAGCCTTTTTGTAAGCAAATAACCTACAATATTCAGGTGACAATCTGGTGAGTACCCTCTGTATGACTCAGTGTGACTCCCCTCCCCCCTTTGAAAAATCCTTGCTACGCCCATGCTTCTGAAGGAAAAAAATCAGCAAATACAGCCTGAAGTGCGCCTACTGAAGCTATTAATATCAAGCCCTCGTCACTGAACTATCTAAGCTACCCCTGACTTCTTTTAATTGGAGGACCTTCTTTGTGTTATTAGGTTTTACACGTAGGGTGTTTATGAAGACTGTACGACAATGAAGCTAGGCCCCAGGAGGGATAATTATCAGCTTCAGGTAAGGATAATAGTAATTTCTCAATACTCAAACGGAGTATCAGGTTCGTTGATCAACTTCTTCCAGAACATAAGCGCAGCCAATCTTCCGCTCTGTGGAATGCATGTTGGAAACACGGTGAGCATGGTACCGAGGTAGTTGTACCCAGGCCCTATCTTGTGATACTCGCTGAGGTAACCACAGGCATCATGTGTCGCAGTGTGATACAGGATGACCTCTATTTCTTCTTTCTCTTTACCCGTGATTCGAAACTGTTTGTTGTTTGGATTTGCAAGCTCTGTCCTTCCCCCTAGAAGTCACGAATGATCATTTTTAAAATTCAATTTTGAAACAATAGTGAAAGGACTTAAAGAACTCAGTGGTTGTTTAGACTAATGTGAAGCAAGCGGCCTGAGAGTAATGAACTCCTCTACAAGCACCACAATAGAACAAGCCCTTCAAAGCGAAGTATATACGTGTTCTCAGTCTTGACTACGTTAACTCAATCTAAATCTCCAAAATTTCAGTGATTTTATTGGAGGATTCCCTGTTTATGACTCATATTCATAAAATGAGTTCTTTCTAGTGGTCTCTTTTTGTTTTTATCAATGGCCTTCCACATAAATTGAAGAACTGAAGAAATCCATTTCAACGAATGTAAAGAAAAGAAAATCGAACATAAAACATCTTGCAAAGTATCTGCTTACTCGGGTGGCAAGTACATTTGCTGAATTTAAAGTTGGATGTTTTTTTTTGGAATTAACTAAAACTGATTAAATAACGATGCGCTCTGTTCTGGCCAAAGTAGAAAATATGCCCAAACTTTCGTGACTTTTTGGCCTTTGAAATCTGTGAAAATCCCATATGATCGCCAAAAAATTATATGATACGCGCGTACCTGCCGAGATCGATACTACAAGAGAACTTGAATATAACCTGAAGGAAAAGGGGGTGTGGCGGAATCAATGGTGAATGGAGATAAATGGTTTCCATAGAATAAGGACCTAGGGTCTGGAACTGTCTTCCTCCCTCTATTACCAATTTGTCAAGCTTTTCTACCTTGAAGAACAAAGTGCTAGAGTTTTTATTAAAATAGTCTCTGAGTTAGTTTCTGCCGCACTGCTTCGCAGCCTTTATCTAACTTAATATTGTGATGTCGAGGTGGCCTCTCTTATAAGCCTGGTGGTTTCCTGAGGTCTCCTCGCCTTACAACCTACGTGCTGTATTTGTTAATTTTCGTTATATCTAAAAGGCAAATAAATGATGATGATGATGAATACAGACCTGCAGGATGCAAAAGAACACCATACACAGGATCAAGTCCTCCGAGTGTGTCTGCAATGATTTCTCCACATCTGAGCTGTTGCTTTGTTCCCCAGTACCAGTCGTCTTCTCGCAGGACAACTAAGGGTTTCTTCTTGTTATGAATACACTGAAAGCACTGCTGCTCTTGAAGGCTTCTTTCCATTTCTTCTCTTTGCCCACGAAAAAATAAAAGTTTCTTGTAGTCTGCCATCATTTTAGCTTCGTAGAAACCAGGTCTTCCATTGGAACGGAACTTAATGATTTCTTTAAGAGCGCCCTCTGCTTCCGGAGAAAGTCCTTTTCCAATCTCTACTAGACTGTAAAGTTTCCTCAGATGTTTAGCAAGGCTACGAACTTCTTCATTTCTTACAGCTACGCTCGCTCTCCTGTCGCTGAACGAAGAATAAAACAGCTCTCTAAGATAACTTTCCCTTTGTTCCTTCGATAGATAAGAATGCATTTAGACACACATTGGCTTTAAAAGACCACTATAAATGCAAAACGCTCTGCGACTCGCTCGTTAAACGGAGGAGTGCTGCACGGCATGCTAATAACCTACCAAATAAAAGAAAGACGAATTTTTCCGCCGATTAATTTCAGTGTTTTTCTCACATTTCTTGTCAAGTGAGATTGCCAATATTTTGACATTTGCTTACGTCAACAAAAACTTTGCCTTCCAATTTGGTGTTTTTACGGGTGGTGTGAGATTTTGTGGTTTGTGAATGGATGTTTTGAAACTTTGCCATCTTTCTTTCTGCTAAGAACGACTTGTGAACCAATAAGTCTTTGTCTTGATAGAAAACATGTCGTTAATAATATATGAACCTGTTACGGGTGGTTTTCAGCAAAAGAGCCATGAAGTAGTCTCAATTGGACTGATAAGTAAAACTTGCATTAGCTCCGAAATCATGCCCGACTCTGTTATTTCATTTTTTCATGCATATATATTTTCAGGCCCTTTTTGTTGCTTAGAAATAACACGTTCAATAAGTGTCGTGGCTCATTCCAGAATGTCTAGTATACGAAGTTAACAGCTCCTGCTCTTCCCAAATGCACGTTTTACCGTCATTAAATTATTTGGATCACGCAAACTTCTCTTCCGAGAAGGAGCTACCTCTCTCATACGCACCTGTTTTTTTTCTAAATGTGCGTAAAAGTAGCATGCACAAAAGAGAGACTTTCAGGCATGGAAGAAAGCGAAAAATAACAGTTCGTAAGGCAGAACGTTTTGAAAATTTTATGACCGAAAAGCTTAATAAATCTTGCGCCGTGCGCGCCCAATACTACTTTAGGTTCCTTAATTTGCTGTAAGACTGAGTTTTACTTAGGTCGCAAAAGACCAACTAAACGAGCCAACAGAGCAACTGGCAATGAAGAGATGGTAGAAATACAGTCACGTTCCTCTCATATCCAGAATTGGAACTCTTCCATGAGTTGTTTTATAAAATTACTTTGGCACTGAAAGTACCGTCATCTCTATTTGATCTACGATAACAATAGGCCACCCCACTGTATTTTCGCCTGGGTATCAGGCGTATAAAGGGGTGGGGGTGGGCGAAGAGGAAGATAATTCGGGCAAAAAAAAAAACAAAAACTGAGACCCCTCCTTTTCTCCGGCCTGAATTCCCTTTTTCCTCCCTGCCCCCACCCCGTAATACGCCTGCTATGCAGGCTAACTGTATTTCAAAGTAGAAAGGAAATAGTGATGATTTTTGATAAGGCTGTATGTGACAAATATATCGAGCTATCGATGAATCGAGATGTTATTGCTGCGATAGTGATGGATCGATAGTGTAGCGAGCCATCGATAGTTTCGATAGTTTCTATTAATACTTCTAACATTTTAACTTCTTTGGAAAATAAAGACGCCTTTTTCCCACCCAGATTTGATTTCTAAGATCACAATAAAGGTAAAAAAGAAGCTAAAAACCATCCACCTACTGCACCTAGCATTTTTTGTGTCTTGATTCTTGAACCACTAACAGGGTTGCAACATCTATTGTGTTCCTCAGTACCTGTATTGACTACTACTTCATAGATATTTCTTTAAGTGTAAGGCATTAAGTAAGTACCAAATTGAACTGAAATTATGTTAAATGATTTATGTTTGCTCGAATGGGAATTTAAAACATGTCACTCGCGCTCAGCAATTTTATTCGGCAAAACAATGCGACGTTTAAATCAAATCAACCGAACGTATTCATTCGAGTCGACTAAAATTAGTATTCGAAAATTAACTCTGAGTGTAAATTTTAGTGCTAATTTAACCCATGAATAACCCACTGGGCGTTAGCCCTAGTAAAGGAAATCAGGGAACCACACGAGGTAAAGAAAAAACCCTTTGACCTCGGTGGGAATCGAACCCACGACCTCCGGAATAGATCTACCGTTACTCTGCCGACTGAGCTGAGGTCGGACAGAGAAAGTCGGGGTCGACCCCGACTTTCTCTGTTTCAATGCACAACAAAAGTGCGGAGTGAATGAAAAGCAGCGAGGACCTAAACACTAACACGAGATGGTTCAGAAAGTAAAAAAGAGAATTTCACATAAAATTAGGCCTGGCGCTTCAGAGAAAGTTTCTTACCTCGCCAGCTAGATTTGGGTATTGTCCGTGAGCTTTGTCCAGTCGAATATGAGCTTAGTTTCAGTTCGGCGAGTTTCGCGCGTTTCGGAGTCATAAGCAAAAAATCTTGCCCCAGTTGACTTGCACATGTAATTTTCAGCAATGCTACTTCTTCTCGACCAGTCGACAGCTTGTTTCATTCAGCTGTATCTTATCACATGTAGGACACAGTGAACGCCGCGCCACAAAATTTTCCCGCCTTTTCAGATCATAATCTTGTCGGCTCACAAATTAGAGCCTGAGGTACAGTGTCAGTCGTCTCTTTTTTCCCTTGTTGCACGCAAGATACATGGTTAACTGCTACTGACCATGTGTGAGGTAAAGTATCCAAGTTCTTTTTTGTGTGTGTTTTCTGAACCGAGACGGAGTTACGCACACGGAGATGCCCTCTCTATAAACTAAGGTTAATTGTAACAAACCACGCGCCCAGTCTCAACTCGAGCTCAAGTCTTTCCACTGTTAAGGCCCGTTTACACAGGCGATTTTTGTCGCGGCAACTCGATGCAATTTTTGTCGCAGCAAAATTGCATCGAGTTTCAAACATGTTCGAAACCCCTGCGATATCGCGGCGATAAATCGCACTGAAAATCGCACCTGGTTTACACGTGCGATTTTAAAGTTGCAATCTTAGCGCAACAAAAATTGCATCGAGTTGCCCTGACAAAAATCGCCTGTGTAAACGGGCCTTTAGATGATGACAAATCTGCAGATAAAGCCTGAAGCTTTTAATGAGAACTGAACAAATAACTGGCATGTGCATAATCCCCTGGCATAGCTGGCAATACGGTTTTCTCACCAGCCCCTGCATCACCGATCAAGTTACTTTGAGCCCGCATTGTTAACACCGTAGCCAATCAAATGGCACGATTTCAAGACGTGAAAATCAAAATGGCTGTGCATCTCGTTTGGCTTGTTTGCTCAACCGATGGAATAACCGGAAAACTATCATTTGAGCACAACAGACTGTTGCTTTTAGTCAAGATATGTTAAACTTCCTTGTAGGAAGAAAATACCCGGCGAAACATAAAAACATTTTTAATTGTGAAGCTTTGAAAGCAGCGAGGACACTCAGTCCCAAGAATAGCATATATGGCGTGACGTTGACACTATTTTGTTTCGAGTTGGTTTGTACAAGAATACCGGGGTGTTTTTGCGAGAAGAATTGATGAGAGATACCCAGCGTAGAAAGCTCGAGGTCAGAAGAACATGAGCAAGTCCAGCTCAAAGGGGTAAGTCTACAACTGAGGAGATAGCTATATAGATTTGTCAATATAAATACGTTATCTTTTACCAATTTTAATAAGCTAGCCTATTTAATAAGCTTAAGCTTAAGCTTAAGCTTATAGAGATTCGGGCTCAGTGTTCCTTGACTTTTTAATTTTTTTACCGTTGAACCTCAATTTCGTTTTAGGAGTAGCTCAAGAATAGGGACCTTACTTGAGCAATTGCAAAAGCTGTGCCTTGCTGGCTCTGAAGCTAAATATGAACAGGAAAAAGTTGATGTTGAACAGTTACGCTACGTGACAAACAAAATCCAGCAACTGTTATCTTCTCAAGGTAACTATTACCTCCTTTGTAAGCTTACATAAATAGTGGAATTGACATTCCAAAAGGGGAGTAACTGCTGAATACCCTGCCATTTGAAGTTATACTCCTGAAAAAGCTGGTTACATGGATACGCAGTTATCTCCCGCTAATGCTTTAAGAACGAGAAATACATATGTGTCATACTTGTCTGGTGTTGGGTACGTGGCTATATGGCTACTTGGCTACTTGGCTGCATAGCCGCGTAGCTGTGTAGCCATCTTGACTCTCTTCGTGTACTCTGTAAGACAGCCTGCATAGCCGCGTAGCCACACTTTTCAAGATATCTTTTGGGGTGGAGGGGTATTCAGCAGTTAAGTCCCAAAAGGTGAAAAGCAAGACTTATTTCACTTATTGGTCGGTTGCATTCTCGTAATCTGAAATTATATGTATGTAGGTAGTTTGCCATGACATTGAACAAAAATTTGTTAAGTTTTAACCAAGGTTATTTATCAATGAGTTGTTCTTTGTGGACTCATTTTCATTACAGACTAGATGCGTGTATTTGTATTTGTTGTATTTGATGTTTCGTTAAGCTTCATGTGATTGGAATGGCAAAAAGCTGTCATTTTCTTCATGACAGAAATTACTGCTGTTCATTAAAAACAATAGGCATTATATTTGCATTGTACCATTGTATTGGCCAAATTTGCACTATATAAGAGGCAGTTCAAATGCACCAGGGCTTTTTGTGTAAGAGATGTGTCTTACTCAAATAATCACTACCCTTATAATAAAACCCCCTTAACACATTCTCTTCCTTTGCAATACCTGCCTGCAAGAGTAGGCAAGTATTGCAAGTAAGCTATGGCTACCAAAGCAGCAGAGTTGAGTGTCCATCTTATGGAGGTCCCTGTACTGCAGTAGTCTGCAAAAGCATCTGACTTTTTGGCTCTTGAAACAAGATGCTCTCATAGGCTTCTGCAGTACAGGGGCCTCCATAACATAGGAACTCTGCTCTGCTGCTTTGGTATCCATGGGCTGACTATACTTGGACAGCAAAATGGACTTCAGTCTTGTGGCCTTGAGAATAGTGTCCCATATTATAATATTTATGATGTTAGTTTCTAGAAATTACGGAAGGAAGAGCCACAGATCAAAGATATTTTAATGTTATCTTTCTGATAAAACCTTTTGCAGAAAAATGTCGCAAGGATCTGACAACCAAATTCACAGATGGCCTTTCAACCTTGTTGGTTGTGCTAGAGGTAAAGTCTACTTATTATAGGCAATGATAATCAAACTGTCTTTAACAAACATTTTCATATATACTTATTATAATGGTAAGACAGGAGTAGAGTCTTTTTGTTCTGTTTGCTAATTATTCAGATTATAGTTTTATCTCTATCATGCTCTGAGTTATGCAATTTCACTCAGTAACAGCAATAAGCATGTAAGTATGATGACAACTAGATGGTAGCCAATATAATTGTATACTAAAATTCAACATATGAAAGAAAGGCTAAGCCTTAAAGCAGAAATATCTGTTTTACAGGAATTATTTGGAAAATAAAGAGCTTTTTTAGCTTTGCATTAACTTGTTAATAAATTATGTTGTCATACATGTGTTTTTGACTCATTTCAGCTAATACTTACACCTGCTGCTTCTGAGAGTATAGTGTTTATTTTCAAGACCAGTTAGCAAATTGTTTACCTCAAGGCATTTGACTGAATAATGCATACTGTTTTTGTTTGCTTTAGATGTCACTGGACACTCAGCTGACATTAAATATATTGGGCTGTCTATGTGAATTGCTAACTACAGGTAAGGTTGCTATTTTAATTTATAACTAGTGTATTATACACCCTCCAAGATCTGGGGAATTCTTCATGTCCTATGAAAGCCGAATTCAATAATTGCTTTATTATTCATTCAAAATATTTCCCTGTTCTTAAAGGAGTTTTGCCGTTTTGCTCTTTGTTTTTCTGCTCACCTAAAATAACACAACCTAGTTCCCAGGTTTTCTTGGTCAGTGGTTCAATAACCTGCAGTGGGCTGCACTTTTGACGTCATTGGTTCAATATGACAAAGTTCTTTCCAAATTTGGTCAACAGCACCTGGTTATGGTGAATTATGTGTGTGGTTTTAACCAGTCAGAAACGGGGAAATATTTTGAATGAATAATAAATAAATGTACATGCCAAACAAACAAACACCTAGTTATCCATAATTTATCAAACTGACTAGACAGACTTTTCAACACTGGATGATTTATTTTGTCCCATAACTTAATTACTGGTAGGTCAGTTTCATGATGTCCCAATGAAGAAGTTTAGGTTCATTTCTTTTAATCTAAGTGATGCTAGGCAAGGTGAATATACATGTATCACTTTAATGGAAACTAACATTCTAGAGTTTCCTATCTAGTAAGTAAATAAAAACTAATTTCACCAATTTTATGTATGTGTTGTCATTAATTTTGATCTCAGTTAATTTTTAAATTTTTCTCTTAGTCAAATTTAGTTTTCCCCAAGCCAAAAAATTTTTTGACTAGGCAAAAATTGAAAAAAAGGTATTGAACTTGTAGCAATCGAACCAAATAATATATAAAATCAAAAATTAACCAAGATTAAAAATACAGCCTCCAAGGCGTAGAGTATAAACAAAGACACATATGAGACACATGTTACTCATTGGTTGTTATGTAATTTTAAGTTTACTGCACCGCACCTTTAGTTGTACAACTACTAGTAATCAAAGATTATGAGAGTGCGTTTGACGCTGTATAGACTTTTATACAGATACCTTAAATGATTTCCCTAGCTGACTTTCAACCTCTAAAACCCAACCTTTTTTCATCAACAACCGGGGTTTTACAGAAAGATATTTCAGTGACAAAGTCCATGCCATTCTGATTGAAGAGGTCCCGGTACAAACTACGTTGCGTGATGGCCCCAGTTTTCGTAGACTCACAAGTTTAATAGGACTCAGTTTAATAGGATTCAGACCTGAATAGGACTAAAATATTTACATCAGCCTTCAGATTTCGTGCTAAATATTCTCACATTAACTTGTAATGTTTAAGTGCAAAAGCTAATTTGTAAAAGTATATTTTTTACGAACACTATTCTAGGCAGGAAGCTCAAATATAAGTAAATATTTGCAATTGAGTGCCCATTCATCCTAAACAAACTCCGTGCCGACCATGCGACTGATTTGAGTACTTCCCCTAGTCTGATTAACAAAGTACACAGTAGTTACATTTCCTTTCCCTGGTTCATGTTCACTCTTATGGATCTTACCCTCAGAGTACTCTTCCACCTATTCCAAATAATATTCCACCGGATACGACTGACCTTTTCTGTCGCAAATTGGAACTAAATCAACAAATGCAATCAAATACAGCCGTAGTCCCCTTCGTAGCTGTTTTTTGGGATGTCACGCAACGCTCCCGGGAATTACAACTGTTTCCATGGTTAACATCCCAAAGCCTAGGGGATCGTGTTCATGTACATATAAAATAAACAAGCTCTTTGTGAGCCTGAACGAACGTTTAAATAACATCATACTATTGAATATACTACTACTCAACCTCAAAATTCCACGGCAAAAGTATCCAACGCTACCTCTGGCTGTGATCGAGAGCACATGGAAAGAAAGTCCAAAGTGTACATGGCCTACTCACGTGCTCACATGTTCGTCACATGTATTATCGCATGTCTCAGTTACAGTACCAGTTTACTGGCCGTGACCATAGTTATAATAACAAGCAGGCCGACACGTGAAAGAAAATGTGAGACAGACAAAGCACATGGTCGATTGCAGTGATGTCATTTGCATCTGAAGAATTTGCCCCTGAATAATTTTTCGGGGAGGCCAAATTTGTAATGGTGAATACACATCCAAAAATTCCAAGAATGTCGATTTCGACTGCATTATGAAAGCGTTCTTTGACGAACGCAATAAGACTGAGTAAGTGAATGTTAAAAAATGAGCTATAATACTCAATCACCTGAAGCATAATTTTCCTTTAAACAGGTAAAAGGGCATCTGTTCTGGCCAGCAAGGGTACTGTGGATATTATTCTGAAAGTTATTGTGAGTGCAAGTAAAGATTCTGTTTGTGAGGAGGTCCTGTTACATAGCCATGTCATTTTAACTAAAGTGGGACCTAAAGGTAGGATTTGTTGAAAATAGTTATATTTGTTACATAGCTGTTTTTTTCCCGCTACAGCATGCCCATTTATTGGCTAGTTCATGGGCACATGACATCTAACAATGAAACTGTTTACTGCTAAATGCCATGAGCAGGCAACATGGTGAAAACCATGATGTCAAACGGGAAACGGATCACTGTTGCCCGGGAAATATTGACCGCTGTTCCATGTAATCATAGTGTGCAGCTGAAGGTGGCCTGATGTTGTCGCTGGAATATCAGTGCATTTTTCAAAATTTGTTTCTGTTTTGTTTTGCCATATAACAAGTCACTAAATGACTGGTCCCTTGGGGAACAGTGAATTTTTGTTTCCCTCAACGTCTTCTTGGGAAACATTGAGATTCCCAGGGAACAAAATTCACTGTTCCCATCAGGACCAGTCATTAAGTGTCAAATGCATTTTAATTTAGATCAGAATATAGTATTATTAATTTTGTGTTCTGAATTTGGTTTTTGTATGAGAATGTATATAGGAGGTTTGATTTTTTAAACTTTTTCCTGATTCTGATCTTGCTTCAATCAATATGATGTAATGGAAAATTAAAAGTCAAAGTGGATTGAATGTCAAGCAAATAACATACATACATGCACTTATATCAGGGCTGGAATAGCCTGCATACGCAGACATATTTCCGGCTGTCACTGGTTCTGCTGAAAATGACGTCTGCGAACTCGAGCCACGAGAACGATTTCCGTGACGTGAGCTCTTATAAACCAATCACATTTCACCTTGCATATCTGAAGAGGTAACATGCAGAAATCGTACGTGGAGTTCTCGCAAATGCGTGTTAAAAAATGGCGGAGGTTGAGTTCAAGAAAGTGTGCAAAGTTTTCGGGTTTGATAGCCACAATAAGCATCAAGAAAAAGCCTTGCGATTTGGTTTTGAATCGAAGAGCGATGCTTTTGTAAATCTTCCAACTGGATTTGAAAAGTCTGTTGTATTTCAGGCTTTGCCCACTGTGTATTCTCGAGTGGATCCAACTCGTGAGAAGAACATCGTACTCGTTTTGCCACTGATTAACCTGATGAAGGACCAAGTCAGCCGCTTAAATTCGCGTGGAATAACTGCAGCAATATCTCTAAGTGATGCCAGCTCCGAGTTAGAGATCAGAGCAGTTGAAAATAAAATGGTTCACAGTAAGTGGTTGTTTTGTGATGTGACAAGTAAACAACCTGAAACATCAATATCATTATAGTATCCTAGAATTTAATACCAACAAGGTAACCTGACAGTCACAAAACAGTAATGTCTGTTGGATGCGAGAAGTGCAATAAAATAATGGAGGTGCACTCTTCTAATAAACTACAATAGCCTTGAAAGGACTCGGATTTGAGACCTGCATAACCATCCGTGATAAACATCATGAAAGATTATCCTGTAAGGTCACCACAGGCTAGTAAACAAAAAATCACGTAATAGAGAAAGGAGGGCTACTGATCCGACCAATTCAATAGTTGCAACATAAATGAGCCAATAAACTTACAAAGTAAATGAAATTTCCACAGAGCTAGGAAACATGGCATAAATATTTTACTTATACAGTACCGCTCAGAACTAAACGAACATCGAACATGCGTTCTTAACGAACCCCTAACGAGTTAAATGGCCAATGCGTTATTGCCAACGCAAAAGGGCCATGTGTTTTTGCCAACGAGTTAGCCTTTGTTATTCATAACTAATATTCCTTTTGTGATGCTCTGTTATGGTGAACAAAGCATGACTTCAGTTGAAAACAAATGAAATGCCGGTTTGTAAATACACGCAAAAGCGAAATTCAAATCAAAGCATAGCGAATTAACAAGCGCAGTGGAAAATTTGACCTTTTACAGAACCACTGCCACTGAAATAAGGCATAGGGCGCCTAAATATGTTGCCGCATTTATACGCGGCACAAGTTTTAATCTGTTGGTTCACTTTGTTGATGATGATTCTGCTTACCACATAAAGACAAAACCGTCTTCTGCCGTTAAAAACTTCTCTGCCTTGTAAAAACGTAATAATTATTCTGTTCTCAAACTGCCACTGAAATAAGGCATAGGGCACCTAAATATGTTGCCGCTTTTATACGTGGCACAAGTTTTAATCTTTGGATTATATTGTTGGTTCACTTTGTTGATGATTCCGCTTACCACATAAAGACAAAACTGTCCTCTGCCGTTAAACACTTCTCTGCCTTGTGAAAACATAATTCTGTTCTCAAACCCATAGTGGCATCCATAGTTAGTGAAAATTTCGCTGCATCGGATGGAAATAATGACATACATGGAATTATGCAAATTGCGACAAAATGAACAACAGATTGAAAGCTAGATAGGCGACCAAACTGGAGAAAGTCTTGAAATTACGCAGGGAGGAGAAAACCGTCTAATGCCTTCTAAGAATTAAGTTAAAGCTTATTATGATTACTTCCATTCAGTCCAAACAATACAAGCAGTTTCCATAAAGCAAAGTTTGAAAAAAATTACAATTTGAAGCGTTATTTTGTTGATTGTGTGACGCACGACCCACAATTCAGACATGGTCACCAAGCACGTGATCAAAATCTGCCCCAGTCAAATTTCTTTGCAGGATTATAAATAGCCGCGGAAGGAAAATACAGCACAACGTTCATTGCACGCATTGAAATTTTACTCATGACAAGCGACGAAAGCGACAAAATAAATACACAAGATTGGAATTGAAATATTTTTGTTGGGTTGCTTTCAATTATGCGCTAAGTTTTCTCATCTTGAAATGAATTGTTCACGCAACATTTTGTGGCCTAATTTGGCTTCTTCAAGGGTCGTGATTGTGATTGTGAAAACTTTTTGATCACACAGCTTGGACAACTCAAATTTGAAGGGCTTGTTTTGTTCTGTGAGTTGAGATTTTAATTGTACGCCAAAGCTAGAAAAGCAAAACATTATTTCGCTTGGTAAATTGTGACAAAATGAACAACAGATTGAAAGCTAGACGATTTCAATTACCCAACGCCTGATAAGCAACCTAACTGGAGAAAGTCTGTAAATTATGCAAGGAGGAAAAATCCTACTTAAGCTATCACCAAAGAATTTAACTTAACGCTTATTAAATGGCGATCAGTTTCATTCAGTTCAAGCAATAAAACAACCCATTGAATGAAATTATGACGTCCACTACACTGCGATATTTGACAGCATGATATTTTCTTTTTCCACAGGAGTCAAACAAAACAAGACTTGACTGGAAACTAGCCATTCTCGAGTAATCAGTTCACACAAAATAATACCACAAAATATTTATTGCACTTCCACTGTCATATTTACATGTAAACGTAATTGGTAAAATGTGAGCAAAATGACTGCTATGGAATTAAGCCTTACTGACACGATATAGCATAAATTACAACAGATGACTACAACTAAAGATCCTTCGTAAACTACCTCTTAGCACTTTTTGGTCCTAAGGTAATTCGTGTGGCTTAAACAGGTGACGGACAACTCTACCGCAAAACCAAAATATTCTTGGTTTTCATGTGACGTCATCATATTCCAAAATTAAAAAATACCTTTCCTTCTGAGGTTTCAGTTCCATCAGATAAAAGACCCTATAGGACCTTGACGTTTCACAACATTTTAGCTCCACAGGGTTCTTCCTTTTGTAACAGAGCATGTTTGAATTTCCAAGCTTTTGCATTGCGTGACAGGAAAGTGGCGGCCCAAGAAGGCTGTCGTGTAGGTCAAAAGATGAGTTATTGCTTTAGTTTTTGCTATCTAAACAGTGCTTGCTTAAGAAGAAGCATTTTTATTGTAATGTATAGGATCTCTAGAGCAATCGTTTTTCGTTTCAATAGCAAAACTCAGTGACAGATGTTTCTGTTACTTTACGGCTGCCATATTTGTGCCCCTCAGAAGGACACAAACATGGCGTCTCCATAGAAAGCTCTATAAATTTGGGTGACACACTTCTGCAAATAACTCGCGAATTAAAAACAGCAGAGACCTGATTCTTGGTGAGGTTGTTTATATATCAATCATCCATAGTCTCCAAGATTCTAGACTTTATTCATTGAATGGTTATGATTTTTAGTTTTGATCACATGACTGGTGAAAACCGAGAATTGCTTACAATCGCTTTGCATTTCCGAACAAACATCAAAATACTCTCAATATGTTTCGCAAGACTTTATGTGGAAATTCGATGGACAATTTTGACTGCCAGGCATTTAGTCTTTTTGAGAACGTGACCGGCAGTCGGACATAGACCCTTGCGATTTTATGGTATAAACAACCTTGGAGAATTCGTCTACTTCAAATCCACAATAACTTTTAGAATCACTTGGCTATTCTGAAAGGAACATCGAATCTTCTCATTAAGTTTGAATGAAGCTCTTTGTCGCAGTTTGATAAATATCTCTAACTGCTGATATAGGCATAAATTTTCCAAGTGTCAAGCACATGCCGATTTCATGATATGCCCAAGCTGGATTATTTTGTCATCTTGCGAAGGAACATAACTTTTGGAATCACTCTACATTTCTAGAAAGAACATCAAAGACCATCAAAATGTTTGAAAGAATCTTTCAACTGAAATTCTGTGAAAATTTCAGACCGCAGCTGACATTTAGTTCATTTAAGACCTTACCCGGCTGCCAGACATTAAATGTAGATGTATACTTAAAATCACTTGACATTTCTAAACAAAGATCTACTATTCTAAGTAGAACTGAACTACTTTTTGTGTTAAAATTCTATCAGACTTCTGGATATCTAGGTTTTTCAAAACACTTCCCGGCTGCCAGGTGTCTAGACACAATAACGATCTTTCATTATCTTGAAACAAAAATATAAATCTCACGATGTTGTCTGTTGTTGTTTTTTTCACGGCACTATCTGAAAAAAGTCCATTATCTATCTCTGTCGATTTTTCGAAATGCAAATCATTTTATTTGTAAACTGAATGAATCAAAACAGACAAAACAAAATGGTCTGAATGTAACTGTCACTATATTCTGCCAGCATGAAAGAATTAGAACTTGTCTGCTCCTTGAAAACAAATTTACACCGAATGTTACCTTTAGGAAAGGTCGTTAACTTCCTTTCACACAGTAACAAAAGAAGCAAACGATAACCAAGCTCATACATACTAATGCGTTTACTTCAACACGTTATAACGCAAAGTTGAAAAGCAGTCTAATGCAGCAAAACGTGTGTGTGCGTTTAAACCTTCGGGTTAAGAACACGCATTCGATGTTCGTTTAGTTCTGAGCGGTACTGTACATGTAGGCTCCACAGAGAAAATAAATTCCTCTGTTGAGCAGATCGAAGGCCATAATTCACTAAGAGGCCAGCATTTGCGGGCCTGTTACTTTATACAAATGTAGCACAATTTGCTGAGAGAAATATACAGAGAACCACCAAAGGTCACAGATCACAAACCAGCGGGAGTCTTGTTAAGCCTGTCCTCGGCCACTCATTGTAAACTTAAACGGAAAGATAGACTTCATTTGAATGCAGAATTAGCAAGTAAATTGCCACTGTACTTTTTCCAAATACCTTTATCTTTTCTTCACTGGAAACTTTTGCCTTGCAAAGAAATCAAACCCCAGTGTTTCAATGATGCTCGTAGCTCATTGTGAACAAATTAACGCCGGTTCCTGCGGAGTCGCACGTGTACATGAGTGTCATACACTATCGGTGAATTTTAATGGTCAATAACAAAACAAAAGTTTTGACGTCACGGAAATCTATCTCTGACTCAAGTTCGCAGACGTTATTTTTGAAAGAACCAGTGACAGCCGAAAATACGTCTGCATTTGCAGGCTAGGGCTGGAAATAATGGCCACATGGTTAAACCAGTCAAGTTGACTGGCCAAATAAATCTTAGCTCAGTCATATCTTGTTTCTGTCTGATCACATACATGTATAAGATGTAATTTTTCCTTCAGTTGATACTCCTACAGTCAAACTTCAATTATCTGGACCCCAATTATCCAGATTTCTCGATTATCTGGACTTTTTCTCTTGTCTCAATTTTGTCATGAACAGTTATTAATCATGATCAAGATCGATAGCCATGTTCTTTTAAAACTACAGCATTGAAAAGTGCAGTCAAAATTGAGTTTGTTTTGCTTAAAGAGCAAGAGCAGTGTTCATACAGGTCATAGCTATTGAAGAACATTGGAATGAGCTGATTAGTTCAGGGTTCTTTTTTGCTAAGTGAAATTTCATGCTCTGTTGGCTTGTTCAGTTTGGTATGCAAAACAAACAAGCTAGTGCCACAAATGACCATTCAGGATCAAAAGTGTTGTTTCACATAAAATGTTGCTTTCTTAATTAAATCAGCTTAAAGTTTCTTTCTCATTAATGTTCATATTTTCAAATATTTAGACCCTCAGTTATTCAAACTATTTAGTCCCAACGAGTCTGGATAATTGAGGTTTGCTTTACATGTTTTAACCACCTTCCCCTTCCTAAAGCAATAACTACCTGTAATTCCTCCAAAACAGCCATTGAAAAATTTGCAGCTCAGTCTCCATATGTTTACTGAATCAGATTGAATGAGGCTTTAATTGCAGCAATTTTTGTCATGTAAAATGCTGCTTACCCTCAGTTCAGGACAGTGCATGATCCATGTTCTTAACTTGGATAATTAACTCATGGAATGTACTGCATCACATTGTACTGTTACCATTAATTTACATTGTTGTGTTCAGAGCAGGTCCATTGAAAATGTAGGCATCACTTATTATATACCAGAAACCATTAGTACCCTGTCCTCAGGTAGATTTAAGAACCCTGGCCTGGGCTGGTCATAAGATCAGATATCATAAGGAATGTTGAAAAGGATAGTTCTGTAAATAGATGTATTATTGGAATAGAGAATTTGTGGAATACTTGAACACCAGGTTAACTCAATCTCTTCACCTCATTCATTCGCAGATCGTAAGCTTTGTGTTAAAGCTCGACTGACAGGAGCTCTCCAAGTCACTATGAACATGGTCAAGAATAACACAACTTTCTTCAAGATCTTACAACCTGCTCTACAAGTCCTTAAACTATACTCTGCCAATTGTAAGTCAATCAAAACAATCAGTAGATTGACCAAATTCTTGGTAGCTGATTTGTTATAACTATGAACTGTAGCACTAATTAGAAAATCTTTAACAACTACCGCTGTTTTGAGAAAGGTTGTGCTACAGAAGCCTCAAATTGTATTCCGAAAGGAGTTATGGGAAATGTTAGTTTTCCATTCCTTGAGCTCACAGTTTTTTCAGAGTTAAGGAAGGAGAAACCCCCAAATGTGTGCATTCACGACTCTTCTGTCTCTCCTACTGAACCACTGTGAATTTTAATCAAACAGCAGTGAACTAACACTAGACCTTTTGGCATGGCACTGTACTCTTTTAAGCTTTTGTAGAACAACCTTTCTCAAAAATGCTGTATAGAGGTTTTGTATGGCCCCCATGTTGCATGGCAGCAACAATGAAAATGCTTTGCATTAGAAAGAAAATTTTTCCCATGGGAAAAAGGATTCTGTTGTTTCTGCCATGCAACATGCCTGCCGTGCAAAACCTCTATATTATGTATATCACTGTAAAGGAAACTTGAGAATCAGTCACTTGCTCCGAACAATGTACAAAACATACATGTGTAAACTGAGCTCTTGCTGCATGCAAGGGCTGAGATTTGGTATTAAGTC
This sequence comes from Catalaphyllia jardinei, assembly GCA_022496165.2. Lineage (NCBI taxonomy): Eukaryota > Metazoa > Cnidaria > Anthozoa > Scleractinia > Caryophylliidae > Catalaphyllia > Catalaphyllia jardinei. Next base: position 14,090,959 of record CM042748.1, read on the forward strand.
TTAATACTTGTTACAAACCTTTTCTATTTTGCATGTTTTCAAGCCTTTGCTAACAATGAGAGCAAAATAGTATGCTTCCCGATTGAGCGTGGTGCGAGGCAAGTTTTGCGCCAAAGTTTTACCATTGAAACCCCCATGTTGTCATTGGTAACAGCACTTGTTTCCATTGGAAACATCTTGCGGTATTGACGTCATTTGCATTAAGCTCGCGAACGATAAAGCGGTGACTAACAAACATGGAAAAAATAAATTTGAAAGGAAGGTCTTTCGTCAGTGGTTGTGCCCTTTCACAAGATTTGCGAAAATTAATAGTAGATGAAATAGTTAGGAATGGTGGGGATATCAACACTGGCTACTTTCCAGGCAAATTTTCAGATGTGGCGAATGCTTTTAGAGTAAGTAGAACTACTGTGAGAATATTTGGCAGCATCTGCATATGGAACGTACCACTGAGCCATGCCGGCACAGAGGTGGAAAAAACAGTAATTTAACTCAAGGTGACTTGCAGTTGATTGAAACTATCAAAAGAGAAAGGTCAACTTTATCACTGAGAGAAATTTACGATGGATTAACTGAATTTGGTGACATTCCAAAGGGAACTTCAAGGTCGGTAGTTTCACGTGCCCTGAACAATAATATGTTGTCTGGTTTAAAATATTCATGGAAAAAAATCAGTACTGTTGCCGAAAAGAGTTTTGCTGTGGAGAATATGGCCTACACTCAAATGTTCATAGATTATCTCCATGGCAAAGATCCTTTAAAGCTCAAATTCTCTGACGGATGTGGTTTAAAGTTACCATTTCATGGTAAGCATTTATATGGTGATGTACCAGTTGGAGAAAGATGCATTGAACTCTTGCATTAACACAGTTCACCTAACATAACAGTTAACCTATTAGCTGGGCTACATGGGGTAGAATATATGAACACAGTACATGGTGCGTCAGATACTATGGAATTTCTTCGCTTCTTCGGTGAAGCAGGAAGTGCAGCCAACATAGAAACTGCAAGACCCACGCTTGAAATAGGGGACATTGTTGTGATGAATAATTGCGCTACTCACCATTTTGCTGGCTTGGAAGGATTACAAGAATGGTTAAATGGGAGAAACATTGAGCTTGTCTACACACCAACTTGTTCTCCGGATTTTAATCCTGCAGAGTTTGTTTTTAACCAGATGAGGAGCGTGATGCATTATCATCTTTGGGATCTAACAAATGAAAACATTGAACTTGCTGCTTATAAAGCTGTAGACCATATAACATCACATGATATGGTGAATTTTTTTAGACATGTGTCCTACATTAATACTTAAATAACGTGTTTTCTCTGTTTCTGCAGAGTTGTTAGCTTCATACACTGTATAAACTATAAATATTCTGGTGAATTCTCTTTATCAACCCTTGTCAAACACAAGTGTATGACTGATTAAAAGCCTTGTTTAATTTCAGTGTTCGCTTTAGTTGCATTTGTGTAATAATATATAAACACATTTATCTTACAGCACCAACTTTATTAAAGGGTTTAAATTAAATGGATGCAGAATATATACTCCAAAACTCCAACAATTTGTGCAGACTCACACACACATACTGACGCCAGTCGAGACAAAATATGTTTCGAAAGCAACTCAATTGTGTGACAAAATTTCGTACTTTAAAATTCACCTGTCATTATTCCTTGATAAATCAATAATAATTTGCCTCAAAAAAGGCCAAATCATCTAATAAAGAAGTGGCTACTTCTTTACAGTCTTACAGTCATAGTACATCTAACTTCAGAGTGGCAGGGAATTGTTTTGAAAAATGTATTGCTAAAAATAGAAACCTCTCCACATGTGAGAAAATTTTTTTTGAATGGTTTTTGCTTGTATTATTTTTCACAGTAAATGTTTTTCGGTGTAAACAAAACTTGAACTATTGAAACTTTTGTCGCACATAAAACCACAAATATCATGCAACTTTCACAACTGGATCAAAAAGTGTAAAACATGATCTACGATCTATTGCATAAATGAAGACATGAAACACATGTAAACATGTCCATTGTCAATGCGTGTTCTCTGGTATGTTATTTCTTTGAAATTGTATGAGAGCATTCGCTGCTGCTTTTCTCTCTGAGCTGATGATTCAGGCTCTGACGTAGGTGCTTTCCAGCCCTGGCTGAGTACAAACATGGCACAATAGTTACTTTCTTCATGCGCTATCGATCCACCACACAATGTTTGGTTGTTTAATTCGGCTTGCAGACGAACTTCCATTCTAAAATTACTTTCTTCTTCTGCTGACAGAAATTGTGAACTGGAAAAAGTAGAAGACGAACTTGCAGTTGATGGACTATGTTGAGGAACTGCTATTCTAAAATCACTTTCTTCTTCTGGTGACAGAAATGGTGAACCAGAAAAAGTAGAAGACGAACTTGAAGTTGATGGACTACGTCGAGGAACTGCCATTCTAAAATCACTTTCTTCTCCTGCTGACAACAATGTTGAACTGGGGAAGGAAGAAGACGAACACGCTCTTGCAGCTGATGTACGTCTAAGAAGTCTAATAGCATATTCGTCCTCTAAAATGTGCTTTTTCGGGTTCACAAATCTTTCTTTGGCATGTAATCGCTGTGATTTTAATTCATATTCTTCAGCTGCTACTTTCAATAAATTCACTACACTATGTCTTGGGGGCAGTTTCCCGTTGCATTTTTTCTGAAGTAATGCAACATACTTACTAAGAAGCGCCCAGTTTTTTATTCCATGAACAAAGTATCTATCTGGATTAGAGTTGACAATATCAGCTTCAATTTTTCTAGCAAACAAATTTTCAACTGTTTGCGCTAAGTTTGCTGTTGTAGTTGCTTTGGAGATTTGCTAATTCAGTCTTGCATTTGGTCACTTGCTGTGATGGATTTCATCTTACAGCTTTGTCATTAGAATGCTTGTCAATGACTCCATAAAGCATGGCGGATGTACATTCATCTCCATCACAGTTTCTTCTGGTGTGTACCAACTTAAAGTGACATTTCCCATACATAGAAAGAGAACCTGAATTATGAATCGCTGTTCTAGATAACTCCCTTTCAAAGTTGTCCTTTTGGACTTTCGCATGTTCTAAAGCCTTAGTTGCACCTTCAACACCTGCATGTTTTTTTGACAACATGCAATCTACAGGTGTGTCTTTTAGTGCGGAGGCTTCCATTTCTTTGTGAAAAACAGCCGGTGACTCAGGATTTTCAAAATTAAGTTGTTTCTTTAGAGGGCCCTTAAACTTGGTGCTGTTGTTCCTGATACATGTAGTATTACTCGCTCTCATTTCTTGATGCTTCTTAGAAATCATCTCAGGTGTAGACTTTGGCTGCCACAAAATGTTAACTTTCAACTGGTGAAAAGTCGCTCCTGGTACTGTAGCAGCACATCGTAAAGCATCCATAAATGAGTCATTGGCTCGTAGATTAATCAAGGTGTTTTCGTCGTCGACATACTGCACTTGACGTTCGAAGTCGGGATGAATCTCAAGCATTCGATTTTAACTTGCACTACTTCCATAAGTTCGTCAAAAGATTGAATGTTTTGATCCGTAAAAATAACCTCACATCTTTCCCCCTCAGGAAAAGAGACGTTGTAAAAGACTTTCAACTGAAGCATTTTGACAATTTGACATTCAAACTACCAGCCCAGCCCGGCGGTAGCCGAACACTGATGACGTCAATACCGCGAGATGTTTCCAATGGAAACAAGCGCTGTTACCAATGACAGCATCAGGGTTTTAACGGTAAAGCTTGCCTCGCGCCACGCTCAATCGGGAAGTGTAGTAATGTTTAAAAGTACACATCTTTATTGCTGGAGTAGGTGACTGATTTTGGCATCTTTGCTAAGATCAGACAAATAGCCCAGGAAAGTGACTGCCCAAGTAATAATAATGATGATAAAATAACATTTTAAGGAGAGGCCTCCAATCAGCTTGTGGTGGTTTTCAGAATGGTCCTCTAAAAACATAAGGTACATTAAAAGTCTAAAATACATTGAAATACATTTAGAAGTTTAAAATACAAATAGTAATTTCAAAGCTAAAAAGTTAAGACTACAACTGAGACCTGAAACAAGAACTAAGATTAAAAAATAATGCTACTAAGAGCTCACAACACAAAGTGGATGACGATTTTGCATGCAGCAGGCTGCTTTTGTCAACCCTGCTTGTATGGAACTATCTTACCTTCTGTAATCTTGCACTGTTACATTCATTCCAGTCCCAGAACCTTTTAGATAAATTAAAATACTGTACGTTTAAACGGATAATGGATACTTAGGTGCAGCCTAAGAGAGGTATCATAAAACAGTAAAAATAAAATAATATAATAATTTACTGTTTCAAACTGCTTTGCAAATTTTTGTGGTTCCTTTTTTCCTGACTGCATTGTTTTATTTTTAGCGGTCAATTGCAATGCCTTGGCCAAGGCAGGAGCCGTCAGTGTGCTGTTCAGAGTTGTCACTAGTTGTGGTCACAAGAGGGTTATCTGTTTAAAGTGAGAACATAAAACAAATAATTGAACTTTGAACTACTTGTTTATTGGCTTGGGGTTTAGCATTGTGAACTGTTGCTTTTTAAGTTAATGATGTAATGCTTGTTCAAGCTGACATTTCTGTGATTTTCTTCTAATCCTAATAGGCTGGTACTGGAAATCATCGCAACCCTTGTTAAGTCAAGTGAGTTCTCCTTCTTTCATCAACTTTTTATTAAAAATAAATTGATAACTAGACCATCTGCCAATTGGGAGCTTGAAGGCCTACCATAACATGCATAATATTTTCTGGATATCAGGTACAAATAAGTGCTACATTCCTGACAAAATCAAAGCCTTGAGCTTAAAGAGTAATATTACATGTATACAATTATGCAGCAAATTAGTTACTACAATTTTGCATTGATTTGTATTATTGTGCTGAAACAAAAGCTGCATTTTGGCAATGGAAAGAAACAAACTTAATTTTGGCGATGTTCAATTATACAATACAGGTCTCTCAGCTCTAATTTAATTTTTTTGCAACTTGAGATACCAAATTGTGTTATCTTCTACACAATTATCTAGAATGTTTACAAACTTATCTTCCCTTACTTTTCTCAAGAAAAGTAATCTAATCCTTTTACATACACACATTTACACACAGTATTTATTATCATTGACAACACGATGAATTCAGCCATACTACAGTTATTGCACTGTAGTTTTTATTTTCTGTTTATCACTGCCAGCATTAAGAGGTATTTTTTATCAACTGTTAAGGTTATTGTGACTCCTAAGTGGATCAGCTATTTTCTGATGTGTATTATTTCCAAAATTCTTAAGTACTGTAGAGTGAAGCAGCTCTAAAGCTGACCTGAGAACATAACAAAGGCCAAGTTGTTAAAAGATGTAATAGACGTGAACTTTGTTGTTGAGGATGGGGATCCTGCATGATCAAAATTCAAAATCAAGGAATAGAAACTAAAAACTTTTAAATCCTATTACGAGAGCCTCAGAAAGGTTTATGTTAATCTGTCAACCCATCCTTGTTAATTTTGGCATCGAAGAACGTTGTTGACCATCAAAATAATACAGCTTACGTGACAGTGCTGTATGTCAGAGTTTGCTCCTGTTTGCAGAGAGTTGTGCCTCAAAGGCCGTCAACTTTGGAGCTGTTCCAATACTTTTGCAGATGTTTTGTGATTGGCAAAGAACAGATCATCATCACAGACAGGCCAACATCAGAAAAGCAATTCTGAATGTCATAAAAAATATCACCATGTCAAGTAAGTTGCCTGGACACTACATCATAACATACCATTATAAGGGCCATATACACAAAGATGCAAAAATGAGGAGGGAAATGTTTTTTTTCAAACCCAGCTGGCACTTTCCCTCTTGCTTCACATTTATTTCACTTGCAAAAGGATCTCAGAGAAAAGAGTGACTGTTTCTATCCAAGTGAATACTGTATATCCTTGAATTACGGGTGCTAATTCGAGTATTTACCATGTATCATCCTCATGAACGAAGTGTCAATAATTGCTGTACATGTATATTATCAATTTCGATATAAGCCCTTGTACTGAATTACCTTCAGGACTTGGGAGGAACAATTATATTGTTTTGAAATTGTTTATGCTCAAACTGTTATTAATTTGTAATCTAATACAGTAACTGGATCTTTGTAGGAGCTGGTAAGAAGGCTTTTGTTCAAGCTGATGGTATAAAGACCTTGTATACTTTGTCCCTGGAGACATTAGAATGTAAGTTATAGGTCAAGTATTTCTTTTTAGCTTCATGTAACTATACATATAATTGTTGCTAAGTTATTTCTAGAGGACCCCCAGAAAACCACTCCTAGAAATGGTGGCCTCCTGTTAAAATACGTATTTTATTATTATCGTTTTTGTTTAAAACTTTAGTTTTGTAATTATTATAATTACTATTATTATTTTTTATTATTTTTATTATTATTATTATTTCTTTATAATGGTTGACGAGGGTGTAGCCCAAGTCAACTATCATGCATAGAAATCAAGAGCAAATAATCTAATTGTTTTGGTATAAATCTACTAGTTGTTTTAAACTTTATTGAAATCCTCACACCTCAGTGCCAAGAAGTACCGTTATTTTGTTAACAAGGGCACACTGCTACGCTACTCTTTATCACAGAGTAGATAATGAGTAGCATAGCCATTCAGAGAATGGCATTCGTGATACAATGCTAGTAGATTTATACTTGTCTACTTTGATCATCAAATTGTAAATTCTCTTTGCTTGTGCCATCATTGCCTCAGCAGCTAGTGGTAGTTCTGTGTTTCTATCAAGTTTTAGTATAAATTTGCCGTAATCTATTGTGAATCTGTGAATTTGATTGGTTATATGCTGATAGAAAACAGTGGCACGCGCGATTGTACATGTGATCCTTTTTCTGCATGTATTAGTACACAGGGTGTGCCAAGTTTGAACCTATGTAATATAGTAAAACAGTTCTTTTTTTCGCGTTACTTGACATTTTTTTCTTTTTATGCAATGAGACTACGATAAATTTATACTGAAACAATTAGACTACTTGCCCTCGTTTTCTACGAGCTATAGTCAACTCGGCTGCGCCTCGTTAACTATCTGCTCATAGAAAAGTTAGGCCCGTAGTCTAATTGTTAAATAGAAACACAATTTTTAACCAATCAGCATGTGTATTTTCTTAGGGCTGTTTTTTAACCGTGTTAATGTAAATACACTGTGGAACAGTAAACCAACAATAACGTTACAAACATGCCAAATTCTTATTCATGACAGAGATTTTGTTTTTACAGTATTACTCAAAGGCACTCAGTCATATATTTGTTCTTCTGTTGTAGGTCGTGAACTTGAGGGAGTAAATAATCTGAGTAGCCAGATTTTACGAAGGTGTTTTCCAACCAACAAGCTGCCAGTGTCAACACTGTCATCACCTTTGGCATTTGCATTGTTAGATTTGGACAGTGCTGGTCACTCAGCTGCTGAAGATCTCCTGGATGATAGTGGTGAAGGTACAGATGAATCCTTATTTTGTTGTTATCTTTCAAATCCTGGATTTTTTTAACTCCCAATTATTCAAAGAAAAGTTTTGTTCTCTTGGATAAAATATACGTAGTTTTTGTTTTTATTTGATTTGATTTGCCACACAGACAGAATCGGAACACAATGATTATTTAATAAATAACACATATTAAACCGCAGCCTGGTTAGCTCAGTTGGGAGAGCGCCAGTGTGCTGAGTGGTTTTGAGTTTGAATCCCGGCTGGACCAACACTCACCTGGTCTTAAAATAACCAAGGAGAAAGTGCTGTCTTTGTAATGACATCTGCAAATGATTAGACTTTCTAATCTCGGATAAAGATGGTAAACTCACAAACCTCTTCACATATAACTCTGTGGGACGTTAAAGAACCCATACACTATTCGAAAAGAGTAGGGGACGTAGTTCCTGGTGATATGGTCACTTACATCATCACTCATCATGGGTTGGGAGGGTTCAGTGAGATCATAAATGGACTGACAGTGGCTGCCACTGGCGCCCTTAGTATGCTGATGTCCAAAGCCACTACAAAAAGCAATGTAAAGAGGTCACTTTGTTTGTCCTCTCACTTGCGACATGACATTACACTACACTACACTACACTACACTACACTACACTACACTACACTA
>CM042748.1:14099155-14104155 GCA_022496165.2 Catalaphyllia jardinei
CACTACACTACACTACACTACACTACACTACACTACACTACACTACATTACATTACATTACATTGAATTTAACCTCGTTTATTCAATCCCTGTATTTTTCATTTACGATTTCCATTCCTCAGGCAGAGGTATAATTAATGTTTTCAGCAGGAGGGCAAATGATTTCACAGTTTGGCAAAACATTTTGAACCTTAGAAACCTTTTAATAACAAACACTTTCCTAAGTGAATAATTATGGTGATTTGTAAGCTTGATAATGTGAATAGTGAACTGATCAACATGACACGAGTGCGGGACAAAGAAAAAAATTACCATCTTTATTCATTTGTCACACTTATGATGACTTTGACAGTGCTGATTTTAGCAGTATGCAGGACACCTGTCACATATGAACCCAGTTAAATGACCTTGCTCTCCATGATAATTTGGTTTTTAATGTGAAGTGGCCACCATAAAGAGATTCGAAAGCTGATGTTTCAAGCATTAGCCCTTCGTCAGAGCGAATCAATGAAGGGCTAACGCTCAAAACGTCAGCTTTTGAATATCTTTACAGTGGCCAGTTCACATTATCAACCCAGTTGATAAACCAAATTATCTTGTAATACCCCCCACCAATGCAGCACCACAGTTTCTTCAGAAACTTACTCTCTTTATTCATTTGGTCTTCACAAGTTCGCATAGCTCAGTGGATAAAGCACCCACCTGACGTTCGGGAGGTCATGGGTTCAATTCCTGTCAGGGACTGTTTTTTTCCTCTGTTCCACGCTTGTGTCATGTTAATCAGTTCACTTTTCACAAAAACGTTCCCCCAGGAGGTCAAACTGGGTGGGCAAAATCACCTTCACAGCTGGTTAGGCTGCCTGGTGCCCAGCCCTTAATTAATAAAATCCCTGCTATTCTGTTTCTGAGAAAAGGGCCACTGCAGTAAGTTATTAACTAGTTACTAGGAAGTGAAGTATGATCCTCGCAGTAAATTTTCCAATTTAAGCAATTGGAGAGAAGAAGCCTGAAAAAAATCAGGGCTTCAACGGGATTCGAACCCATGACCTCCGCGATACCGGTGCGATGCTCTACCAACTGAGCTATGAAGCCACACATTGGGAGCAAGGTCAATTTAATGAGTTCATATCTCCCGTAAGGAGTGAAATGATGTAAAGTGTATATGAAATAATTCATATTTGAACTGCGGTTATAGATGCAAGTGAAGTATGATCCTCGCAGTAAATTTTCCAATTTAAGCAATTGGAGAGAAGAAGCCCGAAAAAAATCAGGGCTTCAACGGGATTCGAACCCATGACCTCCGCAATACCGGTGCGATGCTCTACCAACTGAGCTATGAAGCCACACATTGGGAGCAAGGTCAATTTAATGAGTTCATATCTCCCGTAAGGCTTCTTCACGGTATTTTCTATTTCTTTTAGAAAACACCGTGACGAGAAAAAAGAAAACAACTTGTTAACTTTGGTTATCGAAATGTCAATTCTCTTTGCTCGCGCTATCACTACGTCAACAGCGCGTGCTAGTTCTGTGTCTCCATGGAGTTATAGAAACACGATTTCCAACCAATCAGCATGCGTGCTTTCTTAGGACTGTTTTCTAGCCATAGATATTAATAAAGTTACTATCCACTGGCAACATTCCTTCAATTATGGAAACATTTCGCAAATGACTACTACTTACAAACTTAGGTGAGTCAACTGATGTTGAATCAGAAGAAGAGGATGAAATTAGTTCTAGTACTGGTAGTCAAGATGACAAGGAACCACTTGATGGTGGAAACAAGCCAGTCAAAGCTGAAATTAAAGCTCCTAATCAGAACAAGCAAGCCAAACCTCGAGATGATCTAGCAATGTATGAAAAGTTCTTTCCAGAACTGTTTGAATTTAAGGTGGGTTTGTTTTCTGAAATCTTTGTTACAGCCGGTTTTATTACTAACTGAACCACTTGTGTGATAAGCACAAGTCCAAGAACACTCATAAGCCCGAGGAAAAACAAAGTATTTTTCTTGTGCTTGCTTATTTCGCTAGTGTTATGCTTATTTCACAAGTCTAGTGGGAACTGGAGAGAAATTAGCTCAAACAAAAGTTACAGTTAATTAAGCAATTGCCATCTTGTTGTCCAGCGATGTACATGTAACTCGCACTGTGCATGCATCTTTTTGCTTGTGGGTGTGTTTACACTTGTGCTTATTTCAAAAGTGTGAATCAGGCCTAACTCTCACAATTTGTTGTTAACTGCTACATTTAAAAGGTATATCATTCTATACGTACATGTTTTTAGTCTGTTTGCTTACCTGCAATTAAACTAGACACTGAATTATTGAAATAAAATAAATGAATCAGTCAAATATGACCTGGATCATGGAATTTGTTGCTAAACAAAGTTTTGATAATTGTGAAGAACAGCTCCCCGAAAAAAAAACCTGTCAGCTTACTGCTGGCCGTCTGTCATCTACATCTACATTTATTTATTGACAATGCTTCCGCATCAAATCAATATAAATTAAATAAATTACCATATCGGAAATACAAAAATAGGAAAACTTACAAATTATATACATGTATAGTAACATATTACAGTCAAATAATAAAATTATTTCATACTAAGTATAAGATAATTTACATTTTGATAATCAAAGTTAACAGTTGTCAGTATACTGTACTCAGTATACTGTTGGCTGTTTGTTGGCTGACTGTAGACTGCCAGCCAACTGAAACTGTTTTGTGGATACACTTTCATGCATATTAACATAATAGTTGTTAGCTTGTCAAAAAGGAAAACAACTTGTTAACTTTGAATATCAAAATATAAATCATCTTTGTTCCCTCCATCATTACGTTATAGAAACACAATTTTTACCCAATCAGCATGCACATTTTCTTAGGACTATTATCTAATAAATTGTTCATGCCAAATATGCATTTATGATTTATCTTGGCAACACCTAAATATGTGTCAATCTACTCAGGCTGAAGTTGCAGAACCAATGGAGGATGAGCTGTTTGTGCCATATCCAATAGTAATTCCAACTGCTGCGGAGGAACCACTTTCATGTTCACCTACAGGACAAAGCCACCTGTCCAATCAGCTCGATTCTATGAATTTTGAAAGGTTTGAACCTCATTCACAAGGTCATTCCCGAGTTACCAGGTACCTCTGTTTCAAAATGAGTCTTTGAGCAAGACCTTTCATGTGAAAATGAGTTTGATTTGCATGAAAATGAAGAGACAGGCAGAACTCATTTTCATATCACTGGTTTTGTACGAAGACTTGTTTTGACAAAAAGGCAAAGGGCAACTCAGAAGTGACCTATTACTGCGCCTTTCAACAACATGCGGACTTTAAAATTCAAAGCTCAACCAACAGATGTATTTTTCACTACCATCAATCAAATGTTCGGCAGCTCCTCCTAGCCTCCGACTACTGCTGTGGGCGCGGTAATTAAATCGTCGAGCAAAGTGCAGACAACGAAACAGTGCCTGGCATTAGTCGGAAGCTGGGAGGAGGCACTGAACATTTGATTGACGGTAGTGAAAAACGAATATGTCTGTTGAGCTTTGAATTTTGGAGTCTGCCTGTTATTGAAAAGCGCTGTAAGGTGTTTAATGTGATTAATTTGCAAACAAATATGATTTATTGGCAAATAAATCACATAGAGTTAAAAACATTAAAAAGCCGAATATTCCCTATACTGTGTTTATATCAGTTACTTGCATTTGTATCTGCATGTAAAAGTTATACTTTTGGGATGTGCTTGTTTTTGTAGGCATTTCTGACTGTTGCACACCAATGTTCTTCAATTTCCTGTATTTTGGCCTTTGTTGGCCATTGTTAGCTATTTAGCTATTTAGAACATTGTTGCCGGGTAACAATTTGGTTCTGTAACTAAAATATTTTGGTTTGCTTTTCTTGCCAACTCGTGCCCACTGGGCAGAAGGTAAAATATCCCTAAGCCTTGGTCATCTTGACTTTAAGAGTCCATAAGCTCGTTGACTTGGTGTTACTTTGCTTTTTTGCTACAACAGTCCGCCCACTAGTTCTGAAAGACGTCAACCAAAGACTCAAGCAGCAGCTACGCAGGAAGAGCTAACACAGGATGAAAGACCTTGTTCAATCGAGACCTCTACAGCTGAGATGGACAGTAATGGACAGATACAAAGTGTCCTGCCAATCATCAAGTCACCTTCACCTGATGTTCATGGCCACTACCCACCAGTAGAGCCTGAACCGTTGGGACAAAAGAGAACAGGGCTACAGAGGTACACTGGAGGGTAGCTTAATAATATTAATTACTTTATGTGGACCCAGAGAGAACACCCCGGTTAATATTGCGACCTGTAAAAAATAATGAGGCATTTTAATTTTGAGTCGGTAATGGAAATGTTTGTTTATTTGAATTACACATTCAGATAGTTTGCCTTGTAAATTTAAGGTGTGAAAGTTAGTGGTTTCTCGCTTTTAGAGAAAGTCAGCCTCTAAGGCTCAGTGACAAAGTTTGTTTTTAGTTTTGTTTTTGTTTTGTTTGTTTGTTTGTTTTAACTAAGGCTGACGTGAAGGTTCTTGAATCTGTCCGTTTTTAGGACTATGATCTTCAGGGACATTGAACGACAGATTCATCCCCAGAGAGTGATAAACAGGGTTGTTTTCGACTTGGATCGTGTATTGAGGCAGGAAACTGAAGTAGGCGACACCTGTTTGTCAGCCGTATCTAAAGAACAACTCAAGCTAGGACATTCTCGTAAACCTAGTAGCTCCAGGTACGTACTTATAATATTGACTCAACTTTGGTGAACAGCTACAGTGCTTACAGATAACAACTGGTTTGACACTGGCTTATTAACATGCTGACAAAGTTGCTTAAATTGGAAAATTAACTTTCATCTACAACCGCGGTTCAAAATATGAATTATTTCATATGTACTTCACCTCATTTCACTCCTCATGGGAGATATGGACTCAATAAATTGACCTAGCTCCCAATGTATGGCTTCATAGCTCAG
>CM042748.1:14126974-14160391 GCA_022496165.2 Catalaphyllia jardinei
CCATTTCCTTCTAATATTTGCTCTGAGATTATTCTTCTTTCATCCACGCTCTCTTGATTAACATTGTTTTCCAGTTTATCTTCACTCTCTAGTAGTTTTCGTTGTTTTTGTTCAGGTCTCTTTTTAACGGGGCTTTGCGAGGTAAATTCACGTTCCGCATTTCCTTCCGTAGTGTTCTCAGAGATAAAACTTCCATCAGTCACACTCTCTTCATTATTATCTTCCAGTGTTTCTCTCTTCTGTTCCAGTTTACGTTGTTTTTGAACAGATCTGTTTTTAACGGGGCTCTGTGCATTGAACTTAAGTTCCACATTTCCTTTCGTTGTTTTCTCTGGGATCATCCTTCTATCGCGCGCACTCTCTTCATTAACATTTCCCTCCGGTGTATCTTCAATCTGTTGTAGTTTTGATTGTTTTTGTTCAGATCTCTTTTTTAAGGGACTCTGTGAATTGAATTTAAGTTGCACATTTCCTACCGTTGTTTTCTCTGATATTATCCTACTATCATCCACAATCTCTTCGTTAACATTTTCCTCAAGTATATCTTCACTCTCTTGCAGTTTTAGTGGTTTTTGTTCAGATCTCTTTTTAATGGGACTCTGTGAAGTGAGTTTAAGTTGCACATTTCCCTCCAATGTTTGCTTCTGACCCACACCTGATAGAGGCGGCCTGTTTTCAGTCCTTGATCGTTTACTGTCATCCGATGTAATGCTACAGTCCGACATTTCAAGACGTTTCATAAAATCTTCATACTCGTCTCCCGTTTGCTCACAGTCTTCCTCTCGGCCACTCTGCTTAAGCCATGTGATCTGTTCTCCATTTCTAATAGGCGTCAGATATATTGGTGTTGATTCTTTGTTCTTTCCTGAAAAGTAATGACATACATCACAACTTAACGCAGTTGTACCTGTATTCTGCCTCACAATCTTAGGGCCGTACCTGGAAAGAGGCAAACACTGACCCGGGTCTTGTGTTCTTTTGCACGAAACTTAATTGCATGAAAGTAGTCATTTTTCTGGACACCGAAAAGTGGGTTGCGAAAAATGATGCGCAAAGGAGTTCTTGAAACGCTTTTCTAAAACACTGTCTCGAACATTTGATATATCTTCATTCGAAGGTTAAAAAACAAAAACAGAAAACTGTTCAATGTTAAATGTTTATAGTGATCGATGTGCTTGGCTCTAGCTTGTTCTCAGGCAAGCCAGTCAAACTGAAAGGAACAGGTCACAAGTTTCCTTCGGTTACCATTCAATAATTCTGCTCCACTATTAATGTCCCCTGGAATGTTTCTTTAGTAGTCTTTTGCTTTAGTGTTTTCGTTTTCTGTATTCACTGATTCTTTATAGCTGAAGGTTAGACTTCTTTTTGAGGCACTGTAAAATTACTTTCTTTCTCCTGCCTGTACTCACCTTTATCCTTACTGCCTGTGTTAGACATGACCTCTCCACGTTGACGCCTCTTATTGGTTTCATGACGAGTCTTGTAGTGTAAAACTTTCCAATTTCTTCCATGCTTAACGCAAATAGGCAACTTTTTAATTGCTATCTGACACTTGGGAAGATTACCAGCTAAAGATGGCAAAGCACAGCTGTTTGTTGAACGATTTTCTCTGTCGCTCTTTGAGGGGGGAAGGTTGCTTTGTGTGCCATGTGATGTCGTACTGAGAGCTTCATTCTTTTTACTAGCGCAGCCAACTGCTGTCCTCTTAGATTTGGTTGTTGACACGGAAGCACGTGCATCCCTCTTAGCACCAACACCCTTTGGTGTGTAACAAGTTGTTGTCTTGCCGGTTGTTTGTTTACGGTCACTCAGACTTTCCACCATGCTAACATCTCTGTTATCACCGTCCGTATCTTCACTGTGACTACCATCACCATCATAATCGATATCGTCCACATCATTATTGTGCTCATCATCTTCACTTTTACCTTTCCTATTGATTGACAGCACACTTTTGCCCACCATAGGCTTTGGCCGACCTGTAAAGTGTAATGCAAACAATTTTTTCTTAGAAAAGAACTAACTATTAGAGGAACTGCAACAAAAGGTAAGATACTGGAGAAGCATTTAGCCCTTACAATCCCAAGATTAGCATTTCTTTACATGCCTTAGTGTGCACAGTTATAAAAGGAGATCTTTTTAAGGTTTTTCTCTTTCATGGGTGAAGAGATGACGCAGAACAAAGTGTTAACTATGAAAAAAACAGAATTTGATGCCATGTCATTGTACTGCAACGCTTGTAATTTTTTTAACCTGTAACATGTTTTTAAGAATTTTTGCTTTTGAGCTGTAAATTTTACTTTTGCGTGTTGTAATGCACATTTGAACATATACATATGGAATTTGCGCATAACCTTATTATAATTATTATCACACAGTGGCATCATGCTGAACGTTATCATGCTATTCAAAATAATTTGACTGAAATAAGTTGTCACTGGATATCAGTTTTTCCTTACAAACATTACATTTGCACTAAATTTGTATTACGGAAATAAGCCATTGATAATGATAATAATAATGATGATGATAATGATAATAAATAAGGAATACTGAATCCTCAAAAATGTTTTTCCCTATGGCACTTTCACGTCATAATATTAATAAACTAACAAAAAAGAAACAAAGTAATCTAATAACATTTCATTTATAATGATATCGTATCTATAACAAATTTCTCGATCGTGATTGGTTCTCCACTCGCCTATTTGTCACGTAATCGGTGCACGATCTTGTGGGAGTCCAATTACAGGTGCCTGATTTGAACTTTCTGAAAATTCAAATAACTCAAAATTAAAAACGCATACCAGCATTAGAAAGAACACCTTTACTTTAGTAACCCTGCAAAGTTTCCGCACTTCAGGTGTAATATCAGCTGAGAAAATGTTAGTTGAAAATTGAAAAATTTACAGACGTTTGTATGACTGTGTCACACAAACGTCTGTAAATTTCTCGATTTTCAACCTACATTTTCTCAACTGATACGAAACCTGAAATGCTGAAACTTTGCAGGGCTACTAAAGTAAAGGTGTTCTTTCTAGTGCTGGCATTCGTTTTCAACTTTAGCTAATTTTAACTTATTTGAATTTTTGCCCGCCATTTTGTAGAAGGGTCTATTGGATTTTCACATCAATTATGCGCGCTTTAATGGATTCCTTTGCAATGTGTCCTGCAGTTTTCAAAACTTACTGAAAGTGCTACTGACGTTTTCGCTCAAATGAAATTCTCAAAAGACATTTTTATTCCGAAATTTGTTATAGATATGATTAATTAGTAATTAGACCAATAAGATTGACCCTTTCTTGAAGATGGGGAAGGGCACTAGAGGGTTGATTGAAGAGAAGGGCATTTCTTCCCTTCCTTAGATTTGCCACACCATTTCACTATCTGAACATCAATAACCAATTACATTAAATTGACAACATGCCTGTAAACAGTGTGTTAACTGATCACAATTAGTATCAATTTGAAGCACAAAGTTAGTAGCAAAATTTCACGTCAGTGAAATGCCCCTTGTAAGAAACAGTATACACGGAGAAACAACATACAGATAGAAATCAACAAAAGACCATGACAGCAATATTTTATATATCACTTTCTATGAGTTAATCAAAAATGCGAATGTTAACAATTATTATTTCTTCCACATCCCAGGCATGTCATTCTACAGTATCCATTAAATGGGGAAAATGGTTCTTTGCATTTCCATACTGGCTCAATCTGGTGACAAAAATAGACTTTTACATGTACATGTAATAGGTCAGAGCATATACTAGCCTGTTTGTTTAAAATGTCCTATTCTGTTGGGTGTATTTGTGTCAAAGTCAAATAATTCACGCAATTTGGTTAGTGCTTACTTATGATCAACAGGTGAAAACAAAATACCCCTCAGGCATAACACAAGCACAGGATAATTTACCACACAAGGTTAAGTTTGGCCAATGAAAAACACTGGATCCTGATTACTATGCATCTACACTGTTTGGAAGGTTCAAAGGTTCAAATTTCGTTTTCACTTGGATTATCCTTATAGCCAATTGCAGAAACGTGAGAGGACTGGGACGAGTTTCTTATATTGATTAAATTGAAAGCCGAAACAGGTCAACTAAAATGTTACTGGATGAAAAGCTACCCAGCCAAGTTTAGGAGTTTTCAGGGGAAAATTGTTCAAATGGGAGCCTCGCGAAAGTTGCAAAATCCCATACAAATCCTTATAATTTTGTGGCTTGTCTACCCAATCCATACAAACTCTCTATTTTAGGTGATATTTGAAGAGCTACCATTTTGCCATTTTCCTCATATAAATACTTCTATTCTTAGTTAAGACTCTCAAATTTAGTTGATCTTTCATTTGAATGCCTTAGTTTTTCAAACAAACGGAAAACAACCATACTCTTTCCCAGTCCTCTCACGTTTTTGCAATTGCCTATTGCTTGTGTTTGTACTTGTGCTTGCGTCACTAGTGCAGCTACTTCCACTTTAATACTGTACAGTAAATATTCCAGACGCTTTAAATTTCATCTACACTTTAAAATTTTAGACACATATTTTCTGACACTTTTTTTATCCCAAATTAAAATCATCCAAAACTTTTGCAAGCAATGAAGGTTCAGCCAAACTCAAACAAACATATGCACTCACATACACACACTACTAAAGAATCAATAGACTGTCATCTAGTCAGCCAAACAGTTTCTTCAAAGATAGCTTTCTGCTTTTTATCATTTCATTGCTAGAATATATATATAAGAGCGGCCAGTTACTTTGTTCTCTGTAAAAGTTAAGGTTTGTTAAAAAAACATCAGATCATTTTACGTCCCTATAGAACTTTACAGCCAAAACATTATCACATTACATTTTTATCAACATGAAATTTTTCTCAAGATCTCTCGATTTATACTAAGACCATCAATCTCACCTTCAGACTCACTCTCTACTTCCATGGTTCCTTCATCACTCTCACCATCTTGGGTATCAACATTTGATGACATATCATGAATACTAAGCCATTCTGCAACTTTACATGCTGATATCTCTATAGCTTCCTTCCTCTTTGGACGACAGTGTTCTGTAATAGTGAAGGAATTCTTGTACTTTGTTGCAGGCAACATATCCTCACTTGAACTACAAACATTGTCACTTGCTGTCCTTTTTGCTTGCAGTAAACTATGCTTAGATGTGTTGTTTGTAACTGATGGTTTGTTTCTTACAGTTTCTGATGTTTGCACTTGGTGTGATCTCAGTTTTTTCACATCTTCTCTCTCTTTTCCACCTAGTGCATCAATTTGTACAAAGTACAATCAAAACCAACACTTGAGCTTCTTTCAAGCATTCTTCACAACACTTCTACTCTCTTTTTGTTGACAAAAAAGAGAAGAATTTAATCCTATTTTTGTAAACTACCTAAGCAAAATGTGATCAGAAAGAGATGTTCTTGTCAGACATCCTGTTCTTTCACCAGTGATGCTTTGTACTCTGCACTCATTTGTAAAGGCTATAAGGTTAAAAGTTTTTTTGGAAAAAAAAAGCACTAAAAAGACAAAGGCAAAAACAGATAAATAAGAGGAATTTGCAGAGGTTCATCTCATGGGAGAGACTTTTCCTCCACTGTTTCCAGATTTAATTGGAATTTTGAAGTGTTGGTCTTTATGGAGGAAGGAAAATTTGTGAACCTGTGAAAAACCCTTGGAGAAAGGCAACAAATCCAACCTAGTTATGATGTTGGGTCTAGGATTGAAATCTGTGCTGCATGGTGGTAGGCAAGTCCTCTCAACACTATGCCATCCCTGCTCTTTAATTTTTCCATATGTTTAACTCCTGGTTAGCTGTCGATTTTTGCTACTGACAATTCTGGCTACAGGTATTTACCCTAGGTAGACTGACTAAAAATATTCAACACTACTGAATACTAACATTCATTTGACCTGTCTCCCTGCCTACCTCCGACAAGTTAGTTTGGATCAGTCTGTTTGCATGGCTTGTATCTTCGAACTGTAGGTAGCACAGGAGTAAGTGAACACTTTCCTAAGAGGATTACGAACACCTATCCAACAATCATCATCATCTCTGGAGGCCACAGTCCTCTTGGTCAACACCAGGAATTGCAACCTCTAGGCTGGTGCAACACTGGAAGACCGTGATTCACAGACTATCCATCACATCTGACAAATCTGACTGGCTAAGAGTACAAAATGAAAACTCTTCACATGCTTAGAAAATCGGGTCTGGCCAGAGGTCGCAATTCTTGGTGCTGACCCAAAGGAGAGCAGCCTTTTGGAACAAGAATGTCCAATGATAATATTGCTCAGTATCAAGATAACATCAATCACTACCACTTCTATTGCACAGTATTTTCATACACAGATGCAGCACTAGCTTTGAAAAGTAAATTGTGGAAAGTCTTGGAGAAATATTTGGAGAATTCTACGGTGGATAATTAGCCAAAAATTAACATACTTGGGAGGCCCTTAACTTGATCAAAAACTTTGAAACTTTTGAAACAGAGACAAAAGGTAAAGATTTTTCTTTGGAAAGTGGCTGGCAAAAATCTCTGGATTCTGTTCTTGGAATGACATGCCTGGAAAGTAGCTGGACTTTCCTAAAGAGCGAAGTCTATGCCCAGCAATCTATCAACACAAAAAGCAACAATTATATGTAACAGTGCATTTTACTTTTTTACCTCAACTATGTATAATCCATTTTCTTCTAGTGCAAATGTAAGTGTTTAACATGAAATCTGATATGAAGTCAAGCAATTTCAGTTTTAAGTGGACAAAAACCTTGTACCAGGATAATTTTAAGTAGCAGTATATGAAAGCACTTTTTGCATTTTCTAAAAGCTAAAAACAATTTTCTAAGGAAAATTGAAAAAATAAATTTCAAAGTTCATTGAAATTGTTGATTTAGACATAAAATTTCATCAGTTTCAGTTCACCAGTCTTTCATATGAACTTCAACATTTGTAGACTGCGAGCAGTCTCTCTTTTCCTCGAAAGTCTGTGGGTAAGAACGCAAAACAACTATGCGTGCGAGCATGACGTGGGAGCGACGATGCCACAAGCCACTAGTAGCATGCGCGTTGGAAGATGAGCAAAAAGAGAGACTGCACTGGTTTCATACAACGATTTGGATGCTACTTTGACAGGTAACATCAATGACACCTCCGCCACGCTCACAGTGACTTCGCATGCTTACTTCTTTTGCGTTCTTTCCCACGTAGCTCAGTCGGCAGAGTAACCATAGATCTAATCCGGAGGTCGTGGGTTTGATTCCCACCAAGGTCAAAAGATTTTTTCTTTTCCTTGTGTGGTTCCCTGATTCCCTTTACTAGGGCTTACACCCAGTGGGTTATTCATGGGGTCAATAAGCACTTAAATTTACACTTCAGAGTTAATTCTCTGTTCCAGCATTTGTAATCAGTAGACATACAAACTATGTTACCTGATGAATAACAGATAATTCTACTTTCATTCTGAAGAACAATGCCCACTTGGTATCTGTCAGGCAGTATTGATCCTCTCTGGTTTTCTACCCTTGAAACTTGTCCTCCCCTAAAAAAGCACCCCACCACATTCAAAACCAGACTGCATGACAATTATACAAAATACTGGATTGCTTGTCATTGACAAAAAACAACATACTCAATGTAT
Organism: Catalaphyllia jardinei; assembly: GCA_022496165.2. Lineage (NCBI taxonomy): Eukaryota > Metazoa > Cnidaria > Anthozoa > Scleractinia > Caryophylliidae > Catalaphyllia > Catalaphyllia jardinei. The sequence goes on from CM042748.1 coordinate 14,134,624, forward strand.
TCATGATGTCTGATTACCAGTATCACTGCTGTTTAAATTATAGGGTACAACACATGTATCAACTGTATACTAAGAAATTAACGAACTGGTAAAATATACATGTAAGAGAATACCAAGCTTTCATTGCAAGCATTTTCCACTTTCCAGATACAAAATAATGTTTGATAAGACAAGGTGACATCTTATTACATGCAAATTAAATCCAGTTGTTCATATGGTGGCCATGCTTAATCATAATTATAGACTGCAGACATACATACACCTCTCCCTAACCAAGTTTGAGGGTCATACTGTAAGTTATAGACCAAGTACTTCCCCCATTGATTCATGGGTCAAGCATGAAGTGAGGGAAAGACAAGGATTTATCACTTACAGTATAGACTGAGAAAATGAGGTTAGTAAGATATTTATTACATCTCTACTGTGCATCTGACGGGTTTGGGAACAGCTTCAGATTTCTGATGCACCATGAAAGCAAAACAAAGCAATTTGAAATCATTGTTAAGAGACTCTTTAGCTGTTAGCAGGTTTTATTCACAATTTTAGAAGTAAAAGAAAGTTCTAAACTTTTAGTTGCTTGAAAAAATTAAAACATTTGGCAACTAATCACAAAACATTTTGGCAACAAAAACAGCTTTGAATTTTAAACTCAAAAGTACCAGAACCTGGTTGGATCTGATCAGCAAAATAATTAATGCAAAGGCAGAGGATAAAAGAATGGAGAATAATTGATACGCCTGTAAGAGCAAAAAGTGGCCCAATATTCTGTGGTTTAGCCGCATTGGCGAACTGACATTCAACGTTGGCGAATTGACTTTATCCGTTCGCGAACTGGAAGCAACTTCAAAATACCCTGCAACTCACGCCTCCTTAAATGCACTGTTACCGTGATCTGCGGTCTACATTTGGCTAGCAAGCTTATATGTATGTACTAAGAGTTAAACTGAAGTGCTACCGCGGTCTGCAGTCCCGTAGTCAATGAATAAGAAATTAAACTATAAGAGTTAAACTGAAGTTCTACCGCGGTCCGCAGCCCCATAGTCGATGAATAAGTGTTAAAACTAAGTGTTAAACTGAAGTGCTACCGCGGTCCGCAGTCCCACAGTCGATGAATAAATATTTAACTAAGAGTTGAATTTAAGTGCTACCGCAGTCCGCAGTCCCGCAGTGGATGAAAGAACGAGGTATATATTCGTGGTTTTTATATACACTAATACAGTTTATGTAAATTTCGTTTATGTAAATTATGTTGACTGCGGGACTGTGGTAGCAGTAGATTTAAGGAGGGCTGAGTTGCAGGGTACTCTGACGTTTAGCCGCGAACTGATCGTTGGCGAACTGATACGTTGGCGAAACGACCGGTTTAATACCGAGTCATTCGTTGGTTCTAGTAACCTCAAGTTGCATATTGTTTCACCTTTTGTATCGGTTCTGCACAGAGCGAATCGTTATACCCATTCAAGATCGACCTCTCGGTGTTAAACAGAGTTCAGGCATGCAAAGTAAAACCCAACATATCATATAGAATCATTAATTTACAGAATTATAAACAAAATAAACAACTAACCCAAACTCGGGATATACTTCACGTGCAACTTTCTCAATTTCTGTACGAAGTTCTCCGATCGTTCTTGACTTGGAAAAAACTACCTGTTTTCCAGATCACATAAATAGTAAGTCTTAAGTTCAGAATTGCATTAATTTCACTTGAAGTTCTTACCACAAAATCGTACTTTTTGTCGAGTAGTACACTCCACGCTACTTCGTCCACCATTTTGTTTCGAAGCGCGTGTATTTTCTGTGGATACCGCTGTCTGTAACGTAGGCTCTTTGGTGGGTTTTCGCGCCAAAAACTGGAGGCCGCCGCTGTAAAGCGCAACAGCTGTGGAGTCTATAAAGCTCAACGTCTTTTAATTTCCGAAATTTTGGTTAAGAAAATTATACAAAGACGAGAGTATAACCAAAATATCAAGGAGGATAAAGCAAGGACTCCGGGCAAGGATATCATTTAAAGGTAGGATGGCCTCTCTTCTTTCAAATTACGAATTTTACGCAAGCTAAACCCTGTACCTGAACTAGTTAGAGTGCTGGTTCGATGTTTAAAATAAATGTTTGGAACATAAGCTCAAGCTTTACCTTTTAAACAGAGGAAAAGAAAACATATTTCTGAAACTAATGATGTCAGGAACAAAGCCATCCGATCAGAATAACTTTCGGAATTGGGGGTCGTTACTTTTTTTAATTTTTAAAACCCGTGTAATTTTATCGCTACTTTCAAAAAGTCGTTAATTATTTCGCAACTCCTCGGTACGAAGTATATTTCAGAGTGGATTTGTCGGTTCTTTTGATACACCATGATCCAGACCGGATCCGGATCACCCCAAAGGAACGCAGCCAAAGCCAACAGTTCGAGTGGTCGAGTACCAAATGTACACTAAGAAAACTATGTAGAGGATTCCGACCCAAAAAGAGGACCTTCTCAGGCTGGAGAAATATACAACGTTAGGTATTTTACTAGTTGAAGTGTAGAGAACGCAGGAAAGGTTGTCATACTGAACTAAGCCATGCTTACAACCTTCCAGGTTAAAGCTAGGCAGACACTAGGTAGCCTGAATTTCAGCCGCCTCCATCCTCCGCTCGTTAGGTCACACCTAACGAGTGGAGGAGGCGGCTGAAATTCAGGCTACACACTAGGGGACTTGTCGCAGGGACTTATCCCTTAGTGTGTAAACACTGGAACATTGACCCATTTGTGGAATTATTGGTCCCTGCGACTAGTGCCAGAAATCAAACCACCTTAATTCGTGGGACTAGTCGCAGGGACCAAAAATGTGGTCACTGAGTCTAGAATTTCTATGCGAAATAACAGTACACACTAGGGTACTGTCCCCGAAACAAGTCCCTGCGATTAGTCCCCTAGTGTGTGCCGACCGGGTCCTCGTGCAAGTGCAGTTATCGGCCTGGGGTTGCCGGGGAGTTATGTTGGTATTTTATAGAGCTTTTCAATCAATGTGTGCTCACTGTACTCATGTGAATGCATGGGTACCATGTACTTTTCTTTATTTATTGAACTTACGCAAGGACGACACGACACCTCTTCAAACATATACCTTTTAGCATTACGATAAAAAAACTAAGCGCTTGAACACTTCTTATAAGTTGTTGAACGTGAGAGAAAATTGCAACGTTTTCGTCGTTTGGTAAACGAGAGGAGCCAAATAACACTGAAGATAACCACTTTTTGAGAGTCCAAAAATCTCAGCCTGCAAACAATGTCAGAAAAAAAATCATACGAAGGACAATATAAAAATAAATGAGCTTTTGTCTCATTATCATTTCTAACCACATCTGCGAATAGCCGATGACAATTTGACTCCAACCCCCCAAAAAATGTTGATGTAGTACACAGGCATCTCAGTAGTCGCGCAATCTAGCCAGAAATATCTATCAATGGAGTAACCTTAAGGCAAAAGTTATTCACAAATCTTAGCTTTTTATGAACAGGTAACACTTTTTCTGAGAATCACATTCAATGGAAGACATATGAAAGGGTTGCCTTCTAAGTCAATTATGGAATAGCCAAGTATACAAACATCTACTTTTTTCCTATAAAAAAAACTGACATTTCACTTGCAGTAAGCAGTTGACGTCTGAGAGTAGCTAGTAGGCTAATCATCTAATTATGGGGCGGAGCCTCCCCGTGTCATGAAAACTTTGTCCGGGATACCCCCTGCATAGGAGAATAGATTGTTTCCGGGGAGTTTAAGATGACTGTATCGTTTTTCTCTTTTAATTTATTGGGGAGTCCAACGTTTTTATAGACCTATTTTTCGAATTTCGGGATCAACGAAAAAAAAAACAGAAAAAGAAAGTCCCATGTTGTTTTAGACCTGGAAACGAGAAAGGAAATTGAATTTTTGGCACTTTCGCTATAATTTCAGTGAATTCATGATATCGTGAAAAAGTAATTGAACTTCTTGTTCGATCAATATAATGGGGAATATAAGCTATAATTCCCCTTCTTTTTTACTTGTTTGTAAACAATGCGAACAGCTCGGTCTACAAACTTACTGAAAGCTGAAAACTCAACAAATATTTCTCCAATACAGATCTGACGCACCATCGTTATCCCATGAAAACTGCCGGAAAGATTAACTTAGCATATGTCCTACGGGAAGCGAGTCCGCCATGCACGGTTCCAAACGACCACATATATACAGGCTTTGTTGTTGAATTCAATATTTAAACTGAAGCACCATTCCAAAAACAGGAAATAATTTACTTGTTCGCACAAAACTGATGACTTTTCAGTGTAAGCAGCCATATGACAAAGGTCGGGGTTTTGCAGTTCGTGGGAAAAACAAACATGATTCATATACGGTTAACTTTGCGACTGTGCGATGTTCCTATCCATCTCTTCCGAAAACCGTGTTGTTTAACGCGGAAACCAAATATAAGCCGTAGAAGGAGGCATCATGAGCAATGCATTTTCGAAGCTTGCGGTGATTTGAAATCCAGGGAGATCCCTTCTTCAAATTACCTATCTTCCCACGAACTGGATTAGTTTGCAGTAGTTTCGACTACGGCTTCTCGTTCGTAAAATAATATCAACTCTTTAACCTCCCAATACTGGGGATTCCTAGCAAGTTTACAGTGTTCGCAAAATTAACGCAGTGTCGTAAAACCAGAGTCATGTAATATCTTTTTTTCAAGCCTTGCCAGACCTCATTTTCTAGTCTAGGGTAACTTTCCTTATATCTGTACTACAGGAGACAATTGCTTTTCAGGCCTTGCCGACGTGTTTTCGAAATCGTGCTAAATAATAAGAACATTTGGTTTCTTGCCATATCCGAATGAATGCACAAAATTATTTAACTTCAATGGCAGACCCGCTGAGCAATACAGCAAATTGGTTTTGCAGCCTTCAAGAAGCCACAGTCATGATACCGGTTTTCCCGATGAGGAAACAAACAAACAAACAAACATCAAATATATGACACTGGTTTATTTTAATCAGAGTAAGGTTATTTACAACACAGACCGTCAAGTATGAAGTCTGAAGTAAGCTCCCGGGAGTTTCATATAACAAGCCGACATTTGGCTAACTCGTACCGTGGTTTCCTCGTTAACACTCTTTAATACTGAGTGCGAAGTAGAAACGCAGAGAGTTTCTCTCCCGGGGGTAGGATACTCACTTGTTTTTTTTGGTGAGAGGCGGGGTTGTAGGTGCACTATTTGAAACTCTTATATAGAACAGATCAGAACATGATGTGATTTTGCCGCTGAACCTAAACGAAAAATAATTCCGTGCAATGGCTAAACCAAATTCCAAGCCGGAGTGCAGTAAATATACCCAATTTCAGATCAAAATGGTAGAAATCGATAACCTTTTCCAGATCAAAATGGCTCAAAAACTACATACTCGCGCGCCGCACATACCTATAGCTGTATATCGTATATGAAAGTGTTCCCCCGGGGTGAGCATTAGACAGATCAGACACAAGGTTTATTCATGGGAAAAATTTTGTCAAAAGCTAGACTATATTTTCATCACATGATGTTATCGGGTTTTAAATTTAGTTATTTTTTCTGGGCTGTTAAAGCAATTTAACTAATTCAGCGCTGGTAATCTCTACTTTGAGCATATATATGTCAATAGGGCTCACTCTAAGAGTGTCATACGGTATCGAAAGTTCTCGCGTTCCAGTGAGAATAGAGTAAAAACATATTTAACGGCCACCCACTAGGGAGCACTTTCATCCTTCTGATCTTGTTTTAAATCCATGGATTTTTTCTATAGGGTCAGTTCTAGTTTACAGGTCAATTTTATTCCAAATACCACCTCCAATTTCTGAAATTAAAGAGCTTTAAAAGGACTGGGCTTTATTTTTCACCATTCTATTTCTCTCACATGAATAAGCATGAGATACAGAGAGGGTTCTAATTAAACCTGAGAAGACAGATAACAAGATTGGTGGTAGATACGCGCCATTGCTTAGTAGTCATGGAGTGTAGTGGGCGCTAATTCTGGTTAATACCACGAAATAAAGGTAATTCAAGCAGGAAACAGAGGATACCCTTCCCTAACAATAGCCACTTCCTGGGGTCATGCATATCGACAGACGCCGCTTTCTATTGGTCACTTCATCGTAATCTATTATCGAATTTCACCTCTACTATACGTCAAACAAGAAATCAGTCAATCGCTCGCTATATATTCTGGCATCATCTTTCGATAGCTACATTCAATCGAGCGAGCGAGGCTTCACCGGAGAACTTGCAATTTCTCGCCATGTGGAGGTTTCTATGGCTGGCGAATGTCCTTGTTCTTTCACAAAGTGTCCTCGTTTGCGACAAAGCTAGAATAAATTGCGAAAAGGACTACAAGAAATGCGGTGTTATGCTTCTGAAAATTTTTTACGGAGACGTCTGCAAGTCGGCGTTAGGTTACGATGACGAGTGGCCGAATGGAATCTCCGGACCGATGGCGAAAACATGTCCACCATCATGCATTAGCGCCATTATAAACCTCACCGCTACTGCTGCTGGAAAGCAAATGGAAACCTGCGACTGTGAGAGAGATGGAGACTGTCTCACAGCCAGGGCGCGCTTGCAGCGGTGTTTACTTAGCAGTCAAGGAAATTATACTTTCGTTAGCTGCACTGCAGCAAGGAAACGCTGCAACAAAGACAAACGATGTAAAGCAACACAAGAGAGCTTTCTACGGCGATGTACGTCTTTAATCGCTGGCGTAGAGTGCACTCAGGATTGCCGAAACAGCCAAGATGAATTATTGGGTTCTGAGCTAGGAAAAGCGCTAAACGACTGTGAGTGTGACGGTAGAGAGGAACCGTATTGCCGTAGTATTCGTGCAAATTACGAGAAGCTGTGTAAAGGGACGCGAGGCCCTCGCAGGCCAGAGTACCCCTCGCCTACAGAACAAATAGTCATGAGGAGTCAACATGATAACGAAAATAGCAGAGGGAATTCACAGTTTGAACTTCCTGTGTGGATTCTCTATGCAGCAATCGTGGCACACATATCCGTTTTTCTCAATCTATAGCTGTTTTTTGTTTATTTTCAGAGTGACAGTTGTTGGTTCTTATAACCAGACTTTGAACAATACCCGGTCGTTAGAAAATGAAATAATTTGAACGTTCATTTGTTCATTCGTGTGTTTTCATTCAGCAAGCTTCATTCAGTCATGTCATCCGTTTTTACTCGTACACAGCACTGTCAGTACCGCATGCTGTCAAAATCTCCAGCGGAAGAACTGCACAAAGCTATTCATTCTGTATAGAGAATATTGTCCGGAAAGGGATTATTTGTAGGGTAATTGACAATTTAGTTAAATCAACTTAATCGAATGTGTATATAACAGTTTGAAATTTGAATATTTCATTTTGTCGAGAATGCCGGCTTATAAACTGTCCCTGAACGATCGAAAAACTTCCCGCTGAATTCAAACCAAGAGAATTCATTAGAGCATCCATTGACTCTCGTTGTGAAAAACTTTTGCGGGAGATACATTTAAGCGCCCCGATAGCATCGATTGTATGAGTCAATTTGTTCTTCGTGTAATCACTACCCGACAACAGTTTGACAACCAGGTTTGTTGCGTTTTTGTTTTTTACAGCCGGAATTATTGGCAATAAGTAGTGCATTAGAGAATGCTTGAAATAGCATCATTATTGTTATAATCTTGGGGTCGTCTAAACCATTATCTTTTCATAGTGGGGTCACTCCATATATTGGCATTTACGTCGGCTAATCGAGCACCAAGAGGGCTTCATATCGTGGATTAGCACCCGATAATACCGTCAGATATTTTCCCGTGTACTTGTCTTGTTTCTACGTTTAGGTTTAAGGAATGTCACTCGGAACGCATGATAAATCACGTCATAAAACGACATCAACACTAAGAAAGACTGAGAGAAATTGCTTATGATTCCTTTGCATGATTTTCTTAAGCTTTGTTTGAGATTTCAAATTTCAAACTTTTTCATTCGTTTCCGTATTTAATCTTATTGTGTATATAATAACTGACTTGAAAAAAAGATAATTATCTTAGAAAAGTCATCTTTACAAGGTTTTTTCCATTTTTCTTGTAATTTATTTACCGCCAAAGTCCTCCAAAGCTAGGGTAAGTCCAACAAGAAAGCCATGGTTCTTGGTGGGGCGAAGACAAAGGGACAGGAAGAAAAGCTTTGGACTGAGGTAGCGTATTTGCCTACAATTAAACATATGAGTAATGAAACGAAAAGCACATTTCATTGCAAGATAAGGAGCTAAGTCCGCCAGTGATTTCCGTGTAAGCCTTCAAATTCAGGAACCCAACCCAAAAAGTAGTTGAAAGAAATTGAAGATAAGCATCTTAATCTCGTTGTGTTACCTCTCCTTCGTGAAGTTTTTTTTTAGCTTATGATCGTCCGCTACATTTCGCAAACACAGATACTAAATCTTCAATCAATTAGGCGATCTGAGCGGAAATTAGAGGAGCTGTACTCCTCTAGTGCTGTGCTGTTGTGTCTCATTCGCGCCTTCAAGCTCAGGGCACGCGAAATGGTAGGGTACAAAAATAACATTTCATTGATTTCACGGGTGATATTTTCAAGTGTTGATGAAATAATAATCTTTTCCTGATCTCCCGTAAAGAATTAATCCACTGTACTGGAAAGTGTACAAGATTTTATCTATCACCCGAGCACTGCAGTATTGATTTCCCAGACATTTAATTACAAGAATTGTTTGGTTGTGAACTTCGAACTTCATAAACTCTTCTGTACAAGGCCCGAAAGTTCCCATGGCGTAACACAAAAAATGACCCTGAAGACTGAAAAGTGAGTGAACACAGCAGACTTCACCGTGTGACAAACTCTTGTGGTTACAATAAAATAAACAACGGGTACCAAACTAATAGGAAGGTTCAAGCTTAGCAAAATGATTGAAGAGAAAACAGAGTGAAAGCTAGAGTTTTGATCAGTCTTTTTATTCCAGTTTGACAGAGTCCCTATGATAGGGAGATCACTAACTTAAAAAGTCCCCTAAATTACAAGTATTTTAGAACGTTCTCAGCAGAGTGGCATTAGTTGAGCTTACGGTTTTTTTAGTCTTCAATGATAGGGAACAAAGTACAGCGGACACGCCCAGTTTGTAGTGTCGTGTACTAAACGATTGGGATGCGTGTCACTGTGACAAACACAGCATAAATTACCGCTTGATTGCTTAAGGTAATTTTAGAACACTTTATTTTCGCCTTTTGTTGACGCTAACGGTGCCAAACACTACCATCAAGTTTCCTGGGGGATCTAGATGGATTCCTCAGTGGTGATAGAATGTGGGACCTTAAATGAAAATAGCATTTTACAGCTGACACTCAGTCTCGCGCAGTACATGTCACTGGGCCAAGTAACCTTTTAATATATATATAAAACCACATAAATATAAAAATTTGTTTAAAAGAGTCCAAGTAGCTGGCTAATTGCTGTCAACATAACTTGTCTCTGACTTATGACTCTCTTGGAATCCTTAACGCGCCAAGGCGAAGATTTAACATGTTATATGGGGCATGCTAAAGTTTCGAGTTTCCTGCAATGTCTTCAACGTCTGGATGCGATCACGAAAACCTGTTTGCACAGGAATTGCTTAAAATTCTGACAAATGGTTTTTCTCGATATCAAAGAAGATGCAGCGTATTTGTCTAAGTGTATGCAAGTCTTAGAGATAAAGATTTCACCTTATCTTGAAGATCGCTTATGCAAACCACGAGACATATATTTCCGCTATCGAGATTCAATTACAGCCCATTTCATTTACGGCTCTCTTTTCGCAAGGTCACCCTAATTTGGTGAAAATTTGTCTTGTTACGACATGCCGCGATTTGATTACTGCCAAAAGCTGTCATCCCTTCCATGAACTTCAACGCCAAAATTGTCAAAGTCTTCTGGTTGCATTGAATACTAGACTGAATATTGTTTAAGTGTACAACAGGCCGACTAGAAACTAGGACTAAAACGTCGTCCTTTCCAACATTATTATACTAGCTTCCGTTCTGAATGATAACCTTAAACATCCATGTGTCATCACGCTCTTTCCATAACAAATATTTCTTTTAGTATTCCAAACCGTACCCCCGGGTCGTTTGACTTAAGATCAAAGCATGACCATTGTTGTTTCTCGTGCAAGTTTTCTTCGTATTCTCGACCTCGATCGTGTTTTATTTCACTTCTTGGTGGCACACTCATCAAACTTGTATCTACCTTATTAGAAACAAATTAATCGAAAACATGGCACATTAATGTTTCTCAGATACTCCCCAACCATGTAATTCAAACTAGAAAAATACCTTTAAATCTAATTAACTATTTTTTACCCTTCACTTCAGTTTTCCTTTTTACAGGACAGAAAGCCTGCGCTAGTTTAATCAACTATGCCTGATTATAAACTCTTGAAATGTTTACAGACTTCTTCAATGATCCCCCTCAAAGCTATCTAAGAAAAACATCGACAAGCACTTTGGACACTTGGTTCCTTTTAGCATCCGACACATTTCATCGTTCCGACAAGGCGAACATTCTTGTGATGGTGTCAAGCTATAAGACCTTTCACGAATGGGAGGTGAAATTCATTAGTTGGCCTGTTTTCATACAAACTAGACATTTGGCGCCTTTATAATTTACTATTTACTGTGGATTGACCTGTAGATTGGTTCATAAATGCTCTAAAGGGTAACCTGTTGTTGCTTTTTTCAGGTTTAATGGGTTCCCTCGGAGTGGCGTATTTGTTGAAACTGCCAGAAAACAAGAGGGTACTTGAAATTTCATGGCTTAAGCTGTGGAACCCCTTGCTTGATTCTTCGAACCAGTTAATCTGTAAGCAGTGTCTTTCTTTCAATTCAGTCAGTTTTCTTGCATACTTTCCCCATGGGTGAGTAGGACTTAAAGGACAAAAGGTTACTGCTTGTGGTCCTTTAAAATGGCGATTCTCTAATATTGGGCTTATGACACAACTAACAGTGGGCCTTGATGGTATTGGTTTGGTATGCATTTAAGACTCAAGCAATAGAACGCTCGAGTAAGTCTGTTTTCAATAGAACGCTTAGATATCGCGTGATGTTGTCGATGGTCGCATGGTTTCCATGGTGATCACCACTTCTCGTATTTGAATGATTCAAGCTATTTACTAGAAAAAGAACAAAATAACAGTGCGTAACCATCTGCTTCTTTTTTCTCATTCGGAGACAATGAAGGATGCGTGTTACGATCACAATGGGTAAATACGGCAACTAGACAGTAAAACCAATTAACTGCGTTCTATTGCTGCACGCAATAGACCTTGTATGACTATTTCGAAGACCCTTGGTTTAATCAGCTTAGGAATTCATTTTAATTTGTTTGGCTTTTGAACTGATTGAGTAATGATTTTTTCGTCGATGAAAACGCTCAGATTGTAAATTACATTTAGTGGTCGTCAAAATTGGCTTGTGTCATCTTCACTAAAAATTAAGTAAAGACTATAAAATGTGATAGGGTTTTGCGGTTATCAGTGTTAGATTTTTAACAACATCATATCCTTCGTTCCACTTGACATTGAGGTTACTCAGTGACGTAATCGGTGTTGAATCGAGTCCAGGTTCCAATGGTTTAAATTAAATATTTCTCCTTTAATCATCAGTTGTGATTAACCCTTTTCAGTTGTCAACGGTGACATTTCAGGATTTATTCGTGGAGATTAATGATGGTTTTATAATATTATATATATACATGACAAGTTTTCTTCAGTGTTTGGTATCTGATATTCCGGAGACATGATGGACCTGATCAGGTTATTCCTAAATAGGCTTCAAAGTAAACATTCTACTTATTAAACATTATTTCAAGTATCAAATGTTCTTGGCCTGCGTAATGTTCGTCTAGACTCTATACGTTCGAGCATTCCGAGGAGCTCAAAATATGAAATCATTTCAGTCTTCCAACTGTTTACCAATCATTTTATAATGCTAATTCTGAGAATTTGGTCGTCCGATTTCCACTCTCATCAGGATCGCGCTTTATGTCCTTGTGCATCTGTCACGTGCAGAAATTCAGCTCACAAATGTTTCTTTCACAATGTTTATCGCCGCTGTTTGTGTCGTATTGTCGTCAGATGTCTTTACTAGACTGCGAGCAGTCTCTCTTTTCCTCGAAAATCCGTGGGAAAGAACGCAAAACAAGTGTGCGTGAGCGTGACGTGGAAGCGGGGATGCCGCGAGCCGCTAGTAGCGGCATCGCCGCTCCAAACTCACGCTCACAGTCACTTTCACACGCTTACTTCCTTTGGCGTTCTTTCCCACGGATTTTCGAGGAAAAGAGAGACTGCTCACAGTCTATGTCTTTACTGACAAACCCGGCATGTGCTAAAGATACAGTCACTTGAAAACGAAGCAAACATATAAAGCACAAATCCCCAGGGTCCCCTCCCAGTTCACAGGCAAATACACTGACTGAAAGAACATCTTACACAAGGAACCAAACTTTTGCTACCCATTACTGCGCTTGTCCCTTTTTAAATGAGCTCTACTACATACTCTGCTTCAATGTGTACGGGTGACATAGAAGGAAGGTAAATAAGATAACTAGTAGAAGTAATCTTTACCTCTTCAGGAACCCGCTTGGCAAATGTGGCGTGTTGAAAACAACAAAATTTGCGAATACTACCCTTTACTCAGTTTTTTGGGGGCGGTTTCTATATTTTGTCTTTCTTACGCGCATACCCTAGTTTAACAGTTTATATTGTCACACATTGTCAAATTCAAGGAATGAATAAATTAACTTAGAGGTAGAAAGAGAGAAAGCTAATCTTCCTTTGTAAGTTTCTCTTGTGAAAGTCCAGGATTCCACTTTGGTGCTTCTGAATTACGGTGCTGTTCCTCGGGATATATAGAAAGTCCAAAAAAACAAAATTAAATGCACTGAATAAAACAAAATTAATGTCAAATCTATTAGTTAACTTTAATCAGTTCCCCCTGTTAGTCGAAAGAGTGAAGTGCGGCAGGCAAAGAGAAGCCCCGCCTTCCAAAAGAAACCGTCCTATGAGCCCGTCGGCGTCTTTGTGTCGTAAAATATCAAAGGCTATTAATTTAAATATCACGATAAGAGCTGTTCTCGTCTTGAACATCATCTCCGTAAAGCAGTTCAGTCCGGCCGGGGTCAGGTCATGCTTGTCGACTCAAGTCTGGACTGAGTAAAATCGAGAGAATGATAGCGCAAGGGATGACCTGACGTTAAGACTATCGTGTTTGAAAAGAGGCAATGCAAACTACGTGGCTGTACGTGCTTAATCAGTTTTTTTAAACTGATGTCCCGAAATGCCCGGGCAGGAAGGAATGGCCTTCTAAAACCGCCAAATCCCGGGCGTCAACTTTGTCTCATCAAGCCAGCCTTTTGCCTGCGGTTTAACCACTCACATGTCGGTAATTTGCTAAACTTGCAGTAACCTGAGTAACGTGGAAATGTTACGTCTTTTTTCTCTATCGTTTATTTTTTCGTGGAAGCAAAAGCGATATCATGTTTTTTTCGGTACACGGACGACTAGTAGCTTCTACTAATCACTAGATTGATGCGGCTCAGGGCTCAAACTCAATCAAGTTTTGTGCGGCTCTGTAAACAATTCATGTTTGAACGTTAAGGTGCGGAAGAACACTTACGTGGAGCATACGAAACGTCAAGTATAATATACCATGCGAAACTTTACTATGTTTGTAACCGCTGTTTGTTTTCTCTTTCTATTGAAATTGAAATGGCCGAAAAACAAGAATCTTTATGACTTTACGTGGAATCTTAGAGAGAGTCTGATGTCTGCTCGTGTACTCAATGCATGCGTATATAATTCACAGCAGTTTTGTAATTTTAGCAGTTCAGCACTAATTGGTAAGGTAGTAAAAGGTCACAGTGTTCCACACCGCCACGGAGCTTTCCCCAGTACTCGTATGTCGCAGGGTTACCCCGGCTAGAGCCAGAGTTCAGATCGCTTCCTAAATTATCTCAGTAAGATTATTTCTGCGTTCAAAGACGTACGAGTTTGACAAAAGGGCCCATACTCCAGTTTGGCTAGTGGTACCTACTGCTGGCCGTTCCAGAGACCCGTTTCTTGAAAGCCCCGGAAACTTTTCGGGCCCGGAAAGCCATAGTGAAACCGCGAACCTTACGATTACAGAGTTGTTTTATTCACATATTCTTAATAGGAACACAGGTTTTCTGCATACAAGAAGTTTCAGGCGCATACACTTCTCCGTTTTTAGATACTGATGAACTAAAAATGGTTTCACGGGCCCGAAAAGTTCCCGGGGCTTTCGCTTTATTCATATATTAGTCTCAGTTTGAGCAGCGATAAAAAGGTCGCAGGATTTGAAACCCGAATCAAAATAGTGGAACACAATACACATTTCTGTTACATTGTTATCCTGTCCAGTGAGCAGTTACTGACTCATGCAACTATGTATTCTGGCGTGAGTACCAGAACAAGCAACAATCTTGCAGCATTTTTTTAATCACTATTTAATATAGCGGGGTTAGTCGTTTGAAAAATGAAGTAACAACGTCCTTTCCGGCTAAAATTTGTTATCTTCGGTCTAGATCAAATGCTATTTTATCTTCTACGTCACGATCCGGTTAAATGCACTACGGCAACACACAACAGAAAAACATTGATAAAACAATCGTACCAGAAAACCTTTCGACCTCGAAAATAACATGGACGCACTGAAATGTAATCAGCAGTTATAAGAAATGAAGAAACAAATTATAAAAGACATAAAACATTTTCATTTCCGAAGTTTTTTATTTCGATTTGCAAGATAAAATGAACAGATACAGTAGGAACCGATCAATAAAATGTAGCGATTAAGAACCTGTGGGCTGAAATCTCCATTAATATAAGAACCTTATGAGCCTAAAAATTGAAGCAGGTCGCATATTTACTAGTTGCTTAGTTTTAGTGCAACACCTTGAGCGGCATAAAGAGTCTGAACAGGTGTACTTTATTTTCTTAGAATAGACCTCTTGCTTCGAAAACACCGTGGCTAGGTTGTCGGACTAGGTTCTTGTGAGTGACACTGTATTTTTTTGGTAAATTAAAACCGAGCCAGCCATGTATTAGGTATTTCACAAATGAAATTTAACGAATGAAAGTTAATGGAAAATAACGAACGTGTTTACATAGCTTAAATGTAAACAACATTTGCGAAAGTGTGGGGAAATCTAAGTTTATACACTTTCAAATTCTCCAAAGCTTCTCGAGTGTTTATATCAGGAAATGTAAACAAAAACCTACTTACAAAATAAAGCCAGCAAAACGCCACGACTGAAACTGATACACAACCAATCAGAACGCTTGATAAACGACCAAAAATCAGTAATAACCAAAACCAAGCCAAGAGGCAAAAAAATTAAACAGTATGGAAACGCACGGCATTTCTTCTTTAGGGTCTTACGAAAAATGGTTCTAGATAACGCAACGTTACAAATATAAAACTAGACATAAACTGGTACAACAGTTACAAACTGCTACATCATGCTGTAACAGAAGAAACGTCCACCTTTGTAAAATACACGTGATACAGCTGGAGATCAATACCCTTTTCGTCACATATCTCTTTTCATTGTTCCTATAACCTGACACATTAGTCAAACCTTATTCATCAACTACAGGACGGTACTATTGACTGTTAATGTATAAAACGAACTGGAAATGTCTGCAGTTCGTGCGCTGCCTGCGCAGTAAGCGTTCCCGTACGAGCCGAACGAAATATAGGGCCGTGAGGAGTTTTCAGGATGCGCGGAAAATGGGGCGAGAGCAAAAAAGACGAACCCTTTTGCTCTCGCCCCATTTTCCGCGCGTGCTTATTCTCTCGCCCCATTTTCCGCGCGTTCTCAATGCGAAAACTCCTTCTCGCGGCCCTATATTTCGTTCGGCTCGTACGGGAACGCTTGCTACGCAGGCAAGTTCGTGCGTTTCTTTAAAACTGGCACATAATCTTCTTCAAAAGTATTGTTTTAACCATTACTTGTAACCATAGCACTTGAATTTCATTTCCTTTAAACAAAACCATTTCCACTGCCCTTCTTCCTTCCTTGTCACCGGCTGTTGACGTGATGTCATAAATGGTATTGAAGTAGACCACTTATCCGGTTGCCACGGGAAAATCGTTTTGGACGAGTCTCATTGTATTACACATCCTGTAAGGAAATAAGCAAAAATTAATAGATCTTATAATAGTGCTTAGTGAACGACCCATTAATGCCCAGGGATTCTGGTTAAAAGAGATACAGTGTATAGCTTTACGAGTCTACGTAAAACCTGTTTAACCAGTCTGTTAGGGTGTATATGAACATGTTTCACACGTGCGCTGGTGACAATTCACCCTGCGGCGGTCTCTTCGATCTCTACTGGCCGCAGGGTACGATTCATCTGAAAGGATTTTAGGTTCCTGTTTTTGTGGTCGTGTGAGTGTGAGTGCGAGTGCAAGCAGTCGTGTACTTACATTTTAAGCGTATTTTTTAATTCTCTCAAACTTTAAATCGAAAGCAATATGAAATAAGATTGATTTGTTACTGTTTTAACAAAACAAAGGATTACCCGGTTTTCTAGGAATGAATGAGGTACTTTGTAATAGAATTACCGAGAGAAGAATGTACAATAACAAAGAGAAAGCCGAGATTGAAACCTGGTAGTGATCAATTCAGAAAAGACGTAATAAGATCAAAAGTGAGAGAATACAGAAAAAGATAAGTTAAAGAACAGATATATTCTGGTGAATAGACGAGTACTCTACAGCTTAGTTATCAAAGCATAAGGAAATGTATATATGTGTAGCACAAACGTCAGATCCTCGTCGTAAACTATCCCTGGCCTCTTAATATAAAGTAGAAAATACAGTCAGTTACCGAACAGTTGTAACTCGGTCATGAGACTTTGCGTCTGACAAAAAGAATCGAACGCCTCTGTGGCGGAGATTATGGAGAAATAGATTACTTCGTTAATCTACTCAAAGTAATCCACAAATGTTACATAATGAGGTGTGATATGACACATGTGAACCAGGTTTGTATTTCCCACCTCTTTCCCACCGGTGATTGTCATATAGGCTCGATATCCGCTGCCCTCTCGAGTCCGGTCTGAGCGCGGGCTCCTTTCCCGATCGAACTGCGACTGATATTCGACCCTAACACCAATAAGAGCTGGTTTCTATTTGATTGTTACGATCGTTGCAATCGTCTCAGGGAAAGGCTGAACAATCCTTACAACTACCAGTTTTCAAATGTTCTTCGCGATTTAAACTAAGGGATAACAAAAATATGCCCGAGAGGACCTAGATCTAGTATATTTTTCATCGTAAAAGATCGCCAAGAACGATCTGGTTTATGTTTATTAACTTAATTACTTTTTTTGAGGGGGGGCACTTTTTACAAATAATTTTTTCTACATTAATTAAGGTATATTACAAGGAAGAAACAAGCAAACTAAATTAAACAAGTAGTGAAAAGCAATATGTGCGCAGTAACCAAAGTAGCTTAAGCTTTCGAGTTGGTCACTGCCACAGACAATAAATTGGCATAACATGTACATTACAGGCATTTACAGGAACAAACTTTAGAAAGTTAAGTACAAATACGTATATGATACATATGTTACATCAGTAAAACAGCTGGGGCCGGGTTGTTTGAAAGAATTGCGGTCGTTTTGCCCAAAAGGCAGCCTGCCCACCTGTTGTCAGCTGCCCGCACTGTTAGCTCCGTTGTCAATGGATTGAAGAACAAGAAATAAACGGGTCTTTTTTTTTCTTGCGTTTCCCTATGCTCACAATGTTATCTTTTATACTCGGTAACCTTTTTTTTTCAAGAAAAAAAACTTAGGCAGGTATTCCTTTGAACTTTTAGCCTGGACTGGGCGAGCTGCCTATCAGCCGAAACAACTAGTTACCGTTTGAAAGTCGGTTAACATTAACTCGGAATAAAAAAAATCAACCAAAGTATTATTTATAAAGGATACGTTTTGTGTAACTTATTCAAATCTCAAATAGAAGGCCAAGAAAAATATAAACATAAAACCTTGCCGAAAAGTTAAAAAAAAATTAAATCAAACTTCTCCTGGGTCAGCTTGACTAGGATCTGAGGAACCTAGGTCTATCTTGATGATCGTTACGGTCGCTATAGTTTGTACTGAGTAATTTTACATAACCATATGGTCACAACGATTGCTGAACGTTTTTTCTCAACGATAGCTGAACTTCTTTTTCAGCGATCTTGGCGCTATAAACATTCATAGTTAACACTATGGTTGGCTGAAAACGTGTCAGTAAGTGACAAATAGCTTGACAAAAAGACCGTAGCAAGAATTTCGACAAAAGGTGGTTTTGCAATGCAATTCCGATGGAAAGAAGTTGCCAAAAAAAAAACTGTTAAGTGCTATCCCAGAGCCATCAAGAAAATGTTGGCTGAATTTTCAAACAACGGAAATATAAACAAAAAAGTGGCCTAGCCCACGTCCGGTGTCTTTTAGAAATGGCAGCAATGAGCTTTTCCGACCTGATTGTCTAGGAAACAACCTCATAAAACACCTAAAGCTTCTTAGAAGAACTAAGCAGGGATAAAAACTCAGCTAACCTGTTATTTACGTCGCAAGTAATCAGCAAACTAGAGCTTCGTGTAAAGATATAGCAATAATACCGGGCGACCCAGTTCCGCTTTGTCTGTCGTGCGCAAGAGATTTATTTAAATACTTTAATCTTTAGCTAAGTACATTAATAGCGGATTACCGTGTCGTTAGGCGGTGAGTCTAAATTCCCAGCAGTTAGACGAACTCATTTTTTCACGTACGCAGTTTGTTGTAAAGAACACAAAAGGACAAAAATGTACTAAACATAGCGTAAGAATAAATTCTAAAATAGTTCTGAAACAAGACACCTCTCTTGTTTTGAAATCAATCGATCAATTCCATTTTCGCGGTTTTCTTTTAAAACTGGTGTGGATTTATACTTTTTGGCTTTTAAGCCTCTCAAGTCACTTATTCAGCAAATCCTTGCATCCAGTTGTTCCGTATCCAGAGATCTCCTGATATGCCTGTTTATTATGTTCAGTTACCACAAAGTATTAAGGGAAAGTTGACTATAATTCACACTGCCATGGATGAAGTATTTCACTCACAGCTACACTGGCCGAGCTGTGTATAAAAGAACGAAAAAACACGGCACCAAAACATGCAAATGTATGGAAGACTTTTAGTTACTAGTTTAGTTCAACGTATATTTCACTCAAATTTTTAACCTATAAAATCGTTCCTTGCAGCACACAACACTCAACACTTATGTTTGAGTTTCATCAAATTTAAACTGATTTCACACTTGGGTAAAACCATAGCCCGCGAGCAGGCGCACCTTTGAGACACACGCACGAGCGGCGGCGAAGAGCAAAGCGATCCGGAGGGAAGGAGTCTGGTGAAGAGGTGCCAAGAAAGTGAGCCTGCTCGCAGGCTAGTGAGATAAAAGTACATCGGAAATAATAACACTCTGTTTTGTAAGAGTCCGACACAAGTTTTGTTGAGTGGGGACTGAGTGGCCACTCGGTAACTATGTGTGCATGCTTTATATCATAAGAAACTACCTTGCCAGGGTGATGGACTCCTGACCTTGCCAATTTTTGATGCGCGTAAGACAACACCCTAAAAGCTTCAAAGATCCTCCCTCCTCCCAACTACGCTATACGGGGTTAAAGAAAAACATGATGAGCTAAAAAAAAGGGAATCAATAAGCCGCCATTCGCTTTCAGCTTCACAACATTGAAACGGTTATTAGTTTTTTTGTGTTTGATTATAATTAATATTTTGAGTTAATTAACCGTTCAGAGGTGTATACAGGCTCTCTCGGGCTTCCCCTAACCCTTCTCGCACGCTAACGTTACAACCCGACTAAAACACAGGTAACATACACTCGCAAGTGTGCCGGGCCACCTCCGCCCAGAGGTTAAGCATAAACAGAATTAAGAACCAACGTTAAAGCCAGAGACAACAACAATGACGTTAAAGTTGACTGTTGATTTGCGTCGATCGTAGACATTACAGTCACTGTCTCGAGTTTATATAATGGCGGAATGTCATATGTGTTAGTACACTTGCTCAGTTTGTTTAGCACAAAGATCTGCGAAACCCGTTGAAAAGAAATTAGTAAAAACAAGAGCTCAGTCAATCGTCCAAGAACCAGACAGGAATGAGGATGAATTGAAAGCAAACAATTAATGAAACCATTGACACATAAATCTTGCATAAATCCTTCCAACAATAGCTTCCTTTTTCATGTTCATCCGCATTTGAACGATCGAATTACAGGAATGTGGGTTTGATATACTGTCTCTTTCGAATACTGCTGCAATTATTGAGACAGTATTTGTTTTTACTAAGAAGAACGGCTTGTGATGAATGCAGTGAAACAATGAAGTTTCCTTTGAATTTTAAAAAAACTCCCAATGTTTGTTTATTATGATAAGTGGTTTTGTACTGCGGGTACGTTACGTCTGAAGAAAGGTGCAGAAATTTTCCGTTTTGGTCTAAAAAAGGAATTTTTTTTCTAAAAATATCAAATCGAAACCAAATAGAGGATTCATTTCTTTGATTCAGGCCCCGTCCACACGTATCCGGAATCTGCAACTTTCTCTTTCGGCATACGGCTTTCGTCCACACTCATCTGGCAAATCGGGTTATTTTTTAGTCCGCTCTCCAGAGTGGAAAATAATAAATCCGCAACGAATCAGATAACGTGTGGATGGGGAAGTTTTTGAAACCGGAAAGAAAAAGTTGCGGATTAAAAAATATGCGGATACGTGTGGACGGGGCCTTAGACTAGAACAAGGTAACAAAATCCACCTTATTTTGGTCTGAAATAATATGAGACTGGTTGTAATCTGTCTCAAATTTTCCCAACCTTGGCAATCTTTGTGGTACATTATTGCCCTCGTTGGTGCTTTTATATCTTACAAAACTGTTTCTTTTTTCAAGACCTAATTTCCGCTTCACTCTAAGAAATAATCTCAGGATCTATCACAAAAATAACTCATAATAAAGACGTGCCTCTACTTTGATGGTAATTTCAGTTTACTTATAATCGCGCATCTTTTGTCACTTCTCCAGTCAACAATTCATGTTTTTTTTCTTTCTCAGCGGTCCAATGCAACTTTGAATAACATTTCAATTCATTGCTGGAGAATATTGCTATGATAATCTTTTGTCTCACTGAAAGGAATGATCGTAGGAGAGGAAAAAATCCAAAAAGCCACTCAGCCCGCTCACGACAGTGATGGATTTACACTAAGTTTTGAACCTTTCACCAAAGTGGGAAACGTGCATGGATTTCACTGAAATGAAAAGTTGATCGGCTTACACTGACGCAACGGGGTAAATCCTATAAGTTAAGAGTTAATACAATAAAAAAAAAAGAAGTAAGCATGTTAGCTTGAGAGCAAGTCAGGCAAAGAAACACAGCTGCAATTTTCTGTTCAAGGTATCAGCAGTATACCTGAATTGACGTGCTAACGTTAGCGCGGTTTTGGGCAGAGGCTTTGAATTAAAGGTCGCTAAAAGTTAAGGTGGAATTCAGTTTAGGGTTTAATCATAAAAATTACAATTTCCTCGGTTTAAAAAACTGCTATTTTTCCACTAATTCACTTGCCAAGTTGTTATCGGACAGTTCAACAGGCCAATCACATTCAAAGTTGTAGTTTAAATCAACCAATCACATTCAAAGTTGTAATGACGTGCGCGCATGCGCGCGCGCTTGCTTTTGTGTTTCTGGCGCCTAATTACCTGTAGGAGGTTTTTCATCTCCTTTGTAGGTGTTTTAATGCGAATTTTTCCCCTTCTTTCATAACTTGGCTATTCTTTTCTCGAAAATTGCAATTTTTATGATTAATTGGAAATAAGACTTCGTGTCGTCCAATTCGGTCTGTAATCATATTCGTGATGAACAAATCAGACTCCCGCTTCGCGGTCGTCCGATTTTGTTATCACTCGTATGACTACAGACTGAATTGGACTCCACTCAGTCCTATTACCATTACTAATCATGGGAGGAATTTTCTGGTAACCAAATAAAACTTTCATGAACGTTTTAGTCTTCGCGTGTTGTTCTCTCATGATAAAAAACACATCAGCTCTCCGTGATTTCCTTGTGATACGACCTTTGATTTTAGTCATAAAAATTTTAACACTCTGGAATATTTGCTTCTTTTTCAAAACCAAAAAAACAAAAAGAGATGTAATCAATAGTCTGGGATATAATACAGCTTATGATACTCCAATTGTTTTGTAATGAAAGAGCGAAGTACTACCCCAAATTAAATTTGGTGAACGTTTCATTCTTTGGGTGTTATTTTCTTATGCCGGATGGAAAAATAAGATCAGTTTCGTATGATACTTTTCCTTCCCATAAGATCTTTGACTTTTATAAGTCATAAGACAGGCTGTTCTTGACACTGAACAAATACACCTTATTCCAAAATGGCCGCCATTTTAGTATTCTTTTGTCTTCTTGCAAATTAGCCCTTGTTGCCTCGTTCTTAAACTCGAAATTCAAAAGAATATTTTCCCCTAAACGAGGCATCAAGGGCTAATTTGCAAGTAAACAAAAGAATACTAAAACTGAAGCCATTTTGGAATAAGGTGTATCGACAGTGGTTTTTTCAATTTAAATAAGACTACAAAGCAAATGGAACCTATAGTTGCTGTTGGACACCTTCATCTTTAAAATCTTTTCAACTTCTTTATAACACAGCTCACAATACGCCAAATTGTCTTCATTAATCCGCATGAGACTAGATATGAGATGTATTGAGTTCCACTTCACTCGAGTACCTATACATTTTGCTTTTTAAACTTAAGTCAATTAAATTAGGTTTTTTTAATACATTAATGCGAGCCGGTGGCCTCAAGGAACGCCGGGCAGATTGTAAACCCATCTTCAAGTATTCAAATTGTCAATTATTAGATAAATAAACAAATGGCTTATACACAGATAACCCCATCTTGACTTTAGCATATAAAATCTGCTAAATTTCAGCATACCCTGAAACCCTGCCAACCTGACGTACCTGACCAAACATACGCGGTCTTTGTCTTAGGGAGGTAAAATAAGGACGTAAGAGGTAGAAGACTTTGTTTGAGACTTAAAGACTTGACTATTCAATGCAAGACCTCCCATTACAAGTACCCACCCCTCCTTTCCTATCCTATAAATTTGGATTTTGTCAGTTGCCAGAGTCACTAATACAAACACTCACGTGATTGTTCTTCTTCGGCTCCTGCCTCTGGGACAACTTTCATGTTTTCCTTACTCAGCTAAAAAAAAACACGAAACACGGTATCTCAAACTTCTTCCTACACCATTTTCAGCACACCTGATCACACAGAAAAAAACTCATACATATCGTCTACCAGAACGTAAGACATCAAGATAAAAGTTGTTTACCTTGAGGTAAAGCTTAATTTCCTCGGCTCGTCTCATGTACTTGCTCACCTTCAGAAAACGAAAACAAAACGACACAGTCATTAGTTTTATTAGGGAAAGAAGCCAAACTTATACAAATGGAAGCTCAAACGTTATGCAGGGTAACTTGCCTCTAAATGTACAGCGTCCTTATAAGGCCCACGAGGAGTTCCTGGTACAAGACAAAAAAAAACAACAATTTAGAAACTGTTAAACACGATATATCGACCCTGTTTTTGTCCTGAACAAAGAGTATTCGGACTTCAAGATGTCTGGCCGATGTGATCGTTGTCCTTTTGAAAATTTTTCTTTACCTTTCAATGACAAAGTCAGCTGGGTAGATTTTAAGAAAAAAGGACCTGGTCACCTCAAGAAAGGTATCACCCAGTCTCGTCTGCTTGGGAGTTCGACATTTCTTTCACACATTCCCTCACAATCTGTACGGAACGAGTTTCTTGACATCAAACCAGTTAAAATAAACTTTATTGAAAAGCTACTCAACAAAACAGGAGACCCTTTCTGTTTAATAAAGCATAGTCAACAAAAAAACAGACTACTGGCGGCCAAATTTGCAGACAGCATGAATGACGTCAAGTGAATTGAACTTAGCATAGCGTATGGGATGTATAGTGAAAGCAAGGCCGAAGAAACTTTTTGGATGATATCGAAAGATTGTCCAAGAAGACAGTATTACGATCGATGTACATGAGTACAGGAGCTAAACAAGTGGTGCACAATCTCCGCAGTGGCAGGCGTAATGTAAAGCAATAAATGAAGAGGGACTTAAAAAAATGCGCATTCTCAAAATAACCATACCACCTTTATCCCTTGTTCTGGAAATGTGCACATCGCAAGGACCGTATCAAGAAAATTTAGCAAAGATAATATTGCATGATTTATAGTTCTGTTAATTAAAGCACAACTGCTACCTGATAATATTGGTAACAAGGCCTCCAGGGCGACCTGGTACTGGGACAGTGCGCTATCATAAGCTCCGTGCTCATCCTGAAACAAAACACAGTCTCAAGATAGGATTGTAGATAAGAGCAGTTTCAAATTGGTGACGTAAAACCAAAACCAAAGTAATCACCCCAGTCAATCACAAAGGACACAGAAAATCCCATGGACCAATCAAAACTGGAAAGCGCGGGAAAACGCGTGAACGGCCGGGTCATGACGGATTTTGCTTTTCGGATTAGATGACAAAGGAACGCGAGTTTTAGAGAAAATCATGTAGTGCGATCCTCTCTCTTTTTTACACTGTTGGAACTATTCCTCACGGGAGAACTTAGACCTTGTCCCGAAGACAACTTTCTGTGTTATTCTCACCGGGTGTGTGTGTATGTGTGTGTGTGGGGGGGAGGGGGGGTGGTGCTCCCAGAAAATTTGGGTGGGGGTGTGCGGTCCTACCCTATTTATGACTTGGCCAATAATTCAATAGCCTATTTTGACCGTTGCAGCTGCCACAGTTGCCCTAAACATAAGTTATAAAGGGCTTTTATAGACGGTCTTGTTGATACTGATGAAAAAGTTGCTTTTTCTAAGAAACATACCCAATTCAATACTAGTGCTTTAACTATACCCAATGGCCAAAATTGATACCCTATTTATGACTAAAACGGCTGAAAAACCCTGCCCTTAAGGGTCACACATACCTATATAGCCTATATAAGGGAGTACCCCCTCCCCTAGTATTCTCATAACCAATAAAACATCCCTCAACAATTGGTCAAATAAAACGCTCAAATTGAAAGCGTTGGTGAATTACTTATTAGGTAATTCACTAACAGTTTCAATCTGAGCTTTTTGTTAACCAATAAAAACAAACGAAAGGACCACAGACTCAAGTGTAACTTACTCTGATCTCAGCAATGTTTGCGAGATGAAGTGCTTCTTTCAGCTCTGGACGATCCTTGCTATAGCGAGCTAAAAGTTCATCGGGATTACTGTGAGATTTTATCTTGAAACACTGCTTTAGTTCTTCTGCTCGGTTCATGTACTGATTTACCTGGAAAATAAAGAATAAAATGTAATTGACAAAAAAGTAATACTTAAAACTGTTTATTATTTATAAATCTCTTCCTCCTGGTCAATATACTTTCACATTACAGAAGTTCTAGTTTATAAAAGTACATTTAGATTACTTTAGCTGTAATATGACTTACCCTCTCTCTTAACCTTGTTTTCATCACTGGATCTTTCTCATCTGTAAGCCAAACAATCTCATCAAGCCTTTGTAAGTAATGGTAATAGGACTGAGTG
>CM042748.1:14175858-14180858 GCA_022496165.2 Catalaphyllia jardinei
GTCAAATGCTAAATAAATAAAGCTCATTTCATGGATGTTTTCTGGACTGGAACTAGCTTGCAGTGGAAGCTAATGTGGGGAGTCACGTCAAATGCTAAATTAATAAATAAAGCTCATTTCATGGATGTTTTCTGCATAAGTCTAACTTTCAAGCTAGTTTCACTCCAATACTGATAATACAAATAAAGTCTATTGGGGCACCTGCCAGAAACAGCACTTTTACATGTGGGGTGCATTCTACACAGTGAAGCAAAACAGTGATGCAACTCTTTTGAGGGGAATGGCCTCAGTATTTCTTTTACTATGTTAATGTTCTGAAACAATTCTCTTTACCTACAACATGTACTTTGAGATAAAGGATATCCACTTACATTGTATAAATTGAAATGCAACTTTAAAGTAGACTATAATGCTGGAGAGTGGACTACCATATTTCCTCGAATAATAGCGGTCCCTCAATTAATCGCCTTCCTAGAATAATCGGCCCCCCCCCCTTGACGGAATTACTTAAAATAATCGCCTTCCTCAAATAATAGCCCCACCCCCTCTCGCCATTTCGTGAGGTTCAATGGCCGCTAAGAAATGACACCTGAAAAGTGATCAGTGGGTTTAAACCCATTATTTTGTGAACGATAGCGTGGGCCTATGGAGGACCTGCTGATCAAATTATACTCGAAACCCTCGAAATGTGAAGATATTTGGCGGAAAATGCTCCCTTACAAAGTTTGAACTATCAAGTCATATGCTGGGTTTCAAAGTAAATAATGTACCAAGGAGTTATTTTTCTTCGCTAAATTATTGGCAAAACCGTCCACGGTAACAACGTTTACTTCTGCGAGGCCAGCCAGCTGACGCAAGCTTCCGACCAGACGATACTAAAATGATATAATATCACTTTACGGGAGACCTAGATGAAATGGTTGATATTCAGAGTAATATGAATGAGACCTCTTGGCAGAAATGCGCTACATTTCATGTCAAAAAGTCTCGAGTGTTATAAGAGTGAATACTGGTAGTGTCGCTGAATAGGTTTAAAATGTTACTAGGTACCTTCCGGTTTCATATATCATGCATTAAGCAGCAGACGGATTTAAAATAAAGAAAAGTTAGAGGTAAAATATCGGCATGAATAAACAAAGGGACTGCATGTTCACATCTCTCCACGGAAAATATAAATCTAAGTGCTCTTTTTTTGAAGAACTAAAATTTTTGTCAGGTAGAATTTACTTGCAAGACCCCATGCAGTCAGGCCATAAGATATGTAGGGCAATATTAAAGATTGATGGATGTGCAGTAGAGTATTTCGTGGCACAAAATGTTTAAATGTCCCAACTTATCTACTTATTTTCACTACGATGTGTTCAATATGAAATTTCCAGCTTAAACTGCAAGAAAATCAACATAACTATGTTGAGTTGAGGGGAGCCTGCTAGCTAAATTATTCCCCACCGATGAAAATGCTCGTTAAATATGTCTGGAATACGCGATGGGTTCCTGATCACACTGTTATTTTTTTGTGGGGTCTTTAACTGCACTTATGCATTTTGAAGGCTTAGTTTTTCGATGCAGTGGATTATTAATTCCTTCCCAAGTTTTCTTCATATTTGCAATATTATCATTAAAATAGTCAAAATAGTAGTTCTTTTTACTTAATCTGATCAGGCTACATAATTTGTTTCAATAGAGCTTATATCTAGCATTGTCACCGATAGTAAATAATCTATTCTTAACCTTAATTGAAGTTTTTATTCCCTTTGTTATCCAGGGTTTAGAAAGCTGCTTTGCTTTGCGTTGGGATAAAACCTTCATAGGCGCATGTTTATTGACAATTTTATTAAGTTTGTTGTAAAAGGATGAAAATAATTTATCCGCATCATTTCCCCCATTCTCAGTCAAAGTATTCCATGAAACTCGACAAACATCATCTCTAAAATTCTCTGTCGAAAAGTTAGAAAAATCGCGCACTTTTTTCTTTTTAGAAATATTTGAAGCTTTCGCAGATTTTAACAAACAGAACTGCGAAAAGTGGTCGCTTATATCGGAAATGATATTTCCACTGAACGAGACTTGCTCTGGATTATTAACGAGTATGTTGTCAATAAGTGTTGCGCGAGCTTCTATGCACACGCGTTGGTTTATCAATGGTAGGAATGAGATAGCAGCTTAAGAGAGTTGAAAGGAAATCGTGCGCAAACTGGCAATGTGTACTTTTTAGCAAATCTATATTGATATCACCCATTAAACAAAGGGTTTTACCAGATGAAATAAATTTCTCAACTGTATCTGCAAAATAGTTTTGAAATTGCTCGGGTGAATTATGTTGTCGATATATGATGCCACATACTATATGTTTTTTATCCGCGAAACTTATTTCGATCCAAAGAGCTTGATAAGCCGTAGTAGACGTTTTTTCCAGAATTACATAATCAAGAGATGCATCAATAAACATTCCAACACCCCCAGCTGACAAGGGTGTTGGGACGTATTCAAAATTATAGCCAGGTATACTTGGGATAAATCCCTCCAAATTTGAATTAGTAATTTTGGTTTCTGTTACACCTATTACATCAAAGTGAAAATCGAGCTCTTCTAAGAGATGGCTTTGTAGATTTTCCAAGCTACGATTAAGACTTCTTATATTGTTGTGAAAGATTGAAAAGTTGTGATTAATATCATACTTTGTTAAATTATTTTTCATTACTTCAAAGCTATGCGGAGAATAGTATCTGCTATGTATATACGTAGATAAATCAGGGCAATCGGTGTTACAATCAACACCGATATTCAGATTAAATAAATCAAGATCATAAAGTCCAGACAGTCTTTCGAGATATCTTTTAGATTTCCTAGCGGAGGACAGACAGTTGTTAAATTGTCCGTGAGAAGAAGCGAGATCTCCTCGAAAACCAAAATATGGTAGTTCGCGTAATGTGCACCTTATGTTTTTATCAACACGTTGGTTTTTGACTGCCATAATCGTGACTACAGGCTAGAAATTTATATGGTAATGGTAGAATAAACAAATAAACTTAGCTGTGAGATTCATCATTAGTAGACTCGTTTCTTCGAAGGTCCTCAAGATCCTTCTCCGACTCTATCCTAAAGATTCTGGAGTTGTCAGACTTGCGAAGAAAAACTGCCGTAGATTTAGCCCAACAAAACTTGTAGCCGTACTCAGTTTGATAAGTTTTCGCCGATCGCAAAAGATCCTGGAACTTCGGCGACAGATGACTCAGAATTCCAATTCGGTCGATTTGGCTGCACTCAGAGGGAAGATCAAAATCATTTGGTGTGAGACGATTTGTATTTGCTGTTGCAGCCAGCAGCATCTCGGCCCGAACCATGCGCCTCACAAACTTGCAAACAATTGCGTTGTTTCGCTGTCCTCTCCGGCCATTTTGTTTTCTTGTCAAGGTGCAAAAATTTGGAACTCGTTAAGTGAAGAAACTAAATCTCTCCATAGATTAGCTTTCAAGAAAACCTTAAAAAAGGAAATCATACAGTCTTATTGATATACATTATTTTTTTTTATCTCTTTCTTCCTCTCAATACTTAGTCCATAAATGCTTAAAATTGCTTATCACTATTCCTGTGTTGTAAATATTATTGTTTTTTTGTAAGAATTTTTTTTCTTTTTTTTTCGCTTCCTCCTTTTCCTATTGCCCTGGTGTAATGTTACTTTGTAATTTTATTGTCAATAGTTATTTGCATTTCTATTCTTAGGTTACTTTTGATGTAATTTATAACTAATATACATGACCGTAATTCCTTTCTCTACTGTGTTTCATAGATAGCTGCCTAATCTTCTTAGCCGTTATGGTTATTATAGGCAGCTAATACCTTACTTACATGTTTCAAATCTTATGTATTACTTGTATTTTATCTTTCTTTTTTGGTATAAATAAATGTTGCTGTTGTTGTTGTTGTTCTATGAGCAATGTCAAAATCAGTTTCTCTGACATCCACGCCAATTTTCTTGAAAATCTTCAGGCAAAGATTCGTTGTTTCTTCAGCCGTTTCTTTCTCGTTCATTTGTGGAACCCCGACTATCTTCAAGTTATACTAGTAGCTATAAGATGTTGCATCGTCGATAGCCTTTGTAACAGCTTCTACTTGACTTGCCAGCTTATTTAATCTCGTCTGAAAGCTCTCAATAATTGTTGAGAAGCCATCGCAGGTATCGCTCAGATATTGAACATCCGCACTACTAGTGGATGAGGCGCGGTCTGATTTATCCGCCATCTTGTATCGCAGCGATTCAAATTCCTTGGTTAAGTTCTTCAATTCTTTCTTCACTTCATCATGTTGTCCCCCATCATAAGAAAATAAAATAGTGATAAAATATATAATATATAAATTTGTTAACTTACACTCGAAGTTAACATATTATAACCCGCGGAGCTGCTCGAGGCACGTCCGCACCTTGGAAGGAGAAGAACAGAGTAATCCAATCGTGGCTTGTATGAAACTGAACTGAAACCTTTATTCATACTCGAGGGCCTGGAGCGTACTAGGCTCCTAGCTTAAGTAGCTAATAATTCGAAAATTCGTACAGCTCGTCAATTTTGTGACTCTCAGTGTCTTCTATTTCTTGTTCGGCAATCGAGTATGGTTAACCTGTACGAGCGGGCATTTTCGGGAAATGAGACTTCTATAATTACAGGTAGCTTCTATTTTTATTATGAAGACGTTCGTGCCAGAATTTATTCATTGTAGAACGTTTCTTCGTGTTTTATACCGAGTTCGTAATGCTCAGTCCGCGTTTTATACCCGAGTCCGTATTTTATACCCAGTCCGTAATGTTTAGAAAACAATGATGCAAGGCTGATACTACGTAGAGAGCTTAACGGGGCAACGACACGACAGAGTCCAAACTGAAAGCCATGAATTGCAACCGTGGACAGCTGTTTCGACCTTGTTGGGTCTCGTCAGCACGGTGTAGCAAGTTGTGAAGTGATCAGCTGCTCGACTGACATCCACAAACCCACTAAATGCAAGAT
>CM042748.1:14188358-14238358 GCA_022496165.2 Catalaphyllia jardinei
TGTCGAACGAAACAATCATGATAACTTTTGAGAACAACCCCAAATCTTCAAACAAAATTTTAGCAGGTTTTTGTAGTCTTGTTTTGGAACTACGTAACATTAGGATAAATTCTATGCACAGTGGCTGTTATACCCCCACTACACCCCCGTGGAAACAAGACTCTTCATAACCATAATGCTTTATGGGTTGCAAGTCAAAGATGGCGGCTGGATGTGACTAGAGTGTGGGGAAGTTTTGACCGCAAAACTATGCCTTTTTCTGTGAGCAGAGAATGTGCATACTTTTGTGAATGAGTCAGAAAATTTATCCCCCGTCGATTTGTTAGGTTGAGTGAGTAGCTCTAAATTCTTGGCTTTCACGAGTTAGTTTGAATTGAAAATATGTTGGACAACAACTACAAAAGTCTTTTGCAAATTCACTGCCAAAAAGCTAAGGTCCAGCTTCCTCAATACAGCTGTATCCAAAGAATGCAGGGTTGCAGTCCAGTCTTCGTGGCTAATCTGACCGTTCTGGGGCGGACTTTTACAAGTGAAGCTGAGTTTAGCAGCAAGAAACAAGCAGAAAAAAATGCGGCTAAAATAGCTTTGCACGAGTTAGGGCTGCTTGATACAGGTCATGGCGCTGATACAGGTAAACCTAATGCATCACAAGATGACCAGAAACAGCCGCCCTTGACCACTAATGACGGGTCTGATGGTCCAAACTCGAATTCCGTGTCAACATTAGCAGCAGCTGAACCCCAAGAAGACACACATCCACCAGCAGCAATGTCTTCACCAGAAGTTTGTAAAACAGGTTTGGCTCAGGTTCCACCTATTTCTCCTGTGGCAGAGGTTGCTGGAACACTTCTTCCTGTTACCTCAACTCCAGTTTCAACAGCAAAGAATGTTTCTGTATCATTCAAGAACCTCCTCCAAGAAAGAGCGCAGAAAATGGGACTAGCTCTCCCCAAATATGAGACTACACTAGAGGGCCCTGGTTTTGTCTGCACTGTCACCTTTAATGGGCAGCAATTTAAGAGTGAAGGGATCTCATCGAACAAAAAGGTAGCCCAACAGAATGCAGCATCAGTAGCCGTCAAACAGTTAAATTCAGAGCAAGGAAAAGAGGGGAATTCTCTGTTACTTAAAACTGATGGGTCGATAGGAACACCGAGCACTGCAGCAACTCCAGAAAAGTTTGATGCCACATTGTCTTACAAGAATCTTTTTCAGGAGAACTGTCAGCAGAGAGGAAACAAACCACCTACATACTCCACGTCATGGAATGGTAAATTATTCAACTTCATTTTAGACTTGTGTTTGCTAGCTTTTATAAGTAGTTCTAACCTGAGTAAACATATCACGCATTTGTCATAATGTGATTTTTCCTCTACTTGGAAAGTTAAGCACCAGTGAATAAATCAAGTGTGAGTCACAAGGAGGTTGAGACATGCATACTAATCTAATAATAATAATATTATTATAGTTTTTCTTACTGCCAAAGTAGTTCTTTGCGTTTTGGGTTACAAGAGAGTATAACTGAGTTTTTAACACTGTTAGTTTTCAAATTTCATTTTCAAGGATCTGGTTTTGTCAGTTTTGTTTGTTTTGGTGACAAAACAGTATCATCCAATGTACCATGCACCACCAAAAAACAAGCAGAACAGTTGGCAGCTCGGGAGGCACTGCTGGCTGTTGGAGTTCAGGATCCAGAGAATGCCTTCAGGAACAAAGGATCCAGGAAAAATAAATCCAAAAGGACCTTTACACCAAGGACGGGATTTAAAAGAACTTGGGTACATTCCCATGGGGGACAAGGACCTCAACTCAATGCCTGGTTAGTAGTCAGCTCTAAAGCTCACACATCACCTTTTGTCATCCTGTTTTTTGACAGTTTAAAAACTTTGCAGGTGTCCTTAGCTAAAATAATTACTTACGCTCACAGATTCATGACACAAATTGGATGTCAAATTCAGCTTCCCAAAATAAACTACTGTATTATCAATTATTATGAGGAGCTAGTCAAGAGTAGTTTTCAACTGAATTTCGAAATTAACCAGGCAATAACTATGGTTTTGGTTTTACCTCGGGTTTGAGATTAGCTGAGAATTCTAATTGGTTACAAGTACTTGGTTTTATGATACTCAGTTAAAAACTGCTCTATTATACAAAGCTGTGTTAGGCCTTATCTATATTCCTGTGCAGCTGTAGGTACTTTTACAAGAAAATTGCTCAAATTTGGTTTCAAAAATTTATCGGATATATGTTAGGTTGAATGTCATTGCTTGCGGAAATCCCCAACACGACGCACACAAAATCACCTTTGATATTCCTGGGATTATGAAAGTTCTTGCTGAACAATAGAACATTATATTGTGTCAGATTAGGATTAGCAAATACTTGAAGCTTGAAATTGCAGTCCAGGAACTATGTTGTTGGCACATTCTAATTAACTTATAACACTTAGCAGACTGTAGACTTGCATTTTTAAAATTACATTTTTGTGTATAACTTGTGTCCTTTTCATGTTTTTGAAGTTTTTTTTTGGAGGGGGGGGAGGAAATACAGATGAAACAGTATCAAGGATTTGGCATGAAATATTTATTTTGCAAAAAAATGTCCCTTGAAGGTACACTGTAAGTACGTGTACAACTGTACATTCTACAGTATTCTGCAAGATCCTGCATATAGATCTGGTAGGATCCCACTGTGTCTTCTTGAGGATCCTACTGGATTTCTTCAAGAGAATTCTATGCATTCTTCAGGATCCTGACTACAAACTTGTATTGTACCATACCTAATCAGGACCCTAGAACTGAGTGTAGAATTTCAACCAAGGTAATAATTTTTTTCTTGTGTCATGTTTGTTAACAGGGGAGATACAGATTACTTTTGGGAACAAGCTGTTGCAAGTAAAAGATTTAAATTGGATCCAAATGAATCCCCTGCAAAGAGGGGGAAATTTGAAGGAACTACATTTTCTCTTCCAAGAGAACACAGGCAGGACTTGACAGTTGGTGAAATCTGGAAGGAGAAGAAAAATATCGTCATAGTTGGAAATGCGGAGTCATCATTTATTTTGTACTGTACAAGAGTTCCTGGAACTTGCAACATTTTCAACACTCGAACAATGTCACTAGTTCTGCTTGAACCTGGTAATGGCAAGATTTAACTGATATAGTGCTGATAGTATTTAAATAAATATTATTTCAAATGTTTTCCTTCTTGTATGGGAGATGTGTGCAAATGAGGTTCTTTCCTTCCCTTTAACCTCAGAGAAATGTCCCATCCCCTGAGCATTATCAGGAGCAAATGGCATGTTCCACCAACTACATGTATCAAACAAGTTACACTGTAGTATGAACTTGTTTCTTATGGAATGAATGTACTGATACTTTCAAATAGTTTTAGTTTCTCGTGGTCCATGTTAACTTTAGGTAATCTCTCTTTGGATGTACATGTACCTACTTGGATGTACTTCACTTGACTTGGAAGCTTTAACTTCTGCTCGGGTTGTTGAAACATGTGTCACCAACAACATTTCTTTTTAGAACTACCCTCACCTGGATGATCACGCTATACAAACTACTGATACTTCTGGGTTCAACCATTTACTAAACATAATGATATTCATGTGCATACTGTTAAATCTTTGGCATTCTTTGGAAGATAAACACTGATGATGTTCTTGCTTGCTTGTTTTAAATATTTTGGGTCATTGTAATTATTATTATTATATAAAAAATGTTATTATTGCTAATATTTCAGGCAGTGACTTCTGTGTCTGTGTATTTTGTGATACATGTAGGTCATCGTATAGTAGGTCTTGATGCCTGTTATACTGATCACAATGGTAAAGTTGCTCTTCAAGCTGAGAGGTGTGCTGATGTTGTCATTCCTGAAACACCAGATCCTGTTTTGACAAGCTGTGGTGTTGTGCTTCTGTATCAAGATCTACAATCAAGGTTAGTAACTTTCAAATGCAACTAATGCAAAAATGCAAAATATGTTACTTTTCTGATAATAGCACATAACTAAGTGTTTCCACAAATCTCTTGCTATCCTTGTTAGCCATACTGCCTATATATACTACCACTGCTGGTTCACAATATTAGGTACAGTTGGGATTGTTAGGATAAAGGTAAACATACTTGTAATTTTAAACACTCACACTGTATTTCGTTTCAGTTCACTCCAGGTGCTTTTGAAACGTTATCTTTCCAGTCAAGCATTTATCAATGTAGCAGCAGCATTAGCACAGTATTTCCGCCGCATGGTGTCTGGCCGCCCTGTGCAGCTGGATATTCAAAGTTTGACAGAACACATTGGTGGATGGATGTTAGAGGAGGTTCTTAGTATTGCTGCAATGCATGAAGTAGTTCTTCATCAGTTGTTTTCTCACATGTGGAAGTTTAGCAAGAGATGGTGCTCTGTACTAAATCCACCTCTTCCACGAGATCTTGAATTACTAAAGGTATGAAAGGCTGATTAAAATGGTAGGCTGGTTGGCCAGATTCTAAAGCTGAAATAATGTTTTCTATCATGGAAACATTTTCATGCAGCTACAATGTATCAGGACATTTTCAATAAGAAAATAATTGACTAGCAGTTCTCGGGTACTAAACATCAATATTGAAATTGATTCACCATTCAAGTTGTCCATTTTTTCCATGCTATCCTGTTCTGGAATAATATTATTAAATGTAAATTTATTTCAGTGCGTTTCACAAAACTTTTGAAAAATGGTTTCCAAAGTTCGTTTGAAATTCCCGAAGTTTGCTACAAACTTGGCAATTTCATTACGTAGTTGTCAATTAAATCGTAAACTTGGAAACGAAGCTTTGAATTTCACACTGAACTTCATTGGGAAATTAACAAGTTTATTGCAAGAGGTGGTCGCACCATTCAGTGAAATTGTCTTGCAATTTCCTTAGACGTTGTGGTTATGTCGATTAGGAATTACTGGTTTCAAAATGGGTTATGAAACGGAAATGCAGAGTGAAATTCATAACTTTGTTTTGAAGTTCACGATTTGATTGACAACTATGTAATGAAATTGCCAAGTTCGTAGTGAACTTCGGGAATTTCAAAGAACTTCGGAAACCATTTGTCAAAAGTTTTGTGAAACACACTGTAAAAAGGATTTCTTTTATCAAGGCTAGAGCAGAGGATGAACTTGTGCGTCGACAGGCAAGTAATGTTCAGCACCCTGAAGATTTTTATCATCCCTGGAGTCTTCCAAAAGGAAACTTTAAGCACAGAATGCTCTCAACAGGTATGTATTTATTTAAAGTGCACCTAAACCCAAAATATATTTTTTTTGCTTAAATAAATCATTGCACCTGTTCGAAATGCACTTCACCTTTTTGAACTTAATCTTGACTTATAGGCCATAAAAGTTATGAAATCTAGCCATCATCTGTTCCACGACCAAGCCAGTAAGGAGCATGGGTCTAGTTCTGGTTTTTACGTCACAAACCGATTTGTATCGCAGTAAGCCTTTGTAAACATGCATGCAAAGAAGACTAGACCCCTGCCCCTTACTGGCTCGGTCATGAAACAAATGATGGCTAGATTTCATATCTTTTATAGCCCATAAGAAAGTCAAGATTAAGTTCAAAAAGGTGTAGTGCTTTTCGAACAGGTGCAATGATTTATTTAAGCGGAAAAAATATTTTTGCTTTTGGTGTACTTTAATCAAGTTTCAGATTTACAATAATTATTAAAAAAAATTGACAATCAAATCAATCAACCGCTCAATCTGAGGTAGGCTTAAAGTGGTACTATGACGTAAATCGCATCTTTCCAATCTAAGCCATTTTGAAACATAAACAAGTAGACTGCATGAGAATAAAAATGCTGTTTACTATTTTCAAATATCTCTTTTCGTTCCAGAGATATTCAAGTTTTTAAAATATGCAAATTAGCCAAGTGGTGATGTCATACACTCAACCAGATTTTGTTCAAATATGATGAAAAGAGATATCTCAGCCAGTTTGTATCCACAATACAAGCTTAACAGTTCTGTTACCATGGTCTAGGCCTCCTCCATATTAAATGTTTTTCTGACCACCTTAAGCGTTCCATTTTGATATTTGCTAACAGCATTTCATATGCATGATCCAGCAAGCACATAAATTTGTTAGCTTGAGTTTGTGGTTTCATTAAAATTTTTTCAAGCTGAAAATAACTAACATATTGAAATCAAGTGGGTGGTTACTGGAAATGAGTGAGTTGCCATGGGAACAAAATTTTTATAGCCATAGGTGTGTATCTTGTAGAACTATTAGCCTGCCAAGTTTCAATGGTCTGCACTGCAAATTGGCCAAGGTACATGTAGCTCTATTTTTATACTCAATATAATATTGGGATGAGGGTATGACGCCATCTGTCATCTCATTTGCATATTTTACCATTTTTCAAACTTAAATATCTCCAGAACTAGTGCAGATATTTCCAACAGTAAACAGCATTTTTATTTTTTCATGGAATTCTGTGTGATATACTAAAAAAATCAAGGAGTAAAAATTTGATCATAGTACCATTTTGAAACAGAGTACAAGACTCCTTAAAAATAAGACACCCATTATTACATCATAAATAAATCTATGGAATCAATTAAGTAATAAAATTATCTTTAAAATTACCATGAATGGACCAATGAATGGGTAAAATACAATGCGTTAAAACAAAACAAAATGTACATAATAATTAATAACAATATTATAGTTAATCTTATCATAATAAAAGGCTATCAAATTCTTATGGAAGATTGACAAGGCATTTGATTCTGTTTACTAAGAGGTAAATCGTTCCACAGACGACAGATCCGAACAAAAAGTGAATTCTTAAAGATGCCAGTCCTGCTGAAATGGATGGATATAATGATATATTGTATAATGATAATATTTCTTAATGTGTTACCTTGTTCTCTAAAAATGCCTTCATACTAACTAAAATGGCGATGGTTTCACTGAGTGGCCTTCAAAATTATTTGCATAGGTTTCCATAGTTCACTATTGAACAATCTATAAATTGTGTAGAAAATATCCATCCTACAGAAGGAATTGGAATTTCCTTGGGGGTAGGGGTTTTTTAAGACCAAAACATTGAAATAAAAATAATAATATCAAGCTTAATTGGAATTTTCAGAGGGGTGGGGGGTCCTGGAAAAAATCCCTTTGCCTGGGGGGATGTGGACATGTTCTGGAACTACACATTGTATTTTGGCATTTGTTTCAATCAGTGTAGCCATGGTGAGGATTTTTCTTGATCACTGATTTGTATGTCAAACAGGTTTGCTGAAGAGAACATAATATGAAGAGAACATAATATTGTTACAACTATTCAATTTTGACATTTAGTAGAAGCTTGTCAATCAAACAAATGGGTTGCTTTTGGGGACTGCATCAATTGTAGGCTTTAAGTGGCTGTAATAACATGGCTGTACCAAGACCTGGTTGCTATAGTTGTAAACTTTTAACAGGGCCTTAGTAGTTGAAACATAAGTTGTTGTTCTGATTGGACAAAATGAACAGTCAGCATCTCCTCACAGATATATAATTACCGGTACTCCAGGTACAGGATGTAACACTTACTCTTTTAATATACCACTCCACTAGTAAGGAAAAATACACTGAAAATTGTTTGTTCTGAAGTTCAAGGTTGTCATTTTTTTCAGGTCTGTTTATTGAACCAGCTGTTGACTGTGCAGTGAGGGAGCTAAAGGAGGAGACAGGAATTAAGTTGGACAGAGATGAAGTGAAAAACAGTCCTTGCTTAGACTTGCTACAGACTGACAATTTTAATCCCCATAAAGGTACATGTAATGATAAAATGACAAGTTAATTCCAGCTTTTGCTTGCTGTTTATAACTAGCCTGTTCCAGGCTCTCGGTCAGTGGGGACAATCGGAAAGCAGCGCGGGATGAGCGACGTGCGGGGTCTGGTAGAGAAAGAGGGTGCGACGGGAGAGCCTGTAAGCATTGTTTTAAAAACCTCATTCCGGTATACCAGCTCCTGGTATACCCTCTGATTGGTTACTTTGGCACTTTATATCAACACCTTGTCTGTTTGTCTGAAGCGAAGTGACAGTTAACATGGCGAGCGTGATACATGCGCATGATTTCGAGGAGTCCAATTTACTCAAGCGCTCAGAATGGAGTAAAGAACGCATCTGATCAATCTGGCCCCTGGTGAGATGTTTTGCCATTATTCCTAGTGATTTCAGGCGAAGTTTGCATTTTTTTTAGATGGGTTCCACTGTTTGTAATGTGTAAATTTATTTATGCTTATTTCCATCGCAAGGTATGTTCAAAGTTCTCTTAATATTAGGTCTCGAGGGGCAAAGTTTGAAATCAGATTCCGTAAACATGGTGCTTACTTGCATTACATATTGCGTACTGTTGCAAGTACACAGATATCATATTTATCTTTGCCGGCTTAATATTTTTCGCCGGCGTGAAACAAAATCCGGAAATCTGTCAGTGATCGCAAGTCACGTCCGAGGCTGCCGTAACTTTATGAGAAAGCTGTACATCTTAGAGACATTCTTCTGTTTCTTGCATCAATTTGATCGAGCTTTTGTCTCTCGAGCTCGATGTTTAGGTCTATAACTCCTTTGTTCGTTCTGGCACCATGTGATTCAAATGTGACTGTTTGCATGCAAGTCTGTTATTTTTGTTAACCGTTTTCCGTGTTGTATGTGCCATTGTTTAGATTTGGCTCTGTTCTTGCAAGACGATCACGATGGTTTCAATCCTCCATATGGGTTGAATCCTATGCCGATAGTTAATTTTCTGTACACCTACACAGCAGACTTGAACGATCGCAGAACAACACGACACATTGATCAGCTTGGCCTCGTGAAACTTGCGCGAGTAACTCTATACCGTACATACGAAGATTTTGAAATTTGACATTTTGACACAAGAAACGGTTTCTTTTTTCAAGTGGGCAGAATGAGGTTTTTAAAAGAATGCTTACAGGCTCTCCCGCGCTCTCCTTTTCTCTCCTGGATCCCGCTCACCGCTGATCCTGCTTGTCGCCCGTTGCCAGCGTCCTTACTGAACAAGAGTCTGAAACAGGCTAGTTTATAACAAGCAAGTGATCCCAAAGTGTCTGTTAGCCAATATTCTGTACTTAGTAATACTCTGATACAACAATCTAGCCATCATCATTATAATTCAAGTGCAGGCAATACAGCACACCAAATTCAACAGTTTTCTCCAATTGCGTGACAGATGTATTGTTGGGTCACCACATTTTGTGACATCAAAATTTTGTGGAGGTTGTATAACTTGCCAAAATATACCTGAGTGTATCAGTATATATTATTTTGTCATATAGGTGATGTGGTGAAGTATTTCCTGTATGTGTATCAGCCAGATGCCAGCGAAGAGGTCAATATGTCACAAGAGTCAGATCTGGGCAATATCTCTGTTGAGTGTGAAGCAGATGGAGGTGGGTATTGCAAAGCACTTGGAGTTGATGCTTGCTGAACATTGCATACTTAGTAACTCGGCAGCCTGGTGTCTGGTGCTTGTGTGTATCTCAAGTTTCCTTAGCAGGAAACACGCTTGTCTATTGCATGTTGGTGACAAGCTTTCTATTACTGACAAATATCCACCTCTACCTTGATCTGGCAAGGACTCAAGTCTAGACTTCTTGAGGTGACCCAAAGTCTGACAGTAACACGCTGACCACTTCTATCATCACAACATGTTATATAAATGTGTCAAAGGCTTAATTGAATGGTAGATTCAAAATGTGTTCACAGAAACCTTCTAGTCCTCCCGTTTAGTCCCTCTCTGGCCTTTTCTATACCACTGTTCAACATATAACATAGTGCTGTTTTGTTTAGTTATATTACACTCCCATTTTACTCCAAAGACAATCTTGTTGACCTCTAGCTAGTTTATTATTGAATACTTTCAGTGGAAGATTCACTTCCAAAGTTTCCTGCTCTCGACACATCATTTGAGAAAGAGATAGTCGAGAAAAGACAGGATGACAAAAAGGGCGAGGAGGACCCACATGAGTTACAAAAAGACATCCAAGAAGACTCTAACAGCTTGAACAGGGAGATGGAAAAAGATATTGACAATGAACCCTTACAGTTAGACCAAGAAAATGTTACTGTTGACATTGCACAGAGCACATCTAGTGGAAGTGAAGAGGCATTAGAAGAGAAAAGGGGCATTAAGCGCAAGAGAGATGATAATGATGATGATGATGACGTTTATGAGGTGAACAACAAAAGATCACATGAAACACAAGGTAAGGAGTCATTCTGGCCTCTTTCTTTATAACAATCTGCCAACTCCCAGTTCCTAAGGCATGGTCGAGCGAATGTGGGATCAGTATATCAGCAAATTTCTTTAATGTTTACTTAAGAATGTATTGATACTCTGTGTGTTTCAAGAAAAAAGTGTCTATAAAGTAAAAAATAGTGTCTATAAAGTAAAAAATAATTGCTGCTTATTTGAAAGGCTTTTGCAATTGAGAAAGAAATGACATCATTAAACAGTGAAATATTGAATCAAGAATATCTCCAGAAATATTGGAGCAGTGTTCTTCAAACTTGGCTCCAGAAGTTTACATGAGAAAAGAAACAGTTACAGCTTCAGCATTGTTGCCATGGTAACACTCTTGACCCTAGTCTCTTTCTGTGAAAAACCAAATAGCCCCATTTGCAACCCTTTAAGTGGGACAGAGGGTCCTTCTTGGAACATACATGGTTCCCCTATTGTCTTAACTTTCCCTAATAGATTGTTGGGAGTGGATGATCCTTGTGTAAGATAAAATCTGGGAATTTTAGTCTTGATTAAGAATGGCAACAGTACGACTACGGAACGGTTGTTGTTTTCTTTCTTTTGTGATGTACATTTCTGGTGCCAAGTTTGAAAAACACTGCCCTAAAATTTCTAGAGATATTCTTGATTGAGTGTTGAACTGTTTTAGTGGAACCACCCATGACGTCATCACTTTCCTCATTTGCATAATGCAAAAATGTGAATATCTCTACAACAAAAAAAGATATTCCAAAAATTAAAGCGCCATTCTTCTTTACTTTGAAAAGCTTTTCAAATAAGCAGCAACTATTTTTTACTTCATAGGCACTTTAAATATTTATGGTTGAATACTGTAGGGTGGATATACATGTAGATTGAAATGTTTGGATCAAACAGTTCTATGATGCAAGGAGAGTGAAACCCCGTTACAGTCAACGCGCTTCACGCGTGAACGCACAACTTCAAACATTCATTAAATATTTCATTGACCGATTTGATTTTTCAATTATGAAATGATTCTTTGAACCTTCAATTGCACAATTGTAAATCAAATTAAAAGTAGTAAAACACTCGTGGTAAAATTGAAAATAAGAAATCTGCAGTTATTACAGATGAAAACTATTTTCAAATTATATTTCGGCCGATTATATAATTATTATTATTATAATTATATTTCGGTGTTCGCGCGGGAACAAATGAGCGACTGTGTCACCGCTGCGTTGCATTGTTAAAATATGCGCTCGTTCGCTCGTGGTATCATCAACCCAGGTTCAGTGAGACGGACTTTTTGCTGGAATTTTGAGTGGAAATTTCCTGAGAATCCTTCTTTTCCAAGCTATTGTGTACTTGAATTGACAAACTAAATACTTTGCCACTCTCTTCCTCTCCTATGCACTTTTGGAGATGCAGTTTTTCTTCTTGGATAGCGCTCACTGGAATTCCCGTTCGAACAAACTTAAAATTTTGAGGCAACATTTCTCCTACTTCGGAAACGATGTCCTGTCTTATTTTTTAAAGCGTTTTGCTTAGATAAGGTTGTGTTCGCTTAACAAACGCAAGAGCATTGCTGTTGCCCTCAATCTTTATCTCTATAATTTCCAACATTTTCAATCATTTGAGCGCGAAATCTTCAACTGAATGAT
The DNA here is from genome assembly GCA_022496165.2 of Catalaphyllia jardinei. NCBI lineage: Eukaryota > Metazoa > Cnidaria > Anthozoa > Scleractinia > Caryophylliidae > Catalaphyllia > Catalaphyllia jardinei. Next base: position 14,200,275 of record CM042748.1, read on the forward strand.
TCGATTATTTGAAACGTGATCCTTATCTTTCAATCTCATGGCGAAGGCATGTCAATCAAATTCATTCACGAACCATTCACCTGAATATTGGAACCTTACGTCTCCGAGCGTTCATGCGTGAAGCGCGTTGACTGTAATGTATGGACATCGTCAAGAAGGGACCATCCAAAGTGTCATAGTGTATAGATGAGTGTCCATAGCAAGTAACTTTTGAGAAAATGTTTGGGCTAGAGACTAAAACCACTATGCATACATTGTAAAAGCAATGATTTTCACTATAGTAACTTTTATGGTATTTTCTTTATGGCAGACAACTGCCTCTTGCAAGGAATATCTTCAACACCAAATAACTGTGACAAGTTGTTTGGTTCTTTGACCACGCCCATGTCTGGGGATAAACAAGAAGTGATCACAGCAAAGTCTCCGTATGTCCAGGGTAGCGTTCATGAGGAGTGTGCTTGGTTTACTATTGAGGAAGCACAAATCAAATCACCAGTTTTTGAACAGATATACCATACAGAGCAATTCACACAACTTCTAGCTTCCATTTCGACTACAGAAAAGCTGTAGCTGTATTTAGATATCATCTCTATTTTCAACATCTTGGGATTAGTGTATTGACACATTATGGTATCAATAGAAGCCATCAAAAGTAAGGCTTTTGTGTCAGCATAATTTGCTTGCAACTCAAAGCCCTGGTTTGCATAATATTATTGCAACAGATATGGATGGCCAACAGAAGCCATGCACAATTTGTGTAATCACAGATTGCACCGCTAACTTTGGTTCCAAACATTTTGTGAAATCTTATAATATTATGCAACTTGGTTCTTGAAAAACTCTTTCAGAGTAATCCATGTAACTAAGATGCAAGTTGATGATCACTTTTTAACCAATTATATTTTATTTACCTTATTTTTAGTAAAAACCTGCTCTGCTAGAGGAACTCATTTGAACTGGGTCTTTTGGCACACTGTACATATCTACATCAATCTTTTAGGATACTAGATGTAACAATTGTTTAATTGAATGAATCAAATGGTTTATCCCCTTCACCCAATTCTTCATGTTGTATTTTAGAAACTGTTTTTGACATATTTGTGCTGTAGCCATTTCCTTGTCTACTAATTAACCATTTCACACATAACCAAAGGACAAGTTTGAATACATTTTATTTGTGCCAAGATCGCAGTCATAGTCAGACACAAAAAGGTCAATTTCTAAACTATAATAATTTTAAATTACCTCTGCACAACATGTATATTGAATACCAAGGCAGGCTTGCCTTGAAATCAAATGTTACTGGATAGTAATGTGGTAAAGTAAGTCAAACAATATAAGAAAGTTAAAGCAAACACAATGGTAACTACAAGGGCAAGTTGCATCACAGATCATATTCTATTTTGTGTAAAGGTCTTGTAATGAACTAGATCTCTTCTGTTCAGGTGCTTTAGTTACTATCCTATTGCTGAATATGTAAAGGCTACAATCAAGCCTAAAAGAAGCCATTGACAATCACCACAGGAGTGTTGTTTTGAAGAGGACAAAAAAGAAAATGTAGCATGATGTGTACAACAAATTGGATCTTTCTTGTTGCTATTACTTCTCTCATTTGCTTGAACTTCCTATATTTGACTACGACCACCAATGCAATCAAAATGATAGTGCTCAGCAAGGGTCATTTTAGGAAACTGCCACATTACAGACGTGTTACCAGACAATCATTGTTAACAATACAAATAGCAGTAAATGCAGAAACAGTTTAACAGAGTGTATTTTTATTTAACGGTATGTTATTCAACTATACATGTTAATATAAAACAACTGATTAATCCAATCTTACCAGCAGATGTCAGAACAAAATCGTAACTTTGACTATCTAAGCTTCTTTTGTGTTAATGGATAAGCCAGTTTCAGTCATAACAAGCCAAGTCTTCTTTTTGTTTGATTTGTCTGACAAAAGTTCATTTCTGCAAACTGTTCCTTTGTGGCTGAACAAGGTCCAAACATTAATAGAATGTTACTGTTCTTGACAAGGTTGACTCTAACCCCTTGATCCACCTGCATGTTCATGCTGTATTATGAGTGACATAATTTTCAAACACACGGGTAGTAAACGGGTAGTAAACAATTAAGCTCTATAAAACTGTGTTCTTTTAAAATAAATAAAATTGATGGGAAAACCAGCCCTTACAACATATTTGAAAACTATATTTTTCAAAATCTTTCACTGATATTGAATTCCACTATTATATGTCTGAGAAAATTACTTCATTGGGATTGGCTGAGAGCAGCTAATTTATTGTAAATTCTTAACTTGCAAATGTTTGCAATTTTCTTAGTAATACAATAACTGTGTAACTGCACGAAAGGTCAAGCAATTAAGGATTTACACTACTTGTAATATTTGAAAGTTTTTTGAGCGAATTTTTAAATATCACTTATACATGTAACTTGTAAATCCTTAAGTGCAATAACGTCTTGCATTCATACAGTTACCCATACTAATAAGTGGCAACTCTTAAAAAGAGATTATAGTACTTGAAATAACTAAAACAATTTAAGTTAGTCTTGGCAACTAAGACTTATGATTTGTAACTAATGATTGAGCTGTGTAATTGTTAGCTTTATAAACCTCTCAAGGCATATAGTCAAACCACCAATGGACACTGAAATCCACTGACTAGTAGTTTATCTCTGTACCAGGAAGTAAATTTGAACTTCACTACACCATCAGGGTGAAGAAAGAAACAGTGTGAGAAGACAGTGTCCTTACTGTTTTCCTAACCAAGAACACATAAGAACCCCAGTCAGGACACCAAACCCAGACAGCTGAATCCAGAGTTGCACATGTTAACCTTTTTGGCCACTCTGCCTCAAAGCCATCAGGCAAGCTAAGTTAATTGATGTTTGAAGTTTCTATTCTTGCAAGAAGGTTCACCATCTAAGTTCCAGGGTAGCCTTTTTGTGTCTGACTGCTTGGTTCAATTACTATTACTTTTCTTTACTTTTTTTCTTCTGTGCTTTGTACATAGCATTGCTTTCCATCCCATCCAAACAGGTAACCCTTGTAGGTTTGAATCCCCTCTTGGATGTTGTTCCTACATCCTTGTTATCAGGCTCTTAGCTATAGGTGGCCCACCAGACAGCAAGAATTGATGAGATGGCTATAATATTATTGTCTACTGAAAATTGCGTTTTTTTGGTTTATGGTTTGTACATTTAATTCTTTTCATGTTAATTGAGAGATTTACATGTTGTTGCACATACCCCCAAATGAGATTTTTTTTTAACTAGTAGTGTCTTACTCCCTGTGTAAAATGTGCTTTTTTAGTTGTTTGTTTTTTTGCTGTGTCAGTTGTCTGTCTTGAATTTGTACTTAACCTTTGCATAGAAAATATTTACTTAGTGGTTTAATACTATGGCTTGGCCCAGAGATTTATATCAATACTTTTGCACAGATTGAGATAAACAATAGATAATTAATTATCAGTTTGCTAGTCCCCTCATACACACATCTACATGTTAACCATGTTGATGTGGTAAAACATATTTTTTACATTTTGCCATTTGAGGCAAATATATCTTTACAATAGTAGATATCGACTCTACTGTACCAATAATCCAGCCTAACTTAGTAGACCAGAACTTTGAATGTGTTGTGTCACAATGGCCAAAAAAGGCCTACAATTCTTTTCATGTGCTTAAGGATGCACATAACACAGCTACAGTGAATAAGTACTATTACAGTGGAACCCGATTTTCAACCACTAAGGGAAAGGAAATTCAGTTCAGAACACTCGAATTCCACTGTATAAACATCATTGAATGAACCAAACAGACTGAAGTCTGTGGGAGATGATCAGAGCTTTTAAATTATATATTAAAACTTCTATTTATGGAACGAAAATTGGAAATACGCTACAATTAACATCCTTAATTAAATAGTCTCTATTCAGTAAAGTTTAAATTTCTAACTACCATATTTTTTACTACATTACTGTGATCAAGATTTCTAAACATCTTGACTACATTTTAAAAATCATTGTCATTGTCACTGTCAAATTTTGAATCAAAGTTGGTGCTCCTGCATCAACAACTCATGGGTATAAATAACATTACATTACCATAAATAACCTCTGAAGCAACTAACATATAAAATGTTTCTCAGCTTATGCAATTGGAAATTGTATTACTGCTTCAGGGGAATAATGTTAGAATTATTGAAATTAAGAACTAGCACTTTAAAAGTTTAAAAGTGAAGAAAAACTTGAGAAGTTTAAATCAACATCACATCAATTTTGTTGAAAGTAGTATTTTAAACATGTTATTGCAAAATGCTTCCAGGTGACAGGTCTTTAGAGGAAACCTGCTGGATGTTCTTGAAGACAAATTATACTATCTGGTGCAAAAATGCTGCACTTTATATAGATTTCTCAATATTCTCTTGGCCATTTTCTTGCACAAGAACACCTTAGCGAAAAGGTCAGGTCTGGACTTGGACCAACATGGCCCATAGCATTAGAGTTTATGCTAGTGGATAACAGAGCCTCTAAGGAAAATTGCTACTGATTACAGGTTAACCCAAATGTCTCATGCCCTAGCTAGTCTCATGCGGGTAATAAGAACTATGGAATTAACAAGTGTGCCCCTTTGGAGATCTTTGGACATTTTAAAACTCATGAAACCCAATTACCCCTCATGGTAGACCATAAAAGGAAGAGGGAAATAAAATTAAATAAATTAATACCAAACACTCTGAGTGACTTAATTAAACAAAGTCTATAACATTAGAAGACCCAGTCATGGATGAGCCACAGTTTTCATAGACCATAATAAGATCTGATGGAGTAATGCACATGTGGCCATTGGTCTTAACTGGTTTTGACCACATTTTCTTAATGCTGTCTAAACTGCATGTGAATATTGTCAGATTTAAAAATTATATGTTCTGCTATATGTTAAGGTATTAAAAATTTAAATCTAATCAGTCCTAAAAATTCAATTCATTTGGTAACTTACTGTAAAACAACTATAACACCATGCACATTATGGAAACACACTGGTGCAAGCAAAGTAATCCAAACTTAAATAATCACATACACGCGTCACTGAATTTTGTCATTCATCGGCTGTACATAAAAGCTGCTAATGTCCCAAGTCCAAGAGTAGTGAGAAATACCCCTTTCCACCATGCTCCTTCTGGGCCTTTCTCGTTGAATTGTTTATCCAGACCATCCTGAAAGGAACATTGAAGTATATCAATAAACATTATAGGAACAACATCTTCCTCAAAGTTACATGATAGTTTAACACAAGATGGAAACTGCAAGTAATGCATGGATTTACTACAATTCCTTTTCTAGAGGATTGGGAAGGAAAAGTTTTGTTTTGTCACTGTCACGTCTCCTGGATAAGTGAATGACTCACAGATTCTAAGTAACATTCATCACAGTGTATTCCTGATTGTTTCAAACACTTTGTAATTGGCTAACTTCCATCACCATGCCATATGTGTGAATTAATTTTACTTATTTCTTTGTGTGCCATGATCCTGGCTTAGGTGATGTTTCCCAAAGTAGAAATACTTATTATTAATATTTATTTGATGAATTAACTTCTTTTAATTTGAAAAGATTAAAAAAACAGCAGGGGAATAAAACCAAACTCCAGGGAAAAATTCAAAAAATCCCCCTAACTATAAATCAGCGACTGTTTTGTGATGCATACCAGGAAAAAAAAAGAGACTTCTAGCAGTGTCAGCTGTTTCTCCATGAAGTTACATATGTCAAATTCTGGGCTATTAATTAGGAAAAATATTGAGATAATTTCTGAGTTGCAAAACAAAATCAAGATGTGAGCTGCTATTTTTGAAACATCAAGTGAGACCATTCTACAACATTTCCTGGGTTCAACAGAAAGAAACAGAAGAATGTTGGCACTACATGTGGTTCTGAAGTGCATGCCAGCATTATATTATTAACCCTGTTCACTAATTAAGGTGTACTGGGAAACACCCTGCAGGAAAATGCACACGAAAAGCAATACTTCTAATACCTTAGTAGAAACACAACTAGCAGGGTCTGACCCATAAGAATTTACAATAGACCAATTTCGATATATTAAAATTCAGCCTAAAACAATAGACCTCAGTACAAGGCTCTGGGAAAAAAATACAGAGTTTGTGGGATTTATTCCCCAGAGCCTTGTGCTATGGTGTATTGTTTTAGGCTGAATTTTAATATACTGAAATTGATCAATAGGGTAGTCAAAATAAACACTTGCCTTTTCCTCCTTTTTCACCCAGTGTTTGGCTTAGAGATATATGAAACACTTCCCTTACGTTTCTATTATGTTTTTGAAATACTTATGGAAGTTTGGTTGAACTTGAAAGCAAAGAAGAGGAAAAACACCAAACTTCCACTTGTTTTTCTATTTACCAATTAAATTATGACCTGCTTGGTTACTCACTACCTTCAACAGAATAGATATTGAGCAGCACAGCCAATCAGAGAATGGCATTCCTGATATTTACGGGTATACTAAATCTTGACAGATACACAAAATGTATTCTACTATTTAGTTCAATACTCTTAGGTTTGCAAACATAGAGCTCTTGGACATAATTTCCCTGAATACTCTCACCCTGAATTGAGATATTTTCCAGATTTGTTTTAACTTATTGGTATGGTTTGCTCTTCTGTGACCCCCCACAAGGCCAGGATCCTTTATTTTCCAAAGTTGCAGACAATTGAATACATGTATTTGTTATTGAGAAGATGTTATGGCAGTGTAAGATTAAACTTGGAGTTGTTATTTTTTGTCAAAAAACAATATCAGGTAAGTTTGCTTTTCTTAGAAACTTTTGTTAATTTACATCTCATAACAATGAACATTGCTGTGGTTACTATAAAGAATGCTTTTCATAACTAGAATTAGTTATGATGTAGAAGAGTCTAGATAACGAGGGAAAAGACAAGACTTGACAAGTTGCCACAGTTGAAGGAAACAGGAAGTAACAGCATAACATTACATAGCATGCTAGACATTTCGACCTACAGATTTCGTTCAAAACTGCTTTTTCAGCATATTTACTGATTAAATACCAATCTTAAAATTCCAGAAATGACGTCGGTTACATGCAATTGGTTCACTTAATTTCTTTTGTTGACAGATAATTACGCCTCTGTTTTTACATGTCACTCAGTACCACAAATCTCGTGAGAAATGTTATCTTCATGTTTTCTACAAACTCGGTTTAGGAAACACTTGTTATTTTCTTACCCACAGAGGAGGTATTCTAGAATTAGCTTCATACAGTTGGAGCTCATTGTGAAAAGTACAAATCATTTTAAAAATTCCTCCAACTACGCAACGATTTCTCGCAAACACTTAAAAATTCTAAAAATGTTCTCCTTAAAAAAAAGCCCTAGGTTTTTTTAGCTCAGGAAACTAACAATGTCTGATCTTGGAAAGAACTTTTCATTCCTGCAACCAGTGGGAAGAAAACCCTTTTATTATTCATGGATACCAGGTACTGCAGCAGCTGAAAACGACACAAACTTCAACCGTGAGAACTTTCAATATTATTGCGAGCCTTCAACCATGATCTCCGGGGTTTTCAAAAAATCTACGAGGTATTTTAATGTGGTTCAAGCTACCAGACGAATAAACAAAACGAAGCAAAATAAGACAGTAAAAACCGATTCGATTAAAATTGTTACGTACCCATCCACCATGACTTTCGATCCACTCACTGAGGCCAGCGCCAACGTATCTTGCTACCCAGTCAGTGACTGAGGCGACAAGCTCTTTCATTTGGTGTTGATCGCAATACACCGCCAGCTTGCCCCCAAAAGCATAGAGAGCTACTATTCTCCCCCAGTTTATTCCATCGGCGAAAACCTCACTGGCGATCTCAAAAAACGTTTGATAGACAGTTGCTCGCGTTATATTTAATTTGTCGCACAAATGGTTCAGTAGTGAAGGGTATTGCTCTTCGATTTGGTCGGCGAGTCTGCGTAGAGTAGCAGCAGTCGGTGATACAGGTCTGGGGCTATTTCCGAGTCTGTACGATATGAAATCATCGGCGAGAACCTTGGCTTGTCTGGCAACCGGCGAATCTTCCTCTTTGGGCAGTTTAAGTCGACTTTCCATAGGGCTTTATATTTTTGAAGCATTTACTTTTACAGACCACGCGCGCTCTTCACTTTTTCTTATCTCACTATTAAGTCTTCGTCGTCTTCTTTTCGCGAAGTCCTCCTTCGCCCCATCTGCCTACAAGTAAACTTTTATAGTCAGAAAATGAAACAGTGGATCGCAACTTTCGAAAACGCAAATAAGTAAGAAGCGTCGGTGGTTTCGAAAGTAAACAAGTTGAAATTACCTTCCTCCATCTCCGCAATCCTAAAAGCCGAAAGGAACTCGGTGATGTCGGAGATTATTTATAACCTTGTCAAAGGATTTACATGTTCTGTGTTTTCATTGGTCCAACTTAACATCTCGGATACCCTTTGAGGTCTTCGATTAGCATCAAGTCACGTGGGAAGAGTGGGAAGGTGGTGTTACTGACGTGTTGTCCTGACATAGTCACCCTGATTGGACCGACATGGTCTCGTGTTCCCGCGAAGTGACGTTACGCAATACACGCGTTCACAATGTGCTTTCGCGGCAAAACTCATCAAAACACACGTCTTTCACATGTCTAATCAGATCCCCGTTTTCTGCGTTCTGATTGGATAATTACCTGATTATATGCTGCGTCAAGGTTTATTTTTACCACATTTTTTCTTGCCGAAAAATTTTTTGCAGAGGAGCCCGGCATATTGTTTGTTTCAATTTACTTCCGAAGGCGACGAGAAAAGATCGAGAACGGGGAAATAGAATCTTTGATTTACGATTCACGAAAATCAGTTCTAACGTTTAGTATTGAACTGAAAGAAGAAAACCTATCCCAAGCGAAGATACGTAGTTTCTTTGACGATCGTTTTGATGGTTTGGAGCTGTGTTGTGTTTCAATACAAGGAGCGAAGTGTTTTCGCCGCTAACCGGTTGAGTGAGCTGCGGAAAAGATCAATTTTGTACAAGAACAGTCACTGATTGAGATCAGAGTCAACAGCTGGAGAACAGAATTTTTATTTTCGGGAACGACTTGTCGACTGAGTGCTGCGTCAACTACTAAGTTTATCTGGTTTATAGGTGCTTGTTCGTGACTGTTGTCGACGTTTATAACGGTTGGGAACAGAAAACTAATTTGCCTAAAAAGTAGAGACTTAAACATGGAGTCGCAACTGAGCAGAATTACAGCCGCTACAGATGAAACATTCACAGGACAAACCGAAAATTTAACTACAAGGAGACAAAACGAGAACAGAGCCCGATCATCAGACCATGTGGAAAACGGCCAACAAGCTGTGACGCAATTGAGTCAGGAGATTTTGTCGAACAATAACAATGTTACTCCGCGTCAAGCCGGCCAGATATTACAAGCTATAGGTGATGAGCTTAACAACTTATTCAAATATCAGGTGAGGAGCAGTAAGAATGGATAAGCCGGACAAGGGAGAAGGCTATGTAAAAGTTGTACTTGACCGAATCGTCGGTTTCGGTGGGAACTCCCATGTACATTGTACTTGAAGTTCAACAGAACTTTCGACGCTATGTCACATGCGATATTAGATTCGATTTATCGCTAACTTTTTTTATTTTGCCATCGACAACGTGGAATTATACAATTTACATTAGGCTGCCCTTGGAACGTGATCTGCCAAGGCCACGGTCAATTGCAGAGTCGCGATTGGCCAAGCGTAAAACTGTCTTTCTTACGATAGAAAGATGTAGAATATGCCGCTTTAAAAAATCCCTGTGGGATAATTCCCTTGAAGCAGTTTTATGCTCCAAAATATTCTCAGTTGTGATTTAAAAGCTAGAAGTTAATTGCAATAATTGTAAATCCATGGTGTAAACATAAGCGATGGTCGGTGTTATTTGCAAAGCGATTTTGCATGCAAGAAGAGAAGGCAAATAGATACTAGCCATTGTGTTGTACATTTGTAAATGCTGTTAGAGAACTCGCTGTAGATAAGGAATTAGACCCCCTATTATTAAAGGAGGGAGATGTAAAATAAGTTAAGTTATTTTAAAATGGCGAACTTGTACGGAGCTAAAGGTTATATTTAATATTGGCCGGAAATTGAACGTGTGTCATTCGTGCGTAATGCTTTGTTTATGTACTTTGCGTGACCACCTGTAGTCAATTTCAAAACCAGATCAACAGTAATAAACCATTCAACAGTTTATGTTATTTTTTACGGGCTCCAGTACTTTAGCTTCAAAGTTCCGGGTTGTTGAAGTTTTCTTCAGCGCCGAGCTGGCTATGTAATCCAAGTAGTGTCAAAGATATTCTGCGAACAGTTCGCCTTTGTTTCTGTCGATGTTATTTGTGTACTTTTTCCATCCTTTGTTCTTTTGTTTCGAACACGTCTAAGCACTTTTCTATGTATTTTGTGGTAAAAGTCCCTTTTGTTTTTTTTACACGTGAGGTGCACGTGTACGTATCGGCATGTCTGGGCCTGGTTTATATAAGTCACACAAGAAAGAACGAAAGACAGACGTTGGACATTTGTAACTTTGTAGTCTTTCTTTTTACCTTTTCCCCAGAAAATCAGGCCTAATTCTTGACTATGTACTGATATTTGTTCCCTCTTGGTTCTGTTCCCTCTGCCGGGCGGGGAGGGATTCTCTCAGAAAAATTGGATGCGGTTACTTCTTGAAACTCTTACCATACTTTAGCCCCACATAGGTGGGTACCTCCCAACACACCGGTACACCACGCGACTAAATGAACAGATGTGGTTTCATTGGTTTATTCTTTTTAAAGTTGGACGTTAGGGTCCAAGCCTCCGAGACCATGCCCCCATCATGCATCCATGTCCTTGGTGGCAGGGCTGGGGCAACTTGGGGAGCTTTTACTCCATCGTCACCCTACTAGTGTTAGTTTCTTAATCTTTTGAACTGCCCCTCTTCCCCCCCCCCTGCTATCTGTGCCACTCATCCGTCGAAGTCTTTGAGTAAAGTACAAGACGCCTCTGAAACGAGTCTTACAAACCAGGCAACTTGGGAGAATTTCAAGAAAACTTGATTGGAGCTGTGAACGTTTAGGTTTAAAGAAAAGCGAGAGTAAGACTACGGCTCCGCCGCCCTTGCCTGCGGACTCTACCCAAACAAGTGATCCTGCTCCCAGGCTAAGGGTACAAAATATCAATTGGCCTATGTCAAGTCAAGATAAGACAAAAAGGGTTAATCTTCAGTATTACCCTCATTTCTAAGGTAATCCCCCTCAGGTGGTCATTTTTTAGATTAAAAAAATTCCCGGAGGATCAAGAAATAGCCCACCCATCCATCACATGATCTGATTTTCATAAACATACACTGCAACAAATTATGGTGGACGATGGTTATGCTTTTGCCCACAGCAGCGTGTTCTCGCTTACATAAGCATAAGAACAATTCTTTTGCACTTCCTGATTGTGTTCTGTGCGTTGTCATTACCGTTATGCTAAAGGTTGTGCTTCTGCTAACAGAGCTTTACTCACCAAGCGGCCCCAACATCATCCGTGGGAGAACTGGATACCAGATACTTGAAACAAAAGGAAGGCCAATATGTTGAACTCGCTGTATTGCCCTTCACTCCCTCTATCGCGCATAGAGCGAGTAATCTAATTGTTTCAGTATAAATCTACCAGTCGTACAAAACTTAAAATAAATCCCCTTTCACAAACACTTCCAAGAGTGTACATTGCTACGCTACTCACCATCACAGAATAGATAGTGAGTAGTATAGCCAATCAGAGAACAGCATTTGTGATAGAACGCCAGTAGATTTATACTATTGTTAGAAGGTTGCTGAAAATTTGTTGCTATTTACTGTCATATTATTCCAAAAAGATCACATCGAAAATCTCAGGGATATAATCTGAAAGAGGAATTTACTACTACTCTGATCATTCATACTCACTGCTAAGATGGCCCCATATCTGTAAATGCTTTGTAAAGTTAGATACATGTTTTGACATCAATACAAAGAACTTAAAAATGTGTTATGTGGAAGGGATATAGTTTATTACAGCTTGCTATTTATGATACAATTTCTGAGAGTTAAAAATATAAATGATGATCAAAGCAACTTTATACGAGCAATGCTGGTGGCCTATCTTTATGACACGGTCTTTCTTCAGTTCTTGAACCAAGTTCACTTGATATGAAGCGTGACTCATTTTCAAGACTGTCTCTAGTCTGTAGTTCATTCTTTCCTCGAGTTCCTCGTAAGTCGTAAGAATTCACCGATACTGTAACCTGGGAGGGGTACTCCAACATATAAGCTATATGGGTATGTGCCGCTCTGAGAGGTGTGGTTTTCAGGCAGTTTCGTCTAGGGTAGGGTATAGAAATCAGACAGTTTTGGTCTAGAATAGGATATAATTTACCAGATAAGAGGCCAGTGTATAAATAGCTTAGTCTTAAACGGGTTAATTTACGCAGGATTATATAATAGAAATTGAAAGTCGGAAACAGCTTTGTAAGATATTGGTTCAGTTGGCGTATGTTGGACTACGATAGTGATAACGTTTTTCCATTGAAAGAATCTAGCTTACAGGAAGGGTAGGGTTTTTGATGCCTAGTCTAGAATAGGGTAGCAAAATCAAGCTGATCACGGTCATGTATAGGGTGAGAGTTTTAATGTCCCAGCGGCACACCCCTACCCAAAGATTTACAAAGTACCACTCCCGGGTAGTGAGCGCAACATGTTGATGACCGCTGACGCCAAGGGAACGATTTTTTCCACTTGTTTTGACCGGTACGTAAGTCACTTAGCAACATGCAACCGTTGGGAGTTTCAAGTAGAGAATCGGATCGACAGCGCAAACTTGAAACTATAATGCACTTTTGTATGTCAAGGTAGCTATCATAATGCTTCAGACGCTTTTCTTTTAAGCTCCAGTTTCAACATTTGTAGTGGAATCTGTTGTCTCGGCTCTATTCTTATGCTTGTAATGGCTAGTTAACAGTCCTTTAAGCTGGTCTTCTGGAAGAGTGTGGTAGAACGAAAGATAACGAAAGTCTTCGGACAAGTCCTCCTCCAGAAGGCTAATGAGGTACACAAAGGTCGGTCGAGCTTTGGGATTAAACTGCCAGCATAACGTCATCATTTCATAACTGCAATGAGATCATAAAGGAAATTTCTCTATCACTGCATATATCTCAGGAAAAAAACTAAATGATCAGTTGTCGGAATTAGGAACCTTTAACCTTCCAGTGGACGGATCTAGGGGAGGGATCTGGGGGACCTGGGCCCCGCTTATTTTGGGTAAAAAAAGAAGAAATCACAGAGAAAGAAAAGCCGACAGGGCAAGCAAAAAGAAACCGCCACCCCCCCCCCCCCCTCCCCCCGCCCCCTTTAGCTCAAGGTCTGAATTTCATTATATATGGATGTGACTTGAGATGCCTTTAAAAATCTTATCAATTTATACAGTCGCCTAACAACATCAACATAACTAATCTACTGAAAATACCGGGAGCGATAGGAGGCGGCTGTATTTGCAACCTTTTGCTATTCACAACATCGAACTCCAAGCGATAGTACTAGAAATCGTAAGCGAAACACGACAGTGTTTCTTAACAGTGAAAAAAAAAACAACATGCAATTACTGTCACAGTTGTTGGTATTGAGTTTGCTCAAGTCTGATTGGCTATAAAGTGGAGTGGACGAGTTCACTCTGATTCCAGGACGAAATTTACCAGATATGATCCTTGACAAAGATAAATCCGAAATAACTAGGAAACTACTGCAAATAAGAAGCCATACACCATCCAAGTTACTCACAGCCTGTCTGGACATTCCTCTGGTTTCTCCATGAGTCCTCCGTCCACTACATATTTAAGCACTTCTTCGTTTGACTTTCCAGGGTAGGGTTGGCACGCCAGTGTTGCCATCTCCCACATCACAACGCCAAAAGACCTATTACATGAAACAAGTAAACTATTTTTACTTACAGCCTATTACCTACGCAGTAACCTAATTAAGTATCGTCTTATCAAGCAGTTTACACTCAGCTCATGTGTGATAACTGATGTTTAAACTGACAGACCACAGAAGCATTGAGTGTGGTTCCTTCCTAGATTGAAAAATGTGTAAATTACTACTTTGTAGTTGAATTGTTACAAACACAAAAGTGCGACTCACCAAACGTCGCTGTAACTTGTAAAAACACCATCTTTTAGAGACTCTGGAGCCATCCACCGTACGGGAAGTAAACCTAAAGATAATTACAATTTAAAGCAACATCGGGAGGGTTTGACTTAAAGGAGCGGTCTTTTGAGTTATTTTGATCATCGACAAAAGTACCGTTAAATTGAAGGAAACCTAAAAATAATACTTTAAAAGGATAGAAAAACAACAAAGAGATAATAATAAATCATAAAGGAACCAGGATGGTTAAGGATGGAGAAGATTGACACGGATTGCAAACAACGAAACTGAAAATTTAGGCTAAACTTTTCAAACCGTTCAACCGTGACTGTACTCCTTTACGACTAGACATAGGCCTGCACACGTGAAGGAAAATAACTGCAGTGGCCAGAAGTGATGAGCCTACCTTTTCCTCCTTTTCTATAATAGTCTGTTTCGTAAATGTCACGGGTCATTCCAAAATCTGTCAAAAGACGATTATGATTATTTTTAAAAAAAAAACAAAAAACACAAAACCAAAGAAACTGACAGGTAAGAACTCTTAGACGGTGCCTCACCTCCTATTTTAACTGTAAAATCCGAGTTTACCATGCAATTTCGTGCTGCAAGATCTCTGAAAGAATGGAAACACACTATTAGGAAAACTGAAAATACCTCTAGCAAAAATCTCCCGCGTTCTGTTAGGACAGTAAGTCCTGTGTTTTTTGTCTGTTATATCCCATAACACCTCTTACAATTTGTGCTTCAGGAGACTCAAGTTATTTTTCTTGTGGTCTGGCGCAGATTGTTGTTGCATGTCGCGAAGTTATGTTCGTTTGTTATAGAAACACCCAGTTACAAATCATTGTCATGGTTGATACCTGTGAACATATTTCCTGGCCGCAAGGTAGGCCATCCCATCTGCAATCTCTCCAGCCATTTGAAGAAGTTCTTGAAGGGTTGGAGCAGGCAACGATCCTTCCTGTAAAAGGCAAATAAACGGAATGTTGATGAAAACACGAACAGTATGATCACCTGTTTTGACCTTGTTATCATCTTCTCCTACAGCCCTTCCTGGACGTTTTGTATCTCAACATAAATTCCGCATTCTAGCTTACCCCTGGACGACGAGATCGTAAGAAGTTCTTGAGATCTCCATGCTCCATTAGTTCCATGATAACCAGAGTAGGTTGGCCCTCTGACACCACGCCCAGAAGCCGTACCACGTGGTTACTGCAGAATTGTCTAAAGAAAGAGCAAAAAGAAAACTAAGCAACCGAAAACATTAATGCAGTCAACCCTATACATGACTGAATTGAGGTAGTTAACGGAACAAAGTCACAACAGACCACTGACGTTATCTGTTAAACTGAAAACAAACAGGACAGATAACTAGCACGAAAAAAGATAAAGGAATTCCTGTCTACCATTCCCGCTGCAGTTACCAGAAAACCATTCTCGTCCCCAGAGCCCACGATCCTTCTGGCCTGTATACGCAGAGTATTCATTTCGTATTCTCAACCAATCAGATTTGCCAGATTTGACGGGAAGTCCGTGAATCGAGTACTCAGTCCGATGTTGGACCAGAGCTCTTGATCTCTGCTACAGGCCAGAAGGATTGTGGGCTCTGGGGACGACAATGCCAGAAAGCGATTGGAAGTTAAATTATCAAAAGTTTCCACTCTTTTAATTTTTTTCAACAAGCTTTATATATTGCTTTACATTCAACGAGATAATTTTTTTAATAACCTCGAACTGTGCTGTTCTGTTTTTGTCTACTCAATGCATTTGTTCTTTTCGATCAACGACACCCGCCAAATACATACTCTAAAACAGAATAAGAATGAATCGATATCTAGATTATAATAGAGAACTAAAATATGTCAAATCAAGAAGCCTTACTTCATAACAGACGCCTCTTGGAGAAACTCCACTCTGTCTCGTATTGATGCGTTTTCACTCACAGTCTGCAATAAGAGACAGGATATGATCACAATTCTTAGAATACTCATTTCAGGGACAGAGAGGTTAACTCGAAAAAGATCGGTAAGACATTAAAGGAAGGCAGCACTGATGAGTTTAGGTTAAAGCTAATGACTACCTCACAACGACATTTGTTTTGTCGGCAGTTGAGAAATTTTGTCGAATCAAATCAAACCTTAAAGGCGGTTTTCAAATGAGTGTTGTAAATCCAAAACCAAACCAATTACTTTAGGTGACCAATAAGACTACTCAGCCAATCTACAACCGTGTACTAATACAAACCCAAAACCAGAGTAACTGCCTGATTACTTTCTAGACGCAATTAAAAACCGCTCTAGACAAGCCAATAAGATCAGCATTAGCCGATAGAAAAACAAATTCTGTGATGAGTGGCAGGGAATCGAACCAAACCAGTTTACTGCGAATGAAATCAAAAGTTCATTGCTCCGAGTAGAAAGCCAAAAATAGAAGAGAAAGATTGCGCTTCACACACAGAAGTGAGAACAACAAAATTTGTTATACCTTGACAGCTACTCTGCGTATAGGGACATCTGGTGTAATGTCTTCAGCTTCTCCTTCGTAAACCATGCCAAAAGAACCGTTTCCTAGTTCTCGAACAAGCTTGATCTTTTCTCGTGGGAACTCCCATTCATCAGCAATATACACTGCAACCACGAAAACAACGACGATTGTTATGGCCGTCTGAGTTGGCATTCCTATCTGCTCTACTGGGACTTCACCCAAGAGAGAGACATCGGCGAGTCACTGAGACATTCCTCACTGATGATCCATACTCCGATCCAGTGAACCAATCAAAAACAGTACAAGAATAACTTAAGTACTTAGGCCTGTTTACAAGGAGAGAGGGTTACCCTAACAACCGGGTTACCCTAGCAAGTGGGTTACCCTAACACTCGCACACTACCTCTTTCTTTCTTCGTCGTGTTTACAAGGCAGCTAGGGTTGGCAGGCGGGATAACGTTTCCCTTGTAAACACTCCAGGTATGATACCCCGCCTACCCGGGTTAACTTTCTAATTGTTTTCAGACCCTTTGAGTGTAAGCGCGCATTAAGTTGTCCCGGGTCGTAGAGTTTCCCTACCTGTGAAATATTGCTTGTAAACCCGGGCTATCTTTTGCCCTCCAGCTAGGGTTAACTTGCTAAGGTAGCCCTCCCTCCTTGTAAACAAGCCCTTGACCGAGATCACTGTGAAACTGTCCATTAATACCAACAGGGTGTCAGTTATTCCAGCCGTCTTAGATATCTGAACAAACACACATTCAACAAGTAGCTTGGTATAACCCATGTCACCCTTAACCCGTCTATCTCGGTGTTGCGACATTAGTTGCTGCTAAAATCATTTAATATCTGGCCCATCATCGCCTTAAGAACGACACCAAAACAATGAGAATAAAAGAAGACAGCCAAAAACTACGACATTTAAAAGGTAAAAGTTACTGTCTGTGCGTTTTAAGTATGTTATACCGTCAGTGGATGTCATGTATTCCGGGTTAACGGAAGCGTAAAGAACGCCGGGAATCTGTTCATCACTGTACCTGAAACCATCAAACAAAACAGTGCATCAATAGATGAAACCGCTCACGGCTAATCAAACCTCATGCCTACTTACACTGTTTCACTAGAAGAGACATTCACACAGATTCAGAAAGCTCGTAGGTCACGGGTGAAAAGCAAGGCAAAGTCCCTACTATTATGAGTGATCGTCACTTAGAAAGACTACACTACAAATTTATGAGGCCACGAATTGGGTCCTGATTGACCTTTCGGTCAGCGGCATTCAGTCGGTTTCACAATAGCGACGTTGCTAAGCAACGTGTGACCTCATTAAGCTGATACGAGAGCTTTCTGAGTCCTCGAGAGTGCATGTCCTGTTTATTTGATTGGAGGACCAATAAACTTTCTATCATTCCTTTTTGAAGGATTTGTTTCTACGACCAATCAAAGCGCACTACCATGGCAATTACGGCATAGTTACCATAGAAACACATTACCTCTTGTATCTCTTACGCGCAAAATACCACACCACAAACCCGCACGCTAACACAAACACGACACTGGCAGCGAGGCTGGTACCCACGATTGTCCCAAGAGACATGGAGTCATTCTCATGAAATGGAGGGTCTGAAACAGAGCACAGGTGATTGAAAATATCAGTATATTGGTCGCCTAACACCAAGGTTGTATTAAATGACTATAGCAACGGCAATAATAATTAAAAATTTGGATGAAAGACAATATCCCTGGATATAAAAAAACTCCAATGCCTACCCTGATCACAGCCGCTTTTTGCCTGTGGTCGGCATACTGTAGTGAGTATGTAAGAAGAGGAGACATACAGGAAGCGACTGAGCAGCGAATTTCAGGCCACATCAAGACGGGCTCCCGCCTTTGGGGACTAGATATCAACAATGAAACCAGAAACTTTAGCCTTAAGCCCCGGCCAAACGATCGCAACATTTCACGAAACATTTCACGCAACATATCGCAACATTGTTGGGCGAACATGTTATTCGCGTTTGGCCACCCTGTTGCGATGTGTTGCGACATGTAGGGTGTTTTTCGCTCAAATTTGAAACTGATCAAATTTTTCATGCAACATTTGTCGCATGATGTTGTAGTCGTTGGGCCAGATTCTTGCAACAATGTTGCGCCTGGGCATGTGCCACTAGTTCGATTTTCAATACCCAACACGTCGCAACAGGGTGGCCAAACGCGCTCAACATGTTACGCCCAAAAACGCGGCGATATTTTGTGCTGAAATGTTGTGGCTTGCAACTTCTGGGCTAACAATGTTGCAATATGTTGTGTTGATATGTTCCGATCGTTTGGCCGGGGCTTAAGTACACAAACAGGAACGTTTTAAGCCCCATGCGATTTTCACAGAAAGTAAATGTAGGCTAATTAGCGTTGAAAATAGGTGACACATTTGCAAGTGATGCCTATCGATCCTATCAGCCTGAGGAAGCATTTAGTCAATACATCTAACATAGTAACTGGAGTAAATCGAATTGGAAGCGAACTCTCAAGTCCACTGAGGTGCAGAGAAAGTGACAAAGCCATACACAAGAGTTCTTGCAACCAAGGAAACACAAGCTTCAATTGATCTAAAACTCACCTACTGACTCCTCTTTTTGCAATAAGGAGAAGGCCACAGTGTTACTCCAAGACCCATTGCCAGCGGGGGTAATGGCTCGTACACGAGCAGCATACCGAGCAGCATACTTCCCCTCAGTACTAAAGGGAGCAGATCCTGTATATGTAAACATTTTGCCACCTACACATCGGACCACAGATTGATTGGAGTTCTATATATTGAAACAACAACAAAAACCCACAGCAGCTTGTAAGATGTTTCACTATGACGAAGACAAAAAAGGTAAGCGATCTTAGCAATCTTCAGGAGAGCACTGTCGTTTGAAGACGTGATGAAATCCCAAAGAGAACTAGTTCATCACCCTTATGAATCAGACACTACTTTACTTGCCTTAGCGTCCTACAAATCCTTTGTACATGACTTAAAATATTTATATCACTGTTCCGTTAAATACCGATTTCGTGTCTATAGTATATCACCCATGGACACTACTTTACTGCAAACTTCTGACTTTGAAGAGGACTTCCACTCAGTTTGCCGAAACGTCAGTCACAAACTCTCTCTCTCAAGACGTCTCTCACCCTGACAATTGCACTACTTCCGAGTTTAAGCTAGAACAGAAAGTGTTATTGTAAAACCGAGGGCGTGTTAGCCTTCACTTTGACTCATTTTCCTTGCTGTGAGTCTAGTTTTATATTCGAGATATAAGCAGAGTACATTAAGGTAAGTTGTGGCCAGGCGGATGTATTCAAAGGAGCTGGTGTTTATTTTAACTGGGGCTTCATATGCATTGCAGATTGTCGATTTTCAACACTGGGATCTTTCGATGATGGGAAGCTGAACTTGAGACTCTATTTTGGTATCAGAAAGATTCAAGTCCACAAAATGAACCAAAAAATGTATAAGAAACACAACTGGAAATAAGGTGCCAACGCCCTTTAACCAAATAAAGAGGGCTTGCATGCACCTACCATTTTTATTTCAATGTCATACTTGAGCACTACTCCATTGGGGTTCTTTGGAGGCGACCACGAGAGAAAAAACTGTAAAAAATAACATAAGAAACAGCATGGCATAAAAACAGTCGCAAACTGTGGAAGGCAAGACAAGGCTCAATCTGTACCTAACATGTAAAATCAATACAGTTCCTTACTTTTCTAGTGACATTGTCAGTGGTGACCTTCAAGGGACCTCCAAGATTGTCAGCCGTAACTGAATAAAATAAAAAAAATCCATTTACAACATCAGTGTTTTTCGATGACTTCCAGATGCCATTACATTGGAGAGCATGCGTGGACTCGGTGTGAGGTGGCACGTTTTTTTTAACTGAGCGCTGTCCGCGTCCTCAATTTTCTACGATAAGTCGCAATTTTCTCTAGTCTTTGGCTAAAGTAATAATTTAATAACCACCGCTGGAAGCTAGCACATGGTAAACGGTAAAAAGCACAAGCGAGGAGCCCGAGGGTCAACCGAGGAGAAAACACTTCAAACCCATGTCACTTACTGTTTTTGTAAGTCATTCCCTTTGTAATCGCACAGGAACTTCCAACTGCACACCGAACTTTAGTACATGCACAGACCTAAGGGAGATCATTAAAACAATGCGTCAAATTCAACAGAGAACAGCATTTCATCAGTTTAAACATTAACGAAAACGCTTTGTACTGGGACTCAAGGGAAAATGTCACTAAAACTTCACGAAGTCACTAAAGATAAGCTTAAAACACTCACTTACATTTAGGCTTGTAATGGGTGAAAGTATTAATCTAGTAACTAGTAATAGGATCATAGGAGGAAAGTCCACCACCTCGGAATAGGACTAATGGGATGACTGACAAAAAACAAGTCAACTACCTGTCAATGCCATTTACCTCTTAGTTTGCATAATTGTGAACTGTTGTCACCAGAGAGGGGAATGGTCATGAAGTCAGGCAAACATCAAAGGAACAAACAAAGATGCCAAGATTTATGTTAGAAGGTCCACCACCAAGCACAATCTTTGGTTTTCACTCATACACTATGCATGAGTTACGTAACCAAAACGTTTCTATTGGTTTATTCTTCAGTCAGAAGTGAACAACTATTGTAAATTGCACATGGTCAAGTTCAAAAAAGTGGCAAAAACATACAACAAAGAACTTCGTTGCATGACCATTCCCCTCTATATTAACAATGTCACCAAGCATTGTATGGACCAAAGGCATATAAAATGTAAACTTCTGCACGCTGAACTTACAGTGATGGCATAGTCTGAGAAGTGCTCCAGTTTCGTCAGGATGACACTCTTAGCTCTGCCACTCACTACCAAAGTAACATTAGAGAAAGGTTTGGTTGGTACAATGGTTGGCTTTCTGGAGGTTGGTTTGGCGGATGTGGTTGACTCCTTAGACAGTGTTGTAGTTGTTTTACTGCTTGGTGGTACTGTTAAGTTTTGACACAGTGGATTCTGAAAGAAACAACAGCACCCGGTTGAACATGGCTTGACTCTTAATTTTAGGACCATAAAATAAGAAAACTCAACTTCCCTTGATACAAGTTGAGTATAGCCTTAGTTTTAAAGAGGTTTGCTTTCATGCCCAATAAATAGCCCTCAACATTTTAATCAAAATGATTCCAGAAATGGATCCTGATGTTCTTCTTAATAATTTGCTGACCATGAAATGTTTTGGATAGGTAAAATGGGATAAAAGCACAAGATCATACTTATCATGCACTAAGAAAAACTGCCCTGAAATTTCAAAACCTCTGTTGTACTGGGTTGCATAATTTGAAACCAAAACAACAGCAATGCCATTGTGTTGCTGACATCTTAACTGCATTGCAGTGTAAAACCACTCACTTAACCTTTCACTACATGTCTCTGATTATTACATGCTTGTCAGCCTCTTCCCTCCCAAATCTATAGCACCAGTCCTAACCTGGACATCATTACTACAGTTTGTCTGATTTGAATCAGTGGAAGGGATGGTCGTTGCTCTGGTACTTGGTGCTGTAGTACTCTCATCATCATCATCATCATCATCTTTAGCTTTTGTGAAGATCGTCTTGTACAATTTGTCTTGGAACTCCTTTGCGAACAATGCAGCTTGCTTTTCTGGTTTAACTTCTGGTTTGGCATCACAGTCACAGGTTACGTTAACTTTGCAGCTCCCTGACAAATACAAATTATAAGTTAAATTATTATTAAATTATTTTTTTTAATTATTTTAAAAATGTCTTCCCATGTATGCATTCTGATTGGCTTCTTCAAAGTCAGGTGAAACTGTCCAATAAAACTTTTTATACCCACTGTCTCACTGACACTGTTACAGTGAGTTACACTGTGACTGTTACACTGTTTCACTGTCACTGTTACACTGAGTTACACTGTCACTGTTACGCTGTCACTGTTATACTGAGTTACACTGTGGCTGTTACACTGTTTTACTGTCACTGTTACACTGAGTTACACTGTCACTGTTTCACTGACACTGTTACACTGAGTTACACTGTCACTGTTACACTGTTTCACTGCCACTGTTATACTGAGTTACACTGTGGCTGTTACACTGTTTTACTGTCACTGTTACACTGAGTTACACTGTTACCCTCAATTTTTGATTAACCACCACCATTTTCACATTCGACCTACCAACATCATTCACACCCTGTATAGAGCGGTTTTCAATTCAATAACTTGTAACCAATTAGACTACTCAGTTACCACAGTAAAACAAAAACCAAAGTAACAGCCTGACTACTTTCAACACTCAATTGAAAACTTCTCTATAAAATCACTTAACTGTTGGTACAGCATATCTTAGCAAACTAGCACTAAGCAGCAGGGTTTTCCTTTTCAAAGAAAGTTGAAGTCGATGAAAGGGAAGCAGGCGGAGACAATGTGGGCATGTAGCGGCCAATCTGAGCGCCAAAGGCACAAACAACTGGGGGGGGGGCTGGGGGCATGCCCCCTGGGAAATTTTGAAAATTTAAGTCCTCTGAAACACAATCTGGTGCATTTCGGGTGCCCAAATTAAGCAATTGAATAGGCTTAACAAACACAAGAAATGACAATGTATTTAATAAAATGCAGCCCTTTTCTGTTACATCATATGAACTTTTGCACCGAAAATATGAACATCACTATTTGATTCATCAGTGACATAAATCTTCTGACATATAATACAATACTGGGTGCATTACTTATAAAATATTAATGTAGAACAACACTCGAATCAATCTGGAAGAATTTCACATCAAGATATTCATACAGAAATCAAAGGTAAACAAAAATACAAACATCACAGGAAATATTTCACAAAATATGTATCCCGCATGATCAGCTGAGAATTAGATATTTGTTTTGCTTTCGCTCGGTGACAATAGGTAGTTCTTAGTTAAAGTATATCTGTTTTAACTAAAACAGTTTAAAGCGAAGAAGTCAAGAAGATAATTGACCTTTCAAACAGTAATTTATTAATGTCTGCGTTTATTTTGCTTCAAAGTCATGAAAGCTAAATGAAACGTATTTTAAATTAAAAGTTAACACATTTCATAAACAAAAGGCCATTTCATTTTAATAAATTGTGATTCATGTCACTGTTCCTTAACAGAACCCACCAACTGCGGTGCAATGTTTATTTAACATGCGGGTTACTAAATAAAAACAATGAACAACTCAAGTTGACGTTAATGGGGGAGCACTGCCTTGCGTTAGGTTAGCCTGTGTGACTTCCGGCTATTGCGTGACAAACGAACCTCACTTATCTCCCCAACACTACGAGCTGAATGCAAAACAGCATGTGCTGGATCGGACAAGAGTATCAGTTAGCAGGCGATGTTCAAAGGCAACGAGGTCAACAAGCTTGGGGGAAGTCGCTGCGCAGACTTAACCAAAACACGTAGGAGTGACCCTTGTTTAACCGAGTGCAATAATACGACCAACCCCGTCTCCAAAGGGAGGGAGGGAGGGAAAAAATGTACGATAGTTTACAACAAGTACTAACTGCGCTGTACAACAGAACACTAAAGTGAACTCTGAACAGTTTGTTTGGGCTTATATAGCTAGACTAATGTCTACAAAATAGCCAGTAGGAAGAGCTGTACTACAAAACAGCTTGGCATTACACATGAAAAAATATCGCCATGAATAGTGCTTTAGTATTTTTGGCCAATGCCGTGAATCCTTATAAAATACTAAAGGTAACAAAGCTATAATGTTTAAACCCAATATACAATGAGTCTCAGAGTTAAGCGACCTTTGGAGCTTGACTACACAATACTTTTATTGAGAGCTGTGCCGCCATGAAAGACCTCAAGATCCACGCGTCACGTTCCATTAACTATATTTTACTTGCGTGACAGTAAAATGACATTGAAAGCGCTTCATTTCATCAAATGATTAATATTTATCAGAAATGTGAAAATAGAATAATTTACGTACCTTGAAGCTTGAAGGGATGGCAGTGATGCCTGACTTGACCGCGCAAGCTTGTAATGAATGCCACGTACCAATACACACGTAAAAAGTCTTCGATTTTTGGTGAAATATGTACTTTTCATCGATTTCAGTTTCTTGTACGTCATTGTCAGACAGCATACAAAGCATTTGTTATTTATGTAAAATATTTTAAATTATATAACAGCAAGGACTCTTTTAGTTGCCAGCGATGGAGCTGTTCACAGGCAGTGAAAAGGAAAACCCTGAGCAGGAAATACTTTTAACACTTTCCACTGGAACCAGTCGTCGATTGAGTGTTGTGTTTAGAATGCTGTTTTTGCATTTGTTTTTACACCCTAAATCTTGGCTTTCAGACTTGTGAGCAGATTATGTAAATGTTTTGGTGCTCAGAGCAAACTTTATTTCCTTAATGTACACGTACCATCAGGATTCGTATCTGTACTTCCTTCATCAGCACTGGTATGGACGCCTGGTCTGTTACTAAAAACTTGCCGACTGCACCAGTCAAAAGCTTGTTTCCATGGAGAGTAGGTGCTAGATTCATACTTCACAATATACTTGGTGATGTTACCATTTGGAAACAAAGGAAGCTGCCACTTGACAATCAATGCAGAAGAGTTGATGTAGTTTGCTTCAAGACCCACAGGCTGGGATGGCACTGCAAGCAAAAGTGAATGCGTGTCACAATGATGTTGATAAATAAATGATTCTTTGCCGAACCAATAATATTGTTTAGAAAACAGTCCTAAGAAAGCATGCACGCTGATTGGTTAAGAATCGTGTTTGTTTAACTCGATAGAGACACAGAACTAGCGTGCGCTGTTGACGTAGTGATGGAGTGAGCAAAGAGAATTTACATTTTGATAATCAAAGTTAACACATTGTGTTCATTTTTCTCGTTGTGGTGTGTTCTAAAAAAAAAGAAAACATGTACTGTGTTTCTAATGAGTTATACAAACACTCGTGAAAGTTTGGAAGAACTCAAAAAAGCTGTGGAAAGACTCGCCTGCAGCTCGTGTTCCCACAGCATTTCTCCTTCTCCCAAACTTCCACTCGTGTTTGTGTAATGATGGAAACACAGTACATGTTTTCTATTTCTTAATTAAAGTGATATTAAAATAATAATTGATAACATTGTTAACTCTGACAATTCAAGGCCCACACAAATGTTTGCACAAATGTATGCTACGATATCAAAGCAAAACAAAAAAATTTAACTTAGTTCAAGTGAGAAGATCACAAATATAGGAAGGGTCTCAACTATGACTGATCAAACATAAATGGCCCTAGCATAGGCTATGACATGTAATATACGATGACATGTACAATATACTAAAATTATATTTATTACAGAATGTTTATTATGAGCACCTTTTATGTCACTGTCTGCGGAAATTACTCTGATTCTTGCTACTAGTTGTCATTATAACAACTTTTTAACCCTTACTATTGATACATTTTTTAGAAGAGCTGTTTAGAAGTATTGTTTATTGATATCTAGTCTGGCTTACAAACTAAGTTAAAAATACTCATACACCTGCAGATACATGCACAAATTTTTCAACTGATCATTAATTTCCTTTTAACTTAATTCATAAATGATGGCATCCATCTTGAATTTTAAATTAATTCCATATATTTTCTTTATTGCATTAAGTACTTCATTTTCCAAATTATACTCTGTTGTTTTGCTTGATGTTATTGCACTGTATACATGTATGACACACTTGTACTCACAGACCACTTGTGAAAAAGACTGGGTTTAAAACTTCAACGTGACAGCAGAAAACTCAGAAAGCTAGGGGTGAATTGAAACATGAAAAAACTAGAGCAAATTAACTGTACAGATAGTAGTTTCTCAAATTTAATCACACAGTAACCAAACTGTGAACAAGAAACCATACTGACTAAGGGTCTAACAAGCAGATATTATTCTGTGTGTAGCAGAAAACTCAGCAGAAAACTCAGAAAGGGTTGCCGCAACCTTTTCTCCTGTTTTAAGATTAGTAAAATGCTGTTGTTGTTGCACTGTACCAGTAGCATCGTGGGGGGTTCAGGGGATTCTCAGTAGGGGCAAGGGAAAGTCAAAATAAAAGGGGAAAATTGACCAAGAAAAAGTTGGGTAAACTACTTCATAAAGTGTCGATTTAAGGTTACTCCAAACCTTCGCGGGTGTCCTCCAGGAAAAAATTCAAAAATCTTAATACGTGCGCTGTTTTTAATGAAACCCCCACAACTACCACTAGAAAGGTTATAAAATGTAGAATTCGATAAAGTTATGTTCTGTTTTGACTTTTCCTTTCCAAATGCAACAGAAGCCATCAGAAGCCGTCAACTCCAAAATGACCAGTTGACATTCCAGCAAATTAATAGGATATGTAGATTTGATGATTTTCTGTGAAATTTGGTCAGACTATTCCCAGATAGACAAGGAATGAAAGGGTGTTGGCAAATTCTTTCTTCTTTCATTTTAAATACTTTTCTCTTGGCAGTCTCTAACGCAACACGTTACACGATTTTTGTGATAGTGGAACTTGACAGATCTATAAAAAGATAGCCAATAGAGTTAAAAGAAAAGTCCGACACAAATGGAGATTGCTAAAGGGTCTAGATAGTAACAGACATATAAGAAATAACACAACACTTTTTAACTTTAAAAACATGTTTGGACAGAAACTTCTGTCATCTTCAGTTTAAAGTACAAAGTACAGAGTTGAATATATAGTATGAACCAAAAAATGCTAATTAACTATAAAGACAAAAGGAAACATGACAAGTTTTTGTAGATGTCAAAAAGGGTTTGGTCAGTTTGCTTGATAAGATTGAACTGTTGATGGGACCATATTTGTTGCCCAAAAACGGTACCTCAAAACATTCTGATATGCTACTGTTATGTTTTTTTTTGCAAGTTGCAAAAATGTTTGCCTTTTCTTAACTTACCACTTTCCTTAGTCTGGATAAACACCAAATTACTCTTGGCACCTTCATTCTTCAGTACCACTGCCTCAACTTGAAATGCATACAGGGTAAAAGGCTTGAGCTTTGAGATGTTTGTAACAATTTTAGGTTTGCTTGGTGTGGTGTCATTTTTATCAAAACTAGTGACATTTAGTCTAAAAAATAGAAAACGTACCAGTCAGAAGTCAGTACAGATCAAAAGCACTTCTGAAAAAAAGGCACCAGGCTAGTCAATCACTTTTTAATTATTGATTAGAAACTTAAAGTATAAGAATGTGTGGTTCAAATATGTATCTGTACCTGCTCTAAGGATGCTCACTGGAAATTCCATGTGGAGGGAGAGTCTCAAAACCAACATTTTTAAAGGAAAACATGATTTCACCAAGAGTCATAAAGACTGGAATTTCTACGAGGATGAGGCTAGATTGTATTTGTGGTTCCAAATGTGTAGATGCAATAAAAATTAACATCTTTATCATATGGCTTGCATTTGTAGGTGATATAATGCACGCTCTGATTGGCTAATTGCCACTGAATTGAAGGGCATTATTCTCTCATGATGCCCACGGGCCGATTACGGGCTTGCAAAAGCAAAGCGCAAGATAATTAAAAAACCATCTTTATTCTTGTTGTTGGTGCCATATAATAAACAACATAATAATCTTGACCGTTCAGTCGTTACAGGAAAGTTTCAAACCTTGGCCTACCGTATTGATCTCACTATCGCTTGGTCAATACAGCAAGGCCTCAGTTTGAGATTTTCCCGTAAAAATCTCGCTCTCAGTTATTGAGTAGTTAATACCCACTCTAAGGAGAGTTACTGGCAATTCCATGGAGAAACGGAGTCTCGATGCTAATGGTTTTAAAAGAAACATTAGTTCACCAAAACTGGAATTTCTAGAGGGCAAGGGTCAAACCAAATACCTCCTTTATCTCAGCTGAGTATTTTTAATTACTTTACCTTTGGTACAGTGCAACATTTCCAATGAAATATTTTTAAACAAACCACAGTCAAACCTCCACTAAAAGCCACCCATTTAAAGGAGCCACCTTTGTATATTTTTGGTCCCAGCACACAAAATAATTTTAATTATTATTCACTTACATTCAACCTTATTTTAACCTCTCCATATCCATAATGGACACCTCTCTATGAGGCAACAGCCACTAAAACACATCCCAACTGCCAAAACAAATCTTGACACTGCCAGTTAATCAACAACTAATTAATTAATTAATTAATTAATTAATTAATTAACAAATTGATTGTGTTACATATTTATATGCTAAAATGAACTTGTTTAACAAAAAAATGTTGTATCCCCCCCCCCAAAAAAAGATGTCACATTATATCCCTACCTCACCATAACAGCCACATCTTTTTGGTCCCTAAAGAGGTGGCCATCCTGGAGATGTTTGACTGTGATAATGTTTTTTAAAAGAGATAGTCAGTCCAGTATGACAACAATTTGACTATTTTCATACAGGTCTGGTAACTTATATAATCTTGCAGGAAGAACATTATGTCCAGTGCTATTAATTTATATTTGTCCTACAGCCATGAAGGACAGTTATATTGTTTCATTTGTAATAACAGTATCTGTTTATGTACTTACTTAGGGGTCCCTACTACATGATCCACTCGTGTCCAGCTGTGTAAAAAATAATCCAATATTAGTACAGTCATACGAATGTATGAAATCTTTGGTTGGACATCAGGAATCACCTCATAGTAACAAGTTTCCTAAAATCTCACCTGAGTTGGTTGACAGTAAACTACCTGGAAGAGGGTACCACAGAAAGTGCCTGTGCAAAACTACTTATTGATCGGAATTTGCAATACTGACAAATCTTCAGTTGGAATGCCAGACACACCATAAATAACTACCAGCCTAGCTTGTGTACAGACATAACCAAGGAACACAGCCCTTAAACACTGTTCCTTTACAGAACCGACCAACTGCAGTGCAATGTTTTTTTAACATGCGGGTTACTAAATAAAGACAACGAACAACTCAAGTTGACGGTAATGGGGGAGCACTACCTTGCGTTACGTTAGCCTGTGCGACTTCCGGCTATTGCATGACAAACAAACCTCACTTATCTCCCCAACACTACGAGCTAAATGCAAAACAGCATGTGCTGGATCGGACAAGAGTATTGGTTAGCAGGCGATGTTCAAAGGCAACAAGGTCAACAAGCTTGGGGGAAGTCGCTGCGCAGACTTAACCAAAACACGTAGGAGTGACCCTTGTTTAACCGAGTGCAATAATACGACCAACACCGTCTCCAAAGGGAGGGAGGCGGCGGCCACAGATGCCACACCTATGCGAAAGCTATGGCCCTTAAGGCTCCAATAGGGGAGACCTGCAGTCCTCGAACTATCCCTGAGGAGGTGCGACACCGTGCTACAGATTAGGTAGCAGCCTGATTGGGAATAAAACAAGAGTCCCCGTTCCGGCTGTGCTAAGAGAAAGTACTCTTGCATGGCCGTAACTGCACAAAGGGTGGACAAAGTGCTAGCTATGGTAAGAGATTGCCCTTGCCCGAATATATTGGTTTTCGAAGATTTTAGTTGCACCGACATAACCTGCGGGCATGCCAGACTCAGGTGAAAAGCTATGCAATCAGTAGTGAGATCGAAAAGCGGCTTATACTTGCGTACCCCCGGGTAGGTGAATTCGCTACAACATAGAAAGGCAAAAAAGGCTAAGTTAAAGGCGGCCCAAACCATGGCAAAATCCCGGGGACTCAAGCATGACTGCAGTACGGGACGGATGGCTAGAAGCACCTGAGGGGTAACTGGCTGGCGACGAATGCGCTGTTGGCCCTGGTAGTGGAGAATTTCGCGTAGTACCGTACAGAGGAGAAGCTTTCCCTTAAGGGGATCGTGGAAACCTGCAGTAATATGGAGGTTACGAACTGCTTCTAAATAAAGTTAAATAGTGCTATGACGTACTGTTCTAGCTAGGTAAGAAGCAAAATACACCAAGGTACCCTCAGAGGCAGGAAGTACATCCCCGTCTGGGCCCAGGAGGCGATTCATCAGGCAAAATTCTAAAAAGCGTTTCTCCCCACAGCTGTAAGCTCGATTAGTGTCCGTGGCAAGACCCCAGTTAGCATAGTTGAGGACTTCATCCCTCAAAGGGTCATTAGGCAGGATGATACAGGGACTCTGGTCGGTGTCGGGAGTGAGGGCCCGGAGGCGCTGCATCTGAAAGCGGGAGAGTGCATCAGCTACCTCATTCGAGACCCCCAGGATATGGCGAGCTCGCACCAAAAAGTTATGTTGCTTGGAAAGTAGAACAAGCTATCTGACCAACTCCATAATGCGGGGGACCTTAGAGTGCCCCAAATTAATTATAGATACTCAGATTCGTTATCGCACCAGAATTGAAGGCGTTTCCCGGCGAGAAATGGATGCCATATGGAGCAGGCAACGACAATAGGAAAGAGTTCTTGCCATTCAATACTGATTCCCTGTTCCCGGTTCAAGCGGATGTGGGGAGGCCAGTGACCCTGAAACCATTTTCCCTGCAAATAGCTGCCAAACCCGATGGAGCCAGAGGCGTTGGTATACAGTTCTAGGTCGGGGGTGGGGGTAGGGGAAGACTCGAGAAAAAAGGTACGCCCATTCCAGTTTGCTAGAAATACCTTCCACATGTCGAGGTCTTTAAAAAATTCTTTGTTCAGCCATATGTGGTGAAAGCAACTGGGGACCCTGCTGGTTAGGTTGATAGCCCGCTGGAGGAAGGTCCTACCGGGAACCACCACCTTACAAGCAAACTGGAGAGTCCTAATGAGTGATTGTAACTCCACCAGGCAGACTGAACGGCATGACTTGAAAGAGTCTAACAAATCATGGATTCTGGAGAGTTTGTCCTGAGGTAAACACGCCTCCACGCATACGCTGTCTAGCACGATATCCATAAACTCAATTTTCTGGGAAGGGCCGATAGTCTTGGAGGATACTAAGGGGGGCCTTAAGAGACATAAATACGCATAACAGGGTGCTAAAGCAAGTTAAACAAGCCAGTTTTGACTCCTCAGCAATGAAGAAGTCGTCCAGGATGTGAATGACATGCTGGATGTGGTAGTTGTGTTTAACAATCCATTCGAGCGCATCAGACAGCTGGTTGAAGAGGAATGGGGCACTGTGAAGCCCAAAGGGTAAGTACATGTCCACATAGTATTGAGATTGCCAATAAATGCCCAACAAGCTCCAGTCATCAGGGTGAATGGGAATCAGGCGAAAGGCTGATTTGAGATCAGTCTTGATTTCCTTCTGCAGGTTTAAGGCAACTACATCTGGGTGTTGTGCCACTGAAATTAGGTTAGGGGAAACCCGGACTGAACGTGGCCCAGAATAGCCTATGCGAGCACCCTCCTTAAGTGTGGTAAGTAAATTAGCAACAAAGTTACGATCGGGGTGATGTGCTAGTTCTAATAATTATTGTAAGCGATAAATGTCAATAGGTTAGGATACAAAGGGCTTTTGATAACGACATAGCTGTTGAACTTTACTTCTTGCCTCGGTCGCTAGGCTTAGAGATCTTGCTGGCGTTGCTGGACTGTTGTTGGGGGCAGTTGGCGATGACATGGGTACTGGAATGGCAGCGGCGGCATACATGCGGGTAGCTGCAGTTACAGCGCCGGCAGCTGGTGGACTTGTTGAAGTCGAAGCACACTGTCTGGGGTTGATGCATTTTTCTGTTGGGGTCAGCAGAAAGACAGACATCTTCAGCATGGTATGGACTCGAACAAACATTGCAGTGAGGCTTGGCTAGACCCGCGAAAGTCACTGTCCATAGTTCAAGGTCGACCTTGTCCCAGCTAAGGGACAAGTCATAAGCTGCACGGTGACGAAATTGCTGGTCGTACGAGACCCAGGCCACACCTTTAAATTTGGTCACTGCTCTGCTAATTATTTGTTGGTACTTAATCAGTTCGAGTGCCCTTCTAGGGTAAGCAGTTACTAAGACTAGCATAAAGGCGTTGAGCCATTTCTGGAATGTCTCAATGACGGGCTTTTTCTTTCTAACCATGATGGCAGGGGAACCCATGGGGCCTGAGGATGAGTCATCCAAACGGAGCTAGATCTCAGGGGTCTGGGACTGGTACAAGTTGTCCGGTAAAAGCAAAGCAAAATCAACGTACTCACCCCTGAGGATTTTGTCCTCCAAGCTACGGTCAACTGGTCTTGAAAGACCCAGAGGAGAAGCGGTACTAGGAGTACAAGACGTCTGGTTAGATGCGATGGGGTTGAGAGCACTGGCTGGAGTTGAGAACGTGTTTAAGGCGGTGTGGACGGAACGTGACACGATTTCTTCAATGGCGGAACGCTGGGCTGAACTGAACGAAGTGTTCTGTTGGCTTTCTGTGTCGATCTCGAGATCGGACTCGACCATGTCCTCGATAGAAGACAGAGAGGCGTGGTCTAACAGGGCGCTGTCTTCTTGCTCCTGGTTGTGGCTTGCGATCGCGGCACTGTTTTGCTGGATAGGGAAGGTTTCGGTCTCTCCGGCATTACGCCGATCACCATTATTGTTTCTGGTTCACCAGGCAGGACGGGGAGTGACAAGCGACCGGCTTGACGGCCGTGTCTGTTGTTTGCTGGTAGCTGTGTTGCGGCGTGGTTTTGCAGAGTTACCCAGCAGGGGTAACAGAAGCTGTCCTTTGGAGCCCGTGATGGGAAGATTGAGAGCTCCATGCCAAAGTTTTAAAACTTCGCTATTGAGTCCCGAGAGGTCGTCACCTCTGATGGGGATTCTCTTGGTCTGGGACGCACGGCGAGGGCGGTGAGCCATTAAAAAGTACGATAGTTTACTACAAGTACTAACTGCGCTGTACAACAGAACACTAAAGTCAACTCTGAACAGTTTGTTTGAGCTTATATAGCTAGACTAATGTCTACAAAATAGCCAGTAGGAAGAGCTGTACTACAAAACAGCTTGGCATTACACATGAAAAAATATCGCCATGAATAGTACTTAATATTTTTGGCCAATGCCGTGAATCCTTATAAAATACTAAAGGTAACAAAGCTATAATGTTTAAACCCAATATACAATGAGTCTCAGAGTTAAGCGACCTTTGGAGCTTGACTACACAATAGTTTTATTGAGAGCTGTGCCGCCATGAAAGACCTTAAGATACACGCGTCACATTCCATTAACTATATTTTACTTGCGTGACAGTAAAATGACATGAAAATGAAATGATAACATTTGTCCACACAAACTGTTACACTTACACATTCTCACTCTCACTGCTACATGCATCCACATCATCATATTCTGTGATCTTTCTATTTGGCCTGAAAAGGGATAATTATTTCAGACACTCACTATTAACAAACTCTGGTTAGAACTACACAGTCAAACAATAAAACAGTCAATATAACGTATACATATCCAAATACTTACGCCTCTCTGTAAGACACAGTGTAAAACAACACAGTTCTATAATCATCAAAGACTTCATCCCATTCAACTCTCATGCAAACTGATGTACATCTGGGTACATGTACTTCCTGTAGAGTCACATTTATTTTACGAACATTACCTACAGATGATAAAAATGTTTAAAAAAAAATCATTTTCATATGATGTATATTTCAATTAAATAAATGAACAAATAAAGAAGAGTTTAAACTGGACAGAAACTTTCTAGTACCCCTGCCAAACCTCATCCACTCTTGTGCACTCTTTCGAACTTGGACTTAAAAAAAAACAAACAGTGTTTTTCTTCTAGAATTTTCATCCAGCCAAGATATTCACAGTCCACTGTTTAGTGCTCAGATAATACCAAAGCAAACCGTGAAAGAAAGGGAAACCATTTCAGTTTCACTCAGTTTTAATATTGAATAGGACCCACAGAATGCAATTTCTGTGTTGTATGCTGTGTTGCTGAAATTACCTATTTAGCAACATTGTTGGCTTCTTCTTCAGTCAGCTAAAACATGGCATTGACAAAGCAAAATTCTTTTTTTTTTTAACCCTGTCACTTAATTCCTATTTACACTTACATGCCCTGGCATTTCCATTGGTGGTGTCTGAAATATCAATGCTTCTTTTTGAGTCAATTTTATTCCACCTAAGAACATTGTTCACAAGTGGACTAATCTTGCTTGGACACAGGAAAGGATTCAAATGCACCATTATTCCACCCTCGCTGATGGTTAGATTTTGCTGAAATGGCCACATAGCCTCAAGCTTGGGGTTGTCAAGGATAGCCAGCGCATACCTAGACAAAGAGTAAAATGTACTAACCTGTTACACACACTACACAGCAGGCAAACCAGCTGGGAGGAGATTTGCACTTAAATATACTTAGTGTGGATACTTATATAGAGTTTGTCCCTGGTGGAAGTCCAATGAGGCATAAGGTCACAAAGGGTCATGATGCAATACTCCTAAAAATGTGCTGTATGATGGCCATAATAACGGCTGCAAAAGACACTAAGAGAACTTTGAAGGAATTCAGGCAGTAAAGACTGCCACAAAAGCACAGACTATCAATCTAACTATACCTTACAATGGCTGCTAACAGGGTTAACATGCCTAGTGAAGTCCTATTCTTTTGGACCAGTACAAAACAAACCTTTTTTTATACAACAGATGGGTGATCGTATGATCCACCACTACTCTATACGTACCTGTCATTGTACAAAAGTGGTTTAGGTCGTCTAGAATTCCACAGATCTGGCAGATTTATTGGTATTATTTCTTTCAGATTTTTGAGAAAGTTCAAAGATTTGAGAGACGCAGACTCTCGAATGACAATGTAACCTTCCACTTTTTCAATTTGTCCCAAATTCTCATCAAGCCGTGTTCCAATACCTAGTTAAGACAAAGTAGAAAGAAATAATTTCAGTTTAGTCAGTAATATACAATCTGAATAGAGTATAAAGTGCCCCTGTGATAAAAAAATCACTTCCTTTTTTCCTTGAGATTCTGAAAGTGTGTCTGCTTAACACTTGACTGGAAAAACTCTGACCTTTCATTTTTATCCAAAGGCCGTTTACTTTGAGTGTAAGTTTTGGATTTCACGATCCGCCATCACTCACGTTCAAACCTGACCGATTTGACCTCAGAGGGTTGGAACCGGGAAAAGTGACGTCAAAGGCTCACCAGCTTAAAATTTCTGCGTGTGAACGCAGCTTATTATGTATGCAAAGTGCAAGTTTAAAAGTGTGAAAGCCCAAAACTCCCGTGCTCCATATTAATTCTGCAGCGTACACACACATCGCATTCTTAAACTAGTGAGCCTTTGACGTCATTTTCTCCTCGATCCAGCTCTCTCAAGAACTTAAATTTAGTAATGGCGGATCATTAAATAGGAAAGTTCCAGTAAGAATAAACAGGTGCCTCTTTTAAATCAAGGATTAAAACTTGGGTCACTTAGTGTTTAGTTAACATAGTTTTGAAATCCAAAGGAAAAAAATAATTTATTTTTTGTCACAGGGACACTATAAGCATAATTCACTTCTAAGTGTAGTGATACAATAAATTTATTAGTGCTGACTTAAGCAACCATTTCTAGACCTTTTAATATGGGTTTGGGAAAAGAATATCCTGTATGACATCTGGGTTAATCTTTGCTGGAATAAAAAAAAAGATAGTAAAATCCATGCTATTTAAAAGAAAATGCAATGTTGAGAAGTACCTCTAATTGGAATAATTGAATGACTTGGTGCAAGACTGACCTAAGTGACTTTTCAGGTAAAAGTGTTTTGTCTGAATTTTTGCATGTGCTTTTCAGTTTAGTAGTAAAACTTGCTTTTGTTCCACTTCGTTGTGTCCATTGCGCATGCTTCAATATTTTGTCCTTGTTTTTCTCAGAAACAAGGTACACACCAGCCAAAAAAAAGGGGATTGTTTTACTTCTCAATTGAAAAGCACACACAAAAATTCAGGCACTTTTGAAGGGAAAAAAATTCACCCCAAAAAATCACTTAGGTCAGTTTTGCACCAAGCCATTCAATT
This sequence comes from Catalaphyllia jardinei, assembly GCA_022496165.2. Taxonomy (NCBI): domain Eukaryota; kingdom Metazoa; phylum Cnidaria; class Anthozoa; order Scleractinia; family Caryophylliidae; genus Catalaphyllia; species Catalaphyllia jardinei. Next base: position 14,236,985 of record CM042748.1, read on the forward strand.
ATTATTATTGTTGTTGTTGTTGTTGACTGTAGCATGGGACAGTTTAAAAAGTTAAGGGAAAATGTGGAACTTAATTAACAAACCTGAGCCACCGCTTCCTCTTATGTTAATGATTAAGTTTCCCTTGATTTCTGTGCAGCCTTTGTACTTAGTCAGGGATGCTACTGAATCAATGGGTACCTCAGGACTCGTGACTCGTGCAGTCTCACAAACTATACAGCAACAAAAAAATCATTGTACAGGACATTCTTTAGCTTCTCAAATATGTGAAAAAAACTAACTATTTGTGATCAGATTTCCACCTCAATGTTAAAGGCGATAATGAATCTTGTCTTTAAAGGCCATAACTGTAGAATCATCCAGATGAATGTCTTGGATTATAAAGGATTGAAGAGCAAATCAGTAGACAAAAACAAATTAGAGGTTTCAAGGACTACGAAACCTCTGACAATGCACACAATGCATGCCAGTCTACAGAGAGTCTTTAAGGTGGCTCAGCACTTTCCAAGACTTAGATTTTGATGGGCCATTATAACCACTCTTTATCTGCCGATGCTACAATCATGGTATCAAAAACCTGCCCAATCATTGGTGAACATGTTGTTATCATTCCTATGACACAATACACCACCAAAGCAACAGTATAACCTGCTAAAAACACAGTCAAATTTTATCTTACAAGGGGGGTATCATCCTTCACACAGTCCCCTTGTACCCTTGTACAATATACCTGTTATCACCTTTCTCAGTTGGCTAAACAATAACCCATATCATCATCCACAGTGGGTGGTAATTAGTGATATTAGGAGGCCTCTTTATCCAATATATCATCAAGTTGAGGTAAACATACCTCTTGGACACTTTTCTACCTTGCACCTGACACACTTTGATGACGGCTCAAAGGAAGAAAAACCAGGTTCCTTGACCTTTTTGTAGCCAGCAGGACAATCCTTCACACACTTCTTACTTTTGCCAGGAATTTCAAGTGTCAAATATCCACCAGGACACTTGGACACACATTTAAATCCATCAATCTAAAAACAAAATGTCCACGCTGGTAAGAAATTTGCTTATTGTTAAAAGTATTTTAAAAGCTTGCTATCATTAACAAATAATAAATTAAAGACGATTATTATTTTGATATACTGTGAATCCTTGAATTAGGGCCTCCCCTCAAATAAGCAATCCTCCTATCATCCAAAAATTAAAATAAGCATCTCCCCTCAAATAAGTGCCTCCTCCCCATTGCCAACTCCCCTCCCAAGCCTTCAGTAAGAGCACTGAGACAACAAAGGATCCATACCCCCCCCCCACAGAAGGCATTGGAAATTCTAGGGGGTGGGGGGTTCAAAGGCCCAGAAATTTCTGGAGGGG
>CM042748.1:14243358-14263358 GCA_022496165.2 Catalaphyllia jardinei
AGTGCCCTTAGTTGGCACTATGTTTAGTTTTATCGTATTTGGCTTATCGACAGGTCAAAAAATATTTACTAAATTGTTGCAAACTTTAAAGCAAGGGATCCTTTTTAAAAAAAATGCTACTCAATAAAATATCACAGGGCATCTGACAGGATCCGGTGGTGCGGATCCGCATAATTCACCTACTTCCGCATCCTCCGCATCCTTAGAGCATTTTTCCGCATAAAACTGGAAAAGTGCTACATACAAGCCAGAAAGCAAATGCTTGCCATCCTCAGAGACAAAAATAGCGAAGAGACTGATCATTTTGAAAAAGTTATTCACCCAAAACAGTGACAAAAAGACACCTTTTAGTTCGTAAACAATTTCAATTAAACCTCCAGGCGTTCCATAGTCTTTTGAGGAGCCTGGGTTTTAGTTTGGGACTTCCGGTGTCCAGTTTCCCTCGTCCAATTTTATGCCTGGTTACTAAGCTTCAGAGAAACTCACCTACACAACTATGAACTACAAAAACTGCATTGAACCAGAAAATATGTGTCCATGAATGGCAACAAAAGGTCAAACATGTCATAAAGGACTAAAATTCTCGGGAAGACGTTAAAGTTTATTTTACACATCGAAGAAAGCCAAGGGAACAGTTTTAATAATTTGATAAATTTCCGCATAATCGGGCATCTTTTCGGCATAATTGTCACTTTCGTCCGCATAATTTTGCCAAAAATTTCCACATAATTTTCTATTTTTTTCTGCACCCTATCAGCTGGCCTGATATCACAAGATATCCTGTGCATCCCCAAGGAATGTGAAGCAACTAGAAAATTTCCAAACTCATGTCCCCATGGAAGGTCATTGGAACTTATGAGGGGTGGCAGGAAGGACTGAAAGCCAAGAATTAAACTGGAATTTCCAGAGGGTTGGAAGATTCATACCAAAATGTTCTGTGCCAGGAAGGGTCTGTATATTTCCTGGAACAACAGAATCCTGGTTCATGCAGTCCCTAGAATCTTGAATTCAAGCAATGCAAATTTTGGCAAAATCTTCCCTAACACATAGACAACAAAATATTAGCATTTCTCCTCTGAAGATGTGAAAAACAACAGTTTTAAACACGATGTTGAGAGCTAACATTTAGAACTTGTTTATACTTTCAACTTTCATGAACTCAAACTTCACGTGTTACAATATTATTGTAAACTCTGTACCATCCACATGTACATAAAGCAGTTCATTTTCAGTTCATATCCAACAGTGAACAGCGGAAGGTCAGAACATGATTATGTAAAGTTGATGTCTGATAAGATAGGACAGATTTAAGTTAACAAGGATCAACACAAGGAAGTGTTGTAAAGAGAAAAAATCTACTGTTGTTTAAATGCACAAAATTCAGATTTTAAATATATGAGCTTTTAGTCAACCCTAAAACATTAAGTTAATCACAAAAATTATCATTTGATGTTTACAATGAAAACATTAAATATCTGCTTGCCAATACAAATGAAATCCAATATCATTTCATGAAGTTCCACAATAGCAAATTAACAAACTATTCAAAAACATTTTTGTTGAAATATTTTTAGTTTACAATATTTAAGCCACCATTTCTTGAGGGGCAATAAGCAATGTTCTGCATCATCAGACAGTCAATCAATACTAAAAAAATTAAGAATGATTTGTTTGTTAAATGCAAAGCTAATATTGCACACAGCATAGCAAACTTGTCATGCTAACACCCCCCTTGAACTCCTGTCCACATTTGTCAGTGCAATGAAAATCATGTACTCTTACGAAAAGACATCCTGAACACAGTATACCACAACTTAGAATCATGCAAATGTGTGATCAACAGGCTGTCTGTGTTGCCATAGTAGTTAATGCATGAAGAATTCAGCCACGATAAACAATATCACTATTTGACTTAATGTACCTCAAGCTCTTCAATTATCATGAAGAGTATTCAATGATTGACTTTCTCTTAATGAGACGACTAATTGATTGATATAACTATTTCAGATGACATGCAACAGTCTTATCCTACAGCTCAACTGCGCAACACCTAAAACTCTATGAACGTTTTAAAAAAACAAACTTTCTTGATCAAAATTATAAATTAACACCTATTCTTTCCCGAAATGAGTAAATTATATAATCTGCAACGGATGCTGTGTAGCTTGAGAGAACATTGTCCCACTGAACTTTTTTTGTCCAGACACAGCCCATTGGCTGTTAAACATTGAATAATCCCAACTCTTGCATTTTTAGTGACCCAACACCATGCAAGCTGGAATGATGCCCGAAAATATCAAATTAAGGCTAAACAATTTGTTCATGACATATTCTTACAGTGCGGATCTAGGGCAGGGTCCCCTTCCCCCCCTATTTTAGGGAAAAAAATTTTAAAAAAACGCAGAAGGAAGAAAAGCCCATCCCCTCTTACCTCAATCAAGGTCTGGATCAGCCACTGCCTTATGTACCCAAAGTAAAATCAAAGTCTTGGAAACTGGCATTTACAATAACAAGAATTACAGGATGAAAGCTGTTCTATATATATTTTCTCAGTTTGAATAATTAGCATATTTTTGTATGACTGCTCTTACAGTTTTAGTCAATCTCAGCCCAAATGTTCAAATTCTAAAGAGAGTCTTGTTACATAGAGAAAACAATATCACGCTTACACAGGTCCCAAGGAAAAAAATTCCCAGTCATCGTCATCATCATTTTATCATCATTTTATTTACATAATAATTCAAATTTAACAAATTTATAAAAAAGCATGAAAGTGCATGAAAAATGAAAACAATAATGCCTAAACCAAATTTCCCTCTTCCATACCTCCTCAAGAGTCAACTAGTCCACCCCTAACTATGAATTTAGAGTTCCTTGATATGAAAAAAGCTAAGATATAATGTTCAGAAATTCCTTCTTATAATGAACATAAATTCTTTTTCCAGCCCCAAACCACATTGAAAGTCCATGGAACTTAAACAGCTTTTTGAGACCAATCCACATCAAAGCTTTAACACAGGAGTAAATAAACAACCCACCCCTGGATTCACAAGGTGGGGACTCAGGGATAAGCTAGAAATTATTTCCAGCTCACCCCTGAGTCATCCAAGTCTCCAATTGGTGTGGTGTCAACATTTTTGCAAGTATAGCATGACATATAGTTTTCTCAGCAACTGAGAAAATGTTCATTTCCAGAGAAAACGAATAAATGTTCACTACAATCTTGCTTATGACCCATAAATAATGTTATGACAGACACATGGTATTCTGCTTCTACATTAATATCACACTTGTATCAACAGTAAAAATCAATTGACATAAATTTCCAAATGAATTTAATTTTAAAACCACTTTATATGGCAAATAACATGTCATTGATTTTCTATGTCAAGTAATTTAATTGAATTACGGTCATTGGGCCCCAAGTCCATTTCGTCCCAAGTCGTTTCGCCCCATCTTGAATTCATTTCGCCCCAACTTGAAGTTGTTTTGCCCCGACCAAAAGTTAGTTCACCCGAAGTTTTTTAATACAATTTTGAAAGCAGTAAATAGTTTACTTGAACTAAAGCACTGTTGAGACCTTATTTACTCTACAGGTAATATTAAGTTTTCAAATACAATCAACCATCGATCAATCAACGCGCTTTGCTCAGTTGACTTTGTTGCTATGTGAGTGCAACAACACTTCTGATCTACGCGCATAATTAAACAAATACATTTAGAGTTAATGGTTCTTTAACCACGCCGCAAATATTTAATAAAAAGGTTTAAATGGCTTTGATAATGTACAGGTAAAAGCCATGGAAGGTTTAATAAGTTTTACAAATACGATTGGCCATCAATCAACCGGCGCATTATCAACGTACATGGCGTGGGCGGAAAAGAGAGTTTGGGAAGAGTGACATGAATAATTTAAAACGCCACCAACAAACTTATCTTACAAAGGTGACATTCTATTCCTCTGGTAATTTGTAAATATATTACAAATACCTTTAAACGAAGCGACTTTAGGGTCGGGGCGAAACAACTTTAAGTTGGGGCGAAACGACTTTGAGTTGGGATGAAACAATTTTCAGTTGAGGTGAAACGACCTGGGGAGAAACGGACTTGGGGCGAAACGACCTGTTTCCATTTAATTAAGCAACAGAGCACTTTTTCTGTGTTTACATAACCTCATCTAAACACCAGGAGGGTTGGGAATATTTGAGACAGTTATGCATATGTCGAGGGTTTGCATACCTTTCGAGAATTCTCCCAACCCTCCTAGTGTTAAGATGAGCCTCTGTAAACGCAGAAAGTGCTCTATTGCTTTTATAAAATAATTCTTAAAAAATATACACGTGAATCTGAAATGTCACAACTGTGTTTACGTACTCTCATCTAAACACACCTACCGACCAATGAGAGCGCACGTAGTGGCTCAGGTATTTTATAACTACTAATTGTCACTGAAGACTTTGAGGCAAGCAATGCCCTACCTTGTAACTACTATGTTGTAAAATGTCATGGCTTCATATAAAGATATTTTATGAAGAACATGTCCACATATATTTCCCCAAATGCAAACTAAACCTAACAAAACACTGTCAGTAGTAACTTCGCGATAGAAATAGACATGGTAATTTCAGAGAACCGCAAAAAATCCTTCACCCCAACAATGCCAATTTATACTGAATAATTCAACCCAAAACCATGCCTTTCATTTAAATGTGTCGGTAATTGAGAATGTAACGTGAACGATTGTAATTGATATTAGTCTACGCTATATAGGCTTAAGTGTAACTTTATACATGAATTCTAATAAGCGGAAAGATCGAAGATATCAGGAGGCAGAGTATTCTTCAACTCTTGAGTATTATTTTCACTGCAATCTGCCGGCCTTAAACTACTACAGATTATAATAAAACGTTTCTACTTACACCGCTGGCAATCGTGGTTTTGGTGATCCCCCGGAGCCCAGCAGTGTTGATTTGTTAAACTGCCATGACCTGGTGGTGGGGTGCATTTCTTCTGCTCACCCGTAACTTGGAAGCACACATCGTAGCAGTCATTATTGTTAGAATTTAAAACCAGAGAGTATTCATTCTCTGTGACATTCCTCATGATGGATTTCCATCGAATCGTCTTCACGTAGCATAAATTGATGTTTTTCTCGATACGTACGCCACCATCCAGAATGGTTGTTAGCGAAGGAAGGTTCACTTCCTCGAGTCCGTCATTCTCGTAGATGACAAGAGAATAACCCAGAAACAACTCTCTCCCTCGAATCACGCCAAGTTTAGGGAAAATCTCTTTTAAACTACGCTTTCCGTAAACCAAGGAAACGAGCAAATGGCCGGTGATTTCTGTAAGCTTGGGAAATCGTAATTGCTTCATAACAGTATCTTTCGCTCTCCTCACGATCTGAATTTGAACGCTGCCCTCGTATGTTGTGCAATTTTCCAGTTCTTTACAACCCTCGCATTTGTCGTTATTTATTTTCAATATCAAAGACGGTGGTTTCCTTCCCAAAGGATCAAGGCCTTTTTTGCAAACTGCAGATAAAAAGGAATAAGATACCAAACAAATGCAATTGACATTACATTTATAGAAATTTAATCAATCGAACTGACAACCTTGTTGTGGCTTCTTGTAGCTTCCGCGCGTGCAGATGTCAAATTCAACTATATACTTACGTTTGAAGTTGAGATCTTCTCCATTGTTGAAACCACAGCATAACATAAACAGAAAGGTGAAAGGAACGTCCTTTCTCATGATTTACAAGGTGAAGACTGCACGATTCAGAGTCCTACATGCCACTCGTTCGTACACAAGTTTTGCTGAGGAGCATGATCCCACACTTGAACCTCGCTAATATGAAAATACCGTAGTATCTAGCTATTTCCGACTTGCCTTTCAAACAGAAATCAGTCTTCAAGGATAATTTCGGCGAATTTCACTTCACAATAGCCCAGGCCCTGATTGTTAAGAAGAAACTTTCAAGGTTGGACTACACACAGGAAATTCGATGCAAATATACATGTAACCCATGGCTCGGTCTGTAGCTACGTCACGATGACCTCATATCCTCTCCAAATAGTAACTGTCAGTCACTAAATATCCAAAGATAATTTTTACTCCACATGCAATTTTGCTTTCTTTATCTTTCAGCCCTAAAAGCTTTTTTAAAAAATCTATGTTTAAAAGTGCCATAATCACGAACTAAAACGCTGACTGAATTTTTTTTTTGTATATTCGACATCCACCAATGATGGCAATATTCCAGAATTTTGATTAGCTTTTTTGCGGCACTTTGTCATACTCAAGGCCAATATAACCTCAGTAACTAAATAGACAAATGAAAAAAGCAAACAACAGTCCATCTTCCTGAGGTTATTTGATTTTAGGCCTGCTCCAAACTCGATGAAAAGCACGGTTGGACATTTTTAACCCCATCTTAGCCTTAGTGCTATCAGAGCTGTGGTTTGCTTTTTATTTCTGTTGTTTGGCCTTTTTGCCTTCAGGCAATTATTTCATATTAAACGGACATCTCACAATCTCGCACACAATTGTAGCCTGCGGGCTTAAGTTTTCAGGTTTACTGCAACTTCTTCAAGTAGAGAAGCTCGCCGTTCAACAGAGGTAATACCCCAAGCAAGCACGTTTATGCTAAACAAACTGCCATTCATTTGAGAGGCCGAGTATGTGAGACAGTTTGTAAAAAGCTATTTATTAAAAATAAAAACAAATTGTTGCTGTGTAACACTTTGAACAGCTGTCGTGAATTGCATTCGTCGATAAAGTTTACAAAAAGTGCTTATGTTTCGTTCTTGGCAGCCGAGACGTTTCGGGAAAAACCTCTTCACGCGCGCCTCATAGACGCACGTGAACAATAACGTTTGTTGGCAAACTGAAAAACTATATTGCATATGCTATAAACCCAGTAGACGATGGTTCTCCTCTCGTGCTTTCTAAATGTTTCTCCGGCGCTTTCTCAAAACGTACTTAATTTTATTTTCGCGGACATAATGATAATATTGAAACACACACCCTTGGCCTCTGAAATCGTTAAACTGAACGGATCGAGAACGGAAATCTTGACACCTCGGGAGAGGGAAGTGTAGGGTGAAAGTGGCATCTGTCTTTGTGCTCAGACTGCTGTGTACAAAACCATAATACCGTGACGGTTAAGGGTTTTATCGGTTTTATAATAATCATTTCATAATCCACATGCAGTTTTTTCTTTGTGATTAGTTATATTTTCCATACTTCTCTTATGAATTGCATTTAAAAACAGTTCAAGAGGGTTTGCTAAATATAGCCGGATTTACTTTAGGGACGCTATTACGACCCAGGTTACATGAAAACTCGCACGGGGTTGGCCGCTTTTCTCGATGTTTGTTTTTGTAACAAAACTAACTTTGAATTTAGTTATTGACTTTTAAGACTCGTTGGGACCCAGAGCTAGGGCAAGATGATTGGATATTGGCCTCGTTGGATCTATGGACGAATTTGGAACTGGCTTGTCTGGACTCACTCAAATGATTTCTGGTCGTTCAGAACTGAAGCTATTTCTGCTCTTTGATAGAATTCATAAGTGTGGGAACTCTACACTGAGATATTGTACCCTCCCCCCCCCCCCAAGAAAAAAAAGAACAAGTTTCCTGAGAAGGGAATTTCTGTCTCGCAGGGTAACCTCGTTTCAGACTAAAGAATTGGAATGTAAATCCACTGTAACTTAAACAGGAAATGGACTTTTAGGTACTTTCGGGCTTTTTCCGTTCGTGCCTCACGATAAAAGAAACGATTTTAGTTTGTGTAGTGTCCCAAGCCGGTGCTGGGGGCAATGGCGTTGTATTACAGTTTATCCAATTAAATACTGTGGCCTGCTATGACAACTTGCCGGCCTAACTGACCATGTCAGCAAACATGTACCATGTTTCTTTTGAGTTTTAAGTACAAATCTATTAGTGTTTTATCACGAATGCTGTTTTCTGATCGGCTACGCTACTCACTATCTATTCTGTGATAGGTATTGAGTAGCGTAGCAGTGTGCCCTTGTTAACAGAACGGCGGCCGCTTCTTGGCATTTTTGAAGTGTCTGTGAAATGATGATTTAGATAAAGTTTTGAACGACTGGAACGACTTGTAGATTTATACTAAAATAATTATATTATTCGTTCTCAATTTCTGTGCGTGATGGTTGACTCGGGCCAATCACAATGCAGGAATTGATTCATCTTGCCCGCTCAAGGAGCTAGCCATATAATTAACAATTAGACCCGTAGCTCGAAAGGGCCAAGGGTCAATAGGCCATGCGGCAAAGCCGAATGGGCTATTAACCCGTGGCCCTTGAGGGCGAAGGATCTAATTGTTTTATTGTCACCCAACTAGTCAGACAGAAAAGGCAAAAACAAAGTTAGCAAATTCAAGTTTAAGAAATATTTATTTGGGGGAAAAACGAAAGAAAACCCGGCGAATTTCGTTACTCGATGACTATTACTATTAGACCCCTAGTAGCGTAGCCAATCAAAATGCAGGATTTGCATTAGTCCAATAGTTGGGTGATACTAATAAATCAATATAAAGATCGATTCGAGGCTTTCGAGTAATTTTGTCTCTCAATTCCCAAAAGAGACTTGGATATAAAGAAAACACCACCAAATAAAGAAATTTGTCGTGAAGCCTCGGAGCCATGTTACAATATTGATTTTTAAAATAACGGAGCTACTACACACACTCTCATTGGTCGATAGGTGTGTTTAGATGAGAGGATAAAAACACGGTTGTTTTAGATTCGCGCGTATTTTTGAGAACTATTTTATGAAAACAATAGAAGCTAATAGAGCACTTTTTCCATGTTTGGAGAGGGGTTCGGAGAATTTTCGAAAGTTACGCAAACTGTCACGAATTCTCCCAACCCTCCTCGTGTTTAGATGTGGCTAACAGTAAACACGGAGAAAGTGGGGGTGGGGTACTCCCTATAATGGCCTATACGGGGAGGCTCCGGCCGAAAGGAGTACCTTTTTCAGGCTTCAGGTATATAAAAGGATAGGGATTTCACAAGTTGAGGTATATAAAAGGGTAGGGAAATCGGTTATTTAGGTATTTAAAAGGGCCTTTAATTATAATATTTCGAATAGACGCCCCTTATGGCTGTATCAGTTTTATTTAGTAAGTACTACCAGGGGCCCTCCTGGCACTACATGAAAATGAGAGCAAGACTTCCTAAAGTAGATGTGTGAGAGGGGTACCTTTTTCAATAAAAGGTATATAAAAGGGGTACCTTTTCTGCCAAAATGGTATATAAAAGGGTAAGGGGTTTGACCTCGGGGCGGAGCCTCCCTGTAAGTATCCCCCCCGGAAGGGACACCACAAACAGTGGAACCATTAACATAAGTTCTTTGCTTACGATCAGTCAGATATGATTGAAACCTTTTTAAGCTTATGGAGTCAACCCCATAGAAATTGAACTTTCTAAGGGCCCAATTACATGCCGAATTTCAGCCCGGGCTGTAATTTCAGCCCGGCTTCTTAAACAAATCCTCTTAAGATCAAATTGTCGATTATAGGGAGAGGGATTTAGCCCCGGCGCAATTCAGCCCGGGCTGAAAATCTGAAAAAATCTCATGTAATCAAAACCGAATTTCAGCCCGGGCTGAAAAACAGGAAGCAATATGGCTACCGCTAGGAAGCAGAAGCGATTTCAGTGGAAGTAAGGCGATAAAAGAGAGAATCGTATTCATTGTCTCTCTAATTTCAAAGTTCAGATAGAGTATGAGAACATCGACTTCAATGCAGATAATGTTAAACAGTACGACGCGTGGTCAGGAAAGCCATGAATTCGGCAAACTTGAAGATATCTTCTCTTTCTTTAAAAATACGTCTTTCTAGCTCAGAGACAGGTTTCGCTTTAGTTCCATCATCTTGTAGGCTCTTACCATTCAAAAAATTGAAAATTGAGCGCCGCCAAAAGACCAAATAATTGCGAGGGACGCAATGCGCCTATTTTTGCGATTAGAGTTCTCGGCACCCTGATTTTGATTCTCCTGAGACTCTTCGCGCGCAATTTCATATTTGGCGCCAAGGCTTATAATTTCAGCCCGGGCTGAATTTCGTCCTGTAATCACAACAAAATTTCAGCCCGGGCTGAAATTCGCCATGTTATCAGGCCTCAAGTAGTATTTCGTGATCAACAGTATCGAAAGCTTTTTTAAGATCGAGAAAAAGAACTCCATTTAGTAAGTCATTATCCATATTAGAAAACTAATCATTGGTCATATCTAGAAGGGCAGTCAAAGTGGAATGACAAGGTCGAAAACCCGACTGAGCATCTTCTTCTTCCCTTTGAAGGTCATCTTGTGGTGGGAAAAGTACAAGGATAGCTTGTCCGCCGTCAAGGACGACAGCTTATCGGAGTTGTACAGTCCAACCCAGTCTATGTCATTGTACTCCCGTTTCAGGCGTTCCATTCGCTCCCTTTCAGTCTCCTCTTTCTATTTCTCCTCACGCATTTTTATCTGGGCAAGGTGCTCAACATACTCTGCTACAAGGTTTTGCACTTCAGTTCAAGAGATATAATGAAAGTTTGGTAGCTTGCCATAGTTGGGATATGGTCGTCGAGTTGGACGTGGAGCGCTGGTAGTCTTATCCTTATCGTAAAATTTACATAGTTGGCCATTTCTCTCTTTACATGCGGTTATCTGAGCAACACTTTCGGTCAGTTACGTTATTTTCACTTCCGGGTATTCTTGTCCGGAGGAGGTGGAAGGAGGGTCAGATGCTTTTAAACAAAATTGCCCTATATTTCGGTTTGCAATACAAACCTTCCTCAGGGGCTGAGTAGAAAAGAAAAATATGTGAAAAGAAAATAGAATGTAAAAAGTTCCGCCTTCAATACATCGGAGAGACCAAGCGTCAACTCAATGAACGCTTTGGGGAACAACCAAGAACTTAGCACAACTACACCAGTATCACTACACTTTAACCAAGCCGGCCAACGACGTCCGCCTCATCCCAATTGAACTCATACGCTGCCAACGTGGCTCAGTAAGAAAGGCTCCGGAGGCTCATGTAATAAACAAAGCCAAAACATTACATCCGTTTGGCATAAACAACAACAACAATCTTTATTCGTGCTCAGAAAATTACATAATATAGACTTGAAACAAGAAAGTAAAAAAAAATTTACAAAGGAAAAGGGGGCACAGACACTTAGGAATAGCTAAGCTAATCGAGCTAAGTGGCTGGGCCAAGCGGAAAGAATTTTGCATGTACCCTTACTAACATAGAACAGAAGAGATGAAGCACGCCAGTGACATATCTGACACTTATTTTAATTTACTCATAGGCTACCAATCATTCTGATTGTCACGTATTTTTATTTAAATTTTTATTTGTAACGGTTTACTTTTCACATGTTTTTTTTCTACTCAGCTTCTGAGGAAGGTTTGTATTACAAACCGAAATATAGGGCAATTTTGTTTAAAATAATTTAGTCCTTTAGTCCGTTTCATTTCATTTTTAATTCCATCAGATGCTTTTGTTTGGGTATTTGTGAAGAGTCATGCGTTAATCCAATCTGGGAAGTGGGAGGGCCACGACTTTTTTCGCAAAAAATTTCTAAAATACTCCAGCCCACCCCCCTCCCCCACCCCAATTATTTCCCGTAGCTCGAGGAAAAACGTCTCGCGCCATTCTCCTCACGTTTTAAATCATGGCGGAAGGTTTGTGAGCTTTGTTATGTCTGAATGTGAAGGCTCTTCCAATGTCTCTGAGGTCTCTTCAGATAACCTGATACTTGTTCAAGAAGTCTTTGGTGAGTGCTTGCTTGTTTCTACTGCAACTCGTGCTTGAAAACTGAACGAAGATGGGACGTTATTAAAAAACCAATTCGCCACCACTGGGGTTACTACTTGCTCCGCGACGTTGCAGAATTTATGGTCTGTTGGACACACTCCAGATCTATTAACACCTAGCCAGGTTTTCTAGCCATATATTGTATGGAGTGTAGACCAAATTCGAATGAATGCATTCTCCGTCACTTGAAAAGTTCAAGTGTAGGTGAACTGAGGCAACAAAATATAAAAGTGTAGCTAATTAGAATAATGTTGATAATTTGCAGCGTCATGAGATTTCCAAATATCATGTTGATATTGTGCCCAAATTTGTGTTTCCAGCGACCAAAACTGCTGGCTTAACTGCAGAATAGCCTGTCACTTGAGTTAATTCATTCATGCATATTCTTGTTCTTAAAAATATGTACGCAAGTAGAATCAAGAACAATAGTGTCAGGGTATTCAGCAGTTGCTCCAGATAAGAAACAGACTCTGATATCTATCAGTCTGATTGAAACTTAAATTACAACTGTTTGAAACCTGAATAAAAATATTACAATATTCAGAGAAGAAGCCACATCAGCCTCAGCTGGTCTTCATGCAGGTCCTCAGTATCCTGGTCAAATTGGAATAATGGAAATGTTGTTTTTTGTGGAGGGTGGAAATTGTCCCAAGCATTCTTTTTACATGTACATCATTTAAAAAGGAAAATGATGAACTTTTGCACAAGTGTCATTTTAAAAACAATACAAAACTTTCTAAGATTTTTTTAGCCTGGCACAATGTTCCAAAGAGTGATGCTGTCTTTTGATGTCCTCTAGCTTAACCATGACTACTGGGCAACTATTTCAACTATTTCCTCTCCCATAAGGAGTAAAATGTCCCACCTGAATATCAACCACAAGTGTAAAATTCCCACCCTCTGAGGCAAGTCAACTAGTCTTATACACTGGATACCAGTATGTCAGAGGGATATCGATGTTCACATTTAATTGACAGTTACTTATTTACAGATATTAAGAAATTTTTTGAACCCACAAAATTGCACTTGATATGCAACTTCACTTAGTAGAATTCAAAATAAATGATACATGATGCTTATAACTCAAGATTGATTTGACAATAACCAGCATCACTTTATATTTCTTCCTTATATATGCTTTTTAAACTTTCTTTTCTTATTTCATAGATATCATAAAGGACATTAAGGTAAGTGGATATCAGGATAAACAACTTTTCATCTGTTATATTGCCAAGAAAGACTATGAATAATAAAACAAATGCAGCTGTAAGAAGTGAAACTGTCATGAAAAAAAACACTTAAAATGGGAAAGTTGGTTGAAATGATCATAAAATGATCAGGATAACATGATCAAACCAGGCATTTTAAGTACAAAGCGTTTGACGTGTTGTTAAATTGTCCTTTTTTGTGCCAATTTTTTTGTACCCATCATAAGCTTGTGCACAAATGTACAAAACCCCAAATCGTTTTCATCATATTTGATGGAGGTAAGAAAAAGAGGGCTGGTCCAAGGCTAGTTATTTTGTTGACAAGGAATGTGTTTATCAACTGTTAGGTTTCTTGTTGAGATCATTTTGTCTGTTTCTTGTTTTAGGACCCAGAATTTCCACAAACATTAGAAGAACTCCATGTTATTGAAGAGGATTTTATCAAGATTGATCCCATAGGAAAAGATGAATATAATATAAAGATAGAATTCAAACCCACTGTTCCTCACTGCTCTCTTGCAACACTCATAGGTGAGTCAGTTAAATGTGTAGTAGTTTTATCCTTTATTTTTGCTTTTGTGTAGCCATTTGGTTTTTTTTTTGGGAGGGGGGGCAGGGGTAAATGATTCTTTTTGGGTAAAAACCTGAACTGTGACTGGAAAAGTCAGCTAATTTGACTGGCTTATGAATGTAACCTCCTCCTTGACTAATTCTACCTTAGAAATGGACAGATAAATTTCCTTAGAGTTAGTGTTGCATGTAAGCTTCTGTTGAGGAAAAGGTTGTTGTTCATCATGGTAGATGCAATTATTATAATGTGCAGTATGATTTGTCTCATGATGTATTCACTTGGGATGTAGATCAGGGCCCGGTTGTTTAAAACCGCAATTAAACTAATCGCTGATTAAGCCTAATCGTCGATTAAATTTGCTAATCGTGGGTTAGTTAATTGGGGTTAAAAAAGGGTTGTATAAAGGGAGATTAGTCGGCCGATATTCAACGCTTGTTTGAGGAATATTTTTGCCCGCCTGGTAGGAGATTTGGTATCATTAAGCCTTTGACCCTTGATGAGTCACCAGCATGCCTCAAAGAACCGAGGTGTGTTTTTGTTCCGAGATTATGGCTTGACTTAGCCATTGATCGAGGAGCAAGTGAGCCAGGCGGTAGAGTCTAGAAACGCTTCTTCTTCCAAAGCAAAGCATTTGTCGTGGGCTTAGGGCTCATTTGCTAAACTTCGGCGTGTGTCAGTTTTGGAAATTAGAACTGCTTTCTAGACTCTTATTATTTCCTTGAAATCAGCCATGTAGCATCCTTCGCTGCCAAAATTTCTGGGATATCCCATAATAATCTTTCATATGTAAAACAAGCGTGTGCGAGTTGGTGTGACTTATTACGTGACTCAAACACGGCCGGGAACTGGTGAGAAAGGCGGCCAGGCAGCAAAGTCCTTGAATTTGACGTGTGTTAGGTGAAAAGTTAATTTAAACAGATTCAAAGCCGTTTCTACGGGCCAAAAAGAACGCAGGTCGGTTAAATTGGCAAGCAAGCGTTCCCTGAGTGTGTATGGTGGATTTCCAAGCAGATGATTACTTTGAATTGTGATAGGATTGAGCCTGCCACAAAGAAAAAAAGACAAAGAACGCCTGATCGCAGGTTAGGAAGAAAACTTCAGCTCAAATGTAAGCTTTGCTTTGTATTTCAGCATTCCTTTGCTGATAAATTTTCCGTTTCATGCGCTTTTTTTCAGCATGAGCAGCGTGTTAGCTTAAGGTTTCCTTTTCTGTGTTGTCAAAAATAATCATTTCATGGAACGAGCAGTTTTGTACAAAAAAAATAGTTTCTCCTAGAAACATTTTATAAATCACTGACAGCCAATTTGCAAAATGTTTAACCTCTCTCTCTAGGCACTACTCTTTGGCTTGATTTAGGTATCGATTCGTGCAATAGATTTTCTAAGTCGAGATTGTTGTCCTTGGCCTAACACTGCGCTAACCCTAACGTATCCTGACTGCTTAACTCAAACCTAATCCGAAGTGCTAACCCTAAAAGGTGGATTTCCACTGTCGCATAATTTTTACGTGCGTATGGACGTAAACTTTAACTGGCTTTACGTGCGTAAATAAAATAGAGACGATGTATGCAAGGTCGGACGTAAACGTAAAAGTTGAGTGAGGTTCAACTTTTACGTTTATGCGCGGCTTTTCACACATCGTCTCTATTTTATTTACACACGTAAAGCCAGTTATAGTTTACGTCCGTACATATGTAAAAATTACATGGCAGTGGAAATCCACCTTAACACGAAGTGCTAGCGCTAACCCTAAATAATAACCCTAACCCAGAGCGCTAGCCTCAACCCGAAACCCTGACCCCAAATACTAACCCCTGACCTTGTTCTGTAAACCTCACCTTCAATGCTAACCCCAGTTTCGAGCGGTAACCCTAACCCCAAAACTGGGAACTCTTAACCCTAGGAGTTAAAGTCAGCATTTTAAAAAACTTAAAACAAAAACAACGCTAATAGTATTGTGTAACAAAGCAGTTCCAAAAGATGCGGACTGTGACATGCAAATGTTTTAGCATACTTTATTTCTGTAATACGCAACAGAAACGAGGGGAAATAAGTGCGAGGCTGTTTTCTACAGGTAAAAACAAATCAGCATGCAAAGTTTGGAGCTGTTTTGGCCATTTTCAATTTTAGCAAAAAATCTATGGGACGTGCTTGCCCGCAGCCTTTCAATTTATTTTGCGCCAATTTTCGTCATCTCTCTCTCTCTCGTTGCTTTTTTAATATGGTTTTCCCAGCGAAAAAAGTGCGCATAGCAAACTTTTTGCCTGTAGAACTTCCCGATTTAACCAGAAAAAATTGATGAAAACATGGACATTTTGCAAAGCAAATGTACAACACTATAACGAATGCCAAGAAGAACAAGATCTGGAAAGTGTCTAACGGAACCGTAAACGCTGTTGACATAACCGCGAGAACATAAGGGAATTAAAGTAACCACAAAGGTGATGCCGAGGACGACTATGATTAAAAACCTTAAGTGATATACTTTGTTTATAACTTACAAAATTATCTAGGAACTAAATTTGGAACACAGCACTAAATTTGAAACGGAATTTTAAAATTTAATCTTTGTGGATCATGTTCTCCAGACAACCCAGAATTTGGTCATTTCACGTTGTTGCAGAGGGCGACAAAGAAATGTACAAAGAATTATAGCGCACATGCACGGCCATTGTTTTGCTCATCGGTGAATCTTTTGCTCAGCGACTGTTCCTGTTGCCGTTGTCGTTCGCTTAAACTCCCTAATGATAACACAAGACGTAAGTGGAAAAAAGAGAGAGCCTCTATTTACATTTTAAAAAAACTTTGCCTGAACTGTCTTTGCTTCTTTTCCAATTCAACACAACCATACAACAAGTCAGCCATTTTATGCTATTTTGCTATGATTTTACTTTTTTAATTGACCGATTAAGGAGTTAATCCACCTACTGAGGAGGGTTAAATTTAACCCTTGGTTTAATCGTTGGTTAGGAATATAATCGGGCTTTGAACAACAGAAACTAATTGGCGATTAGCCAATTTAATCATGGATTAGTGCTAATCTTGGTTTCAAACAACTGGGCCCATGACGTTTTAATTGCTTACTACTAGTCTCAGGCAATAAGGTTGACTGATTACACAGCACCACTTATATCATGCGGGTTGGCCCTTATTGGTGCATTTCAATTCTCCTATTGTTCTGTTATGGAGAGTAGCTGTTCCCTCAGTGGTTCACTGTTGTATCATTTTCCTGTTGTTGTATTTTTTTGATCATGGGCATCCATGCTTCAGGAGTTTTAATTTAACTATCCCTGCCTGTTCATGTTATTAGCCGGGTAAAGTCTTATGTGAATAGCTTCCTCGAACCTGTGTGTGTACCAGTGAGGATCTTGATCAATAAACTTGACTTTGTTCCAAATAGAACAGTGGCTGGTCTTGTAGGCATGTTCAGAAATGGCGGAGGCCTGAGTAGGGGTGAGTCATATATCCCTGTCATGTTCTTTGATCCTCTCTTTCATAGGTCTTCCTGTTTCCGCGATGTAGACTTTGCTGTACTTGCAGGGAATTCTGTAGACTACGCAGTCTTGTTTAGCAGGGTTCATGGTGTCCTTTCATCACACTTTTTGCTAAGTTAGACCAAAGTGTCATGTCAGACTTAAAGATGATGCAAATGTGTTGTTGTGTTAGGCAGCGGTGGAGAGGCTCTGATTTTCCTTGGACATAAGATAAAATGGTGGTGGATTTTAACTCTCCCACAGGCTCTCTTCTTGGTGCTGTTCTTGTCTTTGTGCTCATCTGCACAAAAGAGGCGGGATGACCATTAGAAAGTAGTACAGATAACAGATGTTCTTCTCGCCAACAATTACTAATGGTTTAGTCACGAGACCTTTGCCCAGTTGTACAGAGACTTCACAATACATTGCCTTTCTGGCTGAGGATGGTGTAAATCATATGCTATTGTGTAACTTTAGTTGAAATGGAGTTTTTGTCATAACATTTTCTTCTTACATACCATTAGTAGGAAGCCTTCCAGAAGCCATACACAAAGCAAGCAGCTATTTACTGGAAAGGAAAGCATATTGTGTTTCTGCCATTTACCCATGGTATACAGCTGACAGTTTAAACTGCCAAAAACATTGCAGTGCTAAATGTTGATTACATTACGCAGACCATAACTATTTTGGGGGTCATTTAACAGTAAACTTACTTTCATTTTTGATCTAATTATTTTCTACGGAAGTCAAAAAATTTGAAGGGACCAAGGCTGCATGTAAGTTTCTTGATTGAAACCAAACACAGAATTATCTGATTTAAAACAAAACCTATTCTGGGTGAACCTAAAAGCCAGAACAGTGGAATAGTGGAATGACAGAAGGGCAGAAAAAAACCCAAAATCCTAAAAGACTGAATCACAGGACTGCAGAGTGGCAGGAAATCCCGAAAATCACCAGAAAACCTGAAAGACTGAACTATGACTATAAAGCCTCTTGTCTCTGGTAAGGAAAAAAAAGGAACTGTAAATTATAAATCCAGTCTTAGGATACAGGCAAATGTTAAGTCCAAATACTGTAAAACAAAACGCTTTGTTGGAGATCTACTTTGTCACAAATTTCGTCAGCATGCGACAGTGTGTTGTCACTAGCTGTCAAATCTGTAGTGAACATTGCTCTGGATGCTATGGTTCGTTTTACAGTAACTTTACATTGTTCCCTCTGAAGTGTTACTATATTTGAAGGAAATACTTGATTTTTTTTACAAATACAGTGATTTCATGACTTTTTTTTTTCTTAGGATTTGAGGTGATTTTCAGTTGATTTGTGGCTTTTAGGATTCGCTCCATTTTGTTTTGCACAGTGTGACGGTGTGCCACATGACTTCTCACATGGAAATTGTTGATTTTTGTCACTTTGTTTGGGTGTAATATGTGAATGCTACATGAGAATTGGTATTAGAAATCTTAAGGTTAACAAATTCTTAACAACAAAAAAAGAAATTATTGTTAAATACACCGGGAGGGGGTTTCACAAACTCATTCCTTTTTTCACTTTCCCCAACTCTTCCGTCTTTTAAAATTTCAGGTGATATTCCTCATTCTGTCTTAAAGAATTTCGGGTGATTTTCTTCATTCTGCCATTTTGTGATTCCTCTTTTAGGATTTCTGGGGATTTTCTGCCATTCCCCTGTTCCGTGTTTCTGTGTTTTAGGATTTCAGGGATTTTTCAGCAATACTATCATTCCACCTTTCTGCCTCTCTGCTGTTCCGTCATTCTGGCTTTTAAGGTCACTCACCAATTGAAGAAGCCAGTGGGAAAAGATAAGTGACATTTTTTATTGTTTCTGTTTCTCGCTCCAAATTAGCTGAATTTTTGCATGCGGCCTTCATTTTAGTTGAAAAACATTGCCCCGTAATTTTTTCACTGGCTTGCTCTTCGTTTTTGCGAAATAACGTATGCAAAAAAGGCAGCCACTAGGAAAAACCGAGTGGATTTTTGCATAAACTAAAATTACACGATGTCTTGAAAATGAAGGAAAACGTTAGTGGAAAAACTACAGGACATTGCTTACTACCATTTTTGAGCTACCGCAAACTGCCAACTTTTCTCCGCGTTGTTTCACGCTTTAAAACATTCAATTACAATCCAGCAAAATATTGATCTTTCGCAATGTGTAACCTTCGAAAATGTTGATTACTGGTAAAAACCATTAAAACTTTGATTTCAGGTTAACGTGTGACCACAAAGACGTTAATTCCACTCAAATTACAGCCAAAGGTTTACTTCACGCAATGTGCAAGCTAGACACTGTTGATATCAGGTCATTTACAGACAGTTAAAATTTTGATTTCACGTTATCACGCCACTGCAAGGACTTTGATTTCACTTAGAGAACAGCAAGATGTTCATTTCACAACATGTAAGCTCAATTGAAAGGCCATGTGCAAGAACGTCCCCTAGATGTTTTGCTAAAATCGAACAAGGCCAAAACAGGTCCAAACTTCGCAGCTGACTTTAACCCTTAGGGTTAAGAGTTCCCAGTTTTATTAGAGTTAGGGTTAGGGTTACCGCTCGAAACTAGGGTTAGCATTGAAGGTTAGGCTTACAGAACAAGGTTAGGGTTAGCATTTGGGCTCAGGGTTACAGGTCAAGGTTAGTGCTTCGGATTAGGTTAGAGTTAAGGTCAGGATACATTAGGGTAGCTCCTTGTTAGGCCAAGGAAAATAATCTCGACTTAAGAAATCTATTGCACGAATCGATACCTAAATCAAGTCAATGAGTAGTGCCTAGAGAAAGACGTTAAACGTTTTGCAAATCGGCTACGTCGGTGATTTACAAAATGTTTCTAGGTGAAACTATTTACTCATGCCGAAAAAAAGCGTATGAAACGGAAAATTTATCAGCAAAGTC
>CM042748.1:14270065-14282964 GCA_022496165.2 Catalaphyllia jardinei
TAAACAAAAGTGACATGATAATGGTTTTATGATACCTTGAGCTCTTTTTAGTGTTTTTAAGCAGTCTTTTTTAAAAGTATCATTCTGTTTTTCTTAAGGACTGTGTTTGCGGGTTAAGTTGGAGCGTTCTTTACCTTACAAATTTAAGGTATGTTTTGTCATGATGTAATAACCAATTTGATCAGAACAGTCAGGGTATCCATTTAGGAAAATTAAAACCAAAATCTTTCTGGGCCAGAGCAGATCACAGACCAAGTGTTTCAAAAATGTTTCCTTATCTAGAGCTTTTCAGTGTTGCTCTTCGCACACCTTTGAGAATTCAAGCTGACCACAGGAAGCGTGACCTATACTGTAGAACCTTAATTTCATACAAACATATACTTGTTAAAAACAAGAAAGAAAGGGGCAAAAAGAACTATTCTGGTCATATTGTTTTGGAGGTACCAATGTGAAAGAAAATGAAATTAAAAAAAGATAAAGTAATTGTTCTGACAGAATACCGGTAACTGCAGTGTTTACAACAATCACCTTAACTCGGGCTTCAAAAATGAATTAATTGCACCAGACAATAAATCAAATCATTACATTTTATCGGATTATTTGATTTAACTGTCAATGTGATATTTAAACTTTTCCTGTATAGTAAGGGAAAGCTTTTTGCTTTAATCTTCCCAATTCTCTCTCTTCAGCTGGACATCTTCCTTTCCAAAGGAACACATTCCACAGAGGATGAAAGTAAGTTATATGTGCCAAGTTAGTTGTTGCAGACTCTTGTACTAGATTATGATATGAACTTGTGTTATTCAAAATTGAAGAAAGAGGGCAATCCAAGGCACACAACTGTAGTCTCATCTTGTGGTGGAGTTTGTTTGCCACCCAGAGGACATCCTGTGCCCTCCTAGTTGTCTGCATGTCCCACAGGGATTAAGTCAATATCATAGACATTTTCTGATTCAAGCCTAGAAGAGCTTTCTTCAATGTTTAAATCATTGTTTGTAGAATTTAGAGGAAATGATTTATTAACCAATGAAATTACGTGAAATACATAGACATGAGTGTAACTACAAGCCAGAGTGCTGGAATGTGACTACTGATGCCAACACAGACACCCCAAACATAGAGAAGGGGCAGATGAATTCAGTCTACAAAAAGCTTTTAATAATAATTTTTTTTATTGTGATGTCAATTGTACTTAATTGTGCACCCTTTGTGGTTACCTGTTACCTATTCTCCTCATGCCTCATGGCACATAGGGCCTTTACAGAGGTCTTCAACTGTTGTCTGTCTGCTGCAATCATCCTCGTTTTTTCCCTATGATCTCCAACCTGCCTCTATACACCCCTTTTCAACTGTTCATCACCAAGTTGTCTTGGGCCTTCCTCTTTTCCTTTTCCCCTCTGGGGCCCAGCTTATTGCAATGCAACAATCTTTATTGCGATCTTGCCTCAGGATGTGACCAATCATATTCCATCTGTGATACTTCACTTCCTCACTCAGTGGTTTCATACTCGCTCTTTCCAACAGCTCCTTAATACTTAAGTGATCTTGTCATTTAATTCTTAGGATCTTTCGTATGCACTTACTGTGGAATACATTTATAGCTTTGTCATCTCCTTTGTTTATTTTCCATGTTCCTTCCTTAATTGTCTGTCAACACCCTTCCTTAATCGTCTGTCAACACCCTTCCTTATTCGATCAATAATAATCCTGTCCAGTATTTTCCCCACTACAGACAGCAACGTAATCTCTCTTGAGTTCTTGCATTCCTTAAGATTACCTTTCTACATTGGCTTTCAGGAACTCAGCTTTAATAGAGCCAATCCCTCAAGCTTTGCCATTTTTAAAGTCCATTTATGGCTTCCTTAACTTCACCTAATATTGGCTCATTGACTGCAATCTCCTCAACTATCTCACTGAACTCGAATCCACAGTCTTCTTCACTAGATATCAGGTTTTCTGTTTCTTCTCTATTAAGAACTTTATTAAAGTGCTCTGTCCATCTGGACTGCACTTCATCTTTTCCACTTAGGCGGTGCCCATTCTTGTCTAACACTGCTGTGCTTTACCATGATCTTTCATTGCATAGTGTCCTAGTGAGCCCATAAAGTGTCTTCGTGTTCTGGTTTCTTGTGGCATTCTCTGTCTCACCTGCAATAATTATTGTCTATCTATTTTCTTTTATCTGCCTTTATATTCCTCTTCACTTCCCTATCTTTCTTTACATATTCTGCCCTAAGCTGTCTCTTAACTCTTTCTAAGTGTGTATTCAAGATCTTTTTGCTAACGCCCTCTTTTTGATCTATGAGGTCCCACGACTCCTGATTCATGGCTTTTTCTTCTTTTGAGGTCTCTCCAATACTGTTTCTGCTGCCTCTATATATGCCTTCTTTATCACCCAAAAGTCTCTCTCAACATCTTCCTCTTCTTCTACTTCTGGTTCTTCATTCTCCAGGGCCTGATACCTAATACGTAGGGTTATGTAATACGCCTTTAGCACCTGCTCATTTTCCAACTTGGCCGTGTTATATCTCATGTGAATGTTGTGATCTATTCCAGAGGTCGTGGGTTCCATTCCCACCGAGGTCAAAAGATTTTTTCTTTACCTCGTGTGGTTTCCTGATTCCCTTTACTAGGGCTAACGCCCAGTGGGTTATTCATGGGTTAAATTAGCACTAAAATTTACACTTCAGAGTTAATTCTCTGTTTCATCATTCGTGTTATATCTCACTCTACATGCAGTGTTTTCTTTCGGTGCCTTTCTCAACCTGAGCTTTATTTTTGTACACACAAGATAAAAGTCACTTCCATCATCTGTAGACCTATAAACTCTGTTGTCATTAACTGAATTCCTAAACCATTTGTTGATGAGGATTTGATCGATCTGATTCTTGGTCTTTCTATTGGGCGACACCCATGTTTATTTTTTTGTTTTGTTTTTTTTTTGCATTTTTTTTATTATTTATTATTTATTTACTTACTTTAAAAAATTACATTATTTACATCGTTCACATTACAATACTCAATTTACAGTACACTATTTACATCCTTGCAATACAAAAAAAACATAACAAAATTAACATGTACCATTCAATGAACTGGGGCTATAACTCCTACTTTATCCTCCTATTTACACATGGCTATTAACTATGCAAAAGTTGGTTAAGAGTTACACTGAAGATCGGCTTTAAATTCATGCAAATAATTATTGGTTGCAGCAAAAAACAGGGAGAAGATTACGCTAAAATTGGATTGTACAAAACAACGGCAATGGTAGAGGGAAAAAATAGGGAGGTAGAGAAAGAGAGATAAAAGGGGAAAACAAATAATTAAGTTGATATGTATAATTGTTGACTCTGTAACCAGACCGGCAATCATTGGTGTAAGGCCTGGGCTTACATACATACATACATACAAACTTTATTGAAGCTCCCTAAGTGGGTTTTTCAGTTCAATACAATTAAAACTTACAAATTGAAATTTAAGTTAGTTAAAAATGTAAGTAGAATAATATTATTACAAAAAATATATATCAAGAAAATCAACCTAATAAAAAATTGGCATAATGGCGCCTAAAATTTTTGGGGCATTTTAAAGACTTAATATTATCATTCAGAGAATTCCAGAGTTTGGCTCCTCTGAAAGCAAAAGAGCGCTGCCCTGTTGACAGGCGACATAAGAGTATGTCCAAAGCACCTGACGATCGAGTTTGTCTATTGTGTACTTGAGAACGTAATTTGAACATATCAGCAAGATAGTCTGGAACAAGTTTGTTAATACATTTGTGCATCATAGTAGCATCGTTTAGAATAAGTTTCTCTCTAATAGGTAGCCATTTCAGTGATCGCAGCCCATCCGATATGTGGTCATACTTTCTTAGTCCCAGAATAATTCATCCAGCGAAATTTTGAACTTTTTGTAACTTGTCAATATTGCTGTTGCTCGTATTACTCCAAACAGTTGAACAATATAACTAACAAAAGCGTTTTTCTATCCAGAAGATGCTTGATTCTGTTAATCTGTTGCAATTTAAAAAGACAATTCGAAGCAGTCTTAGTGATATGTTCGTTGTAACTGAGGCATGTGTCGAGAAGAACACCTAAGTCTTTAACAACAGGTACAGGTGTTAATTCTTTGTCAAATAGTGTTATACTGAATGATGACAGTTTCTGCAAAAGTTGTGGTACTCCAACAGCTAGAACTTTAGTTTTGTCCGGATTGATCAAAAGGGAGTTTTTACAGCACCACTGAGATATTCTCATAAGATCTTCGTTCAAGGCAGAGATAGACGTGGTTAATTCGGCAGGTGAGAAGGACAAATACAGTTTGCAGTCATCGACATAGGAGGCAGATAGACAACGTTTAGGAACAGAAAGGAGGTCGTTAACGTAGATTGTAAACAGAACTGGGCCCAAGATAGAACCTTGCGGAACTCCGAACTCGAGTGGGAGTACTTTAGAAACTGCATCACCAATTCGAACGCACTGTCGTCTGTTAGAAAGGTAACTCTGAAACCAATCTAACGCACCTTGGGAAAAGTCGAGATTTTGTAGCTTGGATAACAAAATATCGTGTTGAATACTGTCAAATGCTTTAGACATATCTAATAGGACCATGATGGAGACTTTCTTGTTATCCATAGCCTGGAGTAACTGATCCGTAACGTACAACAGAGCTGTTTCTGGCTTCTCTGGTCCTAGAATTTTTTTTCCTTTTTTTCGCTCTTAACTCATTTTCACTGCTTCGTGGATCACACTTGACTGTTAAATCGAAAAGAGAAAACCATAAGTACCAGGGTAGCCAGGGGTAGAGTTGCCTATTGTAAACTCTTAAGTAGTCTAAATTGACAACTTTTAGTTTTGGACTCAATTCTCTTACCATAATACTTGTAGAAATATCATCAGAATAATGTTATTATTCTGTATTAAATGATAATTTTTCTGTTGTGAAATTCAATTTATTTTAGTTAACAAGCAAATCAATGACAAGGAGCGAATAGCAGCAGCAATGGAGAACCCAAATCTGAAGAAGATTGTTGACGAGTGCATTTCAGATGAAAGTTGATATCCAATCAGGCAGTCAGCTAAGAAAACAAACATTGACAAAATTAAACTATTGCTATTTAAAACATGCCGAAGGCTTTGCGCAGAAGCGTTGACTTCCTTTGGTCAGCGCTGCTCTTAGCTCAGTGAGGATTGATTGACAGTGATGGACGATCCTTAGAACTGTTTATACAGAGGATTTCTGCTTTAACTCAATGGTTCAAATAATAGTAATAATTATGTTGATCGTCCTGTGGGAAAGTAATTCTTTTAATCTGAATATTACATGAAGTAAGCGAAGGCAGAAAACAGTGTCACTCTTTGAACAAATCTTCTAAATCTAAACTTGTTAACGTTCCATCACGTTTTACTGCCTTTTTGTTTTTGTCTCATTCACCTCATTCGCTCGGACATTTCAGTTCACAAACAAACAGCTAGAGCAGTCTAACTAAATCAATAATTGTAATCATTTGAGTGAAACTTACTGTAGTTAGCCATCCATCATGTTTAAACCAAGGTGGTTGCTTGGGGGAAGTCTTTTTGTCACTTTCCAGTTTCTCCATTAGGGCTAGTTCACACTTTGACATGCATAAGCATAAGAAAAATAAGAAAAATATGTGTGAACCGGGCTTACATAAGCATAAGCATAGGCATAAGCACAAGGAATGGAATTTTTCCATTTTCTTATGCTTATGCTTATGCTTGTGCTTATGCTTATGTCAAAGTGTGAACCAGCGATTAATGAGACCACCTGCGTGTAGTTTTCTCATCTACTAGATGGCTACCACCGTGAACTTTTTTAGATTGTAATTTGCATAAATCTACTCGTGTTCTGTCAGGAATTATATTAAAACAAATAGATTTTTTCGCTCTGGAGGGCTGTACTATCACTAGTTCACCACTGACCCGTGGCCCATTACTGCCTTTCCTTTTGATCTTCATACAATATTTCTAACTATGTACGAGGATCGATCTCTACTGGAAGCAGGCGAGCGATTATAGATATCCTAGCGGTATTTCAAACGAGGCGGGAAGTGCTATTATTATATCTGTTAGTTAGTACGCGCGCTGTGATTGGTCAATTTTGCGGGCCGTACTTTACTGTACGGCCCGCTAACTTTGAAAATTTCTATTTCTGCGTTCCCGATTAACCTCAGAGATATAATAAATATCTTACTAACCTCGTTTTCTCGGTCCGTACTGTAAGTTACGGATCCTTGTTTTTCCCCGTCAATTTATGGCCCGCGCGCTTCGCGCTTGGGCCATAAGCGAACGCGAAAAACTCGGTCCGTAACTTACAGTACGACCCCCGAACTCGGTTAGTGAGAGGTATAAAAAGGAAAAAAGACTCGTTTGCCTACTTGTCCAATGACAAGTCGTATCGATTCCTGTATTTAGCCACCAATAGAATTGCCTGTTTCTGCCATTTTGTTGCCTTCAACCGCCGGGGAAGAGAAGGAACTGGGACCCATCTAAAAACCGGTCTAACCAGTTCGTGATAGCGAGTAAGCCTGGTTACTAGAACTTAGTATCGCAAGTGAGGCTAAGAAGACATAAAGACGAAACCACATCACGTAAAGATCAAACCACATAACGACGATACCAGCCCACATAACAGCGTAACCACATCACATCATGACAAGAGCACAAAGAATAACGTAACAACCTCAAGATAAAACCACACCACATAATATGATTATTACACAACATCATGATAAAAACACATCACGTCAGGACTGCATTACAAGACATCATGAAGAAACCACAAAACGCAATGAAGCGACTGCAATACATAATAAAGAAGTCACACAACAATGTGGTAACTACAACACATAATGAAGAAACAACACAAAATAATGATAAACAACCACATAAGAAAGTTATGGCGTTCCATAAACTTGCGTTTGCTAACTTTATTACTGCCTTTTCTGCCCGACTAGTTGGATGATACTAAAACAATTAGACCCTTCGCCCTCAAGGGCCACGGGTCTAATTGTTAATTGCCAACGAGCCAGTATATCTGCATAACTGACGTCCCAATCACGTGCTACCCAATTGCAAAATGTTCAAATAAAGATACATATAATTGAACACCCACGCGATGGTGGGCCGATTACGTGCATGTGATGGTCAAATAACAACTGCCAAGGTGAGGTATCCGCTGACCAGTATTACGAGACTATCTTGCGGGGTCAGGTTTACAGCTCATCGAGGCTACGTGTTTTTTTGAAGTTAGGAACTGTTTTTCGATTGGATCGTCGTAAGAACTCCGTCTCTATTTCACAGACGAACTACAACGACTGAACAATAATTAACAATTATTCCACGAGGGCGTATTAGATATCCAACAAGCGGGAGTAGAAATTTATTTATTAAAAACTCCTCCAAAACTAATTTAAAATAAAAATAAAATCGCGTCAAAAAATACGCCATTACCGAGTTCCCTTGTGCCTCTGTTTCAAAGCGAGTCTAAGTGTGAAACCATTGTTATGAAGATGACTTTGATTTGCATGAAAATGAAACTGCATGCAGAACTCATTTTCATATGAAAGGTTTCGCACTCAGACTCGTTTTGAAACAGAGGTACAAGAGAACTCTGAAATGGCCTATTGCGCACATGCTCACCATATTGTAGAGCATGGCATAATGGCTCATGTACAAGATGGCTCAGCCAATGAAAACTCTTGAATTGTTAGAACCAATGATCCAGTTTTTAGCAATGAGGACTGTGTTAGGCATGTCACGCAATTTTAGTGTTACGTTTGTAACTGGCGTAAGCAGTTTGCCTCATGCATTTTACTGAACTTGAAACTGAATTGAGCGTGTGTTTTGAATGGCTTCAAAAAAAGCTGATAATGGATGCGGTTCGCAAAACTATGTTGATCAAGTTGCCAGTCTACATTTTTTTACTGTAAATCAGCAGAATTAGTTCACTTGACAGCAAAACTTTGCGCGCGCAAATTCAGCGCGAGGAGAAATAATGCATTTCGAAGGGATGATGTAAACAATGTCATCTATCGTGTCGTTTGACAAGTTGCGAGGTTGAAGAAGCTGTAGAGTCCTCAAAAGACGGGAAAAACGCCATAATGTCAGACGAGGTTTACATGACGAGGATGAGCAATGCTCTTAACACGGAAACAGAGCGAATTGTTAAGGCCACTCAGGTGATAGTGAACGTAACGAAAAAAATTCGATCTACAAGAATCGCATTTGCGAGAGATTACAAAGTTGAAAAAATGAGGTATTTCAAATTTACACACGTTGTTGAAACGACGACTGAACCACCCATCGTGAAAGTGAGCTACGGGTACCAGAGAATCCCAGCAAGTAAAGCGAAGGTGAGAGAAAATTAAAGAAAAATAGAATACAGAAGTAATGTTCCTGGCGAAGATAATTCATACATTTTATCGAACAGTTTTTATGCTGAACATTTTTCTATTTCCAGTTTCCGCTTTCCGTTCTAAGAGTATAAAAACGGTACTCAAATCACGGTCATTTAACACTACTCAACCGAGGCAGCATAGACGATAGTCTATACAGAAAATCTTCAGTTTTAAAAAAAACAGAACTTACTTCGAAGTATCCTTTTGCATGACTTTCTTTTTTAAAACCTGCTACCCTCTTCACACTACAGACACTTAAAAGCATAAGAGCTCATCCCAGTTATGCCGCAACTTAAGAACTAAGTTGCCAAAATAAGCATCAAAAATGCAGAATTGAGCGGGATTCCAACCCATGACCTTTGCATTACCGGTGAAGTGCTCTACACCAGTGAAGGTATCAAAGAGAACACGTTTATTACAAACATACATTTGAACTGCATAAGAAAGAAAGACTTTCAAAGACTCGAGTGATTATAGGAGTCTTGTACACAAGGGCATCTTTTATACCTACACGATGTTGTGGCAGCAATTAATTTTGAATAAATTAATTTCATCTCAACTCCTACTTTAGGAGGAAGAAGAAAAAGAAGAAGAAGCAGATGAGAAGCAAGGAGAGGAGGAAGACGAAGGGATGGAAGAAGAAGAAGAGCACGAGGAGGAAGAGAGAGATCACACTGATGATGAAGACAAAGGAAGTAGTGATGGTGATGGTGATGATGATGATGATGATGATGATGAAAGTGAACTGGAAGATAAAGAGGACATTTTATCTGTAATTAGGAGAGTTACTGCAATTCTTGAGGAGAGGAAGGAAGGGCAAGATGGCGGAGACAAAGAAGGTGATGATGATGACAGCAGAGGTGACGGTAACAGTGTAGGTGATAGTGACAGTGGGGGCGATGATGGTAATGGTGATTGTGTTGGTTGTGATGACGATGACGAAGATGAGTGTGAAGTTGAACATGGAGAAGACAATCTAACTGTCATTAGAAGAGTTCTTGCAAATCAAGAAGAGAAAATGAAGGAGCATGAAGATGAAAAGAAGGAAGAAGAGGACGATGATGATAATAAAGATAAAAAAAGTGACGACGAAGGCGAAGATGAAGAAGATGACGATGATGGTTATGAAGGGGACTGTGATAGTGACGGTGATGACGCTGACGAAGAACAAGACAAAATAGACCTGAAGATTAAGGAAGATGAACCGCAAGATGAAGTGGCGAAGGTTGAGGTAGAGGAAATAGAAGGAGAGGACAAAAAATCAGAAGAAGGAATGGAGGTCAAGGAAGAGGTACAGGGAGAGGACAAGAGAAAAAAGCACGAAGCGAAGCAAAACGAGCGTGAAGAGGAAGGGGGAGAAGAGATACTGCTAAACGAACCACCAACGATCAACAAAACGCGTAGAAGACGCAATATACTAGTTGGCTGGCTGTGCAGCAAAATTGTTAAAGCTTTCGTTAAAAAGAATGTTCTTTTGTAATATGCTACAGAAAACTTTTAAATCCAACCCAGTAGACTATCTAAAGTCCACTCTTTTGTAATAATGTATCACGAAAAGCTGTCCATTTTGCTGACAGATAAGGCTTTGCTGTACAATTTAAAAAGGACCCTGTATCAATTTCAAGCCAAACCAGGAGACAATCGATTCTTCTGTTATTACGATCAGGTGTCATTTATTAAGTGTGTCTTCATATGAAATAAATCAAGTTTTGAATGAAAGTATTGTAGAACTGTATTTTCTCCGGTAGCCTCTCCCTCGCCTGCGTTGCAGACGGAAATTTACCCGTAACCGGCGATAGTTAGCGTCTGCGAGGCAGGCTACCTCTCCCTCAATTACGTCTAATAAGAAATGTGCTAATAAGAACCTGTTCCATGCAAGAATTAAAACACAAAATTTATTATTACCTTGATAATTGAGTTTATGCTGCTGGATTCTTTTAGATTAATCCCAGTTCCCAGCCGTGGGTTTTCCGGTAATCCGGGACTTTTAAAACTTTGCATTCCTATTTTACACACGTGAGACGCTAGCAGAGGCTTCCTTTGCTCCAAGCGCTCGGGAGAACATTCCTCTTCTCAGATCGTAATTATAATAATATTAACGACAGTCTTAGGGTTAGGGTTACAAACGGCAGGGGTCTAGACACAGTTGTTCCAATGCATTTACAAAACAATTGAGCATAGGATTGAGAATGGCCGTAACTTGACTTTAATATCTCCTCACGCTCTTAGGGCATTGTGGGTAATCAGGGCTACGCTTGTCTTCATATTTCTGTTCTGAGTTTCATTTTCGGGAGGAAACTTCTACTCTGTAAACAGAGAAACCCCTTTGAGCTAGGCATTATCCAGCCTACTTATCAGATTATCGGAGTCGTTTCTTTTGTGGCTTGAGCGGCAAAGACTTGATCAAATCATTCGGTTTTTACTGTTAGAAAATTCCTGCACTTGCACACAATCTCTCGACTGGTTCAGAAACGCTGGTAAACCTAGAAAAGGGGTATCTTCACCTACAGGTCAGCAGCTACAGGATATGTTTTGTATCTAATGTGGGATCAGAACGAAAATATAAAGAAAAGCCTATGTTGGGGTTGACAGGCCTAACACGACTCCCGCTATTTCGTGGTGTCAGCGTCTGTGACCTTTAGAGTTTAGCTCTAACAAGTATATCTTTAAGAGATTTGCCTTTCCTGTAAGAAATGAAAGGTGGTTCTCTGTATATTTCTCTTAGCAATGGCTGGTTCTCTATTAAATGCCACTTGCTCATCAAAATATTTTTAAGATCTGGCACTGATGGATTGTACTGTGTGACAAAAGGCATTAATCCGCTTCGCATTCTTTGTGGTTTTTGCTCAAGGGCCGACCTTCAGTTTTATTTCACTTCGACGAGAACTTTGTTTACCAGATAGTCTGGATAGCCTCGGACACGCAAATTAGATTTGAAGTTACAAATGTTTTCTTCAAATTTTGTCTCTGAAGAGTTGGTTCTAAGAAGCCTGAGTGCTTCGCCTTTAATAAATCCCTTTTTCACGCCTGGAGCGTGACAGGAAGTGTAGTACGTGTATTGAAACTTTTCAGTCGGTTTAAAATGCGTGCTGATAGAATCTCTCGTCTTTGAAAACAGTAATGTCTAAGAAATATGTTTCTATGTCAGATATTTCAGTCGAAAATTTTATGGTTGGGTGATGTCTGTTTGCTTCTAAGATGAACTGGTCAATTTCCTCTCTTTCTGTGTCCCACAGGGAGAACACGTCATCGATGTACCTTTTCCACTTACGGGTTTAATTTCACTCTTATTGATAATTTCTGTTTCTACTGCAGACATAAATATGTTGACAAAGGAGACCGCAACTTTGGTCCCCATTGCAGTGCCGTGAGTCTGCAGATAGTTTTTTCCTTTAAGCTGGAAAGAATTCTCCTGAAGTATAAGTCTTAGTAACCCTGCGAGTGAATGAGTGGGAAAGGGGTGTGTCGAAGAATTCGTATGCTTCGCATACGGTGTTAATTCCTTCCAGTGCGTATGTATTATATTATCACTTTGCCTTCCCCGCCACGTTAAAGAAAGCAATATATGCAGCTGGATTCATCATCTTGTTTCGTCGTTTGTTTGACCTTGCTTACACCCAAAAATCTTGCTATTTTTAAGCCTTGAATTTGATTGAAGGGCGCGGATTAAATTTGCTTGTTCAATAAACAGATGGATCAGCTTGCCCCAGTTTCAGAGTTTGTTGAAGTCAGTTAGCCGTCTTGTCAGCATGCGTCATGATTTTAACTTCCGCAAGCTTTTATTCCTATTTTTCGCGCTATATTTTAGCTTATCGCGCTATAATGGCGCCGTGACGTCATATTTAACGCGTTATAGAATAAGAAAACGTCTCCTTTGAGTAAAGTACACCGTGAAACTTACTAACAGCAGCCAATAATGCTGTCGTAAATAAAATCAAGCATACAACCGCGGGAAATTGGGGGAATGTATTGTTTTCTGGCTCAAATTCACGGCATGGATTACATTGTAATGCAAATGATAAAAGTTATATGTGAAAATAACTGTTCCAATCGTAGTTGATCAATTGTACTTGAATTTGTCAAAGGTGCTCAATTTTGCAGTTTCTAGTTCAAAATGTTTGTTCATAGATTTCCATCCAAGTTTTCAGATATGTCCAGGATTGAACAATAATGAGATTCAACGTCCTTATGATATGTATCACAAAGTGTCCTCATTGGTAAAAAGTATCCAAAACACACATTAACATTCTATCAAACATGAAGCAATATGAAAATGTCAAATAACCCTGCCAGATATGAGGTACTAGTACTTGCGTTCAATTCCTGGAAATGAGTGGAACATAAAATTCATATCTTCTCGCCACCGTGTTTATCCTCTCTCTGTATATCGATTGGATCCGAAATATAGTGAGAAAACCCGAATGTCCTGAAATGTGTGCACACACAAGTCCAAAATATAGTCTATATATGGTATCCA
>CM042748.1:14291915-14306915 GCA_022496165.2 Catalaphyllia jardinei
GAAGCCGAAATTTCAACTCGGGCGTTTCCTTTGGAAAGCCCGAGTAATTACATGTCTATGTAGAAAGTGTGAAGATCGTTATTTGTGATTGTTTACATAACAGTGATAAGCAGCAATTTGTAGTATTATTTGTATGAAGCTATTGGGGCCTTTGAATTTAAGGACCACATCTGCCTGAAGATTTTCTATATTAAGAAATATGCGCATATGTTCTGTTCGTATTTATTCCTAGAAGATTCAAGCTGGCTTGTTTAGTTGGCACTCTGCAGTAACTGGTATATCTTTAAGCGTGATAACATGTATCTCTGCGACTTTAAGGGTCCATTAACCGACCTTTACAAACCGTTGCTAAGGAAAATGTATTCACTTATAAACTTGTCATTTTTACATAGTTCAGGGTTCTTTCATGTGTTTAAACTTTTCCATCCTGAGTAGCACAAGTGATGACGTCATCAGGTCATGCCCATGGGCATTTGACATAATCAAAAAAATGTTAAGGCTCCCAAGCATATTAATTTGTGGGGATTTTCAATTGATTTAATATTTTCATTTTAAACTCTAATACGCTCTGCATAGATTTTGCCTCATGTCTGAGAGGTCAGATTTCGAAAGAATTTAGAAAATAATTGATAACTTCACAATTTAGGGGGGAAAGTATGATTTTTTATGTTTCCAACGTTAGCTTAAATCGTAACTCGTCGAAAAAAGCTAGATTCAATGGCATTCAATAGCATTTAAAGTGCATGCGATATCTATTGGAAGCAATCTCATTCCCAGAGCCCATTTGTCTTTTGGTCAGCACCAAAACACGGAGTTCTGGAATAATCAACAATCTCGTTCCTAGAGTCTACGCGTGTTTTGCTTTTAAAATTTGATACTGCTGTTCTTTCAAAGCCGAATTTCGACTTTCCAAGTTTTTCCAATGTGTATTGAATGTATTTTTGGAACGCATCCGCATTGACTTTATCTCTGAAAGCGATGTAAACCAAGGCACGCATGCGCCTTGAAACCGCAACTCTTAAAATCTTAGACTCTTGAAATTGATTATTCCAGAGATCCGTGTCTTGGTGCTGACCAAAAAGACACGTGGAATCTGGGAACGAGATTGTATTGGAAGTTACCTATCAGCGCGTGCGCAATTTAAACTACCAGCGGTTCGATAAGCACATGAAAGCCACACGGAGATGGTCAATATTTTTCTTTTGCGCTCGTTTTCCTGTTCTTTTTTTTTTGTTTTTGCTTGTACTTTTTTAAAGTTTGTGAAACACACACATAAAAAACATATAAAATGAAACCGAATTTGAAAGCTTTAGAATTGTTTATTCATATACCGTGCTCAGACTGACGCAAGTGAAGTTTCACCTTCTTAGCAACGTGCGCGCGCACGCATGAATCGGTTAATGGGCCCTTACAACATCAGGATACTACAAGCCAGGCTGTTCCTAACCCCGTGGAATACTTTCAGGTCCATTGTGTTTATGAGCGATGTCTTGTAACCTGGTGTTGATATAATTCTTGTACTCTTAATAGTTTTTAGGGTTACAAAAAACAGTTCAACCCCTGTTAAACAGCCACCCCCGGAGAAATGGATAGTGGTCGCTTAAAAGGGGCCTGGCCGTTTAATAGTGGTAAAAACAATAGAAAAACATAATAGGCGTGAAATAATTGTTCGACGGTATATTTAATTAGCATTCAATCATTACAATCGAACCTTTTCATTAAGGCATAAATTAGTGGATACCATATATAGACTATATTTTGGACTTGTGTGTGCACACATTACAGGACATTAGGGTTTTCTCAGTATATTTCGGATCCAATTGATATACAGAGAGAGGATAAACACGGTGGCGAGAAGATATGAATTTTATGTTCCACTCATTTCCAGGAATCAAACGCAATTACTAGTACCTCATATCTGGCAGGGTTATTTGACATTTTCATATTGCTTCATGTTTGATAGAATGTTGTGTGTTTTGGATACTTTTTACCAATGAGGACACTTTGTGATACATATCATAAGGAAGTTGAATCTCGTTATCGTTCAATCCTGGACATATCTGTATTGTTTGAGTGGCAAGAACAAATGTTAGTGCTTTGTTGTAAGTTTTCGTAAATGCCACACTGCTGTATAGTTAGTTCTCAAAAACCCACTTGGCAGAAACGAATAAATAGCATTGTATGGTTAACTTGTCTATTTTAGTTTAAGTCTTCACCGATGATAACTGGAGAAAAAACAACGCAGAAAACTTGGATGGAAATCTATGAACAAACATTTTGAACTAGAAACTGCAAAATTGAGCACCTTTGACAAATTTAAGTACAATTGGTCAACAACGATTGGAACAGTTATTTTCACATACAACTTTTATCATTTGCATTACAATGTAATCCATGTCGTGAATTTGAGCCACAAGACAATAACTTCCCCCAATTCCCCGTGCTTGTATGCTTGATTTTATTTACGAAAGCACTATTGACCGCCGTTAGTAAGTTTTACGGTGTGCTTTGTCAAAGGACACGTCTTCTTATTCTATAACGCGATAAAATATGACGTCACGGCGCCATTATAGCGCGATAACCTAAAATATAGCGCGAAAAATAGGAATAAAAGCTTGCGGAAGTTAAAATCATGACGCATGCTGACAAGACGGCTAACTGGCTTCAACAAACTCTGAAACTGGGGCAAGCTGATCCATCTGTTTATTGAACAAGCAAATGAAATCCGCGCCCTTCAATCAAATTCAAGGCTTAAAAATAGCAAGATTTTTTGGAGAACTGACAAATATTGGGTGTAAGCAAGGTCAAACAAACGACGAAACAAGATGATGAATCCAGCTGCATATATTGCTTTCTTTAACGTGGCGGGGAAGGGGAAGTGATAATATAATACGTATGCACTGGAAGGAATTAGCACCGTATGCGAAGCATACGAATCTTTCTATAAGAACGACACACCCATTGCCACTCATTCACTCGCAGGGTTGCCAAGACTTATACTTCAGGAGAATTCTTTCCAGTTTAAAGGAAAAAACTACCTGCAGACTCACGGCACTGCAATGGGGACCAAAGTTGCGGTCTCCTTTGCCAACATATTCATGTCTGCAGTAGAAACAGAAATTATCAATAAGAGTGAAATTAAACCCCTTAAGTGGAAAAGTACATCGATGACGTGTTCTCCTTGTGGGACACAGAAAGAGAGGAAATTGACCAGTTCATCTTAGAAGCAAACAGACATCACCCAACCACAAAATTTTCGGCTGAAATATCTGACATAGAAACAAATTTCTTAGACACTACTGTTTTCAAAGACGAGAGATTCCATCAGCACGCATTTTAAACAGGCTGAAAAGTTTAACTTCCTGTCACGCTCCAGGCGTGAAAAAGGGATTTATTAAAGGCGAAGCACTCAGGCTTCTTAGAACCAACTCTTCAGAGACAAAATTTGAAGAAAACATTTGTAACTTCAAATCTAATTTGCGTGTCCGAGGCTATCCAGACTATCCAGTCCTTGCAGAAGTGAAATAAAACTGAAGGTCGGCCCTTGAGCAAAATCCACAAAGAATGCGAAGCGGATTAATGCCTTTTGTCACACAGTACAATCCATCAGTGCCAGATCTTAAAAAATATTTTGATGAGCAAGTGGCATTTAATAGAGAATCAGCCATTGCTAAGACAAATAAACAGAGAGCTACCTTTCATTTCTTACAGGAAAGGCAAATCTCTTAAAGATATACTTGTTAGAGCTAAACTCTAAAGGTCACAGACGCTGACACCACGAAATAGCGGGAGTCGTGTTAGGCCTGTCAACCCCAACATAGGCTTTTCTTTATATTTTCGTTCTGATCCCACATTAGAGACAAAACATATCCTGTAGCTGCTGACCTGTAGGTGAAGATACCCCTTTCCTAGGTTTACCAGCGTTTCTGAACCAGTCGAGAGATTGTGTGCAAGTGCAGGAATTTTCTAACAGTAAAAACCGAATGATTTGATCAAGTCTTTGCCGCTTAAGCCACAAAAGAAACGACTCCGATAATCTGATAAGTAGGCTGGATAATGCCTAGCTCAAAGGGGTTTCTCTGTTTACAGAGTAGAAGTTTCCTCCCGAA
Organism: Catalaphyllia jardinei; assembly: GCA_022496165.2. Classification (NCBI taxonomy): domain Eukaryota; kingdom Metazoa; phylum Cnidaria; class Anthozoa; order Scleractinia; family Caryophylliidae; genus Catalaphyllia; species Catalaphyllia jardinei. Next base: position 14,296,025 of record CM042748.1, read on the forward strand.
AATGAAACTCAGAACAGAAATATGAAGACAAGCGTAGCCCTGATTACCCACAATGCCCTAAGAGCGTGAGGAGATATTAAAGTCAAGTTACGGCCATTCTCAATCCAATGCTCAATTGTTTTGTAAATGCATGGGAATAACTGTGTCTAGACCCCTGCCGTTTGTAACCCTAACCCTAAGACTGTCGTTAATATTATTATAATTACGATCTGAGAAGAGGAATGTTCTCCCGAGCGCTTGGAGCAAAGGAAGCCTCTGCTAGCGTCTCACGTGTGTAAAATAGGAACGCAAAGTTTTAAAAGTCCCGGATTACCGGAAAACCCACGGCTGGGAACTGGGATTAATCTAAAAGAATCCAGCAGCATAAACTCAATTATCAAGGTAATAATAAATTTTGTGTTTTAATTCTTGCATGGAACAGGTTCTTATTAGCACATTTCTTATTAGACGTAATTGAGGGAGAGGTAGCCTGCCTCGCAGACGCTAACTATCGCCGGTTACGGGTAAATTTCCGTCTGCAACGCAGGCGAGGGAGAGGCTACCAGAGAAAATACAGTTCCACAATACTTTCATTCAAAACTTGATTTATTTCATATGAAGACACACTTAATAAATGACACCTGATCGTAATAACAGAAGAATCGATTGTCTCCTGGTTTGGGTTGAAATTGATACAGGGTCCTTTTTAAATTGTACAGCAAAGCCTTATCTGTCAGCAAAATGGACAGCTTTTCGTGATACATTATTACAAAAGAGTGGACTTTAGATAGTCTACTGGGTTGGATTTAAAAGTTTTCTGTAGCATATTACAAAAGAACATTCTTTTTAACGAAAGCTTTAACAATTTTGCTGCACAGCCAGCCAACTAGTATATTGCGTCTTCTACGCGTTTTGTTGATCGTTGGTGGTTCGTTTAGCAACATCTCTTCTCCCCCTTCCTCTTCACGCTCGTTTTGCTTCGCTTCGTGCTTTTTTCTCTTGTCCTCTCCCTGTACCTCTTCCTTGACCTCCATTCCTTCTTCTGATTTTTTGTCCTCTCCTTCTATGTCCTCTACCTCAACCTTCGCCACTTCATCTTGCGGTTCATCTTCCTTAATCTTCAGGTCTATTTTGTCTTGTTCTTCGTCAGCGTCATCGCCGTCACTATCACAGTCCCCTTCATAACCATCATCGTCATCTTCTTCATCTTCGCCTTCGTCGTCACTTTTTTTATCTTTATTATCATCATCGTCCTCTTCTTCCTTCTTTTCATCTTCATGCTCCTTCATTTTCTCTTCTTGATTTGCAAGAACTCTTCTAATGACAGTTAGAATGTCTTCTCCATGTTCAACTTCACACTCATCTTCGTCATCGTCATCACAACCAACACAATCACCATTACCATCATCGCCCCCACTGTCACAATCACCTACACTGTTACCGTCACCTCTGCTGTCATCATCATCACCTTCTTTGTCTCCGCCATCTTGCCCTTCCTTCCTCTCCTCAAGAATTGCAGTAACTCTCCTAATTACAGATAAAATGTCCTCTTTATCTTCCAGTTCACTTTCATCATCATCATCATCATCATCATCACCATCACCATCACTACTTCCTTTGTCTTCATCATCAGTGTGATCTCTCTCTTCCTCCTCGTGCTCTTCTTCTTCTTCCCTCCCTTCGTCTTCCTCCTCTCCTTGCTTCTCATCTGCTTCTTCTTCTTTTTCTTCTTCCTCCTAAAGTAGGAGTTGAGATGAAATTAATTTATTCAAAATTAATTGCTGCCACAACATCGTGTAGGTATAAAAGATGCCCTTGTGTACAAGACTCCTATAATCACTCGAGTCTTTGAAAGTCTTTCTTTCTTATGTAGTTCAAATGTATGTTTGTAATAAACGTGTTCTCTTTGATACCTTCACTGGTGTAGAGCACTTCACCGGTAATGCAAAGGTCATGGGTTGGAATCCCGCTCAATTCTGCATTTTTGATGCTTATTTTGGCAACTTAGTTCTTAAGTTGCGGCATAACTGGGATGAGCTGTTATGCTTTAAAAGTGTCTGTAGTGTGAAGAGGGTAGCAGGTTTTAAAAAAGAAAGTCATGCAAAAGGATACTTCGAAGTAAGTTCTGTTTTGTTTAAAACTGAAGATTTTCTGTGTAGACTATCGTCTATGCTGCTTCGGTTGAGTAGTGTTAAATGACCGTGATTTGAGTACCGTTTTTATACTCTTAGAACGGAAAGCGGAAACTGGAAATAAAAAAATGTTCAGCATAAAAACTGTTCGATAAAATGTATGAATTATCTTCGCCAGGAACATTACTTCTGTATTCTATTTTTCTTTATTTTTCTCTCACCTTCGCTTTACTTGCTGGGATTCTCTGGTACCCGTAGCTCACTTTCACGATGGGTGGTTCAGTCGTCGTTTCAACAACGTGTGTAAATTTAAAATACCTCATTTTTTCAACTTTGAAATCTCTCGCAAATGCGATTCTTGTAGATCGAATTTTTTTCGTTACGTTCACTACCACCTGAGTGGCCTTAACAATTCGCTCTGTTTCCGTGTTAAGAGCATTGCTCATCCTCGTCATGTAAACCTCGTCTGACATTATGGCGTTTTTCCCGTCTTTTGAAGACTACAGCTTCTTCAACCTCGCTAGCTGCTTCAACCTCGCAACTTGTCAAACGACACAATCGATGACATTGTTTACATCATCCCTTCGAAATGCATTATTTCTCCTCGCGCTGAATTTGCGCGCGCAAAGTTTTGCTGTCAAGTGAACTAATTCTGCTGATTTACAGTAAAAAAATGTAGACTGGCAACTTGATCAACATAGTTTTGCGAAGCGCATCCATTATCATCTTTTTTGTAGCCATTCAAAACACACGCTCAATTCAGTTTCAAGTTCAGTAAAATGCATGGGACAAACTGCTTACGCCAGTTACAAACATAACACCAAAATTACATGACATGTCTAACACATTCCTCATCGCTAAAAACTGGATCATCGGTTCTAAATATTCAAGAGTTTTCATTGGCTGAGCCATCTTGTAGATGAGCCATTATGCCATGCTCTACAAATATGGTAAGCGTGTGCGCAATAGGCCATTTCCGGGTTCTCTTGTGCCTCTGTCTCAAAACGAGTCTGAGAGCGAAACCTTTCATACGAAAATGAGTTCAGTATGCAGTTTCATTTTCATGCAAATCAAAGTCATTTTCATGCAAATCAAAGTCATTTTCATAAGAATGGTGTCACACTTAGACTCGCTTTGAAACAGAGGCACAAGGAAACTCGGTAATGGCCTATTTTTTGAGACGATTTTATTTTTATTTTAAATTAGTTTTGGAAGAGTTTTTAATAGAGATATTTCCACTCCCGCTTGTTGGATATCTAATGCGCCCTCGTGGAATAATTGTTAATTATTGTTCAGTCGTTGTAGTTCGTCTGTGAAATAGAGACGGAGTTCTTATGACAAAAAAAAATTACCTGGTTTGAGCCTGCGATCCAATCGAAAAACAGTTCCTAACTTCAAAAAACACGTAGCCTCGATGAGCTGTAAACCTGATCCCGCAAGATAGTCTCGTAATACTGGTCAGCGGATACCTCATCTTGACAGTTGTTATTTGACCATGACATGAATGTCCAATTTCAGAGATGTACGCTGTTAACCAGGGCTGCATGCACGTAATCGGCCCACCATCGCGTGGGGCGCAATTATAGGTATCTTTATTTGAACATTTTGCAATTGGATAGCACCAGGAGCATGAGTGATATGCTCCTGATAGCACATGATTGGGACGTCTATTACGCGCTCTTGTAAAGGCTCTCTTCGTAATGTTTTCTATAGTTTTCAAAATTACGAATAGCGCTTCAGACTTGTTCGCTTAAAAGAATTTTATGCAGATATACTGGCTCGTTGGCAATTAACAATTAGACCCGTGGCCCTTGAGGGCGAAGGGTCTGATTGTTTTAGTATCATCCAACTAGTCGGAAAAGGCAGTAATAAAGTTAGCAAACGCAAGTTTATGGAACGCCATAACTTTCTTATGTGGTTGTTTATCATTATTTTGTTACCACATTGTTGTGTGACTTCTTCATTATGTATTGTAGTCGCTTCATTATGTTTTGTGGTTTCTTCATGATGTCTTTTAATGCAGTCCTGACGTGATGTGTTTTTGCGTAATAATCATATTATGTGGTGTGGTTTTATCTTGATGTATTGAGGTTGTTACCTTATTCTTTGTGCTCTTGTCATGATGTGATGTGGTTACGCTGTTATGTGGGCTGGTATCGTCGTTATGTGGTTTTATCTTTACGTGATGTGGTTTCGTCTCTACGTCTTCTTAGCCTCACTTGCGATACTAAGTTCTAGTAACCAGGCTTACTCGCTATCACGAACTGGTTAGACCGGTTTTTAGATGGGTCCCAGTTCCTTCTCTTCCCCGGCCGTTGAAGGCAACAAAATGGCGGAAACAGGCAATTCTATTTGTGGCTAAATACAGGAATCCATACGGCTTATCATTGGACAAGTGGGTAAACCCATCCTCGGAAACCCAGGGGCTACTAGCCGGGACAATGCGATATTTTCCGGCGAAAGTTTACAAGAGCTGAAGAGCCCCTGGGAACTTATTCTTACCGAACCAGTTCCAGAAGTGGTCGAAGTACGGCCCGCAAAATTGACCAATCACAGCGCGCGTACTAACTAACAGATATAATAATAGCACTTCCCGCCTCGTTTGAAATACCGCTAGGATATCTGTAATCGCTCGCCTGCTTCCAGTAGAGATCGATCCTCGTACATAATTAGAAATATTGTATGAAGATCGAAAGGAAAGGCAGTAATGGGCCACGGGTCAGTGGTGAACTAGTGATAGTACAGCCCTCGTCAACTATCACGCATAGAAATCCAGAGCGAAAAATCTATTTGTTTTAATATAATTCCTGACAGAACACGAGTAGATTTATACAATCAAAAAATGTTCACGGTGGTAGCCATCTAGTAGATGAGAAAACTACACGCAGGTGGTCTCATTAAGGGCTGGTTCACACTTTGACATAAGCATAAGCACAAGCATAAGCATAAGCATAAGCATAAGCATAAGCATAAGCATAAGAAAATGCAAAGATTCCATTCCTTGTGCTTATGCTTATGCTTATGCTTATGGTTCACACATATTTTTGTTATTTTCTTATGCTTATGCTTATGCTTATGTCAAAGTGTGAACCAGCCCTAATGGAGAAACTGGAAAGTGACAAAAAGACTTCCCCCAAGCAACCACCTTGGTTTAAACATAATGGATGGCTAACTACAGTAAGTTTCACTCAAATGATTACAATTATTGATTTAGTTAGACTGCTCTAGCTGTTTGTTTGTGAACTGAAATGTCCGAGCGAATGAGGTGAATGAGACAAAAACAAAAAGGCAGTAAAACGTGATGGAACGTTGACAAGTTTAGATTTAGAAGATTTGTTCAAAGAGTGAAGTTGTTTTCTGCCTTCGCTTACTTCATATAATATTCACATTAAAAGAATTGCTTTCCCACAGGACGATCAACAAGGGGCTTCTTGCACCCTATAATTATTACTATTATTGAACCATTGAGTTAAAGCAGAAATCCTCTGTATAAACAGTTCTAAGGATCGTCCATCACTTTCAATCAATCCTCACTGAGCTAAGAGCAACGCTGACCAAAGGAAGTCAAGGCTTCTGTGCAAAGCCTTCGGCATGTTTTAAATAGCAATAGTTTAATTTTGTTAATGTTTGTTTTCTTAGCTGACTGCCTGATTGGATATCAACTTTCATCTGAAATGCACTCGTCAACAATCTTCTTCAGATTTGGGTTCTCCATTGCTGCTGCTATTCGCTCTTTCTCATTGATTTGCTTGTTTACTAAAATAAATTGAATTTCACAACATAAAAATTATAATTTAATACAGAATAATAACATTATTCTGATGATATTTCTACAAGTATTATGGTAAGAGAATTGAGTCCAAAACTAAAAGTTGTCAATTTAGATTATTTAAGAGTTTACAATAGACAACTCTACCCCTGGCTACCCTGGTTTTTAAGGTTTTCTCTTTTCGATTTAACAGTCAAATGTGATCCATGAAGCAGTGAAAATGAGTTGAGAGCGAAAAAAAGGAAAAAAAAACATGACTTCTAGGACTAGAGAAGCCCAGGCGTTACACCAATGATTGCCTGTCGTTGTAGAAGATTATAAAATCTATCCTTAGTCCTCGTCTACCTCGCTTGGGATGTACACCTTGTCGCAGTGAGGTGGCTTGTGTGTTCCAATGACCCCTACAGCTATGTTAGCGGGAGTCATGTACTGCTGGTAGGGCCACCCATGCCAAACAGGTCAACTGGTAACTGGACTGGACTGAACTTTTACAGAAGTGGCAACATTGCACAGGTAGCAAAAAAGACGAAGAGGAAAGGTATAGACGTCGACGTCAGTGAAACGCACTGGACTGGCCAAGGAAAAGTGCAACTTGCAAAAGGAGATTCCATAATCTACTCTGGAAGAGATGGTGACAACCACGGACAGGGAGTAGGTATATTGATGTCAAAAAGTGCAGTTAAAGCACTGATAGAGTGGAACCATATCAGCGAAAGAATAATTCAAGCTAGGTTTCATTCCAAATACATAACGTTTGCAGTCATTCATTTATATGGACCAACGGGAAGATGCAGACGAACAGGAAAAAGACGAGTTCTACACAAGATTGCAAGATGTGATACATGGTGTAAGTACTCACGATATGATCATAGTTACTGGAAACATGAATGCTCAGGTTGGATACGAAAACAGGGATTATGAAAGAGTCATCACAGGGAATCCTCACATCCGTTTAGAATATGAATGAAAGATCAAATTACCTTTATCGCGCGTGTTTTGTGTTTTGTGGCCGCCATTTTGAATTTTTAATACCCGCGCGCGGTAAAATGCGCGGTCTGCTAGTGCGAGGTCTGGAACCGAGATTACCGAAATCGCTCGGAGACCTACTCGGAGATCCTCCGAGAAATCTGCGAGTCCCAGACTTCCGTAATCTCGTTTCCAGACCTCGCACTAGTAGACCGCGCAAAACGCGTGCGATAACGCTAATTTGATTTTTTATTCATATTCTAAACGGATGTGAGGGCTCCCTGTGTCTGGGGCTAAGGAACGGTAACGGAGAAAGGCTTTGTGAAATGTGCCATGTAAATGAACTACAGGTAATTTTGTAAAGTAAGTAAATAAATAATAAATAATAAAAAAAAGAGTGCGTGCAAAAAAAAAAAAAAAAAAAAAAAACTAAACATGGGTATCACCCAATAGAAAGACCAAGAATCAGATCGATCATATCCTCATCAACAAGAGGTTTAGGAATTCAGTTAATGACAACAGAGTTTATAGGTCTACAGATGTTGGAAGTGATCTTTATTTTGTGTGTACAAAAATAAAGCTCAGGTTGAGAAAGGCACCGAATGAAAACGCTGCATGTAGAGTGAGGTATAACACGGCCAAGTTGGAAAATGAGCAGGTGCTAAAGGCATATTACATAACCCTACGTAATAGGTATCAGGCCCTAGAGAATGAAGAACCAGAAGTAGAAGAAGAAGAAGACGTGGAGAGAGACTTTTGGGTGAAACAGAAGGCATATAGAGGCAGCAGAAACAGTATTGGAAAGACCTCAAAAGAAGAAAAAGCCATGAATCAGGAGTCATGGGACCTCATAGATCAAAAAGAGGGCACTAACAAAAAGGTCTTGACTACACACATAGAAAGAGTTAAGAGACAGCTTAGGGCAGAATATGTAAAGAAAGATAGGGAAGTGAAGATGAATATAAAGGCAGATGAAAGAAAATAGATAGACAATAATTATTGCAGGTGAGACAGAGAAGGCCACAAGAAACCAGAACACGAAGACACTTTATGGGCTCACTAGGACACTATGCAATGAAAGATCATGGCAAAGCACAGCAGTGTTAGACAAGAATGGGCACCTCCTAAGTGGAAAAGATGAAGTGCAGTCCAGATGGACAGAGCACTTTAAAGAAGTTCTTAATAGAGAAGAAGAACCAGAAAACCTGATATCTACTGAAGAAGACTGTGGATTCGAGTTCAGTGAGATAGGGACTTAAAAATTGGCAAAGCTTGAGGGATTGACTCTATTAAAGCTGAGTTCTTGAAAGCCAATGTAGAATTTTTTCAGCAGAGAAAATACATCAATTGATGATAAAAAATGGATCCATGAAAGGATCCCTGAGGCTTGGAAACAGGGACTTGTTGTTAAACTGCCAAAGAAAGGTAATCTTAAGGAATGCAAGAACTCAAGAGAGATTACATTGCTGTCTGTAGTGGGGAAAATACTGGACAGGACTATTATTGATCGAATAAGGAAGGGTATTGACAGACGATTAAAGTAGGAACATGGAAAATAAACAAAGGAGATGACAAAGCTATAAATGTATTCCACAGTAAGTGCATACGAAAGATCCTGTGAATTAAATGACAAGATCATGTAAGTATTAAGGAGCTGTTGGAAAGAGCGAGTATCAAACCACTGTGTGAGGAAGTGAAGTATCACAGATGGGATATGATTGGTAACATCCTGAGGCAAGATCGCAATAAAGACTGTTGCATTGCAATAAGCTGGGCCCCAGAGGGGAAAAGGAAAAGAGGAAGGCCCAAGACAACTTGGTGACGAACAGTTGAAAAGGAGTGTATAGAGGGAGGTGGAGATCACAAAAGAAATGTATAGAGGCAGGGTGGAGATCACAGGGAAAAAACGAGGATGATTGCAGCAGACAGACAACAGTTGAAGACCTCTGTAAAGGCCCTATGTACCATGAGGCATGGGGAGGATAGGTAACAGGTAACCACAGAGGGGTGCACAATTAAGTACAATTGGCATCAGAACAAAAAAAATTATTATTAAAAGCTTTTTGTAGACTGAATTCATCTGCCCCTTCTCTATGTTTGGGGTGTCTGTGTTGGCATCAGTAGTCACATTCCAGCACTCTGGCTTGTAGTTACACTCGTGTCTATGTATTTCACGTAATTTCATTGGTTAATAAATCATTCCCTCTAAATTCTACAGACACTGATTTAAACATTGAAGAACGCTCTTCTAGGCTTGAATCAGAAAATGTCTATGATATTGACTTAATCCCTGTGGGACATGCAGACAACTAGGAGGGCACAGGATGTCCTCTGGGTGGCAAACAAACTCCACCACAAGATGAGACTGCAGTTGTGTGCCTTGGATTGCCCTCTTTCTTCAATTTTGAATAACACAAGTTCATATCATAATCTAGTACAAGAGTCTGCAACAACTAACTTGGCACATATAACTTACTTTCATCCTCTGTGGAATGTGTTCCTTTAGAAAGGAAGATGTCCAGCTGAAGAGAGAGAATTGGGAAGATTAAGGCAAAAAGCTTTCCCTTACTATACAGGAAAAGTTAAAATATCATATTCACAGTTAAATCAAACAATCCTATAAAATCTAATGATTTGATTTATTGCCTGGTGCAATTAATTCATTTTTGAAGCTCAAGTTAATGTGATTGTTGTAAACACTGCAGTTCTTCTGTCAGAACAATTACTTTATCTTTTTTTCAATTTCATTTTCTTTCACATTTGTACCTCCAAAACAATATGACCAGAATAGTTCTTTCTGCCCCTTTCCTTCTTGTTTTTAACAAGTATATGTTTGTATGAAATTAAGGTTCTACAGTATATGTCACGCTTCCTGTGGTCAGCCTAAATTGTCAAAGGTGTGCGAAGAGCAACACTGAAAGGCTCTAGATGAAGAAACATTTTTGAAACACGCCTAACCAGGCTTTGCAAGTTTCATGTTAATCTTTTTGTGATCTGCTATAACCCAGAAAGGTTTTGGTTTTAATTTTCCTACATGGATACCCTGACTGTTCTGATCAAATTGGTTATTACGTCGTGACAAAACATACCTTAAAGTTTTAGGGTAAAGAACGCTCCAACTTAACCCGCAAACACAGTCCTTAAAAAAACAGAATGATAGTTTAAAAAAAACTGCTTAAAAACACTGAAAAGAGCTCAAGGTATCATAAAACCATTATCATGTCACTTTTGTTTATACAAGATTAAAAATTATATGAAATGGTAATAGTTTGTATCAAATACAATACACCATCATTGATAGTTATAATTTAAAAAATCCTCTGTTACTACTTTGCAAATAAAATCTTTGCCTTCATGTATTCCATTCCCAAAAGTGACAAACATCCTAACATTCTTCTTGCAATTCCAATTCTACCAGCTATGTTAACTAGCATCATGACAATAGCCACAGGTATGCATCCTGGACCTTCTAATGATCTTATTAAGAAAAATAAGATAAAGAAGCTTACATAATAACATGTATAATCGTTTGTCTCAAGATGTAGTCATTTGAGATGTACGCTGTGATCACTGATGGTTTAGTCAAGAGACATTTAGCCTGGTCGTACAGACACTTCACAATACCGCATTTTACTGACTGCGGGTAGGGTAAATCTTATGTTAGGTACTGATCAGTATGTGTTGGCTTCCTGTAGACTCTGGTGGTAAGCTAAGGTGGCCATCTGTTAGTCTATATTGTCAAAAAAGGTCATCGTTCTATTATTTGAGATCTCAATGGTGAAACGGATTGATGACCAGCACTTGGCGAACTACTAGTACACAAAAAAGGGTCCCTACATACACTGCTTTATTCTGTTAACTATCGACAATACATGCCATCAGAAAAAACACAGCGTCCAGCTGTGTACAACAGGATCGAAAGAACTGCTCTATCACATTCCACTTGTGATGCATGAGCCAATCGAAATTAAGAACTTTCGATCCGCCGATCTAGTATAAAAGCTGCAAAAATCAGACCTTTGACCGAGTGATACCGAGCATTGGT
>CM042748.1:14311915-14316214 GCA_022496165.2 Catalaphyllia jardinei
CAAAACAGCAACGGGGTCGACAGACTCGATCCAACAGATCAGAAAGATAATGTCAGAACAAAATCTCAACTCAGAGTTGCATTGATATTGTCAGAAAGAGATACGGAGTTCGTTATATCAATTGCCATTTGAATATGTCACTTTCGAAGATAAACAAGTCGGTGGTTACAGTTCGAAGAGGGCACTTTATGAATTCTGTTAAACCTGGTTTAGTTACTTTTTTGTAAAAAAAAAATACCTCTCAGTCGGCGCGTCGGGTATGTTATGGGCGGGTGGATCACTGAGAGATGTATGTCACACCAATCAGATTGGAACTAACATTAAACACCAATCAAATTTCCTGTTGTAAAGGTAAATGGTATGTGAAAAGATTTGATCCCGATACAGTTGAGAACGGCCATATTTATTCTGCTGTAAAAGAGGAGGAAGTATTCATATATTGGGTTTACCTCGACATTTTCTGTACGTTAGGCTAAGGATTTTGTGGGCGGGTTTTATAGTCATTAGCAATTGGATAATCAGTCAAAGAAACATAGTGTCTGGGATATAACTGCGAGCATGCGATGAAGGGTAAGATTTTCCCATTATATAAGGTTTTGAGTTAAATGAGTGTTAGCCGCTCTACTACTAATGTTGATGGGGTTTCTATGATAGGAACAATTGTATTTAAGGGGGCGGAATGCACTAGTGGGAATGTGAAGAGGTTGTGACCAGGTTCGAATTGTTTGCGTGTTGTAGTGAAACCTAAGTATTTGGCTGCAGAATCCAGGGCGAGTCGTTAATTTCAGCATCCATTGATCAGTTTCAGTGCTAAGTTTCAACGAGAAACGCGAAGAGACTACGATTAATTTCTTCAACAGAACAGAAATAAATTATTCTGTGACGATTTTACATATATAAATGTTCATTGTTTACTACTGGGCTGGGATGAGAAGATACGTTATATAAATGAAACTTAATATTTCCTCGTCAATGTTATCAGCGGGTTATCTGGGTTTTCGCTTTATGACATTAATAGCCAGCACGAATTGTAGTAGAAGAAAAATAACATTTCTTGTTTAAGATAACTTAAGTGAGGTATATGAAGTCTTGGGAGTTCTATGATTGTATTAAGTTCAAGGACTTTGGTGACTGAATAATAAAGACTGACGTGTATGTTGCGGGTTGTGATTTTTAGTTCGTGACAGTTGTGACAGTTACTTAATATACATTGGGTTGCTTCAGTGTAATGGTGGCAAGTTATGAACGATATGAGTTTTGCATTTTGAAGTAGTTCATGAGTCAGTAGTAAACAAATCATATGGGAAGAGATATTTTATTTCAGGTTACAAAGGGTAACTTGATACTTTTGTTTTTCACAACGAGTAAATTTAATTAGAGGTCACGAATAGTCGCTTCTAGTTCAAAGGACATATTTTAGAGGAGACGAGACTATTTAGATTTAAAACAGTTTTAACGTTTGCAAAATAAGTGGAAGTGACAATTGTTTTGTTCTTGTATGCAAATGTAACGTGATATTTTTATTTTTAGTTACAAGTTACAAAGGGTAATTTGACACCCTTGTTTTTCACAGGGAGTAAATTCAATTAGAGCTGACGAATCGTCACCACTTGTTCCCATGAAATGTTTGAACAAACAAAACGAGATATTGCTATTTTTAGTTACAAATGGTAACTTAAAACTTTTGTTTTTCACCTGGGAGTAAACTCAATTAGAGCTAACAAGTTATGGCCTCTTGTTTAAATCAGACTTTCAACGTATTAGAAATTTTTTTTCTCTTTCTTTCTATTTTCGGTGTAGTGTTGTTTTGTAAAAAAAGTAAACTTACGACTCGTATAAAATGCGAATAGCTCTCTTAATTTGAGTATTTTTGAGCAAAAATTCCTCTTGGAGTTGAAAGGGCCATGAGATCGGTGAGTGAGGGGGAGTTATGCATGTGCGCATGTTGCACCAATCACAGTGTGGCCGGTTTAATTAAAGAACGAATCAAATTGCCTGTTAGAAAATAAAATGATATCTATATTAATTTGGAGACGTGTCAGATTACTGTAGTTTGTTTGGTAAAACATTTTATATGACATCGATTTAATTCTGCTATCTCCGAAACCTTTCAGTTCACAAAATAATAACTCTTGCACGCCTTGCGTGCCTATGTTATTTATTCATGTCATCGACACGGGACGCTTCATCGACAGGGGCAATTCAAGCGTAAGAAAAACATTGGAATCCTGGCACACTGCAATTACCAGCCAGACAGACAATAACTCTAAGCAGCTGCCTAGACAATACTCAATTTTATTGTAATTTTATCCATGTTATTAGCTTTTTATTTTCGCACAGGTATTTTTTTGGTATTTTTTGTATTTATTTATATCCGTTCGTTATTTCCTCACCTCTTTGTACGTTGATCTTAGCTTTTTACATCTCACATTTTAAAGATTGCAAACTGGCAATCGAAAGCTTAGTGTTTTTTTTTAACTTTTCACCAGAGAACGTCTTTAACTTTTTAATTATGCCCCCTGGTTACTCGTCGCTTATTAAATTTATTCATGTGCTGTTGACGCTTTTTTGGAGATCTCTACGCATTTGTTTCTTCCATATTTATCAAATCTACGTACTAGGAATGAGTTTTTAGGCCTGCTTTTCTATGTTTGCTCACATTACATCTCTTCGAGAGAAGATAGTTCATTATTGAGGGAAATTAGGGAGCCTGTTTGGTCATACATAATATATCTTTGTAGTTCATTTGCGGCTAGGGATTGTAATGCCTGTTTTAGCCAAATATTTGAGAAAAAAACATTTGGTTGTCTCAATGAAGAGGAAGAGAGCCTTTTCATGACACTAAGAACATTTGATTCATTTTGTCGCTCATGCTCGAGTTCTGTGACTTTGAATAGCAGTATTCTTTTGACAGTAGTGAAAGCATATGGATTAAATCAGTTGGGTTTAGATTACAATATGTGGCCATTTTTTGTAACTCAAATGCTCCAAAATCGTTCATTGTCTACACTGTAACAGAGCAATGCTTCTGAAGAACTGCTATGTTGAAATGAACATTATATATAACTTTCATCTAGAAAAACCCAACCAGCACTATTCAGTGACAGTATTTCCAAAGATTGTGGGGAACTTCCTTCAAGAAGACATCTTGCAGTGCAAAGACAACATTGACGATCTAACTGAGAAATTGCTGTTGCTCGAAAATGTTTTGTAGATTTTGAGCTTTCTCAGAACAAACTTGTTTTAACTATGAAAGCCCATGCCTCAGCTTCACAGGAATAGTGAACAGGTAAATGTCTGGTATAAAAACAAACTGTTCAGTTGAACAGACACTAGTGAAAATTTAACAAAAGCGTACAATTTATGATATTAGAGTGATTTTACTTGGCCCGTGAAACACTATCTAACAATTAGTGCATAATAGAAAAAACTTAACAAAAGGAAACAATGCAATTAGTGTATAAATACTAACTCTTAGTGTAGTACCTATTTCATTTCAAGGGCCAAAAAAAAAACCTCTAACCACAATCATTTCAAGTGATACCATTAAAAAACTTGATAAGGTGATTTAACTTACCACATGAAACAATCTCTGTTGAGTGCATAATATTACAACAAAACAAAAAAAAAGACCACGGAGTAGTAACTATTTTGCAAGTTAAGTATGATCCTCGCAGTAAATTTCCCAATTTAAGCAACTGGAAAGAAGAAGTCTGAAAAAAATCAGGGCTTCAACGGGATTTTTTGCGGACAAAAAAAACATGCAATACAAAACGTTGCTGTTACACAAAAAAAAATATCAACAAAGCTGTATGGTTGTAATAAATTTCATTGCCATTTACAGACAAATATGTTAACCAGTTACATGGATGTTAACTTCAATAAATATGAAAACATTTCTTTTTTAACAGTCGTACGAATGCAGGGCCGTACATAGCGGGGGGACAGGATGGGGGGTGCCCCCGCCAGGAAAACTAATTTTTTTTTCTAACATAGTGTTTGATTTTGTTGGGCTGTATACGGGAGATCCCTGTGAAGGTTTGTGGAGTTTGCCCCCGCAGACAAAAAATCCTAGGTACGGCCCTGGCATGCACAGTATTAACATCCAGTAAAAACCATATACAGGTGTTAAACAGATCTTCAAAAAGCGGGGGCAGCTCTAGTGAAAACTATTGCTAGTATAAAACAAATAGATTCCATGTTACCGTGCGTCTGATTCAGTAATAGATCACAGAAGACGTCAAAATGTGGTAAGAACATCAGTGGCACACGAGGCGTAGCCGAGTGTGTCACTGATGT
>CM042748.1:14316314-14351099 GCA_022496165.2 Catalaphyllia jardinei
GTAATAGATCACAGAAGACGTCAAAATGTGGTAAGAACATCAGTGACACACTCGGCTACGCCTCGTGTGCCACTTTTTTGTTCTTACCGCATTTTGACGTCATCTGTGATCTATTACTGAATCAGACGCACGGCAACATGGAATCTATTTGTTAATCAGTTTGCCAACAAACGTTACTGTTCACGTGCGTCTATTAGGCGCGCGTGAAGAGGTTTTTGCCGAAACGCCGCGGCTGCCAAGAACGAAACACAAAGACTTTT
The DNA here is from genome assembly GCA_022496165.2 of Catalaphyllia jardinei. Taxonomy (NCBI): domain Eukaryota; kingdom Metazoa; phylum Cnidaria; class Anthozoa; order Scleractinia; family Caryophylliidae; genus Catalaphyllia; species Catalaphyllia jardinei. The sequence continues at coordinate 14,316,575 of CM042748.1, forward strand.
TGTAAACTTTAGCGACGAATGCAATTCACGACAGCTGTTCAAAGTGTTACACAGCAACAATTTGTTTTTATTTTTAATAAATAGCTTTTTACAAACTATCTCAACATACTCCTCTCAAATGAATGGCAGTTTGTTTAGCATAAATAAACGCGCCTGCTTATGGTATTATCTCTGTTGAACGGCGAGCTTCTCTACTTGAAGAAGTTGCAGTAAACCTGAAAACCTAAGCCTGCAGGCTACAATTGTGTGCGAGATTGTGAGACGTCCGTTTAATATGAATTAATTGCCTGAAGGCAAAAAGACCAAATGACAGAGATAAAAAGCAAACCACAGCTCTGATAGCACTAAGGCTGAGATGGGGTTAAAAATGTCCAACCGTGCTTTTCATCGAGTTTGGAGCAGGCCTAAAATCAAATGACGTCAGGAAGATGGACTGTTGTTTGCTTTTTTCATTTGTCTATTTAGTTACTGAGGTTATATTGGCCTTGAGTATGACAAAGTGCAGCAAAAAAGCTAATCAAAATTCTGGAATATTGCCATCATTGTCGAGTATACTATAAAAAAAATTTCAGTCAGCGTTTTAGTTCGTGATTGTGGCACTTTTAAACATAGATTTTCAAAAAATGCTTTTAGGACTGAAAGATAAAGAAAGCAAAATTGCATGTGGAGTTTAAAATATTTGACTTTTTGTTCATTGGATATTTAGTGACTGACAGTTACTATTTGGAGAGGATATGAGGTCACCGTGACGTAGCTACAGACTGAGCCATGGGCAGGCCATGGGTTACATATATATTTGCATCGAATTTCCTGTGTATAGTCTAACCTTGAAAGCTTCTTCTTAACAACCAGGGCCTGGGCTACTGTGAAGTGAAATTCGCCGAAATTAGCCTTGAAGACTGATTTCTTTCGGTTTGCTCCTCAGCGAATCTTATATACGAACGAGTGGCATGTAGGACTCTGAATCGTGCAGTCTTCACCTTGTAAATCATGAGAAAGGACGTTCTTTTCACCTTTTTGTTTATGTCATGCTGTGGTTTCAACAATGGAGAAGATCTCAACTTCAAACGTAAGTATATAGTTGCATTTGACATCGGCGCGCGCGGAAGCTTCAAGAAGCCACAACAAGGCCGGTTTTCAGTTCGATTGATTAAGTTTTTATAAATGTAATGTCAATTGCATTTGTTGGGTCTCCTATTCCTTTTTATCTGCAGTTTGCAAAGAAAAGGTTGGTGTTTTTGGAAGTAAGCCTTTGGTATTGAAAATAAATAAAGACAAATGCGACGGTTGTAAAGAACTGGAAAATTGCACAACATACGAGGGCAGCGTTCAAATTAGGGTCGTGAGGAGAGCGAAAGATACTGTTATGAAGCAATTGCGATTTCCCATGCTTACAGAAATCACCGGCCATTTGCTCGTTTCCTTGGTTTACGGAAAGCGTAGTTTAAAAGAGATTTTCCCTAAACTTGGCGTGATTCGAGGGAGAGAGTTGTTTCTGGGTTATTCTCTTGTCATCTACGAGAATGACGGACTCGAGGAAGTGAACCTTCCTTCGCTAACAACCATTCTGGATGGTGGCGTACGTATCGAGAAAAACATCAATTTATGCTACGTGAAGACGATTCGATGGAAATCCATCATGAGGAATGTCACAGAGAATGAATACTCTCTGGTTTTAAATTCTAACAATAATGACTGCTACGATGTGTGCTTCCAAGTTACGGGTGAGCAGAAGAAATGCACCCCACCACCAGGTCATGGCAGTTTAACAAATCAACACTGCTGGGCTCCGGGGGATCAACGAAACAACGATTGCCAGAGGTGTAAGTAGAAACGTTTTATTATAATCTGTAGTAGTTTAAGGCCGGCAGATTGCAGTGAAAATAATACTCAAGAGTTGAAGAATAATCTGCCTCCTGACATCTTCGATCTTTCCGCTTATTAGAATTCATGTATAAAGTTACACTTACGCCTATATAGCTTAGACTAATATCAATTACAATCGTTCACCTTACATTCTCAATTACCGACACATTTAAATGAAAGGCATGGTTTTGGGTTGAATTATTCAGTAATTGGCACTGTTGGGGTGAAGGATTTTTTGCGGTTCTCTTAAATTACCATGTCTATTTCTATCGCGAAGTTACTAATGACAGTGTTTTGTTAGGTTTAGTTTGCATTTGGGGAAAAATATGTGGACATGTTCTTCATAAAATATCTTTTTTGAAGCCAAGACATTTTACAACTTAGTAGTTACAAGGTAGTGCATTAGTTGCCTTAAAGTTTTCAGTGACAATTAATAGTTATAAAATAACTGAGCCACTACGTGCGCTCTCATTGGTCGGTAGGTGTGTTTAGATGAGAGTACGTAAACACAGCTGTGATATTTCAGATTCGCGTGTATATTTTTTAAGAACTAGCAGTTGCTTATAGCAAGCGAAGTGCTGCAAAGGAAGTTATAAAAATAAAAGTAACAATAACAAAGATGATGACTGATGTTTATAATAACAATTTATTCCTGGATGTTTTGTTGCGCATTAAGTGAAAGTAATACCTCAATATGAAAAATGAAGAAAGCTAGTGATAGCAAGGGACGGAAGGAGTGCACACATAATAAGTAATCAACAAAAGACTGCTACTATAATAACTTGTTTTATTCCACATATTTTCCTACTCATGTAATAACAATGCAACAGAAACAAAACTTGGTATTAATGTTCTCCAAATAGACAAAGAGTTTTTCGAAACACAACGTGAACAAATGTAATCATTCTGAGGTGAGTGTTCTCCCTTAAATATGAAAACAGAGATACATTTGGAAATAGAAGACACCCTTTCATTTTAAAATACAAGTTGAAAATGTAATCAGAGTGAGGTCAATGTTCTCTTTCAATGGGTAATATTGTGAAGATTCATAAACAGAAGAGACATTTTTAAAACACAACTGTAACAATATAAAAATAGGGTATGATATAAAACGCAACTGTAACAACTTTCAAGTGCATTCAAGTACATCCTGTCTCCTTCGATTAAAATTTGGTCAACTGTAGCAGTATCCCACTGCCGCACTGGAAACGACTGAGCACACAACAGCGCTGAAAAACTCATAAAGGAGCATTGCCTTCCCCTGGAAATTTCACTAAACCCTTCGTGACCTTGATGACTACTTCTAGCGATCGCTAAAATTGCGTTTAGCATGATAACACTGCGTTGACCATGATAACAATGTCGAAAAAACTATAATAAACTCACCTGATCGACGAGAAATCAGCACTGGAGACAATGTGGATCGAAGAGAAATCCGCACGGACACGGTTAGACTTCCCACAAGTCGACCTCATGAATTTCAAGGTAGAAATGATGAATTTCAAGGTAGAATATGTTAGGCCTCATGAGAATATGAATGAATTTCAAAGTTGACTATGTTAGGCCGCGAAGCGGCCGATCGAGCGACGAAGTCGCGAGAGGATAAACAAGACGAAGGACTTTTATGAAAGTCTAGGACACGGGCTACAATGTGGGCTGATCGCGCTGAGCAGGAATCAGCAAGGACTATGTGGGCTGAGCACGCACAATTCGGAAACTACTGCCGCTGATCCACCGTACTGCAGCTACTCAAAAACATCGCCAACGAAAAAAATCGGATCGAGAGAGACCACAGATTATAAAGCGCCCAGGCCCCACACGGTCCAGTCAGAAATAGTGTTGCTGCTTCGCTAAGGCTTCGCAGCAATTATTTTATAAAAGTAATAGAGCACTTTCTGTGTTTACAGAGGCTCATCTTAACACTAGGAGGGTTGGGAGAATTCTCGAAAGGTATGCAAACCCTCGACATATGCATAACTGTCTCGAATTCTCCCAACCCTCCTGGTGTTTAGATGAGGTTATGTAAACACAGAAAAAGTGCTCTATTGCTTAATTAAATTGAAACAGGTCGTTTCACCCCAAGTCCGTTTCGCCTCAACTGAAAGTCGTTTCGCCCCAACTCAAAGTCGTTTCGCCCCGACCTTAAAGTCGATTCGTTTAAAGGTATTTGTAATATATTTACAAATTACTAGAGGAATAGAATGTCACCTTTGTTGGTGGCGTTTTAAATTATTCATGTCACTCTTCCCAACCTCTCTTTTCCGCCCACGCCATGTACGTTGATAATGCGCCGGTTGATCGATGGCCAATCGTATTTGTAAAACTTAATAAACCTTCCACGGCTTTTACCTGTACATTATCAAACGCCATTTAAACCTTTTTATTAAATATTCGCGGCGTGGTTAAAGAACCATTGACTCAAAATGTATTTGTTTAATTACGCGCGTAGATCAGAAGTGTTGTTGCACTCACATAGCAACAAAGTCAACTGAACAAAAAGCGTTGATTAATCGATGGTCGATTGTATTTGAAAACTTAATATTACCTGTAGAGTAAACAGGGTCTCAACAGTGCTTTAGTTCAAGTTAACTATTTATTGCTTTCGAAATTGTATGAAAAAACTTCGGGTGAACTAACTTTTGGTCGGGGCAAAACAACTTCAAGTTGGGGCGAAACGACTTGGGACGAAATGGACTTGGGGCCAAATGACCATAATTCAATTAAATTACTTGACATGGAAAATCAATGACATGTTATTTGCCATATAAAGTGGTTTTAAAATTAAATTCATTTGGAAATTTATGTCAATTGATTTTTACTGTTGATACAAGTGTGATATTAATGTAGCAGAAGAGTACCATGTGTCTGTCATAACATTATTTATGGGTCATAAACAAGATTGTAGTGAACATTTATTAGTTTTCTCTGCAAATAAACATTTTCTCAGTTGCTGAGAAAAATATATGTCATGCTATACTTGCAGGAATGTTGACACCACACCAATTGGAGACTTGGATGACTCAGGGGTGAGCTGGAAATAATTCCTAGCTTATCCCTGAGTCCCCACCTTGTGAATCCAGGGGTGGGTTGTTTATTTACTCCTGTGTTAAAGCTTTGATGTGGATTGGTCTCAAAAAGCTGTTTAAGTTCCATGCACTTTCAATGTGGTTTCGGGCTGGAAAAAGAATTATGTTCATTATAAGAAAGAATTTCTGAACATTATATCTTAGCTTTTTTCATATCAAGGAGCTGTAAATCCTAAGTTAGGGGTGGACTAGTTGACTCTTGAGGGGGTACAAAGGAGGGAAATTTAGTATAGGCATTATTTTTTCATGCACTTTCATGTTTTTTTTTATAAATTTGTTAAATTTAAATTATATAAATAAAATGATGATGAAATGATGACGACGATGACAGGGATTTTTTTCCCTTGGGACGTGTGTAAGCATGATATTGTTTTCTCTATGTGACAAGTTTTTTTTTCTGCACTCTGAGTGTGTATTTTTTTCTGGCAGTGGCTCTCATGATCAAAACATGCAGCAGCCCTGTTCCAGAGAGAACTGCATTATGACTGAAGTAACAGATATTCAACAGATAATGTTTGGCCAAAAATGGACAGTGACTGGTCAAATCCTTGCATCATTGTGTCTTGTCATTTGTACCTCGAAAAAGATTATGTTGAGTTAGTTTAAGATTGAGTTGGACATAATTTGTTTGTGTTTTGAGATGGATTAGTGGTTGCTAGCTGCTAGTTTCAATTTCCAATGAATATCTATGATCTATTTCCAGTATTCAAGTCAGTGCTAATTGTTTTAACAGTCAACATAGAATTGCCATAAAAAGGTAGGATGAGTTAACAAACAAAGCAGATGGAAAAGGAGAGTTGATAAAACAGCTTACTGATAGTTTGTCAGTAGAGAAAGCCATGATGACTTTCTATATAATTGTGAACATTTGGGCTGAGATTGACTAAAACTGTAAGAGCAGTCATACAAAAAATAAGCTAATTACTCAAACTGAAAAAAGATATATAGAACAGCTTTCATCTTGTAAGGCTTAGGTTATGTTTCTTGTCATTGTAAAATGCCAGTTTCCAGAACTTTGATTTTTCTTTGGGTACATAAGCAGTGGCTGATCCAGACCTTTATTGAGGCAAGGTGGGGTGGGAGGGGGTTGGCTTTTCTTCCTTCTGTATCTATTTTTTTTTTTTACCTAAATTAGTAAAATAAGGGGAAAGGGGTCCTCCCCTAGATCCACACTGTATGAATATGTTATGAACGAATTGTTTAGCCTTCATTTGATATTTTCAAGCATAATGCAAGCTCACATGGTATTGGGTCACTAAAAATGCAAGAGTTAGGATTATTTAATGTTTAACAGCCAATGGGCTGTGTCTGGACAAAAAAAGGTTTAGTGGGACAATGTTCTCTCAAGCCATGCAGCATCCTTTGCAGATTGTATAATTTACTCATTTCAGGAAATAATAGGTGTTAATTTATAATTTTGATCAAGAAAGTTTGTTTCTTGAAAACGTTCATAGAGTTTTAGGTGTTACGTGGTTGAGCTGTAGGGCAAGACTGTTGCATGTCATCTGAAATAGTTATATCAATCAATTAGTCATTTCATTAAGAGAAAGTTAATCATTGAATACTCTTCATGATAATTGAAGGGCTTGAGGTACATCAAGTCAAATAGTGATATTGTTTATCATGGCTGAATTCTTCATGCAACAACTACTATGGCAAAACAGGCAGCCTGCTGATCACACATTTGTATGATTCCAAGTTGTGGTGTACTGTGTTCAGGATGTCTGTTTCTAAGAGTATATGATTTTCATTGCACTGACAAATGTGGACAGGAGTTCAAGGGGGGTGTTAGCATGACACGTTTGCTATGCTGTGTGAGATATTAGCCTTGCATTAAACAAACAAATCATTCTTAATTTCTTTAAATTTTTTTTGTATTGACTGTCTGATAATGCAGAACATTGCATACTGTCCCTCAAGAAATGGTGGCTTAATTGTTGTTAAGTGAAATATTTCAACAAAAATGTTTTTGAATAGTTTGTTAATTTGCTATTGTGGAATTTCATGAAATGATATTGGATTTCATTTGTATTGGCAAGCAGATATTTAATGTTTTCATTGTAAACATCAAATAACACAATTTTTGTGATTTGCTTAATGTTTAGGGTTGACTAAAAGCTAATATATTTAAAATCTGAATTCTGTGCATTTAAACAACAGTAGATTTTTTTCTCTTTACAACACTTCCTTGTGTTGACCCTAGTTAACTTAAATCTGTCCTATCTTATCAGACATCAACTTTACATAACCATGTTCTGACCTTCTGACGTTCACTTTCAGATATGAACTGAAAATGAAATGCTTTATGTACATGTGCATGGTACAGAGTTTACTATAATATTGTGACACATGAAGTTTGAGTTCATTTAAGTTGGAAATATAAACAAGTTCTAAATGTTAGCTCACAATATTGTGTTTAAATATGTTGTTTTTCACATCTTCAGAGGACAAATGCTAATTTTTTGTTGTTTATGTGTTAGGGAAGATTTTGCCAAAATTTGCATTGCTTGAATTTAAGGTTCTAGAAACTGCATGAACCAGGATTCTGCTGTTCCAGAAAATATACAGACCATCCCTGGCACAGAACATTTTTTTGGTATGAATCTTCCAACCCTCTGGAAATTCCAGTTTAACTTTATATTTTCCTTAAAAATTCTTTGCTTTTTAAAAGTCCTTCCTGCCACCCCTCATAAGTTCCAATGATCTTCCATGGGGACGCGAGTTTGGAAATTTTCTAGTCGCTTCACATTCCTTGGGGATGCACAGGATATCTTGTAATCAGATATTTTATTGAGTAGCATTTTTTTTAAAAAAGGATCCCTTGGTTTAAAGTTTGCAACAATTTAGTAAATATTATTTGACATGCTGATCAGCCAAATACGATAAAACTAAACATAGTGCCAACTAAGCGCACTAAATTTACTTTTTCTTTTAATATCACAAGATTTTTGTCATCTTTTGATGTGATAATTGATGTGCAAAAATTTATTTATATATAAATGTAAGACATTTAAAGGGTATTTCATAAAACAATAAATTTCTGTTTGTTTGTTTTTTTAAGTCTAAGCACTTTGTAAGACCCAGCCCTAAGTGAAACCCATCTGGTGTATCAAGTTGTAACATTGTTTTGCACATTTTCAGTGTGCGACATGAAATGTGGAGAACAGGGTTGCGTGGAGAGAACCAACAATCTGTGTTGTCACAAACAGTGCCTTGGAGGATGTTCCAATTTGAACTCTGTACGTCACTGTTATGCTTGCAGACATCTTCGTATGCCAAATGGAGATTGTGTTGAAAAATGCCCCTCTAACTTGTTTGAGGTACAAAGATTTTATAATATTTGATTATAAAACAGTTAACAAATCTCTGGGGAATGGAGTACAAATGGTAAAATCCAGGACTTGCTAAGACACCAAAATTCCAGTTTAAAAATCCCTGACTGGTCGAGACTGAAATAATTTTAGACTTCCAGACAGAAAGAAACACTGATTTGCATGTGAGTCTATGACTCAATTATTACAATGTTTTTATTTTGGATCAAAGGTTCCCAAGACCCATGATTTTCTTGTTTAAAATTCCAAGACTGGTTGATACATGATTTTAGACTCTAAGACAGAAAAAAACACTTGTACACAAGAGACTCATTAATAGAGGCAGCGTCGCCGAGTGGTTTGGGGCACTGGTGTTGTAATCCAGATGTCCTGGGTTCAAGGCCTCTACCTTGCCATTAGCGTGATTTGTTTTTCATTAGTCCTGAGTTTAAATCCTTGGTCACGCTTTGTAAATTGAGCCATCTGGTCTGTCTCTTGCCAGTTAGGACTTTTAATTATGTTATATTTATTTGAAATATTTGTTTCTTTTGTTTCAGTGGCATGCCTGTAAACTAGCTAAGCTTGTACAGTGTATAGCTAAACTTGTGCATGACCACTATAAATAAGATTTACATTTTTTTTACCCCTTGACTCATGACAATGTACTATTTAATGATACTTTTAGACTGTACAGGAAGTCTCCAAGACCCATGAATTTCTTGAGACCATTTGCTTCCTGTATGTTTGGATAGGGTGCATTTGTTTTGTCAATTTGTGACAAAATACTATACAGAAATAATGTGGAGTTTTCCAAGGATGGGAAAGCCTATGATTGTACTGCAAATCCTTGAATTATGTGCTGGGGGCACGTATTTCAAAGTTAGGAGAAGATGAGTGCGTTTGTTTGAGGGGGGCTAATTTGATTTTTCCCAAATCGTGGTCAGAGAGAATCAGATTTTTTGTAATATGTGGGGAAAAAATCGGTGTCAGTTCCTCAGATGTCTCAGTAGGATCCTGTTGCTCTTGAAGAACTACGTAATATATTAACCACTTTAGCCGGTCAAGGCTTGTTGCACAAGCTTGGCTGGCCTTTAGGCAATAAATCAGCAGATCTTCATTACCATCTATCCGTCAGTATGCAATGCTGAAATGAGTCAATAATCACTTGCTTGTGATTGAGCATGAAACTATAGATCCTTTGTTGTCTCAGTGCTCTTACTGAAGGCTTGGGGAGGGGAGTTGGCAAGGGGAAGGAGGCACTTATTTGGGGGGAGATGCTTATTTTAAATTTTGGATGATATGAGGATTGCTTATTTGAGGGGAGGCCCTAATTCAAGGATTCACGGTATATCAAAATAATAATCATCCTTAATTTGTTATTTGTTAGTGATAGCAAGCTTTTAAAATACTTTTAACAATAAGCAAATTTCTTACCAGCGTGGACATTTTGTTTTTAGATTGATGGATTTAAATGTGTGTCGAAGTGTCCTGGTACATATTTGACACTTGAAATTCCTGGCAAAAGTAAGAAGTGTGTGGAGGATTGTCCAGCTGGCTACAAGAAGGTCAAGGAACCTGGTTTTCCTTTCGAGCTGCCATCAGAGTGTGTCAGGTGCAAGGTAGAAAAGTGTCCAAGAGGTATGTTAACCTCCACGAACTTGATGATATATTGAATACAGTAAACACCCGCGTATAAGAACCTAGTGATTTAAGAACCTACAGGCTGAAATTGGGGATTTAGTACCCAAATATATAAGAACCCAAATATATAAGAACCAGCTGTGGGTTATTATGCCGGTAAACCCACGGAAAAATCGCGCGTCTTTTGAATTATTATATAAAAGCAATAGACCACAAGTTTTCTATGAGTTATAGGCTGATAAACCACTTGGGATGTTGGTAGAACACTCGAAGAATTCGTAAACCACTCGCCTGCGGCTCGTGGTTTACAAATTCTTCTCGTGTTCTATCAACATCCCGTGTGGTTTATCAGCTTATAACCCACGGAAACTTGTGGTCTATTGCTTAAGTATAAAATTATACTGGTGTAGCCTTGGGACCTGAATCTGTAGAGTGCCCTGACTTTTGCTCCTATTGCTGTTAACAATATACATTATTATCAAATACAACTGTAAATATGGCAGCCTATGATACTGAATTTATTATTGTTTAAAAAATAAGGCTTGGCATTTTTGCTGTTTAAAATACAAATGTTCAACCATTATGACATACTAGTACTACAGTAGTTCTCTGAATGCTATCACTATGACAACTCCTACAAATAAGAACCTACTAAGAACCTAATCAGCCTGAGTTTGGAAAAACTACCCCAAAATATAAGAACCCATTCAGCCTGAACCCAAAAATTCTAGGTTTTTATACGCGGGTTTTTACTGTAAAGGGGCCTCCTAATACCACTAATAACAATAATAATAATAATAATAATAATAATGATATGGGTTATTGTTTAGCCAACTGAGAAATGTGATAACAGGTATATTGTACAAGGGTACAATAATCCAAGACATTCATCTGGATGATGCTACAGTTATGGCCTTTAAAGATGAAATTAATTATCGCCTTTAACATTGAGGTGGAAATCTGATCACAAACAGTTAGTTTTTTCACATATTTGAGAAGCTAAAGAATGTCCTGTACAATTATTTTTTGTTGCTGTATAGTTTGTAAAACCGCACTAGCACCCATTGATTCAGTAGAATCCCTGACTGAGTACAAAGGCTGCACAGAAATCAAGGGAAACTTAATCATTAACATAAGAGGAAGCGGTGGCTCAGGTTTGTTAATTAAGTTCCACATTTTCCCTTAACTTTTTAAACTGTCCCATGCTACAGTCAACAACAACAATAATAATAATTGAATGGCTTGGTGCAAAGCTGACCTAAGTTTAATTTTTGGGGTGAATTTTTTCCCTTCAAAAGTGCCTGAATTTTTGTGTGCTTTTCAATTAAGAAGTAAAACAATCCCCTGTATTTTTTGGCTGGCTTGTACCTTGTTTCTGAGAAAAATGAGGACAAAATATTGAAGCGTGCGCAATGAACGCAACAAAGTGGAACAAAAGCAAGTTTTACTAGTTTTTACAAAAGCAAGTTTAACTGAAAAGCACATGCAAAAATTCAGACAAAAAACTTTTACCCGAGAAGTCACTTAGGTCAGTCTTGCACCAAGTCATTCAACTATTCCAATTAGAGGTACTTCTCAACATTGCATTTTCTCTTAAATAGCGTGGATTTTACTATCTTTTTTATTCCAGCAAAGTTTAACCCAGATGGCATATAGAATTCTTTTCCCAAACCCATATTAAAAGGTCCAGAAATGGTTGCTTAAGTCAGCATTAATAAATTTATTGTATCACTCCACTTGGAAGTGGATTATGCTTTCTCTATTCAGATTGTATATTACTGACTAAACTGAAATTATTTCTCTCTACTTTGTCTTAACTAGGTATTGGAACGCGGCTTGATGAGAATTTAGGACAAATTGAAAAAGTGGAAGGTTACATTGTCATCCGAGAGTCTGCGTGTCTCAAATCTTTGAACTTTCTCAAAAATCTGAAAGAAATTATACCAATAAATCTACCAGATCTGGTGAATTTTGGACAACCTAAACCACTTTTGTACAATGACAGGTACGTATAGAGTAGTGGTGGATCATACGATCACCCATCTGTTGTATAAAAAAGATATGTTTTGTACTGGTCCAAAAGAATAGGACTTCACTAGGCAAGTTAACCCGGCAAGTTAACCCTGTCAGCAGCCATTGTAAGGTATAGTTAGATTGATAGTCTGTGCTTTTGTGGCAGTCTTTACTTCCTGAATTCCTTCAGAGTAGTATATTTAGTAGTACAAGTTCTCTTAGTCTCCTTCGCAGCCGTTATCATGGCCATCATACAGCACATTTTTAGGAGCATTGCCTCATGACCCTTTGTGACCTTACGCCTCATGGGACTTCCACCAGGGACAAACTCTATATAAGTATCCACACTAAGTATATTTAAGTGCAAATCTCCTCCCAGCTGTTTTGCCTGCTGTGTAGTGTGTGTAACACGTTAGTACATTTTACTCTTTGTCTAGGTATGCGCTGGCTATCCTTGACAACCCCAAGCTTGAGGCTATGTGGCCATTTCAGCAAAATCTAACCATCAGCGAGGGTGGAATAATGGTGCATTTGAATCCTTTCCTGTGTCCAAACAAGATTAGTCCACTTGTGAACAATGTTCTTAGGTGGAATAAAAATGACTCAAAAAGAAGCATTGATATTTCAGATACCAGCAATGGAAATGCCATGGCATGTAAGTGTAAATAGGAATCAAGTGACAGGGTTAAAAAAAATAATTTTGCTTTGTCAATGCCATGTTTTAGCTGACTGAAGAAGCCAACAACGTTGCTAAATAGGTAATTTCAGCAACACAGCATACAACACAGAAATTGCATTCTGTGGGTCCTATTCAATATTAAAACTAAGTGAAACTGAAATGGTTTCCCTTTCTTTCACGGTTTGCTTTGGTATTATCTGAGCACTAAACAGTAGACTGTGAATATCTTGGCTGGATGGAAATTCTAGAAGAGAAACACTGTTTTTTTAAGTCTAAGTTCGACAAGAGTGCACAAGAGTGGATGAGGTTTGCCAGGGGTACTAGAAAGTTTCTGTCCAGTTTAAACTCTTCTTTATTTCTTCATTTATTTAATTGAAATATACATCGTATGAAAACGATTTTTTTAAGACTTTTTTATCATCTGTAGGTGATGTTCGTAAAATAAATGTGACTCTACAGGAAGTACATGTACCCAGATGTACACCAGTTTGCATGAGAGTTGAATGGGATGAAGTCTTTGATGATTATAGAACTGTATTGTTTTACACTGTGTCTTACAGAGAGGCGTAAGTATTTGGACATGTATACGTTATGTTGACTGTTTTATTGTTTGACTGTGTAGTTCTAACCAGAGTTTGTTAATAGTGAATGTCTGAAATAATTATCCCTTTTCAGGCCAAATAGAAACATCACAGAATATGATGATGTGGATGCATGTAGCAGTGAGAGTGAGAATGTGTAAGTGTAACAGTTCGTGTGGACAAATGTTATCATTTCATTTTCAGGACTGTTTAAGGGCTGTGTTCCTTGGTTAAGTCTGTACACTAGCTAGGCTGGCAGTTATTTATGGCGTGTCTGCCATTCCAACTCAACATTTGTCAGCATTGCAAATTCCGATCAATAAGTAGTTTTGCACAGGCACTTTCTCTGGTACCCTCTTCCAGTCCAGCTAGTTTACTGTCAACCAATTTAGGTGAGATTTTAGGAAACTTGTTGCTATGAGGTGATTCCTGATGTCCAACCAAAAATTTCATACATTTGTATGACTGTACTAATATTGGATTATTTGTTACACAGCTGGACACGAGTGGATCATGGACCAAAGACCACTAAGTAAGTACATAAACAGATATTGTTATTGCAAATGAAACAATATAACTGTCCTTCATGACTGTAGGACAAATATAAATTAATAGTACTGGACGTAATGTTCTTCCTGTGAGATTATATAAGTTACCAGACCTGTATGAAAATAGTCAAATTGTTGTCATACTGGACTGACTATCTCTTTTAAAAAACATTATCACAGTCAAACCTCTCCAGGATGGCCACCTCTTTAGGGACAAAAAGGTGTGGCTGTTATGGTGAGGTACGGGTATGTGACATCTTTTTTTTGGGGGGGGGGGGGGATGCAACATTTTTTTGTTAAACAAGTTCATTTTAGCATATAAATATGTAACACAATCAACTATGTTAATAAAGCAGAAATTAAACAGAAACAGACCAACAATGTGCATTACAGATCAAGTGGAAACATTTTGCAATAAAAATTGGGATTTATATATATTCCAGTTGTCAGTTAGTTAGTTAATTAATTAATTTGTTTTGGCAGTTGGAATGCGTTTTAGTGCCTGTTACCTCGTAGAGAGGTGTCCATTATGGAGATGTTAAAATAAGGTTGAATGTAAGTGAATAATAATTAAAATTTTTCTGCTGGGACCAAAAATATACAAAGGTGGCTCTTTTAAAGGGGTGGCTGTTAGTGGAGGTTTGACTGTAGTTTATGAAAAAATTTCAGTGGAAATGTTGCACTGTACCAAAGGTAAAGCAATTAAAAATACTCAGCTAAGATAAAGGAGGTATTTGGTTTGACCCTTGCCCTCTAGAAATTGCAGTTTTGGTGAACTTATGTTTTTTTAAAACCACTGGCTTCGAGACTCCGTTTCTCGATGGAATTGCCAGTAACTCTCCTTAGAGTGGGTATTAACTACTCAATAACAGAGAGCGAGATTTTTACGGGAAAATCTCAAACTGAGGCGTTGCTGTATTGACCAAGCCATAGCGAGATCAATACGGTAGGCTAAGGTTTGAAACTTTCCTGTAACGACCGAACGGTCAAGATAATTATGTTGTTTACTAGATGGCAGCAACAACACGAATAAAGATGGTTTTTTAATTACTTTGTGTTTGCTTTTGCAAGCCCGTAATCGGCCCGTGGGCATCATGAGAGAATAATGCCCTACAATTCAGTGGCAATTAGCCAATCAGAGCCTGCATTATATCGCCTACAAACGTAAGCCATATGATAAAGATAGTTATTGCATCCACACATTTGGAACCACAAATACAATGTAGCCTCATCCTCATAGAAATTTCAGTCTTTATGACTCTTGGTGAAATCATGTTTTCCTTGAAAAATATTGGTTTTGAGACTCTTCCTCCACATGGAATTTCCAGTGAGCATCCTTGGAGCAGGTACAGATACATATTTGAACCACACATTCTTATTCTTTAAGTTTCTAATCAATAATTAAAAAGTGCTTGACTAGCTTGTTGCCTTTATTTCAGAAGTGCTTTTGACCTGTACTGACTTCTGACTGGTACATTCTTTTCTCTTTTTTAGAGTAAATCTCACTATTTTTGATAAAAATGACACCACACCAAGCACCTTAGCAAGCAAACCTCGTAAAATTGTTAAAAACATCTCAAACCTCAAGCCTTTTACCCTGTATGCATTTCAAGTTGAGGCAGTGGTACTGGAGAATGAAGGTGGCAAGAGTAATTTGGTGTTTATCCAGACTAAGGAAAGTGGTAAGTTAGGAAAAGGCCAACATTTTTGCAACTTGCAAAAAAAAACATAACAGTAGCATATCAGAATGTTTTGAGTACCGTTTTTGGGCAACAAATATGGTCCCATCAACAGTTCAATCTTATCAAGCAAACTGACCAAACCCTTTTTGAAATCTTAACCTTCTGTCAGTAATTCTCATAAAGAAGGCAATTAAGAATGTACAAAAATTTTAACCACTGATTATTCATGCAACTAAAAGTATTACATCTGGCAATCCTTAAATATACTTAATTTAAGGTTACCCAAAAACCTTTGCGGGTGTCCTTCAGAAAAAATTCATACTCGCGCTGTTTTCAATTAAACCCCCACACACTATGTATCAGTAGAAAGGTATAAAATGCAGAATTCGCCAGAAGCTGTCAACTCCAAAATGACTAACTTTCCAGCAAATTAATTGGGTATCAGATGCGATCGTTGATACAAAAGAACTGTGCAGTGTTAATCAAAAAGCATCAATCTCCATTTCTTAAAAAATAACACGACACTTTTTAACTTTAAAAACATGTTTTGACAGAAACTTCTGTCATCTTCAGTTTAAAGTACAAAGTACAGAGTTGAATATATAGTGTGAACCAAAAATGCTAATTAACTATAAAGACAAAAGGAAACATGACACTGTAAAATATTACAAAGAAAGTTTTAAATTAACATGATAAAGTTGATGATTAAGAGAAAGTTTTTCCCATTGAATATGAATGGCTTCTTTTATCTTTAGCTGGAAGGTGGTGGAAGCGTGATCTAGGATGCTAAAACAGTCATTAGAGCATAAAGTGCGGCAACATGTTCAGTGTGAAGGATCCTGTCCCTCGTGGGCTCCGTGCGGGTGTGGTATATAAGTTTTTGTGTGCGGGCTGTAGTGCCTGCTATGTTGGCGAAACTATCCGGCATTTTTCCACACGCGTACGTGAGCAGATTTTCAGTGATAGGTCCTCGCACATTTTTAAATATTTACAAAATTTTGAACATTGCCGCACTTTTTGCTATTTAAAATTCAAGATGGATACCATTATTTATGAATTAAGTTAAAAGGAAATTAATGATCAGTTGAAAAATTTGTGCATGTATCTGCTGATGTATGAGTATTTTTAACTTAGTTTGTAAGCCAGACTAGATATCAATAAACAATACTTCTAAACAGCTCTTCTAAAAAATGCATCAAAAGTAAGGGTTAAGAAGTTGTTATAATGACAACTAGTAGCAAGAATCAGAGTAATTTCCACAGACAGTGACATAAAAGATGCTCATAATAAACATTCTGTAATAAATATAATTTTAGTATATTGTACATGTCATCGTATATTACATGTCATAGCCTATGCTAGGCCCATTTATGCTTGATCAGTCATAGTTGAGATGCCCCTTCCTATATTTGTGATCTTCTCACTTGAACTAAGTTAATTTTTTTTGTTTTTCTTTGATATCTTAGCATACATTTGTGCAAACATTTGTGTGGGCCTTGAATTGTCTGAGTTAACAATGTTATCAATTATTATTATTTTAATATCACTTTAATTAAGAAATAGAAAACATGTACTGTGTTTCTATCGTTACACAAACACGAGTGGAAGTTTGGGAGAAGGAGAAATGCTGTGGGAACACGAGCTGCAGGCGTGTGTTTCCACAGCTTTTTTGAGTTCTCCCAAACTTTCACGAGTGTTTGTATAACTCATTAGAAACACAGTACATGTTTTCTATTTTTTTAGAACACACCACGACAAAAAAAGGAAAAAAACGTGTTAACTTTGATTATCAAAATGTAAATTCTCTTTGCTCACGCCATCACTACGTCAACAGGGACGAGCAGAATTCATGGAACAAATGATTTCACACTTTCTGATGAGCAATAAACTTATCTTTCACAGAAATGTTTTGATCGATTCATGTATAATTTGTACTGCTGTGGGAACTACATTGCTGTGGCAAAGACCTCTGACTCCAAGCAATAATCCAGTTACTCAAAAAAGCAGAGCTGAGTTAATTACATAGTATCCATTCCATTTGGCTATTTCGATTACAGTAGAAAATATTACTTTTGCACTTGTTTGTTCAATTAAAAATAATTTGAGTATTCTAACTTCAGAGTCCTCTGAGCAGTGGTTTTCTGTTAGCCTTACCTACACATGCTGTACTGTTGCTCCTGGATAATGTCTTTAATTAACTGTTTATCATTTAAAAATTGTTGAAAAAAAGCCCCTAAAAAATGCCAAAACTTTAAAAACAAAAATCCTTGTTGGTTGCTCAACCATGACAGCCATAATTACTAACAATAGAAATTCTCCTTACTTGTCATCAATGTTATCTTTAAGATCTCAATTTATTCCTTTCTAAAACAAAGACAATTTTTTTTCATGTATGATTATTTGATTAATTTTTCACCTGAAACATGTAGCTGATACTGTGAGAAGAAACTAGTAACTGGCCTCTCTTGGTGATTGGGGCTGAAGGATAAACACTAAATATCAGATTCCTAAAAGCTGCAGCTAAAAAGACCTGTGAAGTACAACTTTTTATGAGATTTCTTTTGTTACCGTTTCTCAACTTTTCACAGCTTTCAAAAAAGCTTTAGTCTCAAGTTTCAATTTTGCAAAGTTATGTTTTCTATGCAAAACTGCTAAACCACTTTTTTTCATGGCTCTAACATATGGCAAACTGAGAAAGTACAGTTTAATAGAACTAACATGACATTAGAGGGATCAGCAAATTCAGCATAGGCATAGGACACTCAGTTTGACAGTCACATTATTTTGCTTTTGCCAGTTGACTACATTAAGAACTGCATGTGATTGGGCCATACAGCTGTAAGTTAGCTATTTATTACATATTTTCTTTTCTGCTCAGAGGACTTTCTCATACTTGTTCAATACTCTGACATATTTATGCACAGCATTGTATTGTATTCTATTGCATTGCATCATTTTCAATTGCATTGTATTGTTAACCTATTGTTATGTGGATATAATACAATACAAAGCTATGCATAAATTTGTCGGAGTATTGGACAACCCTCACCTTTCTTAACTTTGTAATAATATTTGTCCTGTTTCCTTTCCTATAGTAGTTTACTTTATATAACTATAGTATCAAGTGGATCACCAAGCTCATTAGCACAAAATTTAAACTACCGGTAAGCATAAATTTGGTTCTTAATATTTTAGAGCACTGCAAATGATTAAGACTTATTGTTGTTACCACATTGTCAATATGTTCTTTAAAAAGAGAACAGCAATTTAGACAAAGAAAATATTATTTTAATTGGGTATGTAGGAATTTTCTGTGAAACAGACTATTTTTGTTTTCTTAAGTTTTATTCTCGTTTTCATAATGATTTATTAATTTTTTTCTGTTAGTTTGATGTAAGGTTAATTTGTGTAATTTATAACCAACAGTCTGCATTTTGATTTAAAGCTATGTTCGTATTTTACATGTTATGTAGAAACAAAATCTTGATGCACCCATACAAGTATGGCCAAACTTCTTACCACTTTATGAAATTGATCACAATCCCCAAGACTTTCATAATGCAGACTGTTGATGAACTTTGATCAATATATTTCATTTGCTTTTCATGAATTTCTTGGTTCTTTCTTGGTGTTGCAAGTCATTGAATTTTGAAGGATCTCTTAAGCTTTATCTTATGGATATTTCTTTGTTTGCTTTAAACTCCACAAACGTTTTGTTAGAAATTCCTTTTTGGGCAACTAGGATTTTAAAATATAATAATTAAGGTGCAGGTTGCAACTTTTTGTCTATACTTGCAACCCCAAGAAGAAGCCATTTTTCATTGTATTACCAATGTTTTTCTTATTCTGGATGCTAATGAGCTTGTATGTATCTACTAATTAGTTTTTAGGTTATTATTTAGTTTCAGGACAGATGGTGGCACACACACCAAGACACAAATCTAGCCAATCATGTCCCTGCTGAGTTGTGGAAGCTCTGCCTCTG
The DNA here is from genome assembly GCA_022496165.2 of Catalaphyllia jardinei. Classification (NCBI taxonomy): domain Eukaryota; kingdom Metazoa; phylum Cnidaria; class Anthozoa; order Scleractinia; family Caryophylliidae; genus Catalaphyllia; species Catalaphyllia jardinei. The sequence continues at coordinate 14,335,967 of CM042748.1, forward strand.
AGGTGTGTTTCTGATGTCCTCTTAAATATTCCAACTGAGAAATCCTTGGAAACTTTATCTGATCCTGTAATTCAAGCTTGGGACACTTAGACACTTAGAAGTGTTGGCCATTTGCTCTCAAGTGGGGAGGACAGTGTCAAGGGAGGTGAGAGTTTGCTTTTCATGTCTTCAGGGTTTCACTTAATTTGTTACAAAACTACACACTCAGTTTCGGCCCAGTCAATGGCTTCTTTGCAGTCAATGTATCCAGAAATGCTCCATGACTAGAAAAGGGACGTAAAAAAGGAGTGCTGAATTACGGGACTCAAGGAAGGTGCATCTCTAGAGAAAGCATGGACAGAGGAGGGCACTGAATTTCATTGCTCTTGGCTTGGATTTCCACAAATGACATTAAATTGAGCTAATGGTCACTGGGGGTCTCTCTGATTGGGTTGCTACAGGGTCAGATGTTCTCTCTTCATAGTTTTCCATTAAAATATAACTATTAAAATCAATTAAAATAAAAAATATAACAATTCCTAGGCCCAATTATAAAGAAATCAATTTTTTTGGAAAACAATTCAGCAGTTTCTTAGTTAGTTTTGGTTTATAAATTTTGCCAAGTTGATTACTTCACATTTTTCTTTATTTTAAAACATTTCGTAACTTAATAATTTTTATTCTTTTTTAATTTTTATCCAACTAATAACTTTTTCTAATTTATTTGTAACTTTACGAATAGATAACATTCATACTTCACCACTGTAGAAACTAAGGGAAACACTAGTCTTTAAACTAAGATATCTGGGGCTCTTTAGGAAACCAACATGACAATTATGTTTGGCCAATCGTTCCCTTGAAAATTATTTCTGGTGTTGGTTTCCAAAACAGACTGAGAAATCTTAGAGCTGGAAGCTGGTGCTTGGTCTGCCTAAAGTTTCTTGAGTGATAAGTAAATTCAGGTTTTAGAATTTAGGGTTAGGCTTAACTATAATATAAAATGGCGATGTTCCATTTCACTAGTTGATGAGTATATTTGATGACAGGTAGAGCCGAGACATCTGGAATTGATCATTATTTTAGCACCTTAAGTATTAACTCGATTTTTTGCCAAAATCAAGCCAAAAAAATGATTCAGATTTTTTTCACTTTCAATTTGTTCTTCCTACGAATTTTGCAGAAATTGAAATGTACATTTAATTTACATCTTAAATATGGATTAAGTAAACCTACTCTCTCATTATGAAATTGAAATTCATTATCGCTATAAACTTTCCTTTCATTTTTGACGTCTAAATTTTAATTGCTAAGCAGCAGTTTGTCTTATTTCTCTATCAGTTTAATTTTTTTTCAAATAACTACAGCTATAGGCCACGTTCGAGATATCAATATTCTAACATGGCTCCGAGGCTATCAGGACAAACTTCTATATTTGGTATTTTTTTGTATCCAAGTCTCTATTGGGAAATGAGACATAAAAACTTACATTTTTTTCCCGAAAGCCTCGGAGCCATGTTAAAAAAATATTGATATATCAAACGTGGCCTATTCTTCTTCGCTTGGTAGGTTAATTGCTCGTTTCAGATCACGGATGTTCCCTGGAGAATTAATCCTTTGTTTGGCTCAAAAATATTCATTCATTTGCATGGGATTCTCCTGAGTAACGTCACGTAATCTGAAGTGGAACAACAAAAACAAGCGGAATAAACCAAATACCTAACCTTTTCTCGTTTTTTTTTAACAATTATTAACGACACTGAACCTTTTTTCATAATAAGTATCGGCCAATGTTTTTCATCCAAATTAAAGAGAGAAACCTGACCTCGGTAATTTCACAGATGAGAGGCTTTTGGCGGCTTGTGCTTTTTGGTGAAGTTTGTGGAATGACGGTCCACTGGTGGTTTGGTCGAGAAGTCAGAGTGGCGGATTCTGTGTTCAATTCTTTCTTTGATTTCAACGGTCATGCACTGAATCTGAGCGCCGCACTTTAGCGCTTTGGTTTTTCTTGTCCAGGTTGTGGGCATTTCCAACCTAAATTGGTTTTCATCTTTCCTCTTTTCATTTTGGGAGGGCGAGCTAATTTATTTGGTGGCCGCTTCGGCAAATCATCTTTTTTTGGATGCATTGACTTGCAGATTAGCATCTTCAATCAAATTACAAATTGACATATTTTTTCACTTATAAATTCCAAAATTACCTGAATGTGTCATTGTGACAAATTAAGACCGAGATCCCGGAGACATGGGGAGTAAACTCTCACTTTCCTTTTCCCTGTCCACCCCACTTGGGAGCAAACGGTCAACTCTTCCAAGTGTTCAACTGTCCCAAGCGTGAGTGAAGGGATGAGATAAAACAGACCAGGATTTTACAGTTGGAATATCAAATGACGACTAAGAAACCAACAACACCTCGGAGCGCAAGAGCGGAAACAATACAACAGACAGCGGGGATAAGATTCGTTGGCTTTTTTTTTATTTCATTTTTTTTCTCAATAAAATAATGGACAACAGAGGTAGTTTTATTTCCATAAAATGTTGTTGTTCACTCAGTTTGCGATCCAACCATTTGAGTGAACCAGATAAACTAAAATAAGCCAAAATAATTTGGAAGCTGACGTTTCGAGCGTTAGCCCTTCGTCGGAGCGAATCGAGGAATTGTGGGTTGTGTGTGGTTCATATACAGAAAGATGGAGCTACGCTATTGGTTGGTGCCTGGTAACGTGAAAAACAACAGAATGAATTAGTTTAATGAAAAGCGTCTGTTGATACCGTGACGATTAGGAGTGCCGAGTTGAAAAATACATTTTTGTTCTGGAGTTTTGCAGCTTTCCGTGCTTGATGTAGGGAGAAGCCGTGATGGTCATATGTTGCTAAGAATGATTGGGGAGGTTTAAGTGTTTCGCGATCGGTTTAGATGAGTTTTTGTCGTCTTTCTCTAGGTCACGAAGTGTTCTCGGCATCGGTCACCTAGTCGTCTCCCTGTTTCTTCCTGCTTGCAAAGAGTGCAAGTTATGCAATAGATGACACTGGCTGAGGAACAGGTGAAATGATCAGCGATCTTGATGGATCGCTTGGGTCCCGACATTTTCTCAACACTAGGAGAACACCTTTGTGACTTATAGAAAGACGACAAAAACGCATCTGAACCGGTCGCCAAACACATTTTAATTTCCCCAAGTATTCTAAGCAACATATGGCAGTCTGCGGCCTCTCTCTGCATCAAGGAAGCACGGAAAGCCGCAAACCTCTAGAACAAAAATTTATTTTTCAAATCGGCACTCTTTAATCCTCACGGTAACAACGAACGCTTTTCATTCAACTAATTTATACTGTTATTTTTCACATTACCAGGCACCAACATATAGCGTAGCTCCATCTTTCTGTATATAAACCACACACAACCCACAATTCCTTGATTCTCTCCGACGAAGGGCTAACGCTCGAAACATCTGCTTCGCAATCCTTCACGGTGGCCAATTCACACCCGGTTGATAAAACCAAATTATCTCGTTATTCCCCACCGACGCAGCACCACAGTTTCTTTAGAAACTTACCCCCTTTATTGAAATAAGCCAAGTTCAAGGAAGTCCCCACAAAACTTTGCAGCTCAAGCAAGACTAAGGATGCGTTTTTTTACAGAAAATCCAAGATTGGATTCTTAAATGCAAAAAAATCCGGAAACTGATTTCCCTTTGTATACTAAACAGATCAATCCAAGATCTCTCGGATCATGGTGCGTCAAATGAACCGAAGAATCCACTCTGGGAAAGTATTATACAGTTCCTTTGACGCACCACGATCTGAGCGATTATAGATCTGTTTTGTTAAGAAACGCAAAATCCGTTTTCGGATTCTTTCGGTTTCAAGAATCCAAACTTGTGCTTTTTCAAAGAAACGCACCCTAAGTTTTCGTAAACAGCTCATTTCTCATAACAAAACACGCCACAGATACGTCTTTTAGTACATCAAAATGGATGAAATAAATTGTATTTGGCTCAACACAAGAAGTGCTCCGTAAATTTACTATCTTCAAAGGTCGTCACGCAAAGTAGATAGGTGACAATGTGACTATCCTAAGAGAAGCAGAGAATTTGTGCCAACTTTGCAAATGCCTAATGTCTTTAATTTGAAACGTATCTGTGGCGTCCATTGAAACAAACCACTTGCTAAAACCTACTCATAAAAGTATCTCTTAAGTTTTATGGAGACCTCGAGATTGCCATTAAGAGGACAGTTTCAGACCCGAGTTGAACATATTAATTCTCCTTACTAATTTCTTTCAGAATTTTCAAGTTAATTTTAAGAATTTGGTAGCAAATCAAGACTATCCCAAGTCGATCTGATGATTTTCTTTATTCTCGTCATTAGTCTGCTTCATATCTAAATGTATCGATACACTCAGGAGAAATGATATGTGCATCACTCTTAGGGCTGGACAAAGTACATTTTCCAAGACTTCTCTATACTTCCTTCCTTTGTACGCTCGTTTCCAAATAACCGCAAGTAAAGGTGAGGAAAATATGAACCGGAAGTCAAGAGACCTGAATTTCATTTGGCCCTTGACCTGTTAATTAGTATTGTCGCACACGCTTTTACTCGTTTCAAATCATTCCCATGAAACACGCGGTAAAAGACGAATATGCAGTCCAACAAAGCGAACTAGACCAAACTGTCCAACAAAGCAAACTAGACCAAACGAATCCAGAATACGCTATACTAAACTAAAATAAATCACGCGCGAACCGAACTTATAGAGTATGCTAATGAACAAAACATGTACAAAAATGCCACAAAACAAAAGAAACTAATAACACGAAACCTAAACCTGACACGAAGCTAAAACACACGCAACAATCCAAATTCAGGCGCCTACATTCCGGCCCCTTAAATACGAAGGCGTAAGCCTTGTATTTACCAACGAAAACAAACAGGCCCAGAATTACTTAAGTAATGAAAACGTAAGGCGGTAGTTACTTAAAGTCTAGACGCCTAACAATTACAACAAAGAGTACTACACGATCTTTGTCAGTCACGCAAAGCAAAACAGTCACGAAACTTTCACTTAAAACCGTTCAATTGACTCTTGTATGCACAGCTTCCTAATAGGGTGTTCGTACGTCAAAGTCTCTAAAGTTACTCTAAACTTGCTCCAATAAACAAAGCTTGCTGATAGGACGTTCCAGCGTCGACTTCTTTGTTATGACCTTGACACGTCGAACGAAACCGCTGCTATCAGGGTAAACCTCACTGACGCGACCAATCGGCCATAAATTCCTTGGCGACTGCTCATCCGCAATAATAACGGTGTCTCCTACTGAGAAATTTCTTCTTGGACGTAACCACTTTTGGCGTTCTTGCAACAACGGAAGGTACTCTCTTTTCCATCTATACCAGAAGACGTTAGCCAGATATTGAACTTGCAGCCACCTTCGCCTTGAATACAACTGAGTTTTCTCAAAAAGACCTGGTGGGAGAGAAGCTTCTTGACGTAATAACAACAGATGATTTGCTGTCAAGGGCTCCAAATCTTTGGGGTCATCAGAGATTGTTGTTAAAGGTCTACCATTGATGATGCTCTCGGCTTCACACATTAGAGTCGGAAGGCTCTCGTCATTGAGCGTTTGCTCTTTAACTAGGTTTCCGAGGATCTTTCGAGTGGATCTTATCATTCTTTCCCAAGCGCCGCCATGATGCGAGGCCGCCGGTGGATTGAAATACCATTGGATACCTCTCTGTAAGAGCTCTTCGTGGATCGTGGCTTGGTTCCAGCCTTCAATCATGACTCGTAGCTCCCTTTCAGCCCCTGTGAAATTGGTTCCATTGTCAGAACGTATTTCTTTCACTTGGCCTCTTCGGGCAATAAAGCGTCTAAGTGCCAGGATGAAGGAATCTGTGTCCCACGTATATGAAATCTCCAAGTGAACAGCTCTGACAGCCAAACAAGTAAAGATAGCTCCATAGCGTTTAACCATGCTTCTCTTTTGACGAACAAAGAAGGGACCAAAATAGTCTATTCCCACACAAGTGAAGGGGGGTTGATCTGGGGTGACTCGAGGGCGTGGTAAATCGGCCATCTTGTGTTCTACAACAGCGCCCTGACGCCGTCTGCAGTCAAAGCAAGAAGCAAGTACACTTCGCACGGTAACATTGGCACGGATGAGCCAAAATCTTTCTCTCAAGAGGGACAGAACATATTCTCTGCCGGAGTGACCACTCTTCTGGTGGAAGTGCTGGATCAGAAGACGGGCGAGGTGAATCTTTGGTGATAATTATCTGGTGTTTCGAGTCATCATGCAGAGGTGCTTTACTTAGGCGTCCACCGACACGAAGAAGACCGTTCACCAAGATCGGGTCTAATTTTGCGAGCACGCTTGACTTCTTCACACAGTCCCCTTTCTTGATGGCTCTTTTCTCTTCTGCGAAGACACGACTTTGGTCAAACATGATTACCTCTCTCTCTGCATCATTTATCTCAGAACAGGTTAAAGGTTCCAAATTGGCTGCCTGGGAACTTCTGTCAAAGCCGTCTTGGTTGGACTTCTGTTTTCTGGTAATAAATCTCCTTTGGCACCGAAGACAAACTGCAATGAATTTCAACAACTTGAGCCAGGATGAAAACCTCTGGACCAAGGAAATGACATTGGACTGAACCTCACTCGGACGCACGTCGACAACAAATAATTTTGACTCCCGTTTCACTTCCGGGTCGTCACCAGACAGCTCTGTACTGTGTTTGGGTAGGTTAATCCATTCGGATGGAGGCTTTAAAAGGAAATCCGGCCCCTTTATCCAACGGTCATTTAGAATGAATGTATCTGCAGAAGTACCTCGTGAGGCATCGTCGGCTGGATTAGACTTGGATTCTATGTATCTCCATTGCGAAGGACTTGAGTCTTCTCTAATAATGGCAACACGGTTAGCGACGTAAGTATGGAAGCGTTTAGACTCATTCGCAATGTAGCGCAGGACAGTCATGCTGTCAGTCCAAAAGGTGATTTTATCTATTGGGATTTCCAGCTTATTCTTCAATAGCCTGTTTAAACGAAATGACACGGTAGCGGCTGCTAATTCCAATCTTGGTATACTCATCTGCTTCAAAGGGACAAGGCGGGATTTCCCAACTAGGAAGGAGCAATGAGCCTGACCCTCTGAATCAACTTGCCGAAGATATGAGACAGCTCCATAAGCACACTGGGAAGCATCACAGAAGTGATGAATTTCAGTGGTTACTACTTCTCCCAGATCGACTCCCTGAACACATCTTTTCATTGAGAGCTGAGAAAGCTTGCGCAGATCAGCAAGCCAGGTCTGCCATCGAGATAAGTGTAAAAACGGAATCTCATCATCCCAACCGAGCCTTTCCTGCACAAGTCTTGAAGGAGAAGCTTTGCTGGGAGAACAAAAGGTGCTGCCATACCAAGAGGATAGTGGACTGAACTAACGACTGAAAGAATCCCACATCTGGTACAAGGCTTTTCTTTGATGATTACTTTGAAACTCAAAGCATCCGTCTCGACTAACCATGACACACCCAGAGCTCTCTCTGTAGGAAGCATATCGCATTCAAGATCCAGCTCCTCCACGTCCTTCGCTTGTCAAATTGAATTGACCAATCGACATAAGTTTGCGTAGATCAGCCACATGCTTGACTGCTGCAGAACTCGATGATAAGGACTTCAGGCAGTCGTCAACATAGAAATTCCTTAGGATCGTATTAGCCACATCAGGTGAGAATTCATGCTTGTGGTCTTCTGCGTTTCGTCGCATTGCGAAAATTTCACAACTTGGTGACGAAACTGTGCCGAAAAGATGGACAGTCATCCTATACTCTTCCAGCTTCTTAGTGAAGTCACCTTTGGGCCACCAGAGAAATCTCAGGAGATCTCTATCTTCTTCCGGGACGCGCACCTGGTGAAACATTGATTGGACGTCGCCCATTATCGCAACCGGTTCCTGGCGAAAACGAATCAACACGCCAAGTAGACTGTTGGTCAGGTCTGGTCCCTGGAACTGCTCGTTGTTTAGCGACGTCCCATGAAACTGAGCGGAACAGATGAATACCACGCGAATTTTATCCGGCTTCTTATGATGGTAGACACCGTGGTGTGGAATAAACCACACCTTACCATCCGATCTATGCAGAACATTCTGGGGTACCTTCTCTGCATAACCTGCACTGATAACCTCTTCGAGGAAAGCAACATAATCCTCACGAAGTTTCGTGTCACTGGAAAGCTTGCGTTTGAGGTAAGAGGCACTCCTTTCAGCTTGACTCCTATTTACTGGCATTTTCACGTTACGGTTCTTTAACGATAGTGAAACCTGGTAATGACCATCTGCACACTGCACAACTGAGTCCTCGACAATGTTCATGAACTTGAGGTCATCCCTAGACATACTTAAACCATCAGAGGAAGGTGCATCCACAAGATCGGTACAAGCTGCACACATAGGATGAGTCTCCTTAGACATAATGAAGAAACTAGAGCAAGGTACGTATTTCTGCTTTCTCCCAGTTGGACCATTAATAACTCAGCCAAGGTCAACTCTGGTTGCATATGGAACCCCATCAGCAGCAGGGATTATTTCTCTCGGCTGTAAGGCTTCAGGAACATCGGCTCCAATCAACAGGTCAACTCCAGAATTCAGATCGGTTAAGTACACATGGCCCTGAAGGTGCGACCATCGTTCGACATCCTCTTGCTTCGGGATTTCATCTCTACTTACGGGCATAGTTGGTCTGGAAAGTACTTCAGGCAGGAGGATGGCCACATTTTCATCCAGATCAGATACCACCAGATCGTTAACGAGAGCGGTGTCTACATCTTTACTGCTATCCATGGTGGTCAGCTTCAGTCTTGTCTTCTTTCCGACGACCATTACACGTTCCATCAGGCTGGCTGAACAAAAGGTAGAATTGGAACCATTGTCCCGCAACGCATACGTTTCAGTGTACAAAGGACTTCCTTTAACTTTGACCTTTACAGCAACTATAGGCAAAGCAGTAATGGGGGAGCCTTCCATCGTGGTTAAGCCACAAAAGTGATCACCAGTGCTCTGGCTCGTGTTCTGGACGGTGTTCTGGACAGTGTTTGACTGACTGTTCAAAAATTGGGGTCTGCCTTCTCCACTCCCGCTTCCAACAGAGCCTGGTTGTGTTCCGACTCCTACAACAACTTCCGGGGTACTTGGATGCAAAACAGTGGCATGTTTCTTATCACAGTGACTACAGGGTTTCTTCTTGTAGCAATCTTTGGTCTGGTGGCCGTTATTCAAGCAAGAAAAGCATAGCCTCTGCTTCATAACGAAGTCACGCTGGTCAGCTGCGAGCACTTTAGCGAAACGGGAACATTCTGCGAGGGTATGATCTGCATTGCAAAAGGGCCACTTCCTCTGGGAAGGGTAGGCTGAATTGGACAAATCACGACTGGATGTACTGGAAGGTTTCTTGTCAGTAATGGTAACGAGGGATATTTGCTTGTCACTACGCTTCTCAGTTTTAGCCTTCTGGCCTCTGCTTCTGCTATTCTTCCTTTTTTCCTTTTCCAAGAAAGGCAATTTTCCAAAGACTGGATTAGACAAAGCCCGCACCTTCTGCTCAACGAACAGGGAAATGTCATCAATACAAATGTCTCTCCCTTCAGTGTTGAGGATCCTGTCAGCATTGTCGCGCCAACTAGCTTGAAGCTTCGGAGGAAGTCGTTCGATAATCTTCCGCATACAATCCGGGCTTTCAAACTTGCTGGAGTACCCAATAGCTTTAAGAGTGTTCGTACAACTTGCCAGCAAAGTGGAGAAACTTTCTAGGGCTTCGGAGTCTTCGGCCCTAATGAAAGGACCATTTGTCACTTTATCCACATAAGCCATTGCAATTTTATGCTTCTGACCGAAGTTACACTCCAAAAGCTTCCTTGCCTTTAGGTAGCCTGCTTCAGCATTCATGTAAAGACAACTGCGTACCAACTCCTGTGGTCTGCCGGCCGTATGCTGTTCTAAGTAATAGAGTCTTCCGGCATAATCTGACTCTCTAGTCTCGATCACAGTCTCAAAGGCACGAATAGAGGTACAATAATCCAGCGGGTTGCCATTAAACACGGGTACACGTCTCCTGGGGAGCGAGTTTCTTTGCTGCTGGCTCACAAATTCTTTCATGACACGATTCTGTTGTGCGAGAATGTCATAAGCCATGTCGCTCAGTCCAGATTTCTCAGAGCCCAAGCTTGAACCAATTGCAACACTCGACTGGTTGATAGCCGCCAAATTAACCTTAGCTTTAACGGTTCCTTCCTTCTTTTCTCCAGAAGATGCAGACTGAGAACTTTTAACGCCATCTGTCCACTTGACCTTGGTGCTGGCGGACACATCTGGAACATCAACACAAATGTAAGAGGCCGGCACTTTGTTCGGAACAAAGTTTCCTACTTCCGCTTGAGCATAAGCTTCCTCTCTAGCCAGAGCCTTAGCGTATTCGGTTTTGAGGTTCAGCTCATCTTTCTTCAGCTGAAGCTCGTACTCTTGACGTTTGAGGAGTAGTTCCGTTTCCTGAAGAGAATGGCACTGATTTCAAGCAAGTACTTCGGCTCGAAGTTCGGCGATGCGTGCTGCCTGTTTGGCTCTTGCAGCTGATATCGAGCTTGTTTTAGAGAGCCTGGTTGATCTTGATCCACACTCAGAGGGTTTAGGCGTGTTTCGAAGACCAATTTCAACTTGAGAAGCACTGTCATCAGGCGTAACCAGATTATCTTGAAGTCTCACTTCTGTAACCCGTAACCAATCGTTTACCGTTCGACAGAAGAAATCTAAACTGCTTTCGATTTCAGCGAAATAGACCTCTGATTCTTGCCTTTGACCTTCGTCAGTCAAAGCCGCATGATATGCCTGCTGGGCTTCAGCAAAGTTACGAAACAACGACGTAATTTCCGGCAGCTTTATTTTCACTGCTTCCAAATTGACTTCATCGGTTAGAAGATTGTCTATCTCTCTCCGTTTAGCAGATAAAGAAGATAACACTCCTCCTCTCTTCTTTCGTAGTTCTCGAATTCGTTCAGCGACGCTCCTTCGAGATCCAAAGAAGAGTTGGGTTTACGAACACGTGCACGCGTGCGTTGAACAGGACGACTGCTCTTCCCTGCAGAATACGACAAATTAACCTGATCCGCAGCGTCGGAAGACATGATAGACCATACACACAAACCAGATTCGTCTTTTACGAATATTGTCGCACACGCTTTTACTCGTTAGTCATTCCCATGAAACACGCGGTAAAAGACGAATGTGCAGTCCAACAAAGCGAACTAGACCAAACTGTCCAACAAAGCAAACTAGACCAAACGAATCCAGAATACGCTATACTAAACTAAAATAAATCACGCGCGAACCGAACTTATAGAGTATGCTAATGAACATAACATGTACAAAAATGCCACAAAACAAAAGAAACTAATACCACGAAACCTAAACCTGACACGAAGCTAAAACACACGCAACAATCCAAATTCAGGCGCCTACAATTAGGATATAAGGAAAATAGTTCAAAATTACAACAAAAATTTAGCCTACACTTGTAATCTACATGAAGACATCCTTGAAATCGTAACCAAAAAATATGCAATTTTTTCTTGCACACATTGCCCACAAAGTTTTGCATTTGAAATGACCGAAATAACAGTGGAAATTGCCATTTTTTCAGTTTTTAATAAATAAATTCACGTTAGTTTTTCATGTCTGTCCTGTTATTGATCATGAATTTCATCATAACATTGTCAAAGTAGCTGTGGATTGGATTTGCAAACTACTTCGACAATGTTACGAGGAAATTCATTGTGAATAACAGGACAGACGCATGAAAAACTGACGCCGATTTGTTGTTTACAAAAACAAAATTAATTGTCAAATTGTCCGTTCTTGTTTGTGCCATTTCGCATAAATTGTAAATTCACGTGTCTGTCTGCTCATTGACAATGACAATTAGCCAATGAGTGCACAACAATTTCGGCAAATATTGTAAAAATCAAACCAGTTCTCTTGATCAGCTGAAACTTATAGTTCTAGCCAATTAAACAGACACGAAAAACATTGAATGTTTCGGTAGTTGCTGTGCAAAATTGTAACTGAGAGGATAATTACAGTCCGATTTAGCTGAAGCTTTTTGCTTCAAAACTAATGTCTCTAGCTCTCGACTTCTGCTTTTAATCTTTGCGACATCTATTTTAGTTCTTTTGGTAACACATGATAAATCAGAGGAGAAGAAACCAGGAAAATGTACTCATTAAGGTTTACATTAGGTTACGATATAACCAAACCACCCATAGGCAACCCCTCGTGAATGTTTGAAACTAAATTGCATGCTTTTTGGCTAGACATGCAATTTTTGGAACTTAATTAACCACACTCGTATGGTTGCTACGTGAGGTTCGACTATATTATCTAAAGTTAATACCCCAGACATGCAGTGTAGTTTGATCCAAGTTTCTTTGCTTTGTTCGCAGTATTTTTCGAATTTTAGTCTCCTTCTGAAGCCTTCAAAGAAAACAGAAGCTACAAACAGTCTACACCATAAACAAACAAATATTCTGAGGCCTCCTATGACAAGAAGTTTTTCAATTCATTTTGTCAAGTCAGATCGTGTTTCTGTCTGTCTGTCTGTCCAACTCTATCTGCCAATGGTCAGTGTTTTATGGCGTTCCAACACCGCCAAAATTCAAACTTTGCCCTTCATTCACGCATACCATCATTCACTGATAACATTCAAATATTCAATTGAAACATACAAATCTTCACTTACAACATTCAAGTCAGGAGTTTAAAATCCACTCACATCATTCAAACATAGCTCCAAACATTCAATCAATCGAGTGAAACATTCAAAGCAGGCATGCAAAATTTACTTACAACATTTGGACATGTACTTTAAACATGCGGTTATTCAATTCAAACTCTCATTTCGGACATTCGACTTTCAATTCGGCATTCCATTCAAACATTCGATTAGTCAATTGGAACATGCAATACGAATATTCAATGGCAACATTCAATTCGAACATTCGAATCGAATATTCAACATTCTATTCCAGCTTCAATTCAAACATTCGATACCAACATTCAATCTAAACATTCAATTAGAACGTTCGCTTCGAACATTCAATTTGAACATTCAATGTGAACATTCAATATGAACATTCAATTCGAATATTCACTGTTCGAACACTCAATTCGAACATGCAATCCGAACATTCAACCCAACCATGCAATCCGAACATTCAATCCGAACATTCAATTCGAACATTCAATTCGAACATTCAATTCGAACATTCAATTCGAACATTCAACGTGAACATTCAATTCGAACATTCAATTCGAACAAGCTTGAAGCTTGAAGCTTGAAGGCTATAATATTTTTCGTAAGGATAGATGTAATAAGCGTAATTCGTCCAAATCCTACTATTTGTGTACTCCTTTCTGCATTTTATAGACCACCGGACGCAGATGAGTTATTTTTGACACAATTTAGAGAGTTTTTGGATAAACATTCAGGAACTGGTCTTTCAAATCTTGTTGTAACTGGGGACTTTAATTTTCCACATATTGATTGGAATCTTGGATGCCCTATAAAGCCACATCCTGAAACTGAGGATTTTTGTAGTATTTTGGATGATTTCTTTTTGGTACAAAAGAACCTACATGCAACTCGAGACCTAAGACATCCTGGATCTTCTGGCAATATTTTGGATCTGGTCCTAACCAATAATGACATCTTGGTTGAAGATGTAGTGGTGCATCCGCATGCATTTGACTCAGACCATCATCCCCTTACCTTCAAGTTTCGTGCTGAGATGAGAAGGCCTAATAACATTCAGCGTAAGGTATATTGCTACAAAAAGGCTGATTTTATAGGTTTGCAGGAGACCTTACAATCTATTCCCTGGAATCTAGTTACATGCGATAACTGTATCGATACAGGTCGGATAAAGTTTCAGGATCTTCTGTTCTCTGCTGTCAATCAACATATACCTCAGATAACACTCAAGCGTCGCTCTAGGCCTCCCTGGATTTGCAATGATATAATGAAACTAATTAGGAAGAAGAGGAAATTATGGAAGCAAGTTAAATCTAATGGTTCACCGGACACATTCTTAAAATTCAAGGAGCTGAGGAAGAAAACAAAGAGACTTTTAATACAAGTTACTATAATTATCTTCAATCTCTGTCTGGGAAACTTCAGGACAACCCTAAACATTTCTGGACATTTTACTCTGTTAAATCTAAAACTAAGAGAATTCCAGACACTGTAATTTATGATAATGTTTGTTCTACAAATACGTCTTCCAAGGCGGAACTTTTTAATAAGTTCTTCCACTCAATTTATTCAAAAGATTCTGCTGATGTTAACAGTCCGACTACAGATGTTGTGAATCCAAATTTGTTACTGAACGTTACAACTACACCATTTGAAGTGCAGGGAATTCTAAGTAGGCTTGACATCAATAAATCACCCGGTGTGGATAATATACCATCAAGAATTCTACAAATCTGTGCAAAGGAATTGTCGGTTCCCTTGTCGCATTTGTTTAATTTATCCCTAAGGTTAGGAGTCATGCCCACCTTGTGGAAATCCGCTAACATCACTCCTATACACAAGAACAATGATAAGGAATTCGTGGAAAATTGTAGATCAATTTCCCTGTTACCTATTCCAGCTAAATGTTTGGAGCGTCTTGTGCATACTGATATATACGCGCATATTTCGCCTTATTTATCTGAGTGGCAGCATGGATTTGTGAAAGGGAAGTCTTGTGGGTCACAATTGGTTCTCACTCACCATCAATGGGTCGCAGCTTTGGATGAGGGACGACAGGTGGATGTTGCTTTCTTGGACTTCTCCAAGGCTTTCGACAGAGTGAATCATTCAATTTTACTGTGGAAGCTCTGTAATTTTGGAATTTCTGGCTCCCTACTACAGTGGTGTGAGAGTTACTTGAGTAATCGTTGGCAAAGAACTGTGTTGGATGGCGTCTCCTCCACCTGGTTAGAAGTTCCGTCTGGTGTCCCACAGGGCTCCATTTTGGGGCCGTTATTTTTTGTACCGTCACTCTGCCGACTGAGCTACGGGGTCGGACAGAGAAAGTCGGGGTCGATTTAGATGGTGAATCGCGGCG
>CM042748.1:14356991-14371004 GCA_022496165.2 Catalaphyllia jardinei
AGAGAATTTGCAACAGCTTGCATGACAATATTATCTGCTCATGTTCCTTGCCTTGCCATATTATTCACATAGTTCTGCCATGAGTATTCACAGTTGCTTTCTATATACAACTCAGGGTGATGCAGAAGACGCTGAACTCCAAGAGGGCGTATATACAAATGATACTCAGGGGTGTTATATAGCTGGCATGAGACCGCACGGAAGAAACAGTTTCCATCTCCCAATACACTGACTAGAATTCTACCAAGTTCAGATAATCTGGATTCCAATAATGAAGCTGAATTGACTTATTTGGCACATGGAGTATTCTTGTCATTATTTATTTGACTGAAAGGCCCTGGATTCTTCTCTACATCACCACTTAATGCTATTATGCGATGAGCTACCCATAATATTTGTACACAAGGGCACGTTACTTTCTTTAAACCATGTTCATCAGTATGAACACAGGCAACTGACCAGAAAATATCCATACCCTACCAGTAGTAATCAAAGATTATGAGAATGCGTTCGACGCCATATAAACTTTTATACAGATACCTTAAATGATTTCCCTAACTGACTTTCAACCTTTAAACCCAACTTTTTTTCATCAAAAAACCGGGGTATTATTGAAAGATATTTCAGTGACAAAGTCCATGCCAATCTTGATTGAAGAGGTCCCGGTACAAACTACGTCGCGTGACGGTCCAAGTTTCCGTAGACTCACAATTTTAATAGGACTCAGTTTAATAGGATTCAGACCTGAATAGGACTTAAATATTTACATCAGCCTTCAGATTTTGTGCTAAATATTCTCATATTAACTTGTAATGTTTAAGTGCAAAAGCTAATTTGTAAAAGTATATTTTTTACGAACACTGTTCTAGGCAGGAAGCTCAAATATAAGTAAATATTCGTAATTGAGTGCTCATTCATCCTAAACAAACTCCATGCTGACCGTGCAACTGATTCGAGTACTTCCCCTAGCCTGATTAACAAAGTACACAGTATTTACATTTCCGTTCCCTGGTTCAGGTTCACTCTTATGAATCTTGCCCTCAGAGTGCTCTTCCACCTATTCCAAATAATATTCAACCGGATACGATACGATACCTTTTCTGTCGCAAATTGGAACTAAATCAACAAATGCAATCAAATACAGCCGTAGTCTCCTTCGCTGCCATTTTTTGGGATGTCACGCAATGCTCCCGGGAATTACAGCTGTTTCCACGGTTAACATCCCAAAGCCTAGGTGATCGTAATCGTGTACATATAAAATAAACAATCTCTTTGTGAGCCCGAACGAACCTTTAAATAACATCATACTATTGAATATAATACTACTCAGCCTCAAAATTCCACGGCAAAAGTATCCAATGCTACCTCTGGCTGCGATCGAGAGCACATGGAAGGAAAGCACAAAGTCTACGTGGCCTACTCACGTGCTCACATGTTCGTCACAGGTATTATCGCGTCTCAGTTACGGTACAAGTTTACTGGCCGTGACCATAGTTATAATAACAAGCGAGCTGACTCGTGAAAGAAAACATGAGACAGACAAAGCACATGGTCGATTGCAATGACGTCACTTACAGCTGAAGAATTTGCCCCTGGAGAATTTTTCGGGGGGGGGGGGGGGCAAATTTGTAACAATGAATACACATCCAAACATTCCAAGAATGTCGATTTCGACTGCATTATGAAAGCGTTCTTTGACGAACGGAATAAATAAACAGTGGGACATCGTTCAAGTTCTCCTCAATTCTCTTGACTGTTGGCCTTTACCAACATTTAATCACAGCTTAAATTATTTGATAATTCATACAGCTTGTCAGTTTTGTGACTTTCAGTGTCTTCTTTTTCTTTTTCAGCAATCGAGTATAGTTTAAACCTATATGAGCGGGCACTTTCGGTAAATGAGCTATTTTCTTAAAAGAGACTTCTATAAAACAGGTAGCATGAATCTATTCAATGTAGAGCATTTCTGCGATACAATATTGAGTACTTAGGTCAGAATTCAAAGAATAACTAACTTGACACGGTTAACCGACCATGAAACGGCCTTAAAACGCCAGACGTTCAAAACCCGGGGGGGAACTGCTATATGCGAAGGTTGAGAAATTTTTGTTGTCTTGGGTACAAATCAAGGATTCTGGTCTCACTTACATATATCGTGTTGACGACGAAACATCACCATTTTAGCTGTCAAAGTATCGTTTAGGGTGCACTAGAAGATCTAATTATTAAAAGAAATGTTCTTATTTATCAATTTCCGGGTTTTCAGGCTTGATTTCTGCTGATCTCTCGATTACGTGAGTCAGGACCTACAAGTGCCCACGGGATCCTCTCTTGAACGATAGCTAATATTCGAACCTAATCTGTTTGAAGTGGTATCTTTTAGCGGTATAATGAAGCTCTGGAAACATCCACATAAGTCTCCCATAGGAGTTAAATTCAAATTTTCGAAGAGCATTTCTAGCGGCTTTTTCATATTGGGTCATTCCAGAAAATATCCATACCCTACCACGGGTGGCATGAGCATTTTAACCCCCCCTTGCCCTCGGAAATTCCAAAATGCTCATCCCCCCCTTGCCCTCCGAATTCCAAAATCGATAACCCCCCCTCCTCTCCGGAATTTTCCATTTTTGTTTCAGACCCTTTGGAATTCAAGTTTGACCGGCTAAAACTTGTAATGAACAGAAAACGTGCACTTTTCCCCCTGCAAAACAATTCTGTCCACAATTTTCGGTCAGATGATCAAGCAACTCGAGTTTGTTAACGTTCGTACACCGTAGCTATTCCTTCTAAGCGTTATCTTTAAGCTGCTTACCACCAAATAAAACTCTTTGTTTTCCGTTCAATAGCTTCATATTTTCAGGATATCATATTGATACCGGTGGAAGCTGACAAAAGTAAAGTTCACGATCATGGTGCCGTCACCCGCCATATTGAAAATTTCGCTCATTGAGTAACTGCTGACCACTAGTTATGCAGCATACGTTGGAGAGCTACAGGCTTGCCGTCGGCTTGCCGCACACCGGCTTGAAATTCAAAATCTGTCAGGCGTTCTCTTTGGAAACGAGAGACTGGTGCGAGCTTTTAGCATGCAACAACACACGTCGACAATCGGTAAGAAACACAGACTTGGTTATATTTTATTAATCAATCGGCTAATTCATAAACTTTAAAGCCTCTTCGATGTGGAGCTTGCTGCACAACCCATCTGTATGATTTGTGCTTGATTTACATGCTTGATTTACAAACTAAGAAAGTTACCAGGTAAGTAATTTCAACCGAAGCTTTCGCCGTCTTCCCTCTGGAAATTCACTGCAGTCAGAGCTGAAACTCCCCCATGCCTTTGGAATTCCAAGCTGCGTTACCCCCCCCCCCCCCCCAGGCCTTCGGAATTCCAGTTCAAGAAACCCCCCCTCTCCCTCGGAATTCCACGATGCCGCCCGTGGTATGGTATGGATATTTTCTGGAATCACCCATTGGAGATTCCCCCCCTCCCCCCCCCCCCGGTTCCAAATGTCTAACGGGAAGTGATGGAGTGAAGGAGGAAGGAGTGATGGAGTGAAATCGGGCCCATCACTACAACTTGGAAAATAATAATAAATATTTTACAAGTTAAATACTAATCTCCTCCCAATTTCAAAAACTAAGAGTTAAAATCCCCTCCCAATTTCAAAAACTAAGACTTAAAATCCCCACCCAATTTCAAAAACTAAAAGTTAAAATCCCCTCCCAATTTTAAAAAATAGAACTAAAAATCCCTCCCAATTCAAAAACTGGAACTTAAAAGCTCTCCCAATTTTAAAAACTAGAACTTTAAATCCCCATTCAGTTTCAAACACTAAGACTTAGAATCCCCTCCCAATTTCAGAAACTAAGACCCGAGACTCTCTAACCAGTCAATCAGTTAATCATTTAATCAGTCTTTCAGTCCATTACTCAGCAAATAATCTAATCAGTTATCCTGCCCTCAATCAACAAATCAGTTGATCAACCAGTCAGTTAGAAACTGTCCAATCAATTAACCAGTTAATGAACACTGGCATATTCAGGATTATTTTTTCATGTGAGGGTGCACCACTAAGGAATTGCACAACACTAATAAAGCACAGAGGGGTTTTTTCGCAGAATATCAGTTTATTAGAAAGCTGCATACCATCTCAGGGAGGGAGAGAGGGGGGTGCACACCTCCTGCACCTTCCCGTTTAGATCAAATGATAAACTTCATCAGGGGAGGAGGCCCCTGATGAAGTTTATCATTTGATCAGATTATTGGTCATTTAGTCTGTCAGCAAATCATTCAATTAATTAGCAAGTCATGCCAATCAAACACTTAGTTGGTTGATCAGTCTGTCTATCATTGTATCATTCATCAAATACATTAGCCTGTTAATCAGTGAGTCAGTCATTTAATCTGTTACATGTTATGAGTTTGAAAGTATGTAAATTAGTCAACCAGTCATCTAATCATATGCCATTCAAATAGGTAACTTAGGTTAATCAGTTGATTAGTCTGTTACTCATCGCATGACTTTAAAATATCACCTGTAGCATAACTCGTTAATACACTTACAATCATACGATTACCTACACTGATCGGCAGTTGTAAATCACTTTGCTTACCTGCATATTAAATTGCTTCATCCAGATAACCAGGTGTTAATGTTCTTGGTTCCCTGTTCCTTCAAAATTCATCTGGAAAACATTTTTAAAGCCCCTCTTAAAGTGCCCCTGTGACAAAAAATAAATTATTTCTTTCCTTTGGATTTCAAAACTATGTTAACTAAACACTAAGTGACCCAAGTTTTAATCCCTGATTTATAAAAGACACCTGTTTATTTTAAGTGGAACGTTCCTATTTAATGCTCCGCCATTACTAAATTTAAGTTCTCGAGAGAGCTGGATCGAGGAGAAAATGACGTCAAAGGCTCACTAGTTTAAGAATGCGATGCGTGTGTACGCTGCAGAATTAATATGCAGTACGGGAGTTTTGGGCTTTCACACTTTTAAACTCGCACTTTGCATACATAAAAAGCTGCGTTCACATGCTGAAATTTTAAGCTGGTGAGCCTTTGACGTCACTTTTCCCGGATCCAACCCTCTGAGATCAAATCGGTCAGGTTTGAACGTGAGTGATGGCGGATCGTGAAATCCAAAACTTACACTCAAAGTAAACGGCCTTTGGATAAAAATGAAAGGTCAGAATTTTGCCAGTCAAGTGTTAAGCAGACACACTTTCAGAATCTCAAGAAAAAAAGGAAGTGATTTTTTTTATCACAGGGGCACTTTAAGTTTCCATTGACCTCAAAATACTAAAACATTTTTCTAACCATCTGCAACAGTATTGAGAATTTAATTTTCTACCACAAGACAAATATATCTTCAATGTTTGCTGAACTGCATGAAATTCCATTCCAGAGGGTTTATACCAACATATTATCATACTCCACTGTACAGTTTTCTTTCAGGTAGTAAGTGGCAACCACATATGAAAATTTGCCTTTTGGGTATGCAAAAAGAAAGCCTTTACAGCAGTCAAAAACACCTTCCAACACACCATTGAAAATAGCAGGACCTATACAGCAAAAAGTTATTTCCCATGAACAAAGTAGCCTATCATACTACAGCTGATACTACTTAATATCAAACAAATTGGAAGGTTTTTGTCACAGGGAGGAATCTCATTTAAAAAGGTCAGGGATGCTCCTCAGAGAATTTGTGAATTAAACCCCTACACGAGACCAATCAGGGCATGTTGAGTTTTACTTGATCCCTAAAATATACTAGACTGCAAGCAGTCTCTCTTTTTCATCGAAAATCCGTGGGAAAGAACGCGAAAAGAAGTAAGCATGCGAACATGACTGTAAGCATGACATGCGAGCAGCGATGCCGCGAGCCGCTGGTAGCGTGGGCGTTAGGAGACGAGCGAAAAGAGAGACTGCACTGGTTTCATACAACGATTTGGATGCTACTTTGACAGGTAAGATCGGTGACATCTCCGCCCTGTTTTGAATATGACACTCCGGTGTCTAATTGTTTACACGAATAAGCTATATCCGGTAAGATATTATGAATGGTTCGACAGATTGCAGCTAAGACCACGAAAATGACTTCTCAAAAATGTTCATACTGCTGGGTAAAATGGCTATACTCTGAATTAGAGTCCTCATGATACCACCGTCCTTCAAAAACAAACGTAAATCATAAAACTAATAAAAAGGTCGCGAGATCGAAATTCAAAATAGAGCGGCAAATGTCACGAACTGTTTGAGTCGCACCGTAGGAGACAAACATTACAACAAAGCTTTGGTGTGCATTGCATGTCACTTATAAAGGTTACTGACAGATGCGTGTCATAACTTCCCAGACCAACCAATAGAATTACTCCATCACCAGAGTGCCGGGCGTTCAAATCGTTGTATGAAACCAGTGCAGTCTCTCTTTTCGCTCGTCTCCTAACTCCCATGCCACTAGCGGCTCGCAGCATTGCCGCTCGCACGTCACACTCACAGTCACGTTCGCATGCTCGCAGTCTAAAAATATACCAATTAAAATAGAAAAAGCTCGATTACCAGAGGATGTTCAGGAAAGAAACATAAATGCATCGGAGTCACATATTAGGGGTCGGCCCCCTTTCCCTTAAGGAGGACAGATTCCATTGATCAGCGTCATTTTTTTGTAGTCAGCCCTTTGAAGTTTGCATCTGAGGTGTTCAAAATTATTTCGGCTCCTCTGGAAAATTTTCTGACAGGTTCTTTGCCAGAGGGTACGGTCCCTCAAATGGTGATAGTTCACAGGTATAACGGCCTTTTGTATCCGACAGTCAAATTTATACAAAGTTTAGCAGTTGTTAAATCAAACTGAAATCAAAAGCAATTACAATCTAAGATTACTTTATCCTAGTAGCTTTGTAAGTGTTACTTTAAGCCAACTTATGAGATAAACTTGCCACCACTGTCCAGATCGAGGTTGTCTTCACAGTTTTACAAAACGCCTCTCAGTTGCTCATTCCACCTCCGACCTGTAAACAAAGCAAGTTAACTAATAAAGGGGTAAGTTTCTAAAGAAACTGTGGTGCTGCGTCAGTGGGAGTATTACAAGATAATTTGGTTTTATCAACTGAGTTGATAATGTGAATTAGCCACCGTAAAGAGATTCAGAAGCTTCTGAATCTCTTTACGGTGGCTAATTCACATTATCAACTCAGTTGATAAAACCAAATTATCAAGTTAACTAATGTTTCATAACTGGTAACGTCACTGGTTCAAGTCGTTTTAAGACACAGAACAAACCTTTGAAGGTCACCAATCTCCATTTTCTGATATTTTTGCTGCTCTCGTCAGTCTCGTGTACGAGCTGGAAATCGGCGGAGAGCAACTACACTCGCAAAGACCAGTGGGAAAACCGTGGTAAGGTTGCCGGGGAGGGGACAGATGGGGGAGGACTTTTTCTGTACGAAGCAGGAGATCTGAGAGTGACCCTATCTGACTGGAGGGCAAAAGATAGCCCCGGTTTACCAGCAAAATTTCACATTTAAAGTAACCCTACTGCCCAGGACAATTTAATGCAAGGTTACACTCTCAGGTCTCGGAAAAAAAGAAAGTGCTTGTTAACCCTACAAGTGAAGTGTTTACAAGGGAAAAAAAAGTTAACCCGTCTACCAGGGTAACCCTATCACGCAGATAGGGTAACCCCCTACCCGGGTAACGCTGGCTGCCTTGTAAACACGACGAAGGATTAAAGAGGAAGGTAACTCGCTTGCTAGGGTTTCCTTCTCTCTACTCCTTGTAAGTAGTCCCTTATGACAAAACTGAAAAATCAGTCTTGATTGTTAGTTGAGATTGAGCTCTCTGGTGGATTTTCAAATTCATAAGTTTTTGCGAATACATCAAATATCAACTAAATTACAGATTATCATATTTCCATCTTTTAATTATTTGTTTAGAAACGACAAACGAGTTCAAACATTTTATTTGAAAATATTCTTGCTCTAAACATGAACTGTCCGCAAAAAGTATCATCGAGAGAAGCAGGGTAAGGCTACCCTGCGATATATGCAACTCTTAATCTCAAGCTCAAAAGGCCGCCGCCAAATGTGATAAATGTTAGAAACTACAAACAATTCCAGGTTGATCAATTTCGGGCTGATATTACAGCTGCGCCGTTTCAAGTTGCTCAGATTTTCGACGAAAAGGATGATGTTCTCTGGGCATGGCACAAATTATTTAAAGATATTTGCGATCTACATGCACCTATGAAGCGCGTAAAGGTCCGAAGTCATTCTTCTCCGTGGATAAACAATGACATCAGACGAAAGATGAACTTAAGGTTTAAGTTGTTCAAGAGAGCAGTTAGCACCAATGACCAAGAAATTTATACAAGATACAAGAAAGTAAGAAATGAGATTACACCACAGATAAGATACGCTAAGGCACAGTACTTCAACGAGCAGTTAGCTGAAGTTAAGTCTGCAGCGGCTTACTGGAATTTAATTGCGGAAGCGACAAACCCAGTTAGAAGAAACAGGATTGGTCCATTAAAGAGGGAGGATGGTAGCCTTGCCGTCAATGATACAGAAAAGGCAAACTTAGTAAATGACTTCTTCGCTAATATCGGCTCCAGACTTGGACAAGCCAATAGCAGCTTTCCACAGCATAACGACTGCACTGGCTCAATGCCCACTGTGACTGATATCACCGTCTGCGAGGATACGGTCCGGCGCAAACTAAAAGCTATTAAACCAAATAAACCAGCAGGCCCAGATGATATTCCACCAAAATTATTAAAACTAGCAGAGCCTGCCATCGTTTCACCCTTGACTGGCCTATTCTCGTACTACAAGAAAAACGATGAAGCTGACATAAACAACTACAGACCGATATCGCTTCTTAGTGCTCCTAGCAAGATAATGGAATCTTGTGTATCCGATACAATCGTCCGACATGTTTTCCAAAATAACCTGGTAACAGATAAACAGTGGGCCTACCCGGCAAGGGGCACTCTACTGAACTATTGCTGGTACATCTCTCGGAAACCTGGAGAACAGCAATCGACGCCAACAAAGTAGTTGCTGTGGCCTTTGTTGACTTTAAAAATGCTTTTGATTGTGTATCTCATGCCATCCTACTGCATAAGTTGAACCTTCAATTTGGAGTTTAAGGCAGCCTACTATCATGGCTGACTGACTATCTAACTGATAGAACTCAATTTTCCGTAGTCAATGGTCACCACTCATCTGTGCTAAATGTTACCTGCGGGATTCCCCAAGGATCAGTACTGGGCCCCACGTTGTTCGCTTTGTACACTAATGACCTTCCAAGGGCTGTCACCTCCGGCTCTATTTTTATGTACGCGGACGACACCACTGTTTATTGTATTGGCGACAGTGTCGATAACACTGTCACTTCGTTAAATAGAGCCTTATCTGAACTGAACAGCTGGTGCCTAGAGAACTCACTAACCCCCCACCCAACTAAGTGCGAAGCTATGCTTTTAATGAGAAAACCGCACATCGGGCCGCTAATTCCTGTGACAATTGGAGAGGCACGGATCGAATGGGTAAAACACACTCGCCTTCTGGGCGTCACTATTGACGACAAGCTTTCCTGGATACCCCATCTTACAGATTTGAAAAAAAACTTTGTTAATAAGCTGAATCTCTTGAAACGCAGTTCGTTTTTGAGCCGAAACGCCATATTGGACTTGTACTTAAAAATAATACTGCCATCTGTTTTATATGGGCAGGTCGTTTGGGGAGGCTGTTCAAATACAGACCTTCTACAATCTTTGGAATTACTTCACCGAAGAGCAGCCAGAATAATACATAACTTACCTCACGATACGCCTACTGACGAAGTATACCGACAATCGAACTGGAACACTTTAACCTTTTATTATAAACTTCGATTAATTAAATTATTTCATAGCGTGTTCATAGGTGAAGCACCTGGGGCTCTTTCATACTTGACTAATAAACCTCGCACTGTATACTACCTCAGAAGGACTAACAACGTTATCGTCCCTCGTTTTAATTCAAAATTTCTTAAAAATTCTATAAGCTATAGAGGCGCTATTCTTTGGAACGCTGTCTCGAGTCACTATACGGGCCAGTTTACTGAGTTTTATCGTAAAGTGAAGAAGGACATTTATTTTAAGGAACTTGATTTTAGCGCACAGTCGGCCCAGTCATTGCCGAGGCACTACCTAGATTTTAAATGCTTTTAAATATTTTACATTTTATGCCTGTATTTTGCATTTTATGCTTGTATTTTACATTTTATTCTGTAAGTTATGTTATCACTATTTCAATTTAGTTTCATATTGTAATTATTTCCACACGACCCCACAAGCTCTAAGCTTTAAACCTTATCGTGTTTAAATAAAGGATATGATGATGATGATGATGATGAGAAGGAGATTGCCGTCTCTTTCTGCTCAGTGAACAGAAAGAAGAGAAAGGAGCATACAACAAAGATTAATGGGATAAGGATATATAAACAAATGAGATTAATAAGTTACGTCTGATCTTCTGCCCTCCGTTGTTACACGACCTTCCAGGGAAAATGGTACAACTTGAATTCCTGACAAAAAAACGAAACGAACGTGGGAACCCAGAATGAAGTTACAGTGTATCCCACTGTGAAGAGGCGAATCCGTTACCAATACATTGGTACACTAGGAGAAACGCGCGCGGAACGCGAATTTGTTACGGTAGTTAGTGCGATTAAGCCTTCTTTGTATTTGCTTTCAAAATTTGTTGACCTCGTCAGTCAGTTGCGCCTTTCCTCAGTAGTGCACTCCCTCCTAAAAAATTTCTGGGTTGCCCCCCCCCCCCCTTCCCCTTGGAAAAAAAGCTGCATTACGAGAATTTAAAGGTTCAATAAGGTTAATGGTCACATGTACTGCAATAATGCAAAAGTAGAATTTCTGGTGCTTTAGATGTTATCTTTTTCCTGGAAACCTGTACAAACAGAGCGCTAAATAATGTTCTCTCAGCAAACTTTAGGTCGTACACCTGGATAAATAGCAATTTCTATGTTTGGTAAAAAGAATAAATTTATTGTCGCTGATTCAGCGAAAACGCAGCTGACTGACTGTACACAGCTTTCTAGCCTGAACATATCAATGAAAGCTGCCTATGCACAGCTTTTTAGGCCGAGACTACTAATAACAGGTGCATATGAGAAACTTGCGCAACCTCGTTCCCAGGGCCTTTTCCATGGGAACGAGGTTGAAACTTGCGTTGTCGAGGTCGCCATTGGTCGGCTGAATTTATCTAGGCTTCAGGCTGGCTTTACTCATTATGCAGCTGAGTTTATTCAGGCTACTTTCAGGTTTCAAGCTGACTTGATTCAGTCTTCCGTCAATTGTTCCAAAGATGATGCAATTTTGTTCCTTACTAGGATAAGTACTGTTCTTATCACTGTAAAACGATTTACACCTCGACGATCTACGATTTGCGTTTGTAAGTCGGTGGAATGGAGCTTTAAGTCTGGTCCGTTAAAACTGATTGGTAGTTAAGCCGTGATGATATCGGCTGTAAGTCTCGCGTAAAGTAGGGAGTTTAAGTAACCATGACAGTGGACGATAGAAGACGGAGACCACGCTAATTGAAAATACACTTATATTTATCTCGTGATAATCTCGGGGTACGATTCTGAAGCAATAGGTTAACGAAGTTAAATTTAACCAACGACCTCTCTTTGCTGGTCCCCAAGTAGAACACCTGACTCGTGACTTACACGAGACAATCTTATAACAGATCAATTGAACAAGCGTACAAGTTTGAACTTACGATTTACACTTGTCTACCAACCACTAGCTCCTTCGTTGAGTTCCGCTTAGGTCTAATCTGCATTTTTGTGCACCCCAATAACATGCCTGCATGATTGTCGTTTAGCAATAAAGAAAAAATTAAGATACAAAACAGTAAACAATTGTGATCACAACTTTATCTATCATTGCTTACTAAATGTTCTACTTTTGCTGTTTTACAGTTGTTTAGCGCAGCACTTACATTTACTGCCTTCTTGAGACCTCTTTCAGAAACTGAAACCTGCATTGATCTGTTTCACTGGTCATAACTTCAAATTGGAAATACCTAAGATAACCTGTCTCGACACACCTGCTTTGTGCTGGTTATTCGCTTGCGTAAAACCCTTAGTCAAATTAATACACGTTGTTTTAGGGGACCCGGGAGGGGACCACACCTGTGTGCTATTGCAATTTGTCTTTGACTACAGGTAACAAAAAGCTTAATCACTTTGATAGTCGTATTGTCGAATGTCATGGCTATTCTACAGGATCCTTCATTTAGACTCACAAGATTTTTCTTCACTGAACTAACATTTTCAGCAAATAGATTATTTGATTCATTTCTATCGAGAATTCTATTTCTATTTAGTGTTTCTGTCGAGGAACTATCGCCAGATAATTGCCCCGCGGAAATTTGGTGTTCTTAAAACTAGCATATTTGCCCGAGAAGCATCGGAAAATATGCTAGTTTTAAGAACATCAAATTTCCAAGGGACAACTATCAGACCGATAGTTCCGAGACATAAACAATAATAATAATAATAATAAACTTATTTATATAGCGTCTATCATTAATTGTTCTATCATTAATTGTTCTAGGCGCTTTACAATGTCAGGAACTCTATTGTCTTGATTTTTCTCCACTAAATTTTCCCGTAGCGGCATGTCTCAAATTGAAAACGAGAAGGATTTTTTTATCAAAATTTCCAACCGCTATGGAGCGCTTAAGTGTTTCGTATTTTCCGTTGTATCCTTTTCAGATGATATTACATCTATACATGCATAAACAATTTTATATGTCAACTGTTGACTTCTAAATAGGAAACCTCGAATCTTGAAACTTCTGCGCCCGCATTATGTTTTACTGTACCGTAGTTTACCGCAATTTTCAGCCAAAAGAATACTTCTTTTGCTCGATCCACATGAGACGATACATTATTTTCATCTTATCTTAAAAAAATGCAGGAGAAAGCTGCCTTTCATGAGCCACTTCCGCTGAGCGGACACTATCGTCTGATAGTCGCCCTAGGGAATTCTATTTAACAATTAGATTATGAACTCGAGATTTCTATCGCGTGATCCCGAGTCAACTATCACCCATAGAAATCGAGAGCGAATAATCTTATTGCTTTAGTATAAATCTACTAGTCGTTCAAAACTTTGTCTAAATCCTTTTCACAGGCACTTTGAAAACGCCAAGAAACGGCCTTCGTTTTGCCAACAAGAGTACACTGCTACGCTACTCACTATCACAGAATAGATAGTGAGTAGCGTAGCCAATCGGAGAACGGCATTCGCCATAGAACGCTGGTAGATTTAAGGTCGGCACACACGAGGGGACTAGTCCCTACAACTAGTCCCCTGAAGAGTTTACATGAAGGGACTGGTCGCAGGGACTGAAATTGGTCCCTGCAACTAGATTTTGAAGCAAGAATGGCCCGTTCATCACACGATGCGACTACTTCCAGGGACCAGTCGCGGGGACCAGTCCCATCGTGTGTGCCGACCTTTATACTACTGACAGACTGTTACTAACTAGATGTAGCTCTCACTAAGTGCCAACGAGCAACCATTCAAAACAAATACTAATTGGGAACTTAAAAACTTTTTTGTAGTCAAGTATTCAAAACAACTTCAAATGTATGTAAATATTGCTTTGATTGATTTTCGCTCGCTGGCGGTGACAAAGTTGGCTCACTGGCCGATGTCGAGTTTACTCTCGTGTGATGTGGATCCCTGGCCGATAGTTTGCCCTACAGTTGTCGTTTGTTTTAGCTTTAAATTTGCTTTGATTGAATTCAGTTTAAAAAGGTTTCTCAGTTTCTTTCGGATTGCTTTATGCCCGCTGCGTTGTCTAGATTTGGCACACCGACCGAATTTGGCAAACTGGCCGAGTTTAACAAGGTGCCTAAAGACTTACAGTGTTTTCATTTTCAATTTTTTACAGAGCAAGAAATATTAGGTGGGACAATTGATAAAAGGGAC
>CM042748.1:14372644-14402488 GCA_022496165.2 Catalaphyllia jardinei
CATTTATGTTTCTTTCCTGAACATCCTCTGGTAATCGAGCTTTTTCTTTTTTAATTGATACATTTTTAGACTGTGAGCATGCGAACATGACTGTGAGCGTGACGTGCGAGCGGCGATGCCGCAAGCCGCTAGTAGCATGGGCGTTAGGAGACGAGCGAAAAGAGAGACTGCATACAACGATTTGAACGCCCGGCACTCTGGTGACGGAGCAATTCTATTGGTCGGTGTGGGAAGTTATGATACGCATCTGTCAGTAACCTTTATAAGTGACATGCAAGGCACACCAAATCTTTGTTGTAATGTTTGTTTCCTACAGTGCGACTCAAACAGTTTGTGACATTTGCCGCTCTATTTTGAATTTCGATCTCGCGACCTTTTTATTAGTTTTATGATTTACGTTTGTTTTTGAAGGACAGTGGTATCAGGAGGACTCTAATTCAGAGTATAGCCGTTTGACCGAGCAGTATGAACATTTTTGAGAAGTCATTTTCATGGTTTTAGCTGCAATCTGTCGAACCATTCATAATATCTTACCAGATATAGCTTCAATAAATTCACGTAAACAAGTAGACACCGGAGTGTCATATTCAAAACAGGGCAGAGATGTCACTGATGTTACCTGTCAAAGTAACATC
This sequence comes from Catalaphyllia jardinei, assembly GCA_022496165.2. Lineage (NCBI taxonomy): Eukaryota > Metazoa > Cnidaria > Anthozoa > Scleractinia > Caryophylliidae > Catalaphyllia > Catalaphyllia jardinei. The sequence continues at coordinate 14,373,280 of CM042748.1, forward strand.
CAAATCATTGTATGAAACCAGTGCAGTCTCTCTTTTCGTTCGTCTCCTAATGCCCACGCTACCAGCGGCTTGTGGCATCGCTGCTCGCATGTCACACTCACAGTCACGTTCGCACGCTTACTTCTTTTCGCATTCTTTCCCACAAATTTTCGATAAAAAAGAGAAACTGCTCGCAGTCTAGTATATTTTAGGGATCAAATAAAACTCAACATGCCCTGATTGGTCTCCTGTAGGGGTTTAATTCACAAATTCTCTGAGGAGCATCCCTCTCCTTTTTAAATGAGATTCCTTCTTTGTGGCAAAAACCTTCCAATTTGTTTGATATTAAGTAGTATGATAGGCTACTTTGTTCATGGGAAATAACTTTTTGCTGTATAGGGCCTGCTATTTTCAATGGTGTGTTGGAAGGTGTTTTTGACTGCTGTAAAGGCTTTCTTTTTGCATACCCAAAAGACAAATTTTCATAGGTGGTTGCTACTTACTACCTGAAAGAAAACTGTACAGTGGAGTATGATAATATGTCGGAATAAACCCTCTGGAATAGAATTTCATGTAGTTCAGCAAACATTGAAGATATATTTGTCTTGTGTTACAAAATAAAATTCTCAATACTGTTGCAGTTGGTTGGAAAAATGTTTTAGAATTTTGAGGTCAATGGAAACTTAAGAGGGGCTTAAAATGTGTTTTCCAGATGAATTTTGAATGAACAGGGAACCAAGAACATTAATACCTGGTGATCTGGATGTAGCAATTTAATATGCAGGTAAGCAAAGTGATTTACAACTGCCGATCAGTGTAGGTAATCGTATGGTTGTAAGTGTATTAAGGAGTTATGCTACAGGTGATATTTTAAAGTCATGCGATGAGTAACAGACTAATCAACTGATTAACCTAAGTTACCTATTTGAATGGCATATGATTAGATGACTGGTTGACTAATTTACATACTTTCAAGCTCATTACATGTAACAGATTAAATGACTGACTGACTGATTAACTGGCTAATGTATTTGATGAATGATACAATGATAGACAGACTGATCAACCAACTAAGTGTTTGATTGGCATGACTTGCTAACTAATTGAATGATTTGCTGACAGACTGAATGACCAATAATCTGATCAAATGATAAACTTCATCAGGGGCCTCCTCCCCTGATGAAGTTTATCATTTGATCTAAACAGGAAGGTGCAGGAGGTATGCACCCCCCCTCTCTCCCTCCCTGAGATGGCATGCAGCTTTCTAATAAACTGATATTCTGCCAAAAAAAACATAAGTGGTTTATTGGTGTTGTGCAATTCCTTAGTGGTGCACCCTCACATAAAAAAATCTTGGATATGCCAGTGTTCATTGACTGGTTAATTGATTGGACAGTTTCTAACTGACAGTCTGGTTGATCAACTGATTTGTTGATTGCAGGCAGGATAACTGATTAGATTATTTGTTGAGTAATGGACTCTCAGACTGATTAAATGATTAACTGATTGACTGGTTAGGGAGTCTCAGGTCTTAGTTTCTGAAATTGGGAGGGGGTCTTAAGTCTTAGTGTTTGAAATTGGATGGGGATTTAAAATTCTAGTTTTTTAATATTGGGAGAGCTTTTAAGTTCCAGTTTTTGAATTGGGAGGGATCTTAAGTTCTATTTTTTAAAATTGGGAGGGGATTTTAACTTTTAGTTTTTGAAATTGTGAGGGGATTGTAACTCTTAGTTTTTGAAATTGGGAGTGGATTAGTTTTTAACTTGGAAAATATTTGTTATGAATTTCCAAGTTGTAGTGGTGGGCCCGATTTCACTCCATCAATCCTTCCTCCTTCACTCCATGACTTCCCGTCAGACATTTGGAACCCTGGGGGGGGGGGGGGGGGAATCTCCAATATGAAAAAGCCCCAAGAAATGCTCTTTGGAAAATTTGAATTAACTCCTATGGGAGACTTCATGTGGACGTTGCCAGAGCTTCATTATACCGCTAAAAGATACCACTTCAAACAGAATAGGTTCGAATATTAGCTATTGTTGAAGAGAGGATCCCGTGGGCACTTGTAGATCCTGACTCATGTAATCGAGAGATCAGCAGAAATCAAGCCTGAAACCGGGAAATTGATAAATAAAAACGTTTCTTTTAATTATTATATCTTCTAGTGCACCCTAAACGATACTTTGACAGCTAAAATGGTGATGTTTCGTCGTCAACATGATATATGTAAGTGAGACCAGAATCCTTGATTTGTACCCAGGACAACGAAAATTTCTCAACCTTCGCATATAGCAGTTCCCTCCCGGGTTTTGAACATCTGGCGTTTTAAGGCTGTTTCATGGTCAGTTAACCGTGTCAAGTTAGTTATTCTTTGAATTCTGACCTAAGTACTCAATATTGTATTGCAGAAATGCTCTACATTGAATTAATTCTTGCTACCTGTTTTATAGAAGTCTCTTTTAAGAAAATAGCTCATTTACCGAAAGTGCTCGCTCATACAGGTTTAACCATACTCCATTGCTGAAAAAGAAAAAGAAGACACTGAAAGTCACAAAACTGACGAGCTGTATGAATTTTCAAATGATTTAAGCCGTGATTAAATGTTGGTAAAGGCCAACAGTCAAGAGAATTGAGGAGAACTTGAACGATGTCCCACTGTTTATTTATTGCGTTCGTCAAAGAACGCTTTCATAATGCAGTCGGAATCGACATTCTTGGAATTTTTGGATGTGTATTCATCGTTACAAATTTGGCCCCCCAAAAAATTATTCAGGGGCAAATTCTTCAGATGCAAATGACGTCATTGCAATCGACCATGTGCTTTGTCTGTCTCACGTTTTCTTTCACGAGTCAGCCTGCTTGTTATTATAACTATGGTCATGGCCAGTAAACTGGTACCGTAACTGAGACGCGATGATACATATGACAAACATGTGAGCACGTGAGTAGGCCATGTGGACTTTGTACTTTCCTTCCATGTGCTCTCGATCGCAGCCAGAGGTAGCATTGGATACTTTTGCCATGGAATTTTGAGACTGCGTAGTATTATATTCAATAGTATGATGTCATTTGAACGTTCGTTTGGGCTCACGAAGGGATTGTCTTTTTTTTTATATGTACACGAACACGATCGCCTAGGCTTTGGGATGTTAACCGTGGAAACAGCTTTAATTTCCGGGAGCATTGCGTGACATCCCAAAAAACGGCTGCGAAGGAGACTACAGCTGTATTTGATTTCATTTGTTGATTTAGTTCCAATTTGCGACAGAAAAGGGTCAGTCATATCCGGTGGAAGAGTACTCTGAGGGCAAGATCCATAAGAGTGAACGTGAACCAGGGAACGGAAATGTAAATACTGTGTACTTTGTTAATCAGGCTAGGGGAAGTACTTGAATCAGTTGCATGGTCGGCACGGAGTTTGTTTAGGATGAACAAGCACTCGATTTCAAATATTTACTTATATTTGAGCTTCCTGCCTAGAACAGTGTTTTTGAAAAATATACTTTTACAAATTAGCTTTTGCACTTAAACATTACAAGTTAATGTGAGAATATTTAGCACAAAATCTGAAGGCTGATGTAAATATTTAAGTCCTATTCAGGACTGAATCCTATTAAACTGAGTCCTATTAAACTTGTGAGTCTACGGAAACTGGGACCGTCACGCAACGTAGTTTGTACCGGGACCTCTTCAATCAGAATGGCATGGACTTTGTGACTGAAATATCTTTCTGTAATATCCCAGTTTTTGGTGAAAAAAAATTGGGTTTTAGAGGTTGAAAGTCAGCTAGGGAAATCATTTAAGGTATCTGTATAAAAGTTTATACGGCGTCGAACGCACTCATAATCTTTGATTACTACTAGTACGATAATGTAAATAAATACGGCCATGGCGAAATGAGGAACCAAAGGTTGATAACTGGAAGAAACGACATATAAGGATGGCAGTTCTGCGTTTTTTTATATTGCCTTGCAAAAAGAGGTGGAAATAAGTAAAAAAAAGTTATTACAACACAGGGTATTCGTATTTGATCGCCCATCCATGTACTAACCCCAACGAAAGGGGCCTAACTTTGTTGAGCGGGAGAAACATGTGGGCTGTCCTCGTGATATAGTGACTCTATCCTGAATGCATTCTTTAAATTTCTAAGATGAGAAAACATATCGAAAAGCAAAAAAAAATCTCTGATACTGCATGGCTGGGAACAAAAAATGAGAGAAATATGAAAATGAGTACTATTACTTGTTGTCAACCATAGACGGAAATGACAATTTTCACCGCTTACCCTTCCTCTTAGTGAATAGAAAATAACTTTGATAAACCTGAAATACACACTAGATAGTCACACTAAAACCTTTTCTGAGCTCCACCAATTTCGATCCACACTTGAGGCTTACTCGTATCAACTGCTTTGCAATCTGCTTTTAAAAATTACTTTGCAATCTGCTTAAAAATATTTGCAATACAAACCACAAAAGAATCTCTTGGTAAAAGTTGCTTGAGATGGCCAGTAGTCACATGAGATTAATCACAAGCAGTGTTATCAAGTTTATCAAGACAAAGCTGTGCTTCTTGGCAAATAAGTTTCGCTTGCGCTTCTCCAACCCACAGGCAGCAACAATACATTTGGATGAGTTGAGTGAATCACACAACGAACATGAGCATCGAGGAAATGAGAACTTCTTGTTTACTGAACATAAACTAGTATTTTCCTTTGGAAAGTGAAGTACTGTGAGTGAAGTTTATGTGGAAGATGTTTTTATGTCATTTAGAGAATACCTGTCATTTCGCCAACAAGTCAGTTCGCCAACGTATGAACTCGATTCGCCGTCGTCGAATGTAAGTTCGCCAGCACTTTTATGCCACTCAGTTACTTCGGAAGCCAACGTCCAAAATACTTTTTCGTTTGGCTCGGCAGTGGATGAAAGAACGCTGAATAAGTTGTATGGCATTAAGTGTTGGGTTCACATATTTAGCGGCTTGTTTGGCTCAGCATTGGATAAAAGAACAAGAAATAATTGATATGCGTGTAAGGGCAAAAAGTGGCCCTGTAATCTGTAGTTTAGCCGTGTTGGTGAACTGACATTCGACGTTGGCGAATCGACTTCATACATTGGCAAACTGGTTGTTGGCGAATTGGGTGATTCCAGAAGATATCCATACCCCTACCACCATGAGTATTTTAACCCCCCCTTGCCCTCGGAAATTCCAAAATGGTCATCCCCCATTCCCTCCAAATTCCAAAATTGCTAACCCCTCCTCCCCTCCGGAATTTTTTTTCAAGACCCTTTGGAATTCCTGTTCAACTACCCTAAACTTCTAGCGAATGGGAAACTTGCACTTTTTCCCCCTGCAAAATAATTCTGTTCAGTCAATTTACGGTCAGATATCAAGCAACTCAAGTTTGTTAACTTTAGAACACCGTAGAGCTCTATAATTTCCTTCTAAGCGTTATCTTTAAGCTGCTTACCACCTAATAAAACTTTTTGTTTTCCATTCAATTGCTTCATATTTTCAGGAGAGTAGATCATATTGATACCAGTGGACACTGACAAAAGTAAAGTTCACGATCGATGTGCCATCACCTGCCATATTGGAAATTGAGTTCATTGAGTAACTACTGACCACTAGTTATGCAGCATACATTTTACAAGCAAAATAATTACATCGGGTATGAATGGGTACAATGTACATGTACAACATATTTTAAAACCCATGGCGATAGTTTGCAATAATCCTTAATGGCCAAAACAATACTTCAAATGTCTGTACTTCTGCTGCATTTAAAACATATTTTCATGAATTCAAGACGGAAATGAATCTTTCTCTTTCTCAAAGACATCAAGACATAGTGGTGAGTACTTTATCGATAAACAGATGTTCGTTATAAGTACAATTTTGTCTTGCAATTGCATAATTCAGCCCAAACACTGTTTGAATGCACGTGCAATATCCTGCAAAGCTAATTAGCACTGATTAGTTTGTAGCGTTCTATTTGGAAACGAGAGACTACTGCAAGTTTTTAGCACGCAACAACACATCGTTGATCGACAATTGGTAAGCAACACAAACTTGGTTATATTCTATTAATCACTCAACCAGTTCAATTCATTAACTTTAAGGCCTCTTTGATGTGGAGCTTGCTGCACAACCCATCTGCTCACTCATCTGCATGAATGCTCACTTCTGCCTCCTGCTTCCATGGGATGGTCAATTCGTGCTTGATTTACAAACTGGGAAAGTTAACAGGTCAGCAATTTAAAGCAAAGCTTTCACCATCTTCCCTCTGGAAATTCACTGAATTCAGAGCTGAAAGTCCCCCATGCCTTCGGAAATCCAAACTGCGTTACCCCTCCATGCCTTTGGAAGTCCAGTCCAAGAAACCCCCCTTTTCCTTCGGAATTCCAAGATGCCACCCATGGTATGGTATGGATATTTTCTGGAATCACACATTGTAAAGGGATGAGTCAACATGAGCTATTAGGTTAGAGTATTTTACCAAAGGCTAATAAGCTTAAAAACTTCTCTGTTTTAAAAACGCACTGAGGTCGACACAATAAACTGTTCACTCAGACACGCAAAAACCTTTCATTAACTATTCAGGGCCTTTGACCGTGACCACATCACATCATGATTAATTTATGACAACAAGATATTTTATACCATGCTGTTTTGATGTTAATTACTTGTTAAATGTTTAAATGCTCCTAAAGCTAATGAAGTTTCAGCACAAGTAAAATATATAAATAAACCGTACAGATCTTGTTACGATATTCATGTTAGTTTGTGTCAACAGAACTTAAGGCAAAGAAGGAGTAGAGCAGTGTCAAGAATTCTCACAACCTAAATAAGTGTTGTAATTAAAGTTGTAATTAAAGTGAAAAAACATGTCCGAAAAGTTGTGCCACAGTCATCAAAGCTTTTGCTTACCATAAATCAGCTAGAAAGCAAAGGTCGGACCTCAATAAAAAAAGATTATCAATCTATATATTATTGCTGCCCAAAACAACAAAGTTGTACAAACAAGAACCCAAAACACAAAGAGTCAGTTGCCTGTGTTCATACTGATGAACATGGTTTAAAGAAAGTAACGTGTCCTTGTGTACAAATATTATGGGTAGCTCATCGCATAATAGCATTAAGTGGTGATGTAGAGGAGAATCCAGGGCCTTTCAGTCAAATAAATAATGACAAGAATACTCCATGTGCCAAATAAGTCAATTCAGCTTCATTATTGGAATCCAGATTATCTGAACTTGGTAGAATTCTAGTCAGTGTATTGGGAGATGGAAACTGTTTCTTCCGTGTGGTCTCATGCCAGCTGTCTATACGCCCTCTTGGATATACGCCCTCTTCAGCATCTTCTGCATCACCCTGAGTTGTACATAGAAAGCAACTGTGAATACTCATGGCAGAACTATGTGAATAATATGGCAAGGCAAGGAACATGAGCAGATAATATTATCGTGCAAGCTGTTGCAAATTCTCTGAATATCACTATCAATATCATGGAGTCAAATGCAAATTGGGAGGGGGGCATATAAACAAAGGTTGGCCTTCAAAGCACAGGATATGGGCTAAAAAATAGGCTATGAATGGGCAGTCACCTTAAGGCTGCTGCCTAACAGGAGCCCAGCAGCCTGGGGCACCCAAGAAAGTTCTTTGGGCGCCTAAATTTTTGCAGCAGCTCCCAAAACATTACCTGTTGGACTCCTAACTTTTTGGCTTTTGCCCTTCTGGGCTCCTTGAAATATTTTTAGGCAACAGCCTTGCACCTCCAGATAATTACTATAAAGTGTACTATAACGGTATGAATACTGATGGAAGGTATCCCATTGGCCCAAATATCATTTCTAACTTTCTGAAAATTTCAATTTTTTTCCACAGAGCATGCCCCATTAACCTCCCCCCACCTCTGTAGTTTGTTACTTGAATACAGTTAGTTCACACTATCATAATCCTCATTCATAAAAAAATACCAGTACCCCATTACAATATAATCAAAATCATTCTCTTCTTTCCCCTTTGGTTCAGATGACCAGCAATTACAGGCACAATGAAAATTGTCCATTACAAGAATGAGCTCTTAGTTTTTGAAATTTGGAGGGGATTTTTGGTCTTAGTTTTTGCAATTTGGAAGGGATGTTAGGTCTCTTTGGGATTTGCTGAGTGTCCTATTGATCGATGGATTAATATTAATTCATTCATTGACACTTTATTTTATTTTATTTTAATTTTCCTGGCTTTTTCTTTGTGGCTGGGGAGGTGGTTCTTGATGTACAGATACATATCTGTCTCCAAATCATTTGCTCAATAGTGATCAAATGTATATGGCATATACAGCATCACAGAATTTCACAGAAGCCCTCTCCTCCTCCTCCCTGGAATTTCCAATTTTTGAACACAAAAATACCCCCTATGTCCCACCCCTCTGGAATTTCAATGAGTATTATGTACACCCCCATACCCTCTGGATAAAATACTTCTGGCAAAAAGTGTTTTAAAAACCTAAGTTGTTACTCCAAACACTTAGCTGTCTGCATTGCACCCCACTGCTGTTTATTCTTGATCAATCATAACATCTTAAGATTTGCACTCATAGAGAACATACAGCAATTTATTTAAACACACTTTAAAAATAGATGGATGGTACAAGTATTCAAGTTACTATTTTTCTATGTGAAAAATCTATCTGGTGGGTAAAAAACAACTAGACCGATACTTGAATCCATATTAAGGTGGCTTACTATGGTTTTGATGGATTAGAACAGCCCAACTACTATCGACTCATGAAAAATGTACCATGCACTCACAATGTCATTTACACCTTAATGGCTTTACATTGAAAAGTATTGGCCATCTTCTTGGATCTCTGTCACTGACTATTTGACAGACTTCAAACATCAGCACATTCTCAGCATTGTTTTGGTTAATATATTCTAGTGGGTAATAAGCTAACTTTTATTTTTACTCCAGTAGCTGGACTCTAAGAAATGTTTATCTTGCCCTTCCAGATCAGATGCCAACAGGACTGAAGTGGATCAAGTCTTTGAACAGTCATCTTAAGTAGTGAATTATGTTTTACTTTGCAATCCAGCTCTTATGTGAACAAGGTAAACTGGTCTAAACAAAGCTATGAAATAAGCCAAGTTCTGCCCTGACTTGTCCTCTGACATGCAGTGTATTTTTACCATGGTTGATTTGAACAGTCAGTAAGAACAGCTCTTCATTCAACAACACTTTATTTTTGAAACTGTTACTAAATGACTGAGTGACTAGGCTAATACCAACACTAATTTGAAGAGCTCATTGAGTGAATGATTTAATGATTGATTGACAGATACTTGACCAAGCCATTGACTGTGAATGACAAGATTACAAAATTTTATTTGATTGACTGGTGACAGAATAATTATTTGAAAGATAAGACAAACCAGCTGACTGATTGACAGAGACCCGGATTGACCCAGCCGGATTGACTGACTACTGATGACTGACTGACTGGCTGACAGATAAATGAATGTTGTGCCGCGTAGCACTATGGACACAAATGATGTAACAGAGAATTAACTCTGAAGTGTAAATTTTAGTGCTAATTTAATCCACTAAAATTTACACTTCAGAGTTAATTCTCTGTTACATCATTCATGGCTGACAGATAGACTGACAAACTCATGGACTATCTGACACACAGATTTCTTAGCAAATTGTTTGGTGGATTTATTGTCAAACTACTACTGACAGGTACCATATGCATGCTGACTGAGAGTTACTGGTAGTTTAAAGTAAATATACCAAACACATAACACATACTGAGGAGGTGATGAATGAAACGACAAACCATTCAAACACTGACCATTGGCAGATAGAGATGGACAGACAGACAGACAGACAGACAAACAGACAGAAACACGATCTGACTTGACAAAATGAATTGAAAAACTGCTTGTCATAGGAGGCCTCAGAATATTTGTTTGTTCATGGTGTAGACTGTTTGTAGCTTCTGTTTTCTTTGAAGGCTTCAGAAGGAGACTAAAATTTGAAAAACACTGTGAACAAAGCAAAGAAACTTGGATCAAACTACACTGCATGTCTGGGGTATTAACTTTAGATAATATAGTCGAACCTCACGTAGCAACCATACGAGTGTGGTTAATTAAGTTCCAAAAATTGCATGTATAGCCAAAAAATCTCAAAGAGAATTCTATCAAAAGCATCCAATTTAGTTTCAAACATTCACGAGGGGTTGCCTATGGGTGGTTTGGTTATATCTTAACCTAATGTAAACCTTGATGAGTACATTTTCCTGGTTTCTTCTCCTCTGATTTTATCATGTGTTACCAAAAGAACTAAAATAGATGTCACCAAGATTAAAAGCACAAGTCGAGAGCTAGAAACATTAGTTTTGAAGCAGAAAGCTTTAGCTAAATCGGACTGTAATTATCCTCTCAGTTACAATTTTGCACAGCAACTACCGAAACATTCAATGTTTTCCGTGTCTGTTCAATTGGCTAGAACTATAAGTTTCAGCTGATCAGGAGAACTGTTTTTTTTTTTACAATATTTGCCGAATTGTTGTGCACTCATTGGCTAATTGTCATTGTCAATGAGCAGACAGACACGTGAATTTACAATTTATGCGAAACGGCACAAACAAGAGCGGACAATTTGTTTTTGTAAAGAACAAATTGGCGTCAGTTTTTCATGCGTCTGTCCTGTTATTGACAATGAATTTCCTCGTAACATTGTGGAAGTAGTTTGCAGATCCAATCCCAGCTACTTTGACAATGTTATGATGAAATTCATGATCAATAACAGGACAGACATGAAAAACTAACGTGAATTTATTTATTAAAAACTGAAAAAAATGGCAATTTCCACTGTTATTTCGGTCATTTCAAATGCAAAACTTTGTGGGCAATGTGTGCAAGAAAAAATTTCATTTTTTTGGTTACGATTTCAAGGATGTCTTCATGTGGATTACAAGTGTAGGCCAAATTTTTGTTGTAATTTTGAACTATTTTCCTGATATCCTAATTAACAGGTCAAATGAAATTCAGTTCTCTTTACTTCCGGTTTATATTTTCCTCACCTTTACTTGCGGTTATTTGGAAACGAGCGTACATAGGAGGAAGTATAGAGAAGTCTTGGAAAATGTACTCTGTCCAGCCCCAAGAGTGATGCACATATCATTTCTCCTGAGTGTATCGATACATTTTGATATCAGGCAGACTAATGACGAGAATAAAGAAAATCATCAGATCGACTTGGAATAGTCTTGATTTGCTACCAAATTCTTAAAATTAACTTGAAAATTCTGAAAGAAACTAGTAAGGAGAATTAATATGTTCAACTTGGGTCTGAAACTGTCCTCTTAACGGCAATCTCGAGGTCTCCATAAAACTTACGAGGTACTTTTATGAGTAGGTTTTAGCAAGTGGTTTGTTTCAATGGACGCCACAGATACGTTTCAAATTAAAGACATTAGGCATTTGCAAAGTTGGCACAAATTCTCTGCTTCTCTTAGGATAGTCACATTGTCACCTATCTACTTTGCGTGACGACCTTTGAAGATAGTAAATTTACGGAACACTTCTTGTGTTGAGCCAAATACAATTTATTTCATCCATTTTGATGTACTAAAAGACGTATCTGTGGCGTACTTTTGTCATGAGAAACGAGCTGTTTACGAAAACTTAGGGTGCGTTTAAAAAAGCACAAGTTTGGATTCTTGAAACCGAAAGAATCCGAAAACGGATTTTGCGTTTCTTAACAAAACAGATCAATATATAATCTCTCGGATCGTGGTGCGTCAAAGGAACTGTATAATACTTGCCCTGAGTGGATTCTTCGGTTCATTTGACGCACCATGATCCGAGAGATCTTGGATTGATCTGTTTAGTATAGAAATGGAAAAAAGTTTCCGGATTCTTTTGCATTTAAGAATCCAATCTTGGATTTTCTTAAAGAAACGCATCCTTAGTCTTGCTTGAGCTGCAAAGTTTTGTGGGGACTTCCTTGAACTTGGCTTATTTCAATACAGGGGGTAAGTTTCTAAAGAAACTGTGGTGCTGCGTCGGTGGGGAATAGTACGAGATAATTTGGTTTTATCAACTGGGTGTTAATTGGCCACCGTGAAGGGTTCAGAAGCTGACGTTTCGAGCGTTAGCCCTTCGTCGGAGCGAATCAAGGAATTGTGGGTTGTGTGTGGTTTATATACAGAAAGATGGAGCTACGCTATATGTTGGTGCCAGGTAACGTGAAAAACAACAGAATAAATTAGTTGAATGAAAAGCGTTAGTTGTTACCGTGAGGATTAAAGAGTGCCGATTTGCAAAATAAATTTTTGTTCTAGAGGTTTGCGGCTTTCCGTGCTTCCTTGATGCAGGGAGAGGCCGCAGACTGCCATATGTTGCCTAGAATACTTGGGGAAATTAAAAAGTGTTTGGCGACCGGTTGAAATGCGTTTTTGTCGTCTTTCTTTAAGTCACGAAGGTGTTCTCGGAATCGGTCACCTAGTGTTGAGAAAATGTCGGGACCCAAGCTGATCATTTCACCTGTTCCTCAGCCAGTGTCATCTATTGCATAACTTGCACTCTTTGCAAGCAGGAAGAAACATGGAGACGACTAGGTGATCGATCCCGAGAACACCTTCGTGACCTAGAGAAAGACGACAAAAACGCATCTAAACCGGTCGCGAAACACTTTAATCTCCCCAATCATTCTTAGCAACATATGACCGTCACGGCTTCTCCCTTACATTTCAAGCACGGAAAGCCGCAAAACTCTAGAACAAAAATTTATTTTTCAAATCGGCACTCCTAATCGTCACGGTATCAACAGACGCTTTTCAATTAACTAATTCATTCTGTTGTTTTTCACGTTACCAAGCATCAATAGCGTAGCTCCATCTTTCTGTATACAAACCACACACAACCCACAATTCCTCGATTCGCTCCGACGAAGGGCTAACACTCGAAACGTCAGCTTCCGAATCTCTTAACGGTGGCCAATTCACATTATCAACGCATTTGTTAAAACCAAATTATTTTGGCTTATTTTAGTTTAACTATTCACTCAAATGGTTGGATCGCAAACTGCGTCAACAACAACATTTTATGGAAATAAAACTGCCTCTGTTGTCCATCATTACCTTTATTGAGAAAAAATTGAAATAAAAATGAAATAAAAAAAATCTAACCAATCTTATCCCCGCTGTCTGTTGTATTGTTTCCGCTCTTGTCCTCTGAGGTGTTGGTTTCTTAGTCCTCATTTGATATTCCAACTTTAAAATCCTGGTCTGTTTTATCTCATCCCTTCACTCACGCTTGGGACAGTTGAACACTTGGAAGAGTCGACCGTTTGCTCCCAAGTGGGGTGGACAGGGTAAAGGAAAGTGAGAGTTTACTCCCCATGTCTCCGGGGTCTCGGTCTTAATTTGTCACAATGACACACTCAGGTAATTTTGGAATTTATAAGTGTAAAAATTAATATGCCAATTTGTAATTTGATTGAAGATGCTAATCCGCAAGTCAATGCATCCAAAAAAAGATGATTTGCCGAAGCGGCCACCAAAAAAATTAGCTCGCCCTCCCAAAATTGGATGAAAACCAATTTAGGTTGGAAATGCCCACAACCTGGACAAGAAAAACCGAAGCGCTAAAGTGCGGCGCCCAGATTCAGTGCATGACCGTTGAAATCAAAGAAAGAATTGAACACAGAATCCGCCACTCTGACTTCCCGACCAAACCACCAGCGGACCGTCATTCCACAAACTTCACCAAAGAGCACAAGCCGCCAAAAGTCTCTCATCTGTGAAATTACCGAGGTCAGGTTTCTCTCTTTAATTTGGATGAAAAACATTGGCCGATACTTATTATGAAAAAAGGTTCACTGACGTTAATAATCGTTTAAAAAAACAAGAGAAAAGGTTAAGTATTTGGTTTATTCCGCTTGTTTTTGTTGTTCCACTTCAGATTACGTGACGTTACTCAGGAGAATCTCGTGCAAATGAATGAATATTTTTGAGCCAAACAAAGGATTTATTCTCCAGGGAACATCCGTGATCTGAAACGAGCAATTAGCATACCAAGCGAAGAAGAATAGGCCACGTTCGATATATCAATATTTTTTAACATGGCTCCGAGGCTTTCGGGAAAAAAATGTAAATTTTTATGTCTCAATTCCCAATAGAGACTTGGATACAAAAAAAATACCAAATATAGAAGTTTGTCCTGATAGCCTCGGAGCCATGTTAGATAGAATATTGATAGCTCGAACGTGGCCTAAAGCTGTGGTTATTTGAAAAAAAAATTAAACTGATAGAGAATGAAAGAAACTGCTGCTTAGCAATTAAAATTTAGACGTCAAAAATGAAAGTGGAATTAAATGTAAAGTTACGTGGCGTTTCTTACGTGCGCATGCAAAAAAAAAACATTGCTTAATTTTATTGTCGTGTTTAATTTAATTTGGCCAAGTTTTAACTTAAACTAGTTTGAGAATCTTGCTTGAATCGATATTTTAAGACTTGGTAGTAATGGCTTAAAGTAAGTTACAGTTTTAAGTAGAATTTTAAGTGCTGATGCAGTCCTTTACAGACGTGACTTGCTCGTCACGCAAGACTTCTGCTTTCTTCACAGAGAGGAATTGCATGACAAACAAAACAACTGTTGCAAAGAACTTACCCTTAAAAAAACCAGCCTAAAGGAAAGTTTATAGCGATAGTGAATTTCAATTTCATAAAGAGAGAGCAGGTTTACTTAATCCATATTTAACATGTAAATTAAATGTACATTTCAATTTCTGTAAAATTCGTAGGAAAAAAAAAATGAAAGTGAAAAGATCTGAATCATTTTTTTGGCTTGATTTTGGCAAAAAATCGAGTTAATACTGAAGGTGCTAAAATAATGATCAATTCCAGATGTCTCGGCTCTACCTGTCATCAAATATACTCATTAACTATAAAATGGAACATCGCCCTTTTATATTATAGTTAAGCCTAACCCTAAATTCTAAAACCTGAATTTGCTTATCACTCAAAAAACTTTAGGCAGACCAAGCACCAGCTTCCAGCTCTAAGATTTCTCAGTCTGTTTTGGAAACTAACAAGAGAAATAATTTTCAAGGGAACGATTGGCCAAACATAATTGTCATGTTGGTTTCTTAAAGAGCCCCAGATATCTTAGTGTAAAGACTAGTGTTTCCCCTAGTTTCTACAGTGGTGAAGTACGAATGTTATCTATTCGTAAAGTTACAAATAAATTAGAATAAGTCATTAGTTGAATAAAAATTTAAAAAGAATAAAAATTATTAAGTTGTGAAATGTTTTAAAATAAAGAAAAATGTGAAGTAATCAACTTAGCAAAATTTATAAACCAAAACTAACTAAGAAACTGCTGAATTGTTTTCCAAAAAATTTGATTTCTTTATAATTGGGCCTAGGAATGTTATATTTTTTATTTTAATTAATTTTAATAGTTATATTTTAATGGAAAACTATGAAGAGAGAACATCTGACCCTGTAGCAACCCAATCAGAGAGACCCCCAGTGACCATTAGCTCAATTTAATGTCATTTGTGGAAATCCAATCAAGTCAGAGCAATGAAATTCAGTGCCCTCCTCTGTCCATGCTTTCTCTAGAGATGCACCTTCCTTGAGTCCCGTAATTCAGCACTCCTGTTTTACATCCCTTTTCTAGTCATGGAGCATTTCTGGATACATTGACTGCAAAGAAGCACTTCACTGGGCCGAAACTGAGTGTGTAGTTTTGTAACAAATTAAGTGAAACCCTGAAGACATGAAAAGCAAACTCTCACCTTCCTTCACACTGTCCTCCCCACTTGAGAGCAAATGGCCAACACTTCTAAGTGTCCAACTGTCCCAAGCTTGCATTACAGGATCAGATAAAGTTTCCCAGGATTTCTCAGTTGGAATATTTAAGAGGACATCAGAAACACACACCTCAGAGGCAGAGCTTCCACAACTCAGCAGGGACATGATTGGCTAGATTTGTGTCTTGGTGTGTGTGCCACCATCTGTCCTGAAACTAAATAATAACCTAACAACTAATTAGTAGATACATACAAGCTCATTAGCATCCAGAATAAAAAAAAACATTGGTAATACAATGAAAAATGGCTTCTTCTTGGGGTTGCAAGTATAGACAAAAAGTTGGCACCTGCACCTTAATATTATCTTAGTGTGTGTATGAATTGTGCTCAGAGTACTGAGCATAAAAATCCTAGTTGCCTTAAAAGGAATTTCTAACAAAACGTTTGTGGAGTGTAAAGCAAACAAAGAAGTATCCATAAATTAAGCTTAAGAGATCCTTCAAAATGCACTCACTTGCAACACCAAGAAAGAACCAAGACATTCATGAAAAGCAAATGAAATATATTGATCAAAGTTCATCAACAGTCTGCATTATGAAGTGGTAAGTGGTAAGAGGTTTGGCCATACTTGTATGGGTGCATTCAAGATTGTTTCTACATAACATGTAAAATACGAACATAGCTTTAAATCAAAATGCAGACTGTTGGTTATAAATTACACAAATTAACCTTAAATCAAACTAACAGAAAAAAAATTAATAAATTCATTATGAAAACGAGAATAAAACTTAAGAAAACAAAAATAGTCTGTTTCACTGAAAATTCCTACATACCCAATTAAAATAATATTTGCTTTGTCTAAATTGCTGTTCTCTTTTTAAAGAACATATTGATAATGTGATAACAAAAATAAGTCTTCATCTGCAGTGCTCTAAAATATTAAGAACCAAATTTATGCTTAGTTTAAATTTTGTGCTAATGAGCTTGGTGATCCACTTGATGCTATAGTTATATAAAGTAAACTACTATAGGAAAGGAAACAGGACAAATATTTTTACAAAGTTAAGAAAGTTGAGGGTTGTCCAATACTCCAACAAATTTATGCATAGCTTTGTATTGTATTATATCCACATAACAATAGATACAATACAATTCAGAATGATGCAATACAATAGAATACAATACAATGCTGTGCATAAATATGTCACAGTATTGGACAAGTAGGAGAAAGTCCTCTGAGCAGAAAGAAAATATGTATTAAATAGCTAACTTACAGCTGTAGGGCCTATCACTTGCAGTTCTTAATGTAAAGAAAAGTCAACTGGCAAAAGCAAAATAATGTGACTGTCAAACTAAGTGTCCTATGCCTATGCTGAACGTGCTGATCCCTCTAATGTCATGTTAGTTCTATTAAACTTTACTTTCTCAGTTTGCCATATGTTAGACCCATGAAAAAGAGTGGTTTAGCAGTTTTGCATAGAAAACATAACTTTGCAAAATTAAAACTTGAGACTAAAGCTTTTTTGAAAGCTGTGAAAAGTTGAGAAACAGTAACAAAAGAAATCTCATAAAAAGTTGTACTTCACAGGTCTTTTTAGCTGCAGCTTTTAGAAGTCTGATATTTAGTGTTAATCCTTCAGCCCCAATCACCAAGAGAGACTAGTTACTAGTTTCTTCTCACAGTATCAGCTACATGTTTCAGGTGAAAAATTAATCAAATAATCATATATTAAAAATAATTGTCCTTGTTTTAGAAAGGAATAAATTGGGATCTTAAAGATAACATTGATGACAAGTCAGGAGAATTTCTGTTAGTAATTATGGTTGTCATGGTTGAGCAACCAACAAGGATTTTTGTTTTTAAAGTTTTGGCATATTTTAGGGGCTTTTTTCAACAATTTTTAACTAATAAACAGTTAATTAAATACACTATCCAGGAGCAACAGTACAGCGTGCGTAGGTAAGGCTAAAAGAAAACCACTGCTCAGAGGACTCTGAAGTTAGAATACTCAAATTATTTTTAAATTGAACAAACAAGTGCAAAAGTAATATTTACAACTGTAATCAAAATAGCCAAATGGAATGGATGCTATGTAATTAACTCAACTCTGCTTTTTTGAGTAACTGGATTATTGCTTGGAGTCAGAGGTCTTTGCCACAGCAATGTAGTTCGCACAACAGTACACATTATACATAAATCGATCAAAACATTTCTGTGAAAGATAAGTTTATTGCTCATCAGAAAGTGAGAAATCATTTGTTCCATGAATTCTTCTTGCCCCGGTTTCGAAACCTAATGGATCATTGGATAATGCAATTCAAGAGTTTTCATTGGCTCAGCCATGATGGTATATGAGCCATTATACCATGATCTACAAAAATGGCGAGTTTATGCATGATTTTTTGGGCCTTTTTATTTTATTGTAGTCTAGTTTTTCATATTTTGGGGGCGTTTTTAATAAAACAATTATTCCACTCACGCTTGTTGGATAAGAGATGATTATAGCCAACTCGGCACTATGCGCCTTGTTAGCTATCTATCATCTCATATCCAACGTGCACTCATGGAATAATTGTTAAATATACTGCAATGAAAACTGTATATTGAAACAAAGACCACTCTCTCCAGACAATAACCAAATGTAAATCAGTTGCACATTCAGCTAGGCGGATATTCAGTTGCAAAACAGAAAAAGGCACTTGTTTGGGCAATGGTGGCACACACACCTACCTGTTAAAGGAATATTGGAATAATGCTCATTGTTGTGTAGTGATGGTATGGGTTGCACTGGCATGTAAATGAGGTTTGTGTAGTTTTGGTAATCTGTAATGTTTTGGCAGTTGCTGTTAAGACTTCATGTAGATATTGATAGTTTTCTCTGTCAATGGTAGTCATCTAAGCTTCATTGCATTCCTGCTGTGTCTGCAATGATGTATCGAAGTCAGATCTCGTATAAGCACTTTGTAGGTTTGTTTCTCATTAGCTGAGTTGTTCAATATATAATTATTTTGCTGATGGTAGACAGTCAAGTCCACAACAGCTGGTCTAGGTTGTTGTTTTTCAGTGCTTTTCATTTATCTTTTGTCAGGTTGTCGCTAAAGATAGCAACAAATATGTAATCTTGGTTAATTTTAACAGGTATCACTGGAGAGTCAAAACAGCCTCAACACTGCAGACTAAAATAGGCTCTGCTTGTAAGGAGGGTATCATGTAAGCTATGCCATGATGCCAGTTTTTGTCTGTGTTCATTTAATGAACATGGTCTGTTAAATTATTGTTATGCTGGCTTAATTATATTATCTGTGCAGGGAATAACCAAGCAGCACTGTACAGTAAGTTAGTACCAGTTGTCTAAGTTTGTCAAGTAGTTGTTGTCAGTCATTTGTAGCTGTAGGACTTGAGCATTCTGTAGGAGTCGTTTGTCTAAGTTGTCATCATTTGCTGTAGGTTGGATTAGATGATTTGAATAGCCTCTTGATGTCAGTGTTCAACAGGGAATCCAGTACAAGTCCATCAGGAACAAGACAAAGATTTAACTCCAGAATTGTAGGTGTATTCATCTGATGTGGTGATTATACCATAACTAGTAGCCCTGAAGGGACATTTGTTGGCCATAGATATTTTGATAGCTGTATATGCAGTAGTCAACCTCTGGAGCCAAGTGAAAAGTTGTTGTCAGTTGATGGTGTAACTTTAAAGCTCATGTACTTGGTCCTTTGAAAGTGATCAGTCGTCAAGTTGACAGTTCAGACTTGTGCGAAGTTAGTACACAGTCATCGAGTCACTGGTCAGTTCTAATTATTGATGCCAGTTTAAATCCAAGTATTGTTTGTAAGTCAAAATGTTATTGGGTCTGTTTGAAGAAGTTTTCAATTTGTTGACATCATGAATAAGTCATTTGTAGAGTGTAAGCAGTTGCTGGTCGAGTAGTTTTTGTTCATAGTTTTATGATTGTGTGCATCAGGCATAACAAGTGTGCCATTTTTGCTCATTTCAAGCCAGTGCAACCAATGCCAAGAGTTAATTACAAAACCTTGGCCAGTTACAAACTAGTAAGTTAAAGATAGTTAATGAGAACAGGGGTTGTGGAACAACAGCTGGGTGAAAAACCTCCCCGTACGTCCACTTGCCCCTAGGAGGAAAACCCCAGGCCAGCTGTACCCCTGTTCAAAGGCCTCCCGGGCTGGGCCAAATAAAGAATTTAATACTAAGTCAAATAGCTTAGTAAACATGCACTTCTCAAAGTTTGTCTTCTAGTTCTTTCCTGTACCCCTTTCCCCATTATCCTGCAATCTTGGGATGCTGTCTGTGTAGTTTAGCAATCTGTGGTGAAACAAGCATTTGATCAGTTTAGCTACTAGACAAACATATTTCTTCGTACCTGAGGTATGGATTTAATCTTAAGCAAAACTGGACTCAGACAAAGTACTTTTGGTTTCCATGGAGAAACAATGAAATATGTGAATGAGCCGACATGAAATAATGTGTATGAGAAAGAGAAACTACAGTTCCACTTAGAAAAAAACTGCTAAAAACCTATCCTTGGGCTGACAAATAACTTGATCCCAGAAATAATTATTTGCACACTTGGTACATTTTCAAAAATTGAGAAAGGGAAAATAGGTGTAAGGCAAGAAAGATAAAAAGAAAGTCCCCTTTTCCCAATGAAACTGTGTGCTGTATCCAAAAAGCACCCTTCCTGGTCTCCTATATTAAACTGTGCTGGGCTTTGCATTTTATCAGATCATTAATGGTACTAATGAACAAACTTCCAGGTCTGATTAATATGGCTAAACATAATTTAGGCTAAGTGAAACTCAAAACAACATTGCTTTGACAGTGCTTCTCTTTGACCATGTATAAATGGGTTACATGGGCATTTAATGCTGGGGGCAACCCTGTGGTGGACTAACATCCCATCCAGGGGGGAGTAGTATGGTGGCCCATTAGGGCCATAGAGTTTTTTGATATCTTTCCTGTTTTTTTTTCTTAATTTTACTTAATCTTTTTATTTTTTTTTCCTTTTGTATTCTGTTTCTTTTTTTCTTTTTTTTTTTTAATTTTATCTATTTAGTTTTTAAAATTTTCTTACTGTAATAATATAGTGCAAAAAACAAAATAAAATAAACAAAAAAGAAATAAAAGTACAAAAAAATAATAAGAGCATGCTTTTTTAAAAAATATATATAAAAAAAAAATTGCACGTGGCCCATGAGGGCCATAGGCCCATAGAGGCCATAGCCCATCAGACATTTCGACTTAAGATATCCCACAATGCACAAACGGTAAATTTCGCAGGAAAGACAAAATGGCTCCAAGAGTCGATTGGCAAGAAGACGAGAATTTGAGAGATGATTTGGTCAAATATGTAAGGCAAAATTTGCGTCGAAAGGAGATTTTAGACTTAGTTCAAGTCAAGTATGCTATGTATGCGTGGAGCTATGGCCTCTATGGGCCTATGGCCCTCATGGGCCACGTGCAATTTTTTTTTTATTTTATTTTTTTTTAAAAAGCATGCTCTTATTTTTTTTTTTTACTTTTATTTCTTTGTTTATTTTATTTTGTTTTTTTGCACTATATATTTACAGTAAGAAAATTTTAAAAACTAAATAGATAAAATAAAAAAAAACAAAAAAGAAACAGAATACAAAAAAATAAAATAAAAAGATAAAGTAAAATTAAGAAAAAAAAAACAGGAAAGATATCAAAAAACTCTATGGCCCTAATGGGCCACCATAGAGTAGAAATGAACCAAGAACCAACAATGGGCGACAAAAGTGTTGAGACACTTTGTCATATTCGATTACTTAAGGCAAATTTCTTCCCTAATCTCTACAATACTACCCCCTCCCCCCTTCTCAATGTTGGATTTCCTGTCTCTAGAATTTGCCTCTTTCCTGTACAACATTGAAATAGGGGGAGGGGGGTTGGCTCTCAATATAAACCGGATTTGAAATAGAATAAGTGATATGCTGCAATTAGCACTCGATTCAGTCAACTGTCTCAACTAATTTTGTCGCCCATTGAAGGAAAAGAACCAAGGCAAGCAAAATAACCAAGAAAAGAACCAAGATAATCTCTGGCCTGATGGGCCACCTGGCTCATAGGGACTTTACCAACATGTACCTACTTACAAAAAGATTTGAAATGACCTCCTAGAATTTTTTTGGGGGGGAAGGGGAGGGGGGTGCACAGGAAGTAGTGTTGGATTGAAGTCTTGTCTTACATTTCTTTAAGGGTGAAACAAACTAACAAAGTGTATTTACCTAGTGAACGGTTTGGTTTGTTCACTTTCCATCCAGGGATCACCAAATGTATAGCATCCATCCACAGCACATCCACTGTCCATTGAGTCTTGCCCGCTGTCAATAGACTTGTCCAGCATACCGTCAGGTTAATATCACAGTTTCCATCCAGACCATTGTCTTGTCCAAGTCAAAGTATCCATCCAGCCTTCTCCATTGCTGACAATATTAAAAGAAAAAGATTAACGGGTGTGAAGTCATTGGCAACTCAGACCAATTAAATATTGTTGGAAAAAGCAATCAACAAATAAATAATTTGTACTTTCCAATATACACATACACAGGAACTGCCAATCCAAGCAGTTACCCAAACAAGTAAAGGGGGTAAGTTTCTAAAGAAACTATGGTGCTGCGTCGGTGGGAGTATTACAAGATAATTTGGTTTTATCAACTGAGTTGATAATGTGAATTAGCCACCGTAAAGAGATTCAGAAGCTGACGTTTCGAGCGCTAGCCCTTCGTTGGAGCGAATCGAGGAATTGTGGGTTGTGTGTGGTTTATATACAGAAGTATGGAGCTACGCTATTGGTTGGTGCCTGGCAACGTGAAAAACAGAATAAATTAGTTAAATGAAAAACGTTCGTTGATACCGTGAGGATTAAGAGTGCCGATTTGAAAAATAAATTTTTGTTCTAGAGTTTTGCGGCTTTCTGTGCTTCCTTGATGTAGGGAGAGGCCGCAGACTGTCATATGTTGCGTAGAATGATTCAGCAGATTAAAGTGTCTAGCGACCGGCTTAGATGCGTTTTTGTCGTCTTTCTCTACGTCACGAAGATGTTCTCGAAATCGGTCGCCTAGTCGTCTACCTGTTTCGCCGATATATAACTTCAATCGAAACACCAAATTTTCCAACCTTGCTTCGGAAGAGAGGGCGGCGCTAAAAAATCTTAGTACGCGCAAAGACATAATTGAATGGCTTGGTGCAAGACGGTCGTAAGTGACTTTTTCGGGTAAAAATTTTTTTCCTTCAAAAGTGCCTGAATTTTTGCATGTGCTTTTCAATAAAGCAGAAAAACATTCTCCTGTATCTTTTTTTGGCTAAAATTCTCTACTTTTTCCACTTTGTTGCGTTCTTTGTGCACACTTCGATATTTTGACTTCGTTTTTCTCAGAAGCAAAGTGCAAACCACCCAAAAAAATTTCATGGGAATCTTTTACTACTTAATTGAAAAGCACATGCAAAAATTCAGGCACTTTTGAAGGAAAAAAATTTTTACCCGAAAAAGTCACTTACGACCGTCTTGCACCAAGCCATTCAATTGTGAAAGCGGCCGACAAAGGCGGCGCTTTAGTTGTTTGGCGGGCCGACCTCTACCAAAAAGAAGCTTTGCGGCAACTTTCTGACACCTCCTTTTATGCTAAAGTCGAAAAAGATCTCACTTCCACTAACCAACAAATTGTCAAGAGCACTATTAATGATCTTATAGTCAAACAAGAATTGCCGGCTACCGCTACTAATCTCATCATCACAACTCCTAGAACTTCATGTATTTACTTTTTACCTAAAATTCACAAACCTAACAACCCAGGCCGACCTATTGTCTCTGCATGTAGTTGCCCTACCGAACTCATTTCTAGCTATTTGGACAAAATTATGGCACCTATCGTCAGATCTTTACCGTCATATGTTAAAGACAGTCAACACGCACTCCAAATTTTTCGCGATTTCAATTTCCTGGGCGAAGACAAACTTATTTTCACTATGGATATTACATCTCTTTACACCGTCATCCCTAATGGCGAAGGTCTTCTAGCCCTCAAACATTTTTTTGATTTACGTACTGTTAAGGAACCAAGCTCGGAAACACTGCTCCGCTTGGCTGAACTAGTTTTAACACTAAACTGTTTTTCATTCGCCGACAGTTATTATAAACAAATCAATGGTGTGGCCATGGGTACCAAAATGGGACCCAGCTACGCCAACCTTTTCGTAGGCTACATTGAACACCAATTTTTCAATCAATACAACGGCCCCAAACCTGACCTCTACCGTCGCTACATTGACGACTGTGTCGGCGCCACTTCCTCCACCAGAGAGGAACTCAATCAATTTATAACTGCTGTTAATTTGTTTCATCCGGCTCTTAAATATACCTGGGAAATTTCCGATACTACTTTAGCATTTCTAGATATTAAGGTTTTTGTCGAAGGCAACGGTTTATGCACCAGTGTGCACTACAAACCCACAGATTCTCATAGTTATTTGTTGTATTCATCTTCACATCCATCACATGTCAAGAATTCCATTCCTTATTCTCAATTTCTTAGACTTTGTCGCCTTTGTAGTGTAGACTCTGATTTTTCCTTAAAATCAGAAGAAATGTGCGAGTTTTTCGACAAACGTGGCTATCCTGTCTCTGTTGTTGAAGCAGGCCATCATCGCGCCCAACAAATTGATCGGCAGTCAGCACTACAAACGTCTCAGAAGGAGAATAACAATAGAATTCCATTCACTCTCACATTTCACCCTCACAACCACGCAGTTAAATCCATCATTCTAAAGAACTTTAAATTACTTCAAAATGATCCCGATACTGGCAGAATCTTTTCGCAACCGCCATTAATTTCATTCAAACGCGACAAAAACATAGGTAACTTTTTAGTCAGAAGTGCTTTTCAAACGAGTGAACAACCCGGTACTTTTAAATGTGCACGCGCACAATGCAAAACATGTCCTTTCATTTGCAACGTTGAAAAATTGTCGGGACCCAAGCAATCCATTAAGATCACTGATCATTTTACCTGTACCTCAGCCAATGTCATCTACTGTATAACTTGCACCCTTTGCAAAAAGTTATATATCGGCGAAACAGGTAGACGACTAGGCGACCGATTTTGAGAACATCTTCGTGACGTAGAGAAAGACGACAAAAACGCATCTAAACCGGTCGCTAGACACTTTAATCTGCCGAATCATTCTACGCAACATATGACAGTCTGCGGCCTCTCCCTACATCAAGGAAGCACAGAAAGCCGCAAAACTCTAGAACAAAAATTTATTTTTCAAATCGGCACTCTTAATCCTCACGGAATCAACGAACGTTTTTCATTTAACTAATTTATTCTGTTTTTCACGTTGCCAGGCACCAACCAATAGCGTAGCTCCATACTTCTGTATATAAACCACACACAACCCACAATTCCTCGATTCGCTCCAACGAAGGGTTAGCGCTCGAAACGTCAGCTTCTGAATCTCTTTACGGTGGCTAATTCACATTATCAACTCAGTTGATAAAACCAAATTATCCAGTTACCCAAACAATCATGTTCAGAAACAAACCAAGACCTGTTGCATAGTCAGGGAATTATTAAATATTAACTTAAGTACCTAGTGGCCAATTTCCTTGAATTCTAAGTGGCCAAAGAAAAAGAGCAAACAAGGTAAAGAAAATTTTGTTTTCGACCTATATGTAGGTGAAACTCAATTTTCAAACCTTCTCAACAAGATGTCAGTTCCCCATGGGAAATTATTTTGTTTTCGTAATGTTTGGTTGAAAAGAAAGCATGGATTGCAGTCTTGATACCAGTCAAAAAGTGTATCAGTGGGAGTAAAAGAGTGTATTTACCTGGTCTTAATGGTTTGATTTGTTGATTTTCCATCCCATCGTCCATCAACCTTGTCTGACTAGTAACCATCCAGACTTGTCCATCCAGGATTGTACAATGCCCATCTAGACTT
Organism: Catalaphyllia jardinei; assembly: GCA_022496165.2. Classification (NCBI taxonomy): domain Eukaryota; kingdom Metazoa; phylum Cnidaria; class Anthozoa; order Scleractinia; family Caryophylliidae; genus Catalaphyllia; species Catalaphyllia jardinei. Next base: position 14,399,072 of record CM042748.1, read on the forward strand.
CTCCATTGTTTACTACATGTGTACTGTGACATACAAAAAGATTCTTTAGTATGAAATTCTAGGGAACTCAGACATCATACATACTGATTTGATGGAAAAAGAAAGTTATTACAGTCACACAATTTCTTCTCTCTAACATACAGGTAAACTGCTGACAAAAACATACCCCTAAATCATGTTTAAAAAAAACCCAAGGACTTGCTGAACAGACAGGGCTACAATTAAGTTCAGTGCCCAGTGACCATTCACCAGTGGGTCAGTTCCCCTGAATTCTATGTGGCACTGGAAAAAAGTTTAAACAGGCTCTTCATTTTCCTTTATAATAAAAAAATTCATGATGATTAGCAATAGGAAAAGGAAAAGAAAGGTAATCTCAGTTTTACTAATTATTATATTTTCACCTTATGCTTTGCAATAAATCACAACTCTTTTGTATTGTAATTGCATATATAAGGTGATCAAACCTCAGCTTAAAGTAGTTCTGATGAGTTGTTTTTAAATTGCCACTGATAATCAGGTGGCCACCAATTTTAAGACATTGATACAATGCTGTTTTGCTTAGAAAAATTTATGGTAGCCCTCAGGTTAGGCTCTCAACCATACCAGCTAGGGTGCCTAGCCCTCCAGGTTAGTAATTCCAATTAATTAATTAATTAATTAGAATTTATGATTAATTTATGGTTTTGTTAGTTCATAAATTAACCCATGAAATTATAGTAGAACCAATGCAAGGTCTAAATACTGGTGGAAATCTGCCACCTCATAACTACATATACATTGTCAATTTAAAATACAAAAACAATTATTTGCACCTCCCTGACACTTTCGAACTAGTTCTCAGCTGCATGGGTATATCTCGGCATGACCGTAATATTTGAAGGACAGACAGACAGCCTTCTCATTCAATTTTCAACTTATTTTGCTTTCTTGATTCAAAGCTGTTTCAACTGATGGGATGAGTCACTCAGTTTTTAATCCCCAAAATACCACTCTCTATAAATATAACCTCAAGCTTTTCAACAAAAATATCTTGTATGGCATATGTACAAGGGACCATGATCACAGGACATGTTACACTCTACTTCATTTTCAAAGTGAGTTTGTAATTCAAAAAAGGAATACAACAGTTATACAGAATTTCAAATCAACATTTGGTATTGAGAATAAAGATGTTGTCGTTTTTGTTTTTCCACATGCAAACTATTTCTGGCAATCCCGTGTTTTAATTAAATCAAGAATTTTAGCACCTTCTAGCATACTTTAGCAGCTATAATGTACTATAAAACGAACTTTCAAGGGCTTGGAATTAACTTTGTTCGCTACAAACTCAAACAAAGATTACTCTGTGATATAGTTATGTTCAAAGCAACGGCGCACGTGCAAGATGTAAGAATTTGAATTACCCGCCGAAGCAAATAGCAAAACGCAATAATATTATTCATTCCAAGCTTACTTGAGGATATAAAAAGTGAACAATAAACAGAACTACAAACTTTGATAAACAGCAGTTTTTATGCTTTGGCTTACCTTTGGAAGGAGTCTTGCATTAGCTACGAATTACCAAGCTGTTGTCGGTGAGCGGTGTTCAACGTTTTAACATGGTTACTTTTTCAGTGTTTTGCAGGCACTGCAGATCTTTTCTTTGTACCCAAACCTGCCAGGCGAGGAAAAATGCATTTAAAAACACAAGTGATACCTATATAGCATTTTTGACGTAGCTTTGGCGTCAAAATATGTTCATATAAACCCGCATCTACCGCCATGTTGGATCCTGGTTCGATTCGGTCCCGTGTGATCTCTTGAACACCTCACGGAAAAAACTCGCGGGAATATTTGCACGGTAACGCACGCGGTATCACGCAAGATCACGTTATTCCTTGAAACTCATCCCAGACGCCTAGAGAAAGAGACTCTCTCGTTCACAAAAAGAGATTTCAGATGAGGACTAATAATAGACGACTGGGTCGCGTGTTCTTCGTTTCTCTTTCAGTTGTTTTCTCTCCGAAAAGTCTTTCAATTGTTTTCCCCCCGAAAGAGGGCGCTGGTTTTGTCTTATGGCGGCGGTAAACATGAATAGGAGTGAAATTTGAAGTAATATTAAAAGGGAATTGTAAGGGTTAAAATAGAAACACTACCAGACAGTTGACCCCTCCCAAAAGAGAGCCCCTGGTTGGTAGGGGACTGTTTGGTCTTCACTTAAAATTTTAATTTTCCAAATCCATCAAATCTTCAACATTTCATATTTTTGTCAATTTAACCTATCCTTTGAGAAGAAATATCTCTTTCCTAAAAAGCCCAAAATCACTCAAAAATTTACAGAAAACCGCCAAACAGTGGTTAATGAAATAAGCAGAGTTTTAATGTCGCTTGAAACGTGACTAAGATATTGTTGCGATGTTAAGCAACGCCAAAACAGCCTTCATGTGTACCCCCACCATAATTCGGCCTTTTGGTCTGGAAGACTCTTCGTGGCAGATCTAGTGGAAGGGCCCCCCATATTTTGGTTAAAATAAAATCGCAGAAGAAAAAACGCTGGCAGGGGGAGCAAAACAAACCGCCTCTCCCCCCTCCCCTCATCCCCCACCGCCCGCTCGTTAGCTCAAGGTCTGGATCCCCCACTGATTCATGTATCACTTGACATCCGGCCGAAAACGTTCGTGAGAAGAAAAAAGTAATAAAATAAAAGTCGTCACATGTAAACTGAGTTGTGATTGAATGCCGCAGTCAAGTGTCTATTTTTCTCAAACCGTTTAATCGCCCTTGCATTTTCCCTTTCGATTCCCTTAGTCCATTATCAGTAAGCTGATTCCCGGCATTGCTAATATTTTGTTACGGTGGTCCTGCAAATTGAAATGTTTTCAAGGAAAGCAGTTTATTTTGACCTGAACTTCGAAAAAAGTCCGTTCTGTTCACTTAAAATCAGTGCTATTAAAATATACAAAGGTCTTATCGAACCACATTTTGATCACTGCAGTGTTGTTTGGGATGACTTGTCTCAACAACTGAGTGAGAAAAATCAAAAACTACGCACAAAATCGTGCTTCCAGGATAATTGGTGTTAAAATCAAGTTATGGTACGAACTCTACCCCTTATCACTTAGTAGGGTTGAGCAAAAGACTAATTTAATGTTCAAAATGAGTTGATAAGATCGCCCCATGCAGGTTATCTTTGTAACATGTTCACTCCTAGAACTTTGTCCTTTAATCTTCGCGACGCCACACAAAAATTGCATCTGCCAAAACCCTGAAGAGCAGCTTCCGTTGCAGTGGCGCTTCTCTATGGAATAAATGTCTCGAAGAACTTCGCACTATAAAATCTCTAGACATCTTGAAATGGTTCTCTGCATCGGGCTCCCACACAGAGAATATGTTAAACAGTAAATTTACAGGTGATGTTTTCCTCTTTTTTTATTATTG
>CM042748.1:14414110-14433642 GCA_022496165.2 Catalaphyllia jardinei
ATTTTTATATAATGTAATTAATGGGCATTATAACATAGATATTTCTGGTAGGCTTTTATTCTGTAAAGATCGTAATGTAGGTTATGATTTAAGAAAAAACGGCTCTCTCGACCTTGCCAGCTTGTACAGTAGAACCAATAGTTTTAAATATAGTTATTTTATTCGCATCATTGATGAATGGAACAGTCTACCAAATGATATAAAAGAAACCGTTGGTATTTCTAGTTTTAAGCACAAAGTTATGTCCTTTCTTAGTAATACTTACACATAGTTCTACATTTAGTATACAAAGTTTGACATTATGGAATTATGGATATTCTATATCTTTTATTATTTCTTTTATATTATAGATATTTATATTGTAATTACTGCGGAGCATCCCTCGCATGGTGTCAAGGGCGCTTTTTGGATGTTCCCCTCTCCATACAATATTAATTTGTTAATTATTTACTTATTTACTTATTCATATGTAATTTAATTTAATTTATGGAGTAAACTTAATAAATAAATAAATAAATAAATAAATAAATAAGATCGCCCCATGCAGGTTATCTTTGTAACATGTTCACTCCTAGAACTTTGTCCTTTAATCTTCGCGACGCCACACAAAAATTGTATCTGCCAAAACCCTGAAGAGCAGCTTCCGTTGCAGTGGCGCTTCTCTATGGAATAAATGTCTCGAGGAACTTCGCACTATAAAATCTCTAGACATCTTGAAATGGTTCTCTGCATCGGGCTCCCACACAGAGAATATGTTAAACAGTAAATTTACAGGTGATGTTTTCCTCTTTTTTTATTATTGTACTGATACAAGTTAAGTTTTCATCCATCCATGCATTCATTCATACTGGGGATGGTTTAATAAAACAAAATAAATAAATTTTCATCTATGAAACTCAGTGTGACATCTATTCTCTTATAGGGGGTAATATCGTCACAGCCTTGCTCTCTCTGTTCTACTTAACAATTAGACCCGTACCTCGAAAGGGCTATTGACCCGTGGCCCTTGAGGGCGAAGGGTCTAATTGTTTTAGTATCACCCAACTAGTCGGACAGAAAAGGCAATAACAAAGTTACCAAATGCAAGTTGAAAAAATATTTATTTGGGGGCAAAAACGAAAGGAAAACCGGCGAATTTCGCTACTCGATGACTATTAGTATTAGTCCCCTAGTAGCGTAGCCAATCAAAATGCAGGATTCGCATTAGTCTACTAGTTGGGTGATACCAAAACCAGTTAATTAGCTTGACTTTCGTCCTTGAAGTTTTCAAAGCAAACACAACGTATCTACCCAGTCCCATGTGATAATTTCCAGTGTTACTGTTTGGAATGGGGTAAAAACTCGAGAAGTTCTTCAATACTTCACATCTCCCTGCCTAAGGGGCTAATCTAAGTCAGAAAGCCATGTTAATTATTGCTAACCCTCTATGCATGCGTATGGACAAAAAGAACCATGAAATTCTCCCACCAAATAAAGTAAAGTGCTACACAAGGAATCAATTGAAAATCATGTTTAAGCATCCTGAATACAATACATGAAATAAGAGGTGAGGCTGCTAAGAGGATTATCTTACATGTCTATCGCTCAGCTACTTTTTGATGAAAATTTATTGACGTCAAGTTTAGACTAGGTTTATCATTATAAACATGTAATTTTGTTGTTTTGGTCGCGTAAAAATTACTTTTAAACTGAAGGAAACCTGAAAATGGTAGTTTATTAAGATAGAAAAACACCAAAGAGTAATAATAAATCATGAAGCAAGATTAATACGGATTACACACGAGGAACTTAAAAACTAAGGCTAAACTTTTTTAAGTTGCCAAAACCGTGACGAAGATTCTGTAACAAACTACAAAAAGAGATAGGACCATTTTATCTTTTTAAGAGCTGAGGGCAGTTACCAGAAATGATTCTCGCACATGATGAAGCGACAAAGAAAAAATCGCACAAAAAGGAGCCACACAAAAGAAATATATGGAGCAAATTGAAAAAATCTTCTTGTACCACTTGACCCTGAGTAATTTTCCTGTCCACAAAACTTGCCAACTACCCCCCCCCCTTCAAATATAGAATGGCCCACCCCCAAGTTTGGTTTTCTTTGATTTGGAATTTTTATCGCAAATTTAAACATATAGTTGTTTTCATGCAAAAACATTTATCATTTTACTTTAACCAACAATAAACGAGTCGAGGGAAAATGTTTTTCTCCACATTTAACCGAGCATGCATCTCAATAAATATCTACCACTAGCGCTTTGACTTCTATAGACCTAAAAACCCATAAATAAATTATATATATTAAAGCAAGAGTCTTTTTCCTGTCTCAATTCAAAGTGGTATTTAAGCCTAAGCATTTCTTCACTTCATGATGCAAATTATTTAATATTTTGTAGTTTCTTGAAAGACCTCTTGAATTACTGCAGTTAAAATGTCAAAAATATCTTAAATTGTCCATATTCAAGGCCAATTTTGGTTCCTGCCAGGAGCCTGCTGCATGTTTCTTCCCCATACAGAATGGCGGTGGGGAGATTAGGCTCAGTTGCCATGGTTTCAGCTATCTTCTAAGCCACCTTGACAAGGCACCTACAGCAGAGTCAAATGTCCTCAAAGCAGGATGTGTCCCATGGTAGTTCAACATCAACGTCCCTGCTTCCGCCCAGTGACCAGCTGCTTGTAGCTGAGAAGCGACAAGCTTGACTCGCGCACCTGGCTGTGATGCTGCTGTGCCATCTGAGTGACTGGCTGTGTGACCATCAGGGTGGCTGACAACAAAGCTAATAAGGGGAGTGAGGAAGGGAGTCTGTGCTACCTCTGCTGTTAGGCCATGTGATATAAGAAGTTCCAGTAGTTCGTCATCATAAGAATTTGAATTGGCCTGGGAAGACAGAAATATACTTTCTAAGCATTCTGAATCAGATGGGATAAGCTGTTCCTATTAGCCTTTCAAAATATTAAGCCATCTGTTCTCTGGTCAAATTCTAACAGGTTTGATCTGTAAATCAACACTTGACCCCCACGGATAACTGATGAAACACTAGCCTGTCCTACTTTGTCTTGAGTTCGTCGAAAAAAAGTTCGCAGAAAAAATAACGTCTGTAGACAGACTAATAAAACAGATATTGATATAAAACTGCTCTTCTTTAAATGTGGCTGGACCTTAATACATAGACTCTTACAAGAAGGTGATATTGGGTAAAACGTCAAGTTGTTGGCACGTCTTGTAACACGTTCAGTCGTATCTTCCACCGGGACAGATGTCAGTGCGGTAGAGGTCTAATTTTATATTTGCCACAAACAGTATACTTACCTTAAGATTCTTCATGTTTTCCAATGCCAGGTGATGCATAGCTTCACTCTTTGAAACCAAAGCAAACTTTAAGGCATGAAGGGTCCGGCACTTGAGCAGCATCAAGTTGTACACATGAGAACAACACTACAAATAGAATAGTGCTACAATCAGCAAAAATTTACAGTAGGGAAGGGCACTTCCTTATTCGAGTTATGGTGTAACACCTTTCAGCGAGTGACGTAAAACCAAAACCAAAGCAATCACTCTAGCCAATCACAAAGGACACAGACAATACAATGAACCAATCAAAACTGAAGTAATTACATGAACATGAAGCTGACGCAAAGCGCGGGAAAACGTGCGCTAACGAGTCACCATTGGGTTTGGGTTTCCTCTGATTGGATGAAAAAGTAGCGCTAGAAATTTCTTGTATGTAAGCCCCTTTGATAAGCCTAGGTGCTTTTGGGGCAAACAATGGAAAATATGTTTAAATAATAAAAAAAGTAGCGCTAGCTTTTCTTGTCATACATGTCCAATACATGTCCAATACACCTGCATTCGTAACGGGTCGTCAAAAAGGGCGACGGTTTGTGACGGGTCGAGACGACTCGCAATCAAGACAAATACACAGGCGAAAGAAGTGTAACAATACTTCTCGGTCTAAAATTATGACGCCACAAACATTCGCATAAGTGCGGAGGACGATACTCGATCGCTGACATGTCGCGAACTGACAAACGGTGACGAGTAGTCGTGATCCGTCACGAACCGTCACCAGTTTGATGACCTGTTACGGATCGGGTGTATTGGACAACCCTTTAAGCGCAGTGCAAACACGGATTAAGAGACTCGCGCTGTTCCAAGGGCTTAACTACTTGAATCTAACGTCAATGACTACATTATTCTGGTAATTCGGATATTATGAGCATCCGAAGTGTCTTAGTATTCAACGACATGCAACTGTTTCAATGGGATGACCTTACTAAAGCAAACCGTCTAGTCAAGCCACTTCATTTATACAAGGTGACCCTGCCAGTACTAAGCTGGTATCAGTAGGGGCCCTGCGTTGCTACGACTACTACAAGATAAAAAACCTATCAAGAAGAGAATTCACGATACCATATATCAAAAACGGTGCGGTTCATATCATCAAATCATGGAACAATATTTTACAAATACGTATCAAGTATAAACATCGTTTCAATGAGACAAAGGGTGCTTTCCAGTACGCAAAAAGTTCGCAGGAAGTCAAATGGTTCGGTTTGGTTCGAGGAGGTTCACATTGAATCGGACCGAAAATTGCTGTTCCATTTTCACAAACAGGTTCACTGCTTAGTTTTTCTTCAGTAGATTTCGCTTATGTAGGGAACTCTGGAAAGAACTTTAACTGGTAAGAGCTATTCCTCTTGGTTGGCCCGGTTTGATCGGGAATTGTTCCATTTTCCGCGGGTAGTTCCAACTAGGTCAGCATTCTCTAACTGGTCAAAACAACCAGTCATAGCTCATGGGGGAATTATCGTGGCTCTAATGGGGGAATTATCGTGGCTCTAATATATATACTTAGCAACAACTCATACCTCTACATTGAGACTCGTAGTGCTACACAGCTGTCTCAACATATCAACAACATGCTCTCCATCTCCATGACAACGAATTATTTTATCCATGAGCTGAACCCAAGGGTTAGCTGATGGTTCTTCGCTGTTAAAAACAAACAAAATAAAGAAAGAGCTTAAATAGTTTTTTTTCCATGATCCTTGTATCAGCAAAGGCTCGACTTTGATACTTACTTCAGTTCGGTAGCTGCAAGTACGGGCCATATCTGTAATAGGGTCGCCAGACAAAGGAGTTGGAAAAGTGAGAGGCTCTCATTCAAGAGGGTCTCAAACAGCTGGTGCCTTTTTGCGTCACTGTCAATGTCCTCTGGTGTGAGCTGCAAAAGAATGTGAAAATGACATTAGAAAAACAGCAATTAAAAAGTTTAAATTCTAAGATGAAGTTCAAGTTGAGTGAACTTCTTCGTCACTGGGGAGACAAAATCTCTGTTGGTATCTCTCCCTCCTGTTAAATGTTCAAGGCGGTTACTGTAGAAAAAGAGCTAATTAGCTTGACCATAACCAAACAAAACGAAAATTGGCTTTGATTGATTAAGTCCATAAGGAAAATGCGTACGAGTAGATAAGTACGCATACAACAGCAGCATTATCAAGGATGACCGAACTTTTTCATGTACTAGAAAATGCTACCTTTTTGTTCCATGTCGAGGACACAACAGCATCTGTTTGATAAAACAATAGTAGAAACGTATCTTCTCCACTGAGATCAAAAGATTCCCCCATTAACTGAAGAACAGTGGTTTTTATTGCAGCAGACACAGTTACATCTGCACAAAATGGTCGTAAACACTCGAGCACGTCCTCTTGAGTCGTCAGTGTTCCTCCTTTCTGAACGTGCACGCTCACTGTGTTTACAATTGTCCGTAAAACGTCCATTGGCCTCTGGTCGCCAAGCCATGGATGAGACAGGTTTGTTGCTTCACTGAATAAGAAGAAAGAAAGACAAACACAACATTAGCGTCATGTCATATCAAGTCAGGTCACGTTAAGTCACGTCACGCCAAGTTAATTTCAGTTATGTCACTTTACGTCAGTTATGTCAGCATTAGAGGGACAAACAATTCTTTATTGAACACTGATGAGAACAACACAGCAGACAATGCATTTCTTGAACAATCCTATGAGCAACTAAAAACAAACAGAAAATGATTTACAGTCATCATATTCGTATATGCTTTGGGTTCTCGCTGGTGATCAATTATCTTCCTCTTATTCTTTCCCTATCAACAAACATCCTTACTCCTCTTTCAGAATAAAAGATAAGTTATGACTAACCTTATAAAAAAAATGGGAGACCTACAACACTATTCTTATGTTTATTACCCTTTCCCATTAGCTCACCTTAAAGATTCCAGGACAACCGTTAAGGATTGCTGCACGGTCTTTCCCACCCTCCCTGTTTGTGGTTTTTGTCTCGAGGCAAGCAGGAGTAGTTCATTGATTGTGTTTAAGGATGCACCACCCATCAGCATAAGGGATACCAGTTCACATATCTCATCTGGTTCTGAGCGGGACAGAGCATACAGTCGAGCAAAGCTTGTGCCCATCTCCTACAAGACAGTAAAAACTGATCATATGTTGCCAAGTTCATATTGCATAACGGAATATGAAGTGTCGACCAAAGGAGTGTAAAAAAAGTCATATTTCACACCCCTTCAAGAGTTGATAAAAAGGTGAAAGAGAAGATAACTTCCCAAAATTAGTATTACACTGTACTTCACGGAAACATTGACAATGCCATTCATAATGTGACGTCATATGCCAAACTCATGGCTCATTACACCATCGACTTAAATCACTCTGTACTTTATGTGGCTCACTGATCATTTTTACTGGAGTTCAACATACCTCATCAAGCTCAGTCAGCTCATAAATAAGTGGATCATTGAGAGATTCCAGGTGTCTACAGGACTGTTCCAAGTGGGTAATAACTTGCTCAAAACCCATGTTTCGTTCTGGGCCACTGCAAGGAGAGCTTCAAGTAAATGTTTGCAAATGAAACAAACTACAAAGTTTAGAACACACTTTTTTGCTACTTACAAATAATTAGATTTGCTGCTTACATAACAAGATACTTAAGTAAATACGGTACTTATAACATTTACCGTCCAACAGACTTGATTACAAAAGACTAGACTAGGCTTAGACGTACTATATAGTATATGCGTACAAACGTTGCCTTATGTTTAATTTTTTTCTTTATATTAACCTTGTTGCTCAAGGCTTCGAATAAATACATAGGTAATCAGGATACATTGACAAGAAAACGAAACGACTGAGGCACAGAACTTGAGAATAATACTAAGGCAGTATTGGAGTTGACGTGCCTCTGTCAGCAGTAACTTAGTAATTAAGCTAACTAACGCAAGTGAAGTATGATCCTCGCAGTAAATTTTCCAATTTAAGCAATTGGAAAGAAGAAGCTTCATAGCTCAGTTGGTAGAGCATCGCACCGGTATCGCGGAGGTCATGGGTTCGAATCCCGTTGAAGCCCTGATTTTTTTTTCCCAGGCTTCTTCTTTCCAATTGCTTAAATTGGAAAATTTACTGCGAGGATCATACTTCACTTGCATCTACAACCGCAGTTCAAATATGAATTATTTCATATACACTTTATAAGCTAACGTTATTTCGTTGAACAAAGACTGCCTTCATAATGCGGTCGCATTCGAGAATTTTGGACCGTTCATCAAGACCAATTTGCCCCCCCCCCTCCCCGAAAAATTTTTAAGGGCGAAATTATTCAGGGCAAATTACGTAATTTTCAACGACCTTGTGCTCAACCTCATTTCCAGGCTCTCTCTTCTCTGCCTCCGGAACGAGGTTGCCATGTGCTTTATTTCTAGCAGGAGCCAAGTTTCACGTTTGCCTCGCGTCATGGTGTGCTTCCTTGTCGAGTTTGACCTTCTCTTCGCGTTTGGTGTGCTTTCTTGTCGAATTCTGGACTCTGCTTCCTTGTTTATTTTATATGTTTATGAACACGATCGCCTAGGCTTTGGGATATTAACCGTGGAAACAGCTGTATTTGATTGCATTTGTTGACTTAGTTTCAGCCACGACAGAAAAGGTCAGTCTTATCCGGTCGAATATTGTTTGGAATCGGTGGAAGAGTAATCTGAGAGCAGGGTCCATAAGAGTGAACCCGAACCACGGAACGGAAATGTAAATACTGCCTACTTTATTAATCAGGCCAGGGGAAATACTCGAATCAGTAACACGGAGTTTGTTTACGATGAACGAGCACGCGATTGCAAATGTTTACTTATATTTGAATTTCCTGCTCAGAATATGTTCATAAAAAATGTTCTTTACAAATTAGCTTTTACGCTTAAACATTGCAAGTTAATGTGAGAATATTTAGCACAAAATTTGAAGGCTGATCTAAATATGCGAGTCTACGGAAACTGGCGCCGTCACGCAACATAGTTTGTACCGGGACCTGTTCAATCAGAATGGCATGGACTTTGCCACTGAAATATCTTTCTGTAAAACCCCGCTTGTTGATGAAAAAATGTTGATTTTACAATAGACAGAGGTTGATACTCAGATAGGGAAATCATTTAAGGTATCTGTATTAAAGTAATGGCGTCGAACGCACTCATAATCTTTGATTACTACTAGTTCTAATGTTTAGTTCTGACAACAGCAGGGGGTCGACTTCACCGCATTGGGGATAAAAATAAAAGTACTGTCAACCTTTCTTCCTGTGTCTCGCTGATGCCCTTTTTCTTTAGAGCAGCATCCTGCTGTCGAGCAAATTTCAAAGCTCTGTTCACAATCTCTACTCTGTTCTCTACTGGTATGTTATCCACAGCTGATTCACCGAATGTTACAGAATCAACAAACTGTTGAACACCATGAGCTGAGAGACGAGCTAACATTTTGTGGCAAGCATCATAACGCTGACTCCAGTCGACCTATGAAAAAAAAATATAAAAAAACAAGTTAATAATTAGGTCACAAGCTCGAGATTTCTGTGGTCCCAACCACTGCACACCAATGGCTGGTAGTGAACGATAGCTCAGCCAATCAGATTGCAGCATTTGTATAAGTATATTTTCCACAAGCAGACTTCTTTCCTGACAAGACACTAGTTAACATCTCGACGCACTTGACGCACTAACACTATTACGCTTGTCAACAATCAATAATTGGACACCTTGTACAAGGCAACAGTTAAACATAACCTTAAGCGCTTACAGCCGGTAAAAATCAAATGTCACTGGAATCGAGTTCAAGGCTTAGACTGCGCTGCTGTTAGGTCTTCAGTCTAAGGTGAATAAATTAACTTCATGTAACACCACTGAACAATCTGTTACTTACTGGTTGATCTACTTCGCTTTCTTTGGTCTTCTGTTCCCCTTCCCAAAACAACTTCTCCATATAGATCCTAAATACGTTTGAAGGTTCTATAGAATTACCATCCTGAAACAAAACACCAGTTTGATAAGTTCTAAAGGGGGAAAAAACACGACATACTGACTTCAGTGTGTATGGCAGAGTGACCTGAAAATATCAAAAGCTTAAGCTCAAACTAAAGCTAAAAGTTAGAAACGAACGACGATGCAGTTGTCCGTTTCGTAAACGGTCGACGCCATTTTCGCGACACTTAGAACTTTTTTTTTAACTATCAATAAATTTTTCTCTACTAAATTAAAAGAAAGGAAAATATGTAAGAACCTACCTAGTATGGAATCTGGAACCTCTGTTTCCTAACATCCCTATTATACCACTACACTACCAGGTCGATCCGCCAAATTTCAGCAGAATTTATGAAACAATAGAGCTGCCCCAAACAGCAACTGAATATGAGCTAACCGCAGGCAAACAGTGCGAATATGAACACTTAAGCATTTGGTCAGTGCGTCTTACTCCATCAACAAATTATAACCAGTTTCTACCTTGTCCAGGCCTGAACTAAAGCAGATATGGCATCGTCCATTCTGAAAGGCTTGGTTACCAATTATGGCATCAACCGCTAAAATGATATCGACCGTTTACGAAGCGGAAATTAGCAACGGCGATAAAGGTCGTGTTTTTAGAAGCTTTATTATAGAATTGACTTTGTCTTCTTCCAGTTGAAGGTACAATAGCCCACCTTGGTTGGTATCTTTGTTGCTAGCTTAGCTAACAAATGTACATTAGCACTTGTGAGCACAGGCTTCAAAACTTGCAGAGGGGAGTCTGCTGTTGTAAGTTTCTTGTAGTCCAGGGCTGGAATAAGAAGAAGTTCATTAGGTACTTCATTAACTGGCTTATCCTAGTACTTATGTTTTGATGAAAGAGACAAACAGTTAACAGAACACGTTAAACAAATTTAAGAGCAACCTGATGTTTTAACACGAAAAAGCGGTCAAACAGTTTTTCCTGTTGGATATATAGCATGAAAATGGAAAGACTGTAGTTACCGGGAGCAGCTGACTTTACTTTCTTCAGAATTCTGAGGTGAGTTTGAGCATCTATTTTACCCTAAAACCACAAAAAGATACAATTTACTTGTAACTTTTCAAGAAGGTAATGAATCCCTCATGAGAATTCTAACATCAACAGCATCGTACCTTCAAAGTAGAATCCTTGTCTTCACACTGTTCTAAAAGCATGTAGTAATAAATCAACCGTGCATGTTTGGTGCCATCAATAGCGACATACACATTCTCCTGCATTCGTTCTGCTACCTTTAAGACAAACGGGCGAGAACTGTTAAGACAGAGTCCTTATTTTATCCAACGATTGTGTACCATGACTATGAACAGGCAGATCTAACAGGATACAACCATGAACCTGTAAAGCATGATTATTTTATTACTTACTTTGCATGGATCCTGAAGCAGGGTGTCCATGATCCTAAGCTTGTTGACTCTCTCTTGAATCTCTTTTGTTGACAGGCTAACAAGAAAAAAAAGTTTCGCACAAAAAATTGACGTCAAGTTTTTTTTAGTGCACTGTCGTCTTATAACGATGAATTGCATTACAACGCCGCCGAAGGGCTCAGTTTGCCAAATGGAACCGTTGGCTATTTTTTACATTGCTATAACGAATTTTTTAACCGGTAGATCACAGACGACGTTCAGAATTCAGCAGTGTCATTTTTTTGTTTTATTTTATATAGTAGAGAAACAAAAAAGATTGTTAATGACGTCATCAATGCGTCTGTTCTCCAATAGATCATAAGTAAAAGCCTATCGAAATGCGAGAACAATTTGACTTTACCCAATATTTGTTTTTTGCAGTCATCCGCAGCATTTCACCAGATAATCTAAGTAAGGTGAAAGAAGGAACACTGAAAGAGCAATGAGGCAACAAAAATAAAGGAAATATTCTCCTTTCTGACTTACTTGCCGTCTGAAAAAAGACACTCTAGATGTGTCATAAGCATCTCCCACTTTGAAACATCATAACGTTCTGCTAACGACATGGCCGTGTTAAACACTTCTTCCTCTAGTGCCCTGTAAGGAATAAGACTACACTGTGAAACACGTTTCTTTTCAGTAAGCTTGTTCACGTTTAGACATCCATTAGTGTGAGAACAAAAACAAAAAACCACCTACTCGCTTTACTGCAGATTCATACATGACTTACATCGCTAAACCAATGATGGTCTCCCGCTTATTGCTTTCATTTTTCGCTCTCTAACAAAACAGATTCATACTTACATTGCTAAACCAAGGATTGTCTCCCGCTTATATTCGGGATCTTGAGCAAAACGACCAATATCAACTCCTACAAGTAATGTCAGAAAAATACAAATTACGGATGGACAAAGATTAAACATCAAAAGTGATCCAAATTTCCACTATATGAGATACGTTTCTCCACTGCTCACCACAGTCGTGATTATATCAAGTGGCAACTAAACACATACGTAACAAGAATTACAGCATGCCTGACCTTTTGCAACCATGTAAGTTAAGAATTTGCCCTAACTTGGAAGATAAAAGGCTCACTTGTCCCCAATCTCACGAGGATTATAGAGGAACGATCAGAAGGAGACAGAGGAGGAAGAGAGACGGCGTTTGAGGTTCCTCCAGTTCTCTCACTCCCATAATCCATTACATCTTTTTTTCAAGAGACGGCTCGATTACCAGCCGCTGTTCGGAAAAGGAGCCCGCGATCCTCCCCTGAATCATCGAGCCTAGCTGGTGACGAACCTTGGGCATTGTACGTCAATACAATCACATACCCTTTCCTAAGCTCTGGAGCAGTTTCCCCTGTGCAAAGTCTGCCATATGGTTGTGGTAGCGAACCAGGAAGTTAGCAAAGGTCTGTGATTCCTCAGACCAGTTATGGTGCACACCAGCAGTCACGTGACTCATAACATGATCAATGAGATCAGAGGGTAGCTGATGATAAACATCAGCTTGATGAGTCCACAGTGAGGGTTGAAGACTGTTGTAGGTGTTAACCGCAAAGCAGTATGCTGCCATGTGAAGACACAGGTAACTACTGCCAAAACTACTGAAAAATTCATCAACCTCAGACGCCTAAAATATGAATGATAAGAATTGATTAAAATCTTCAGCAACTTAAAACTGGCTTTTAGAATAGTAATTTTGTTCCATCAGGTTAGCTAATAAGAAGAAAGAGTAACCATCGAAAACTAACTAGGAATTCAAACTGGTACCAACATGATGGTTCGGATTATAAGCCGTCAACTTGACGTCCAAAAACTCTCTCATACCAAAGAGACTGCGGTTGTTTACGGGAACAACGAACTATACAGTGCAAACGAAATTGGTTCATATGGAGTTTAAGTTTAATATTTGTGAAAGCAAACTTTCCGTCGTCAATGTTATGGTTCGGGACAAAGCTTTTCGTGACTACAGTGTAACCTGTATTAAGCGGACCTCATACTGATTAAGCGGACACCCTTTATTAAGTGGACACCAGCTAAAGTCCCAAAATTTTCTTCCCACATTTACTGTAAAATAAACCTCCATTCAGCGGACACCTCTGTTAAGCGGACGTTGACACCAACACTAAGCCATTTTGCTGCACACTTTAAGAGCTTTTTACTTCTAAAAGTTCAGCTCAGACTCATTTAACATTGTTCAGCGATGTCGCTTTAAAGCTAAGTAGGATTAGTCTAGATTGATGCATTGACATTTCACGTCGTTTCCAGGGTCTCTCATCTTACCGCCCCCTAAGATGAGAGACCTTGGGAACGAAGTTGATGCATTGACTGGCTGAACATTGTACTAAGAGCACTCTTAGCTAGTCTTTGATCTTACACTGTGTTACAAAAGGTTTCATAATTAACTATTATTACACACTATATTAGAACCTGTTTAGAGCGGACACCCTGAGGCCCAGTTCAGACGTTGTGCTTCTTGCCGTGCAGAACTAAATTCAGGAATTACGTTCGACAAAAGCACGGCAGAAGCATGGTGTCTGAATCAAACTTTCGAATTATGTTCGGCAAAGCAATTAAGTTCGACAAGCTCTGTCGTGCTACACGACTCTAGTACGGCAGCGATTCAAACGTCGTGCCTCTGCCGTGCCACACAAATTCATAAATTATATTAATGTATTTTGCCGGGATCGCGTTCGCGCGAGTTACAAGGGGACCACGAGGAGAATTCTCCAATATGGAGTATGCGCATTGAATGCTACCAGATGTAAAAACATGGCGGCGTTGCAAATCGCTTTCAATGCGGCAAAGAATAAACCTGAAGGTTGCCTTGGACACACGGAATGTCTTCCAAAACCTGGCAGGACAGGACAGGATCGAACAGCAATGGAGTTTCGGAAGAAAACAGGAGTGTAGTTAGGAAACAAACTTGCTCTAACAGCACTTTTCTTGCTTGCAATAATTTTTTGAGCAGGAGTCTTCGCTGCAATATTGAAACCGGCAATAGAATGTAAGTGTTCGGGACGTGGTCAACGTTTTCTCCGGCATTTAATAAGAGCCCCGCCGAATGGCAGGGCGACGAAAAATTAGTCTAAAGACTCATTCAGTTGTTCTCCTCCACGGAAATCTTTAGTAAAAGGCGAAAGATTTATGCGTGTTGAAGGAAACCCAGAGTTAACTTTCAAAGTGAAGAATCGGATCCATGTCTAACGCGATGTTTCAAGACATGTGGGACAAATAATCTTACGAGTACTTTCGTGAGCATGCGCAAAACACATACATTCAAAAAAGACTGGAATCTACGTTCCCTTCTCCAGGACAAAGGGAACGAAGGCTCTGGGAACGATATTGAAAGATTGCGACTCATTCCCGTCCCCAGACCCTTTCGATATTTTTTTGCCACGTCGGTAAAGCCGAGAGAAAATGAGTTTGAAAAGAAACAACGCTTTTATACCATTGTTATGAAAACTGACTGGCGACTAAACATCTTCTCGTGGGAGATTTTTGATTTATTCCAGTTATGGGAACGAAATAAAAAAATTCATTATCCAAACGTGCCTCAAACAAATTAGGAAGTGATAAGGCGCACATTAATTCTTGCGAACTTTTTAGACAGAGAATATCGACACGTGATGCGAGAGTCTATTTTCAAAAATGTCTTCCTAAACCTGGCAGGACAGGCCAGGATCGAACAACAATGGTGTTTCAGAAGAAAACAGGGGTGTAGTTAGGAAACAAACTTGCTATAACAGCACTTTTCTTGCTTGCAAAAGGTGAAGTATTTTCTACAGTCTTTATTTCCTTCTTCTTCTCGAGTCTTGCAATAATTTTATAAGCAGTAGTCTTCGCTGCAATTTTAAAAACGGCGCCGTTGCGGCGCCATTGTTTTTGTTTTATCGCCGCTGATTAAATGTTGTGTGGCTTCAGTAAATCGTGAATTTGGTGCGACTATGGCACGACGTCTGAATCAAAGTCGTGTTTCTGTCGTACTACAGTCAAACCTAAGAGCAATTTTAAACGATCGGCGCGGCAGAAGCACAACGTCTGAACTGGGCCTGAGTGCCTCAAGGGTGTCCGCTTAAAACAGGTTTAATTACATTTTGTTGGAAAATGCTTCCTTTGGACAATTGGAAATGTGATGTTTTACCAACACCTCTGGAGGACAGGCCGTTACAAACCTCATGAATT
Organism: Catalaphyllia jardinei; assembly: GCA_022496165.2. Classification (NCBI taxonomy): domain Eukaryota; kingdom Metazoa; phylum Cnidaria; class Anthozoa; order Scleractinia; family Caryophylliidae; genus Catalaphyllia; species Catalaphyllia jardinei. The sequence goes on from CM042748.1 coordinate 14,429,052, forward strand.
GCCAGTAAATAGGCAATCCCAAGCGTTGTGTCTTCCTCCAGAATTGACTCTGCCAACTGGATCATAACTGTACGAAACAAACATACATTCAGGGTTCGTATCCTTTTTCAGAAACAAATTTCCAGGACTTTTCCAGGACTCAGATTGATTTTTCAAGGGCTCTAAAATTCACATTGACCCCTACACTCCCAAGATCTCAATGTGAATTCTCCTTACTGCCTTCCATACACTTTATATTTTTAGTTGAGTTTAACAGATTTCCAGAACTTTCCAGGAGCAGTGGCCTTTTTCCAGGACTTTCCAGTACTGGAAAATGCCATAATGAAATTCCAGGGCTTTCCAGGTTTTCCAGGACCCGTACGAACCCTGTACATTGCCACAAGTAGTCAGGGAAGAAATCCTGGTTCATTCCCCAGTACCGCCCGAGATAGGCGCGGTGCTTCGGACAAACAAACATCTGCGCTTCGGTCGTGTAAAACAACCCTGAACGTGCTAAAATCAAGCTCCCCTCCGTAATTCGCTCTTGGCTAAAATGACATCGGACAAACAAGGTAATCTTGAAAACTACCTACATCAGAGTTAGTAATTAACACTTAATGACTGGTCCCGAGGGGAACAGTGAATTTTGTTTCCCGGGAACTCAATGTTTCCCGAGACGAAGTCGAGGGAAACATTGAGATTCGAAACAAAATTCGCTGTTCCCCAAGGGATCAGTCATTAAGGGGTTTGTTATATAGCAAAACAAAACCAAAGCAAATTTTGAAAAATGCACTGAGATTCCAGCGACAGCATCGGGCCACCTCTGATCAAGTGCAACAGCGGTCAACATTTCGCGGGTAACAGTGAACTGTTACCCGTTTGACGTCATAGTTTTCGCAATGTTGCCCGCTCGGGGCATTTGGCGGGAAACAGTTTCATTGTTAGATGTCATGTGACCATGAACTAGCTAATGAATGGGCGCGCTATAGCGGTAAAAACGCCAGCTATGTAACAATAATGTTTATCAATCGGTGATCATTCTCTTTTTTTACTTTCCCACTTTTCACTCTGTCATATCTTATAAATACTCACAGAAGAGCACTAATAAGCTTTCGGAACAATTGAAACAGGTTGATCTCTGAACATAATGTTCTTAACATTTCCGTACCTTCACCACTGGTTTCAATAATCTCTCCTTCAGACCTGCTCTCAGACAACTTTTGTGTTCTTAACAGACAGCGACTGAACAGCAGAGGCTTGTTAGCCATCTGTTTAGCAATGTGATGCTCATATGGTAATCTATCCTAAACAAAAGAAAAAAACAGAAGGCAATTATTAGACTCAGAATTCTTTTCTCCTATGGAGCTTATGAATCCATGATTACTAATCTTTTCTTAAAATATGTTTTGTGATTTAATATTACCCTTAGTACATACACTTCGGTATTTCTCTTAGTTTTACATTCATTTACCATACATTACCATGCACCAAAACAATGGAAAATACCAAATTGCACCAAGGGAAAAATGAACCATAACATATACATAACATTCTCTGGTCATATTCCTTGGTTTTAGCTAGTTTATGACAAACATTAGGCCGCTTATTAGACTGCTCCTAACTCTGGTCACCAAAATGAAAGCCTTACGCACATCAAATTTAACACTGAATGACTGGGCCCGAGGGGAACAGTGAATTTTGTTTCCCGAGAATCTCGATGTTTCCCGTGACAACTAAAACAACACAAAAGCAAATTTTGAAAAACGTGGTGAGATTTCAGCGACAACATTAGGCCACAATCAGCTGCAAACTCTGATCGCGTGCAACAGTGATCAACATTACGTGGGTAACAGTGAACGTTTTTCCCGTTTGAAGTCATAGTTTACGCAATGTTGCCCGCTCATGGCATTTGGCGGGAAACAGTTTCATTGTTACATGTCATGTGACCATAAACTAGCTAATGAATGGGCACACTGTAGCGGGGAAAACGCCAGCTATTTAACAATTAGCCCCGTAGCCCAAAAGGGCTACGGGTCAATAGCCCATGAGGCGAAGCCGAATGGGCTATTGACCTGTGGCCCTTGAGGGCGAAGGGTCTAAATGTTTTAGTATCACCCAACTAGTCGGACAGAAAAGGCAATAATAAAGTTAGCAAACGCAAGTTGAAGAAATATTTATTTGGGGGAAAAACGAAAGAAAAACCGGCGAATTTCGCCACTCCATGACTATTACTATTAGTCCCCTAGTAGCGTAGCCAATCAAAACGCAGGATTTGCATTAGTCCACTAGTTGGGTGATACTAAATAACAATAGCATTTAGTACACTGTTTCTGGAGCAAGGAAACTTCACTTTCTTGATTGCACATTCTCTGCTACAGGTTTGATGAAACTGTAGATAAATTCCTTTAAGCCTGCACACAGACTGCCTCATGTAACCAGCATTGCACTTGCACACATTAACCTACATTGTACTACCCATCATCCATTATAATTACCCTTTTATGCCCAACCTACTCTTTTCGATCTTGTAACATTTCTTTCCACCAATGATTTGTAGAACGGGTGAAATCCATGCGTGCTGACAGTTTGGGAGCTCGGCTTGATTAGTTCACTGTCTGTTAGTGTCGTCTGTTCATCGTGTAGAGGTCTGATCCACTTCATTGTATTCTTCCAGAATTCCTTGTCCCCGACAGCTGACAAGAGGGACTTGGGGTGAGTCAACAGTCCCTGGTCCATAGACGAGTCCTTGGTTTCCTAGCAAATAAGTAAGTACGAAATAAATATTGTTTATGCAACAAACGGATGAACTATGCATTGGACTTCACATGAGACGGATGACCACAGCCTTTAGACCCTAGCTACACTGGATCAGTAGTCTGAACAAGTGAAAGTCTCGTATTCTTATTCGATCGTGGAACGCGTGGATAGAATGGCGAGAGAACTAGACGCCAGTGCAAAACGGGAAACTTGACAAGGGAGGGGGTACGGACTGAGAACAATTACTGAAGGGTGGAAGGTACGGTAAAGTAAAATCTGCGTCAGACCAGTGGTGTATACAGCTGGAGTATATGCCACTTCATGTAGCATGAAGTGACTAGGAGTATTTGGGATGATAGCATATAGCAGGGTTGCCCCCAGCATTTCATTTATCGGTTCCTATTTATGCACCTGGGTTGAAAGAGCCACTGTAAGAGTTGATAGTTCACCACTACATTCATTTTCTCCGATTCTGATTGGCTTAAATTGATCACCTGACGCGATAGTGTTCATCGGCGGAAAGACACTACCTTCCCACAGTGCTTGTCCGAGGAAACTACCCGGATAGAAAATACTCGTCCGTTTAAATTTTTCTGTCAACAAGGGGGCTTACAGAAAACAAAAATTCAAAGACACAATTTCTCACCTTTCATCTAAAAGAGTTCAAAATAATTCAATATGATTTTTGAACTGGTGTGTGCAAGAAAATTTAGTGGGAAACGATAAAGACAATTGGGTGTTCATATCTTGAACATACATACAACCTCTATTTATATATGATAAAATGTTAAAGCTAAGAAGCTTGTGGGGTCGTGTACTAATAAGATACCTAAAAAACTAAAATTAATAGATAAAAATAATTCTTATAAAATATAATTTTACTAAAAAACGAATGAAGTCAATAGTTAAAAATAACTATTGGTCTGAATTTGATGTTCGAAATTTCGGGTCGACGGATGGAAAGGGGCTTCCAAAAGCGTGGAGGGTGCAGGTGCAGAGACCCACAAACTTTTCACCTCTCAATTTGTTTTGTTCACGATCCAGTAATTCAAAAACCCAAACATTATTACCTGATCTGTCACTTGCATGTGTTGATGTAGCTCCTGATATAAAATCTGCCAGATTGAATAATAAAATTTAAAAAAAAAACTAAATAAAACTAAACATGAATTCAAGATACTACAGAGAGTTACATATGCTGGTCTTGATTTAAAACAAAACCCTACTCCGTGTGCAACCATCGCATAAAACGCAGAATAAATTAAAAGTTTTAAAATATAGTACGTACGAAAGAATCAACAGCCTTACTGTGTGCAGTAAAAGTAAATAAAAAAATACATGACAATTATCACGCTAACGATGAATTTCCTTTTTTTTTTACTACTTTTAATGAATGTTTTTTATTCAAGAATCCAAGCTAGTTCACCTGAGTTTCTAGGAGACTTCTGGATTTAAGGACAGATTCCAACTCGTCTGGCAAACAGTGAGTCAGGGTAAATGCAAGAAGACTTTGCCTGGAAAACACATCAATAAATCTAAGTGAATTTATGGGTAGACCCATTCTTTATAATTGCAATGGCAGGACAACTCCAAGCAAAAAAACAGTTTCACCTCTGCTTCTCGTACTTATTTGAGGTAAACTATTAAACCTACAACAAACAAACACGCTAATAACTATGTACTCCACTAACCTAACTGTCATCAGACAAATATAGTCAATTACAAATTCAAAGTAAGTTACCTGCTCCAAAAATTTTTTTCGCTAACTATAGTTCTTTAGAAAACAGTCCTAAGAAAGCACGCGCGCTGATTGGTTAAAACCCCTGTTTGTATTTAAGAAATAGAAAACATGTAC
>CM042748.1:14434042-14445707 GCA_022496165.2 Catalaphyllia jardinei
TAGAAAACATGTACTCCGTGTTTGTATCGAGTTATACAAACACTCGTGAAAGTTTGGGAGAACTCGAAAAAGCTGTGGAAACACTCGCCTGCGGCTCGTGTTCCCACAGCATTTCTCGTTCTCCCAAACTTCCACTCGTGTTTGTATAACTCGATACAAACACGGTACATGTTTTCTATTTCTTAATTATTTATGCTTCGGTCAGCGCCAAAACTTAGCAACTTGTGTACCAAGAATTTTCACACTTGTAGCTGTACAGTCATGACTGAACATTCCCCACTCGATGTGCTCTCTATAACTAAGCTAAGGTGTTGCACTTACCTTGCCTTCAGGTCTTTAAATTCTTCACATTCTCCAAGAATCCTGATTCAAAACAAAAGTGTAAAGGAAATCTGTAACACGATTTCTCCTCAAAGAAGTATTTTGAGTACAACAATGTTGCAGGTTAAAACAATTTGACCAACAACATACCAACCAAATGTTTGGCTTGGGTAAATTAAAGCATGGTGCATTTGAAAATATAGAAGAAAGATCAAACGGCCGCCAAAAACTGATACAGTGGAATCCTGTTAAAAATGACATCAACTGTCCATGAAAATTTGGCCGTGATATTAACGGGTTGGCGGAATGAATGGTGTAGAGACCAATTTCATGACTGATTTGAGTGGCCTTATAAGCGGGTTAAAAGTATAAAAGTTATACAAGTTTGAATTTCAGAACTGTTGTAACCGTTTTCGTCTTAAGGTTAACAGGGTCGTAGCCAGATTACCAGCTTTTCTTATAGTGAAATATATGAGCGTTTCGCTACTGACAAAAATGAGGCCGCAATAACGAGGTGACAGACTACGAGTAGTCCCTCTTTCGCTTAGTCCGTCGTGTGTGACGCGAAAAAAACTGCTAGAAAAAATGGCTGTGTGAACTCCTGAGGGCCAGAAGCACGCGTGTCTCGCCCCCCAGGATTTCGCGCGGCAATTTTTCTCGCGGTTTTCTTTACGCGCGACGAACTAAGCGAAAGAGACTCTACTCGTAGTAACCTTAAGGTAGCATTCCAGTGTAAAAATGTTGACTGACACTTCTTCCAAGTGTCTACCATCATGAATTAGTCTGTGAGCAGGCTTAGATTTGTAACTATAACTCAGGTGTGTTTACCTACAGATAGTCCAGACAGGAGTATATTCCTCTGATATCAGACCCTGACATATTTCACACGTGAATGAGTAGTCCAGTGCCTGTAAAGCATACTCAGCAATCAGCATCAGCACACGGCCACGCCTTGATTTTTCATCGGAGCCTGAGATCTGAAGTAGGCTGGCAAGATGTAGGATCTGGTTCAACAAAAACAAAAATCTAATTTCTAGCACAACTGCCCAGCTTACATGTGCAATATATTACCTTAAATCTAATATGTCACTCTGGTAACCAAAAATTGAATTTAACGGAAAATGATGCAGTCAACATCGAGAGGAATTGCGACCCTAAATTACCTTCTGCTTCTTTTTGTAAGCTGTGGTCGTTGATTCTAACACTTGGCGGACCAAGGTCAGCTTGTCTTCACATAATCGAACTGCAAGAAAAGTAAAAAGGTTGAAACTGTAAAAAAACTAAATAAGAAATACCCTTACAAACCTCTATTACACTATGCAGTGGTGGCTAACGCCCTGTTTTGCTATGATCAATATTAGCGTCCCTATCTTATCAATCAAAGGTAGCACATATGCTCAGGATGGAAAATGTCGGCTGGATTTTAAGGAGTATTTTGTCATGTCTTTGATGCGATTACCAAAAGGGAAACATAAGATCGATCGTTTACACTTTATTATGACTGAACGTAAAATTGGTAGCAAAATGCACACGAGATCTACCTTCACATTGATCTGTTAAAAAAAATTATGTCATACGGCTTTAAAATATACCAAATTAAGTGGTTCAGAAATTGCATTATCCAAAGGGCAAAAAAAACACCAAAAGATATATATTATTGGCCTTGCTACTAATTAAGTTCCTATATGCTTAAAGTTGCTTATCAGATACCTTGCAAAGGAAGAATTGAGATTCCAAAATCATCTAGCAATGCCAAGGCAGCAATCAAATCAAACTCTTCTTGCAGGGCAGGTGACCGATCCTCAATAAGATTTAAACACTCTCTTGCTAGGTCCATAACCTTATCAGACAGATCAGCAGAAGAGTTAAAATACTCTTTAGCAGCATCCAAAACAAGCTCCGTGCCTCTTGTACACTTGATACGAGGACCAAGAACGGGGTTGGTAGGCACTGGATAGTCCTCCTCCATAGCTGTCTTGCAGATCATCTGGCCAGCCAGCTGAATACATTCTCTTCTTCCAGAGTGGAGAAGAGTCTCCGTGTAGATCTGTAAGTTAAAGAGTTTTAAGTGGAAGCCACCAGAAATAATATCATCAAGCTCAATGTCGCCACAAATGGTGTAACAACTTTGTAATGGAAAATTATACTCTACATTAAAATAACTCGCAAGAGCTCACTTCTCACTGAATTATGAATATCACAAATTTATGATCTTGCAAAGAATGGTTTGTCGGAAACTACATTTATTTAGTATTATGCTTTCATCACTTACAGTGAGTGCTGTATTTCTCTTCGCATAAAAAAAATATCACTCAGTTATGATCAAATAGTGCTAACCTCATAACACACTAATGGCTCAATGCAAGTGTAAACTTCTCTTTGTAGTGTCAACATGTCACCAAGAAGTGCACTCCAGTTGTTCTCCTTTAGTGGTGGACTCCTACCAAAAGGTTTTCATCACAAAAACAAGTATAATTAAGACCAGAACTCTATAAATATAATTTTAAAAATATGGAGAAATTAAGCCCGACAACACTGATTAATGTGCCGGAAAACAACATGAAAAGTAGGGTTACTTCATTAAGGCAATAGAGCAGGCTTTCGTTATTTAGTTCAACAGAACAAATACAATGCCAAAAAGAACATAATAAGAGTGTTAACGTCTAGTACATGACCATGTTTCAGTGTTGCCTTCCTGCCCTTCAGATTTGTTCATTAGGTTTGTCTGCTGGTCTGTTTGTTTGTTAAATTACTCATTAGGTGGCCATGAGATACAAAGGAGACAAACAAGTCAGGTTCCTGACTTCGATTGTGTCGCTGTAATGACAAAATTCAAGCCGCAAATGCCGGCTTTTCTTACTTTCTATACAAATATTTTCACAAGTGTATAGTACTTTACTCTTAGGATAAACGCTTTCAACTCACTGTTTAGCTGCAGCCTTTGTTAAAGTTATCATAAGGGCTCTAGCTTCTTCCAAACTACCCTGTATCAAGGAAGACCAACATGACAGGGAAATTGAAAATTGTATTTATTGGAGAGGGCTTGCCTATAAGGGACGGGGTGGTTATTTCTTCTTCAACATAAATTATACATCATTGCTCAGAGAAGAAGCCACATCAGCCTTAGCTGGTTTTCATGCAGCTCCTCAGTATCCTGGTCGCATTGGTTTTTGCGGATGGAGGAAAACCGGAGAATCCAGGAAAAAACCGTCGGAGCGAGGCGAAAACCAACAACCAGGTTGGCATCAAACCTTGGCTGCATTGGTGGGAAGTGAGCAGTGTGACCACTGTGCCATTCCTGCTTCCTGCTTAGCACTGGAAAAGGTGCTTACTGGAATAGGAGCACTTATTAAAAAACGTCATGAACAGGATCACTAATCAGAAAGGGGGCACTTATTGGAAGGAGGATGCTAAATCCAACCAGTACGGCAAATAATGAATTATTGTCAACGTTGACTTAAACAGGAAACAGAACCATGATCTACTAGTCTTACATACATATGTCTCCAAAACGAAGGACACTGGCTTCGGAAGACCATGTTTGGCAAGGGTCTCACAGGCACTATAAAAAGAATATACATATTTATCATATGCAAAGCAATAACAAAGACATGCAAGCAATATCTTGATAGATCTACATCAGATTAAGATTGCTTGAGGCAGATAATAAACAATTATTGGATGAGGTTGAGCATGATATCATGAATTATCAAAAGCGAGGTCTGTGTTATCTGCCAAAGCTGAAGGCTGAGGCAGATAATACAGACACGAGGTTTTGATAATTCATGATATCATGCGAAAACTGAATTCAACAATTGTTTTATTATACATTTTTTAAACAATAGCCATTCATTAGGCGTTCAGCTATTTTGTTTCTGAGGAGAACACTCCAAGGGGCTTGGTAACCAGGCAGACGTTGAGCTTGACACGATAAATGCAATATCTGCAGCAGATATTACATTTATCATGTCAAGTTCACAAGCTATTGTAAATTGATTAAATGCTCTCGACCAAGCAAGTTTTTGTGAGTCTGATGTATAATAATAGCATTAAAACTCACCATAAGTAGACCTCCAGTTGATCAACTTGTATGTTAAGCTCTTGGATCTGCTCTGAGAGCACACTAAAACGCCACGAATGAAAGAAAAAACAGCAGTAAGGTTGTGATTTGAGACAGCAAGTATTTAAGACCTCAGGCGTTTTCCTGTTTTTTGTTTATTTATTAATGTTGTTGAGTGTTTTGTTGTTCTTGATTTTTAATACACAGCCTGTGATACCTATTTACAATTTCAATAATTACATATGGTATATCAGTGAAAAGGAATTTTAAAAAATCTAGGAGTTTTGTTCCTGATACAACTCATCACTGATTACCAGTAAATTCTATCAACAACAGGCAATTTTACCCACAGCATGAAGGGAAAATTAAGCATACACAGCCCCAACAGGTGTTATGGGTTATAGGCCCTGCTGGACAGGCCTATCAAGCCAGCGCTTCTCTGATTTCTACAGCATGAAGCAGCCAGAAACCTTTCCACTCCTGCTGGATGGGATGTTAGACAATCGCAGGGTTACCCCCATTATTAAATTTGCAGTTAACCGTTTAAACACCTGGGTGGAGAGAGGTACTGTGAGTAACATATCCTGCCCAATAACACAACACAATTTCCCTGACAAGGGCTTGAACCCCGGCTGCTCAATCTGAAGACAAGTGCACCAACCATGAGGCTACGTGTACCATGACTTCCACAATTAACATTTTAATACTAATGATTTAAAAAAACCAAACTACTAACTTAAGGACTGATTCAACTTACTCTTCATTGCAGGCTGGCAGACATTCCAGTATACTGAAGGACAAATCCAGCTGATCACATCTATTAAAACAGAAAAAATCTTAAACAGGTGTTTTCCCTCTTGCACCACAAAATATGTTAAAATTTGATGAAAAAAATATTTACAAGCTCTAAGTGTCTTAAAAAAGAAAATGATATATACCTCTTAGTGGTATAAATGCAATCCAGTGCAAGCTTCATAAGTTGGGCTGCATCTACTATGATTGGTTCTTTTAACTGCAATTACAAAAGAGGACACATCTATAAGTGCCTCTAAATTTGCAGTGTTATCACGTAGATGATACAAAGTGGAAAAACTTACTGCATACAACTGTTTTAGCCTCTGTGACTTTAAAATTGCTCATTGCTGATTACATTTTTAGAAGATACAAACATTATTGGACAAGGCCTTAGAATGTACAAGTTCATTCTATTACCAAACTATCAACCATGGCCAAATATTGTAAGGGATTGTTATTAATAGAGAATACTCAAGCATTTCTGGACTAAACAAGACTTGGAACAAGCGAAATGGTACTACTGAGGCCCCCTAGTTACCTCTGGTGTAGAGTTCTGGAATATTTTCAACACATATGTCAGGTCGGTCTGCAGAAAAAATTGAAGAAAAAAGTCATGCACCTAATATTTTTTTCAAAATCTGACATACCTATGGTAATTCCTCTGAAATAAAAGTGACAATAGATTTTCGTTCAAACTTTGACCACTGAATATTTATCATATGAGAAATTTAATTTTGAAATAAAAACAAGGGCGCCCATGCTCATTAAGGAGCACTGAGGCATGGAAAGTGGCCCATTTTGGAATTATTTAATGTTTATTAGAAGAACGCATTCCCAGTAATAGTTGTAAAATCTTAGTGACCGAGTCTCTTTAGAACACGCATTGAACTACAGTCAATACATTGTGTTGGACACAAATAAACATTTTAAGTTTGATTTAGACAGAAATCTGAATTGGGAGCAAGGTCAATTTATTGAGTTCATATCTACCGTAAGGAGTGATGATGCAAAGTGTATATGAAATCACTCCTTACGGGAGATATGAACTCAATAACTTGACCTTGCTCTCAATGTGTGGCTTCATAGCTCAGTTGGTAGAGCAACGCACCGTTATCGCGGAGGTCATTGGTTCGAATCCCGTTTTAAGCCCTGATTTTTTTCAGGCTTCTTCTTTCCAATTGCTTAAATTGGAAAATTTACTGCGAGGATCATACTTCACTTGCATCTATAACCACAGTTCAAATATGAATTATTTCATATATATATCACATAACTTCACTCCTTACGGGAGATATGAACTCAATAAATTGACCTTGCTCCCAATGTGTGGCTTCATAGCTCAGTTGGTAGAGCATCGCACCGGTATCGCGGAGGTCATGGGTTCGAATCCCATTGAAGCCCTGATTTTTTTTTTCAGGCTTCTTCTTTCCAATTGCTTAAAATTTGAAAATTTACTGCGGGGATCATATTTCACTTGCAAAATATTACTTAGTAATTTGTTTTAGCAAACCAATTTGCAAATTTGTCAAAATTTGTCAACAAGTTGTCTTGCAACCCACTGCTTTTAAAAATAGACCCTTCCCCATTCTCAACCAGAAAGCAAAGAGTAAACTGAGAAACCATCTATTCATGAATGCAAAAAAATAACGGCTTTCTAGACTGGGTTGGCAAGTGTGTTAAACTGCATGAGCTCAGTGGTTTCCAGCATTTTCAGCACTTCTTTTCTTTTGAATAAATGCCACCATGGGCATGTTTTCTGGTGGGTGTTATAATCATGGTATCAAATAAATTTCAAAATGTTAATAAACAAGTTGTGGTCATTTTAGATTGGAAACACAAAAGATTACCAAAGCAGCGGTACAGCTATCCAAAATAAATCTAGTGAACTATATTTTTGATGAAGTGAGTAAATTCTGTCACAGGGACAAAGACTTTCACAAAAATTCCCCATGTTGCTGCATTACGTCACAACGACTGATTTCGGAAGCAGACAAACTGAGTGGTTTGTTGCAGAGACCTGTCACAGAAACTTGTTGCCTAGTGTGTCCTGAACTTAAAGAAACTACATGTAATCCATCAATGGAATCTTCTGAATTTAATCTCAAATATCTCCTCTGGGGGTGGGGGAGATATTTGAATGTACGAAAAGACATAACCATTTACATTTTGTAACTTACCTTAGCAACATCAGTTAAATACTGATGGATCAGGTTCACTTGAGATTTCTTTTTACGCTTTCCTAGCCTTTCCAAAAAGGGAATGACCCAGCGCCTGAAGTCGGCAATGAATGAATCCTCTGTAGACTTCAAAATTAAAAAAAAGATAATGTTTAAACAAATGCCAATCAGTGCTAAAGTAACACATGAGGTATGTGATAACTTTCAAGAATGTTTACAGACAACAGTGGGGATCAACATTACTTTTAATATACTCCAGTGCTTCCCTATTAAATTTATGTTTTATTTATTTATTTCCGTTTTTCAGGGAAAATAACAGTGATAAAAGCAAGGTTTAAAATTCTGTAAGGGAATTTTCAAGTCATGCTTCCTGGACATCTTGGACAAGGATTGTCTTATCCACCAGTATATAGTGGTAAGTTAAGAACAAAGATACATCATATGAAACAAGGATACTGTCAGTGATTATCTACTTCCCAGTCAAGAAGGTCATCAGTGAAACCACATATCACTGATGGTACAGGTGTTGACTGACTAGGGTTTAAGCTTTTAATATACAGTTTAGGATTTACAGAAAAGAACAGAAATACCCAGTTGTAAATGAAAAATAAAATTAAAGGTCATACAGACCTCTAACACATGACAAAACAACGTAATACATGTAGATTCATAATAACATTACTTTCATGCTAAATTCTACTGCTACTATGTATGTCTGGATTTACAAAAATAGTGCTAAAGAATGTGACTTCACATTGATTTCACTACCCTTTTAGGCCACCTACAAGCCATGTAAAAGGGCAAAAAATAGAGAAAGGACGACAATGAAAGGAAGATAAACGGGTGGAGGAAGAGAAAAAGGACCAACTCCCTTTTTAATTCTTACATCGTCACCTTTGGAGTTAGTTTCTGGCAAGAGGAAAACGCCCGCTTAGCGCGCGATTTCAATTCTTTAGCACCGTTTTCATAAATCCACACAAAGATATAATGTATTGTTCTTTTTTCAATATGCAGCCAATTTACTGTTTACATATCAATATCTGACTCCAAGCCTGAATGTACAATGCCATCTACAATAGAGTCCAGGTATTCAACCACTAAACTGGGTCGAACACCTGAACTCCACGGTAGAGGACAGTGAAAAGGAGAAACCTAGGTGTTAAATAAGCAGATAAATATACTGTTAGTAGGAAAAACATTTGACTAAAAATAATTGTGGTGAGAAAACAGGCAACCAGAAAAAAGAAGTACAACATGGACCAAGGTAAAATGACAATAATTTACTACAACAGCAACAACAACACACAATTTATTATCATTCACTATCCTGGCACTACCATAAACCACAGATTATCTAAGTTCATGATAAGACCACTCAGTCAGGAGGCATTTGAGAAATGAAATAAGTTTATTAATGTGTCAAAGACTACTAGCACACCAAAAGTAGTGCACTAATCTGGGACACTTAAATACGAATACTAAATAAATACTAATATAATTAGGACAATTATTATACATTGTACTCACTATCAGCATTCTGATTGGCCAAAAGCCCCCTGCTTATTTTGAGAATTCACGTGATTTTGTGGACAAGCATGATTAGGGTATAATCTGCTATCCAATTATATGAGCAGATTATACCTCGTGCAGTGTACATGCGTAGCGCTTGAATGGTTTCGAAAGATGCGGCCGCTTGGTGCGTTTGTCCTTGTATTATTAGAAGCACAAATAAAATCTACTTGCATTTTGCACATATTTTCATAAAACAATGTATAATAAAACAATAATTGAATTCGGTTTTTGTGATATGGGGAATAATCAAGGTCTCGGTAAGTGTAATCAGCCTCGACCTTGATTATTTCCGATATCACAAAAACCTCATCCAATTATTGTTTATAATAAATATTTGCTTCAACAACAAAAAACAACAAGACACAATTCATTACCATTCACTATCCTAGCACTATCATACAGCACAGAATACCCAGGTTCATGACAACACCACTCAATCAGGAGGCATTTTAGGCATGCCTTAAACGTCATCACGGAAGCCTGGGGCCTTGTGAACACTCTTACTGCTCTTGCATTCCCTGTTATGCTAAGGACCACTTATTTTTAACACTGCAAGACCCAGTATCAATCCAATCTTAGCTTCTGATAATTGTTTACTTTTAGTAATTTGTTTGAACATCACTGACACAATGTTCACTAATGAGTTAAATAGTGAGTAGTATGATCTACAACTGCATTCAAATATTTGACTGGCAAACGAGTCATATACGGGCATAGATGATGATAATGTGCGGTGTTGATACAGAGTCAAAGATGTATTGTATTTGGTGATTTGCACAAATCATCATAGTCTGTATGATAACATACTAATCTTCCTCGCAATTTTTAATTGAAATAATCTACAACTTGAAACTTTCCGAATACAATAAATAAGGTGTCTTTTGCCTGTTCGCATATCAGGTGAACAGGACATGTTTGAATGGCGCCACAAACGTCGCGAAGTTTATCACTTACCCATTAACGTTTCATTGACACATAGCTGACAAAACCTTTGACATTTGAAAAGTCAAAGTGCTAAATTTGTCATGTTTCATAGATGGATACAAATGGTGGTAACCAAATTGAGCAATCTTTACTGAAACTCGAGAAAAATTTTCTGTGTAAACAACTTACATAGTGCCCATGTTCAAAAGTGCAAAACATGAGTGTACTAAGCAGATAATAAAGTTACCCACATACCTTCTTAAGTAGCATCCTTAGCTTGTCCAGTTCTGTCATGCTTTGAAATGTTTTCAAACTGAGATATACATCTGCACAACTCTAAAATAAGCAAAGACCAAAATTAATATATAAGGTAATCATGTGTATATAAGTGCAATAACAGACCTACACTACTAGAGGTTCGCAAATTCTCTCAGAATTGCACTAACCTTTAAAAGAATTTCAAATATCGCAAGAGTAAATGCTTAACTGCTCAAGCTTTCATATGAGTACCAGGGCGCGACAAAAGTGCCGTCCAACAGCCCAGGGCTAGTAGAATGACTTGTTGGGCTAGCGTTTTCTTATCATAGCTTGCCCAACGGGCAAGCATTGATGGTTCCTCTTTCCTAAGATAAAATGAAATTTTATACCAAGAAGTGTGTAGCAGAAAGCTCCTCAGACCTTGGGGCTAGTAACCTCAAGTAACAGCTTGCCCAAAGGGCAACCTCATCTTCGCATTTTCGTCTCACCCTGGAGTACCAAGTTAATGTATGGCTGAGATTACAAGTGCTCAAACACTACTGTGCAGAGTGGTGGAAATAAATTCATGTGCTCTTAGTCTTAGTCAATGACAAAATTAACTAATTTTCTTACTCATGTAATAAATAAAGCAACTTTAATTTTCAGAAGATGCTCTCTTAAAAAGGCATCCCTTTATGGAAGGGATCAACCTATAGGAAACCTGTTAATAGTAAGTTTATTACAGTAGATGTACACATCCTGGCTAGGGCTGTGATGTGAACATCCAAATATTTAGAAACTGAGCTTAATATAACAAAAATCCCACTTTACCAATAAAAGGGAAATTTTTGAACACCTTTGTAACCCACCTTCTTATTAATTCTATTCAAAGTTGGATTGGCTATGTCAGTAACATTATAGAAGCAGTGGTACATGAGCATGATTGTGATTGTGTGACCAAAACCTACCTCATAAACCAACACTTCAAGCGTGAGAAGGTCATCATGAAGATCTCCAAGACCCTAGATCAACAGTCAAGAGATAATTGGATTAATAAAAGCACAACTACAGTTGCAATTCTAAAACATCTGAAAATTAGTTTCTGAAAACAGGAAGATTGGGACTATTTACCTTAATGCCTCTTTCCATTCCAAGTTTTATTAGTTCCAGGGAATTTTCAACCTATTCACAGAAATAATACAACACCAAATCACGTTTCTGCTACCTACTGGCATGTCAAAATTCTCTGGCTACTGCAAATGTTGCAGGACATTTACATGTAAGATGTTCTGCAGCAAATTTACTACACTAAGAAAAATTCTGAGTAGAAAAAACAAACTTTGTTACTTCACTACAATCATATAAATTAATAGTACTGTATATAACCAAATTTGCAACAATTGAACCATTCAGAAGCTGTGTCTACTGCCCTAATATCCTGGGATCTCAAGTCACTGACTTCATGTGGCTATGACATCATGGTCATTTAGCTGAATTTGGTTGGGGTAAATACCTAATGGTACCTTTTTAAATACACTTTGATGGCATATCAGGCTCGTTTGGTCTCATCAAAACACAA
>CM042748.1:14450707-14484776 GCA_022496165.2 Catalaphyllia jardinei
TTACATCGGTTTGATGAGTGCTTGAAACCGGCGCAATTGAAGCATCTTTTATGTTGTTGCAAGAATGCAAGCCTTTCTTCAACGGTTTTTAGTTTGTCGCATTTTTCAGATCTGTGTGAGCCGTTGCAATATACGCAGTTTTTTCCTTTGGTTTGGAAGTTGACTTTGCAAGCGCCTTGATCCGTGGTGGTAAGAAAGGTGCCTGTTGTTGGGACTAGAACCTTGTCCTCTGATAGAGCTCTTTCGCTTGTTGCTGCTGTATGACTTCTTTCGCGCGTTTCTATTTCCTTCCGTAGTTCCGTTCTTAGTTCGGTCAGGCATTTGTCCGCGGATGGGTTAGCTCTGAAGATGAGGTGCGTTAATTCTTCTGGTAGTTTCTTCAATAGAATTGGAATTAGAAGGTTTCCGTAGGAGTCCGCCTTTACATCTAGTGCTTCTAGACCACGTATATTGGATTCACATGTATCATAAAATTCTCTTAGGTTAGTTGTGTTATTCGTTGGTAAAGGGACATTTATAAGCGATTCCATGTGTGCATTTATTAGAACTTGCTTTTGCCCAAAACGTTCCTTTAGAAGTTCTGTTGCTTTAATGTAATTGTCCAACGTCATTGGCAATCTGGCAATCGCGCGCGCAGCTTCGTCTTTTAGAATTCCGTTAAGATAAGACATCTTCTGGATGTTTGATAACTCATCGTTATCATGAAATGTGGTGCTAAAACTATCCCAGAACGTTTGCCATTCAAGAGGATCCCTGTGAAAGGTTTTGATTGTCATTTTGGGTAAATTGATGTGCTTTTTGCTGGTTGATGGAGTGTGCGATGCATGTTGGTTTGATCTTACCAGTGGATTCTTGTTTTGGATGTATTTTGTAATCCTTGTCTTGATCACTGATACTTTGCCCTGTAGCGCAAGCGTTTCTTCCACATCTCTTGTTATTTCGTCTTCTGATTCTAGCAAGTTTACGATACTTGAGTGTAGAGCTGTGATTTCGTTTTCTCTTCTGGAGATACGCTCCAAGATCGCTGTTAGCTCTTCTGATTCGTCATCTTCAGCGCTCATCAGATGTTCGGCCTTGTTTATATCCTGCGTTACGTGACCCTTATATGCTCTTCTCACTCCTCTCAGTCGTGGTAGTTCTTTAGACATGTTTCAAGTCGGGTCTCGGCACCAGTTTTGGGAAAAGAAATCAGACTGACTACTTGATTGATGGGTTCAAGTTTTTTTTACTGCAAGATTGATTCCTTACACAATTAGTGATCTATGACGCACACTAATTAACAAGCACATTATATTTTTAACAGCACCTTCGATCTTCTTTTCATCCTCCTTCTTCTCTTCATCTCCACTCTACCTACCTCACTTACTATTCCCTCCCTGCTCCCCCAACATCCCAACCTGTATTCTTTTTATCTCAATGCTTACCTTGGGAGCCTTGAACCACAGACCTTTGGTCTTACCAAAGAGCCTTACCATTGAGCCATGCAGACTTGGATGCTAGTTCCACTATTTTTTTAATTACATATACATTGTAGTGGTAATAAATTTCCTTACATAATTCAAATCAGACATACTTATAAAAGTGAATATACCACCCATTATTACACTACAGTACATGTACCTCTGCCCTAAATATATACAAATTAATCTTACTGTAATTTATATCAAATTGACCTAGGTTGGAACAAATTGACCTTGGTTGGAAACAAATTGACCTAAGGAACAAATGAACCTGCAACATATACATCTGAACTACTCAGAAAGATAAAAAGAAGATACCACATAGTGTCCACAGGGGACACATCTTGCCTTTTTCTTCATAGTGGTGATGATTATTAGCCCTTTTCATGGTTTATTTTTCTTATTTGCATTGTAACAAATGTCAACATTCACACAAAGCAATTTTGGGTAGACACTACAAAATTACCTGAAATTTCTTTGCATTCACCCTGGACTATAATATCATGCAAATAAGAAAAATAACTGGTAGAAAAAGAGCTACAGTTGACTCCTGATAACTTATAATTTATAATTGAACCCTCGCTAACTCGAAGTAATTTTCATTTCCTTTCACGCCCATTTTCTATATAATTTTAACCTCGATAACCCAAACCTTTTTCAATTTCATCTGGAGGTTTGACTTATTGTACTGCATTCATGGCACTTGCAGATTATCTAGAGTTGCTGACATATCCTCATGCACATATATCTCAGAGGTTTCGTTAAAGTTTTCAGCAGGAGGGCAACTGATTTTTACAGTTAGGGAAAACATTTTCGACTGAACTTTTTAACAAAAAGAAGTTGTCCTAAGTTGTCAAACAAGGCACACAAAATCATCTTTACAACCTGTCAATCTGCCTGGTGCCCAGCCCTTAATAAAACCCCTGGTATATACATGTACCAAACCTCTTTTAAGCACAGCTCTCAACTCAAAAGGAGCTCAATGTTCTGACTTAAATTCACCTCCCATCATTAAACTACTCTGTTTATCTCTAAGGAAAACAGAACTATGAGTAAGGCTACTTATATAAGATGTTGTACCGATTTTCTTGTTTGAGCAGTACCTTACGAACTTTAAAGATTCCTCAAGCTCTTTATGTTTCTTCTTTCTTTCCTCATCATCCTCGAGCTCATCTTCTTTCGCCTTTATAATAAATGGTAAGGGCCCTTTCTCGCAACCCACAGTGTCCACTACCTTGGCATTCGTTCCATGAAGACCATAGCGCAGCAGCTGTTTTGCAGCCTCATAGTCTTCTGGTACTCTCTCCACACATTCATTCAGAACCCACAAACGATTCTTAACTTTACTCTGCAATGATACCACAATACCCTGTCACATGTATCGATGACAATTTTCAGCACCAGACCCTGTGCAGGCATGATGTAGTATATCCAACATGAAAGACCATGGTTGACGCAGAGTGGGGTATTTCTAATGAACTGCGAGGTGCCTGGAAATGTGGTTACACACTATCTCGAATGTTTGAAATAATTTATCTTCTCAATTGAAACTAAAACTAAGGAGAAAACAGTATGTCATGGTCATGGTTTCCTTGTCTAAACTCTATGAGTTGTTAATGAGCTTGAGAAACCCTCTTCTAAATGGTTCAACTCACCTGCTCTCAGAGTGAGATATATTATGAACATCTGTATCATCTTGTGTTAAAAACCTTCAAATGATTTGCAAAATTCTCATCATTGATCACTTACTAAGTAGTCATGAATTGAGGCTACAGAAACCCTGGATTTCCTCCACTGCTTCTGATAAACCAAGTCACTGTCTAATCCGTATGTCTGTGCAAGAACTAGTGCTTCGCCATATTCCTCGTGTTCGATCTGACACAACAAAACAAAGTTTGCACAATTTCAGAGAAAGTTAGAGCTGCCAAGTAACAAAAAATCTAAATTTGAATGTCTTATTTTAAAACATAGGCACACAAAGCATGCAAACGTTTTTCTTTTTGTGGTTGCAGGACCCACTCTTAACAGTTATAATAAAGTGAATCCCACAAGTTTGCTTGGTTAAGTTGTACAGCACACAAAAAATCAAGAAAAACCACATCATACCTATGTTTTCAATAAATTAAACAAGAATTTCATGTCATATACCTAGATACCCGGTACGAGGAAAACAAAACTATCAAGTTACAAATGTTGGGGTGAAAAGTAAAATTGTCATGTTTGCTAGTCAACATATTAAATTTAATTCATTTGATAACAAGACCCAATTTGGCATGTTGCTAGCAATAATCAAAGTTATTTTTTGGTTTAGTTATTCCATAACTATAACTATATAAAACGACAACAACAGAAAAACCCACGTGGAATCCACAAGAGCAATGATCCGTGAACACGGCTCACGTGCTAAATCAAAGAATTGCGAAATCCTTTTGTTACCGACCGTTGCCAGACTTTTTGAATTTGACAGGAGAGTCAAATGCCCCACCGGGCAGGCCTCATAATGCTCGCCAAATGCACGGGGGGGGGGGGGGGGTGATGGGCGGTTTTGGAATTGACAGATACGTTAGGTTTGGATAATTACAAACAACTTGAAGACATTATTTAACCAGAAGATTTACAAGTGAAAAAAAAAATTGTGGAGAATATAAACAGGCGTTCTTTGAAATAGAAGAGATGGTAGTAAATAAAATCAAGACACAGTTTTCGGTTGCTATAATGTGCTATTTCAAAATTTGGTATCAAAAAAACAATGGTTGTGATAAAACAACAGACAATGGTTTTATCAGCGGAATATCAAAATAGAAAAGTTCATTGATAGCATGTATACGGTTAAAACAACAAGTTAATTTCCGGTGATGTAATTAGAGTTGCCCAATTTCTGTTATTTGAAGATAAGAGGGTGTTAAATTCACAGCCAAACAATGAGAATACTGTTTGCTGTTAAGTTTGTTCATAGGTTTAACTTTGTTGATGAACTTTAAACAAGAAGTGTCAGTTTATCCGCAGAGATGCAAGTTGATTTTTTTTGAAGGGTTTACAGTTCTGAATTACGTATACTATTGCACGCGGCTGAAGAAAGAAGAAATTTTTATTTGCAATAAGGAAGGTAAAATATTTATTGTTATATGTGTGGTAAAGTAAAAGCAGTATAGTGTTTGTAATTGTTTTGATGTGGCTGTTATTGTTTTCTTCTGTCATATGCTATTGTAGCTTATGATAAACGTTCTCTGTCATTCAAAATAATTAACTTAAATTAAAAAATGTTTAAAACATGATAAATTTTGTTTTCTTTCAAGTTATTCAGTGCCAGCAAAAAACAGTGCTTGATTCACTTTATTTCAAACCTGTTGATTTGAAAGCACTGTTTCTTTTGTAATTCCTATTTCAAACATATTGTATTCTTGTCCCCTAACAATTGTACGTATGTGTTCATAGAGAATAAACAGGTTCTCAGCCAGACAGAACAAAGGGAAAGAACTTGAATTGTGGACATCCTATTGATGCTATGTAGCCCGAGTATCAGGCTTTTCTTTTTTTCCCTGGGAGGTGCTCGTAAGTTTTAGATAGGAGTGTGTGGCGAAGGTTCTTGAACCCTAACCCTATTTAGGGACTAAAGCGAAAACTGACAAATTAAGGCCCAAACATTCGTTTAGGCGGTCATTTTCACACTCCACTATTTTACGCGAACCTGGCCCATTCTCGCAATTTAGAGCTCGTGATACGATGACCTGAAGAAAATTACTCCAACCGAAGCTTGCAACCATAATGGCTGACTCAGACTGCTAGTGAGCTGTAGACACTAGACCACACGTGACAGGCGCTCGTGATCAATAGCAAACATCTGCCTGAACACTCTGCTGAATTTAAACTCCTTCTTTAAATATAACAGACATTTAGCAAAGGTTTACCTCACCGGAAATTAATTTGTTGTTGTTGTCAATGAACCTTCCTTTTGTTTCTCCCAGTAGACGTGTGAGTTATAACCTGTTTCTTATAACAGCAAGTCATTTACGCAAGTCACGAGTGGAAACGTGATCTGTGTCATATGAAGATTTTCGTTTCACTTCAAGTTTTGCTATGTACTATACTTGTATGTGTTCGCACAAAAAGCCCTACTCGTTACCAGCTTTATTTAAATGCTGTAAAGATGACTCGCAGCGGATAAAGGTTAAAAATGAGACTTATTTTTATGAAATAGAACATGGTGAAAAAACATTCATTTACGTGTCCCGAGGAGGGAAAAATCGTGTGCGACATATCGCGGCATGAAATAATTGACATATTACTTATCCAAAAGAATCTTCGTTTAAAAGGCATTACCGTTACTGCAAATAAATATTTTACCTTCAATACTTTATATAAGCCTTTCTTCCCTCTTCAGCGTGAAATAATATGATTTCAGAATTGTAAACTCTTTCAGGAAACTTGCATCAGTGCAGATAAAGTGAAACGTGATGACTAAAGTACATCAACAACGTACACAAACTTCAAAACAGGAGAAACAACAAACAGTATTGTCATTGTAAAAACGTTCTCTGGCTAAAAAAGGTTAAAAAACAATCATAAGCTTTCGGGTATCAGTCTACAGCCTTTAACGAATGAAAAAATGTAAGCTTGTGGAATATATACGAAAAGGAGTACGAAAAATTTGTAAAAGTGTAATACAAAAAGAGGTGTGAAAGGAGTGAAAAATAATGTAAAAAAGGGAGTCTAATTACAATAAAATGGAGTATTGCCTAGGCAACGGCTTGGAGTTATTTTTTATTCCAGTGTTTTTCGAATGCGGTAATTGCCTTTGTCAATGACACAAGCATTATCGAAGTCAATGGAGTGATTGTTTTGCCACGCATGGTTTGCAACGTTTGAGCCCTTTGCATAGTTCTTCAAATTTCGTTGGTGTTCCTTTTTTCGGGTTTGAAAACATCTTCCGGTTTCTCCTATGTAGTTCCATGGACAGTCTTTGCATGTCTTTGCTCTACTTGGTGACCGTGACACTTACCGTCCAGTTAACAACTCACCATTCTCTAAAATTGAAAAGGATTTAAACAACAGACTCCTCGATCTCAAAAGACAAAACAAGATTAATGATTTGATTTATGGTAAACTCTGTTCTTCAGATGGTTCCCCGCCCGCCAAACACCATAAACCGGGCTTCCCTCTTCGACCGATTGTTTCTTCCATAGGCTCTGCCCTCTATAATACATCCAAGTTCCTTTCGGATATTCTATCGCCGATCCAGAACCTTAATGGATACTCTGTTCTTAATTCCTCACAGTTCGCCAAAGAAGTGGCTAATATGGAAATTTCAGATGATGAGGTTATGGTTTCATTTGATGTTGTGTCGCTTTTCACAGCTATCCCAGTGAACAAAGCCTGTGAATACATTCAGGACAAATTAAACAATGACAAAACGTTACACCTCAGAACAAGTCTGAACAGTGATGACATCATTTCTCTACTGGAGTTTACCCTTTCAAATAATTATTTTGTTTATAATAACTGTATATACAAGCAGATTCATGGCTGTGCTATGGGCAGTCCAGTTAGCCCTATCGTCGCCAACCTCTGCATGGAAGTGATCGAGGAACTAGCTATAAGAACCTCTTCAGTCCCACCAAAGGTCTGGAAGCGCTATGTTGATGACAGTTTCGTGATTATCAAGAAGGACGCTGTCTCTTCTTTTCACACTCTAAACACTCTAAACGCATCCGACCCAAAATTTCTTTCACTATTGAACTTGAAAACAATGGTCAAATTGCCTTCTTGGACACTTTGGTCTCCAGAAGAAAAGGTGTTGCTGTCATTGATGTTTATCGGAAGCCAACCCATACTGACAGATATCTGGATTTCTCTTCTCACCACGATAAGAAACACGAAATCAGCACGGCCTCAACCCTTTTGTTTCGGGCATCTAGCCTCCCTAGCAGCCACGAAGGAAAAACACGGGAAACCAACCACGTCAGAGCCGCGTTAGAGGCCAACGGCTATCCATCGTCTATTATTTCTACCATCCTTAATAAAAAGCCACCGTCACCTACAGTTCCCCCGCCAGAAGAATTGGTTTCTATGTTTTTCAAATGGGCTGATCCATCTGATACTCACAAGGGTTTTGCATGCCTCCCTACATCAGCGGCCTAACTGAGCCTCTCACGAGATTTCTCCGTAAAAATGAAATCCGCGTTGTCAACAAACCATTCAAAACCCTTCAACAAGAATTCCCGTCTCCAAAGTTCAGACAACCATCAGATCTCCAATCCAATGTTGTTTATAAAATCCCATGCAAAGACTGTCCATGGAACTACATAGGAGAAACCGGAAGATGTTTCCAAACCCAAAAAAAGGAACACCAACGAAATTTGAAGAACTGTGCAAAGGGCTCAAACGTTGCAAACCATGCGTGGCAAAACAATCACTCCATTGACTTCGATAATGCTTGTGTCATTGACAAAGGCAATTACCGCGTTCAAAAAACACTGGACTCATGGCATATAGCAAAAACATTTGACGCGGAAAATAACTCCAAGCCGTTGCCTAGGCAATACTCCATTTTATTGTAATTAGACTCCCTTTTTTACATTATTTTTCACTCCTTTCACACCTCTTTTTGTATTACACTTTTACAATTTTTTTCGCACCCCTTTTCGTATATATTCCGTCCACACGCTTACCTTTTTTCATTCATTAAAGGCTGTAGACTGATAGCCGAAAGCTTATGATTGTTTTTTAACCTTTTTTAGCCAGAGAACGTTTTTATAATTTAAGTATTGTCATTGTTTGTCTATTAAATAAACACCTTGTTATCTTTAAGGACATTTCGCAACACTAACCATTTCACCGGAAATTACTTAGCTGTTATCAATGTTTTTGGAGCAGTTCCTTTGAGTTGCCTGTCTGCACAAGTTTATCCGATACTAAACTCTTGACCTATCGCGTGTAGGACATGCTTGTCCACCTAAATTTTTCACAAAAGTCAAATGCCTGGGGGTTTTCCCGGGGGGGCGGGAGGGATGGGCAGTTTTGGAATTGACCGGTACATAACACAAGCTGGGTCTGTGTCTGCTGGCTGATGCCAGGAGAACTAACTCGTGATGGCATAGCGTGGCTTTACACTTCGTGTAAGCCACACAAAAAATCAAAACTCAGCAGTGTTCTAATTTATAACTAGCCATCCATAGTTTCTTTGATTTCGACAAAGAAAACCACTTCAAATAAGTATCTCAGTATCAATTCCAAGGAACGTTTCAACAAGAAGACAGTATTACTATGTTAGTAATATACATGAAAAAATTACTTGATTCTGATTGGCTGAGAACAGTGCAGTTTTTCCTTAACGCAGTGCAGAAAAGAGGTAATTGAATGCAAAAAAAGGTAATAAAGCAAGCATTCTGATTGGTCAATGAAAAAAGAAGTTCGCAGATAGCCAATCAAATTTTTTCTTTTCAAATCAAGCACGCGCCCTGGATGGCGCAATTATGGGGCAATTTTTTCCTGGTTGTGTGATAATTAAATCACCTGAGGTTAAGCGCGGGCACAAAACTGAGAAGAGAGTTCAGGGTCCGTAAAGTTCAAAACATCCTTCACGCAAAATATTCATGTTGATATTATTAATAAGTAATCATACAGTTTTTCTCGTTCAATTTGGAATTAATTTGCACTTGTGAGTTTTTCAAAAAGCAAAATTGCACTCACTGAAGCGGCTCGTGTAATTTCAGCTTTTTGAAAAACTCACTCGTGCAAATTAATTTCAAATTGAACTTGAAACCGTATGATTACCTATACAAATAGCCACCTGAATAGCACTACATTATTGAAACTTGCACTCACAAACTAAAACATTTTGCACAAACATAAACTGATAAATGGTTCGGACTGAATTCTTTTTTCATGAAGTACATATAATGCAAATGATATCGATGGGAGCCTGGTGAATTCAATCATGGAAAAGCCCCCTAACCATCCCAATAGTGCATTTTGCACTACAAGCAAACATTCCTCTCCAAGAGTTCACCAAGTTACTGAGCAGCTAACACTTATTTCACTTGAACTTCACATCACACAAAAGCAAAGCCCCGGGGAAAAGCCTACATGTTAGTGTATGCCAAAAACTATGATTTGATTCTTAAGCTGATGAACAAAGCCTGAACTCTTTTGAAACCCATCCACAAAGTCCTGGGCATAACCATAGCAAACAAAGCATCGGAGATGCTAGAATTAGGCCAAGAAAAGAATACCTGTTTCTGTTTGACTGTAGAAAATCAAAGATTGCCATTCTAAAATCAAGATGAAATCTCCACACACGATTTACCAAAGCAGCAATTTTATTGGTTGTGTATAGTAGCTCCATCCTAATAGGTGTGGCATCGCTTACTCGTCCACTGACCCAATGATCACATAGCCTGAACCCATTGACTAAGAGGTATATTTTTTTCAAAAAAAAAAACTCAAAAAGGGTTTCAGAACTGGAGGTAGATGTTGTATGAAGAAACAACACTACAGAAGCTATAAATGTTAAGATGGCTGAACAATCTTACCTTCCTAGCATAGAGTTCCTCAGGTGTTGTGGACCTTAAACACACAAGCCGATATGTGCGGTGAAGAACTCTGCAGAGAAGTAACATCAAGAAATGGGAAAATTTTCTAAACTGTAACTGAAGAGTTTCTTTACAGTTAAAACCCAGCTAATATAAACCAAACAAGCCAGATGTTAACAAATTGCTTAAAGTACTTATGATGGTCCACTGCTTAATACATTTCTTTTTAGTAAATGATTTATTATTATTTCTTGACAAGGTAGTTTTGGGTCAAATGATTAGTTCTTTCCTGTTTGAGATTGCAAGCTCTGTACCGCAATGTCCTCTGAAGACCAATATTCCCCAGTGTTGCCATTGTGCTTGGTTAGTACTGGTAAGAGGTTCAAATCTTATATATTAACAGTTCTATTGTCAATAGCCAGCAAATTCAAGGCCCGAGTGCCATATGATAAACTTCTCACCAATCAAGCCTCCTTCAGCCGTGCTGAATATTGGTCCTTAGGGAAGATTGGCCCTCGGTAATTTTTGTACAGACCATGCACAGCAAGCTCTGAACTGCAACGTCCTCTAAAGGCCAATATTCTCCAGTATGGTCATTGTGCTTGGTTAGTACCAGTAAGAGGCTGTAATCTTATATATTAACAGTTCCATTGAAAAAGAAGTCATGCATATTTCTTTTACAATTGTTACAATTACATCTGAAGTAAACACAAAATATAGAAACATCAATGTAGTACTGAAGTGAACTGAAGCATAAGTCCCTTCCTTACCTGCGTATCCTAATAGGTGGTTGAAATCTTTCACTTTCAGTTAGGAAAAACATTACCTTGAAAGGAAAATTAAACTTCTTAATATATTAAAAACATTTCTATTACAATCACCACAATGCAAAAACCTTTTGTGGTGTCAAACTTGAAGATGTCATCAGAATAATGGGAAATTTCATTCCAAAACCAAAGCCATTACCTTATTTCAAACTGTGAAGGACTAGGTACAAGTCTGTAAATTATGGGATTAGCAACTATTGATCCACATAGTCAGAAAGAACACACTGAGATTCACAATCAGGCTAGTTTTTATTGAGATACATTGACTTAAAAACATCAAAATTAACAAAGAAATGTATGGCCATCTGGATGCTTTGTTGGACAGCGTCCAGATGGTCATACATTTCTTTGTAAATTCTGACCCTTTCAAATGGCTGTATCTTGCTTACTATTGGGTCTATTAACACCAAACTTGGGGATTTTGTAAAGCTTGGTCTGCATTTTATGGCTATGAGGATTAAAAGTTGCTAACCCATAATTTACAGACTCATACCTAGTCCTTCACAGTTTGAAATCAGGCAATGTTAATCTGACAGCATAGCAAATGTGGCTCAGTTTAGCAAACTACCCCTTGCTGCAATATCATCACCTCTCCTGAGATGATCAGAGCAAAGTTTCTCAATGATCAGCATGCTAGATTCCAGTGCACACTACTTGATGTTTTAATCTGAAAATTCTAGTCTAGTATCATCCAAAAGATAATGGCATCAGAATAAAAACAGAATGTATAACCTCCATACAGCCTTGAATAAAAATAGTTTTTTTTAGTCAATCAAAATTTGCATTTAATGCTAGTTTTACTTTCAGTTTATTTTGCTTTTAAGCAACACGCTGCATTTTTCTTAGTCATCAATCTCCTACAAGGCATTCAGAAGGTAATCGCTATGATTTGACTGCAAACTTTCTTTTTTTTAAGGTTTGCTGATTGTCATTATAATAATATTATAACTGATGGCAGCAAAAAGCAATAATAGGTTAGGGATTTCAAAACCAGAGTTCACATGACATTGCAAGGCATAGTAAAGAAAGCACTGCAGCAAAGTTTATGAAAAAAGCTGACAGAAGAACTATACAGTGCACTGCTAATTCCCCAGGTTGTAGCACATGAAAATATTGCAAAAAAAGAAACTATTATAAGTAAACCTGTTTAGCACAATGTTTTGATCTTGACAGAAGAGTTGGCTCATCATCATCATCGTCATCATCATTCTCATCACTGTCTAAATCATCTTCTCCCTTCTCTTCATTTTCATCATGGTTCCCATTATTGAGCAAAAGTTTGGAGCGCAAGCTCTTGATTTCGTTTTCACACTACAACAGAAAAGAAATGTAAAAAAAAAAATCATTATTTTGCTGAGCTTTCCTTTTTGCGATATTAAAACTCCATGCTGACATTTTCAATTTTAAGAAATGCAAAGTATTATGCTCAATATTACTGTACATCTCAAGTTTTGTTTTTATTTTTTTAAAACATTTGAAGAAGATAGTGGTAAAAGGGGATAAGTAACGTTTTTGGTTGTTTCTGTTACTCTCGCTCCAAATAAGCTGAATTTTTGCATGCGACCTTCATTTCAGTTGAAAAACATTGCCCCTTAATTTTTTCGCTGGCTTGCTCTTCGTTTTCGAGAAATAACGTGTGCAAAACAGGCACGACACTAGGAAAAACCGAGTGGATTTTTGCATAAACTAAAATTACGCGATGTCTCAAAAATGAAGCAAAACTTTAGTGGAAAAACTACAGGACATTGCTTACTACCAGTTTCGAGCTGCCATTAACGGCCAATTTTCATCGCATTGTTTCACGCTTTAAAACATTCAATTGCAATCCAGCAAAATATTGATCTTTCGCAATGTGTAACCTTCGAAAATCTTTTGTTGTTTATTCAACAATACATCTACAAAAGATGCCGCTTGGAAAACTGAGGGGTTTTTTTGCATACGTTATTTCTCGAAAACGAAGAGCAAGCCAGTGAAAGAAATTACGGGGCAATGTTTTTCAACTGAAATGAAGGCTGCATGCAAAAATTCAGCTAATTTAGACCGAGAGTTGGAGCGAGAGGAACAGAAACAACCAAAAACGTCACTTATCCACTTTTATCACTAGCTTCTTCATTTAATCTTTGGCTAGTGCATTAATGAATAAAGCAATATATCATGGTCAAAAAACAAACAAAACCAAATAAAATATGAAAATGTTCTGATGACAATTTTGGGTGCTTTCCATTATGCCAAAGGTTCTGGAAAATTTTGGTCAGAATTCAAATGGAAAGGTCTGTTTCCGTTTCTCCTGACTGGAATATTCGGGATCACCTCTGGAGGTGGTCCACATATTTCAGTCGGAATATTCCGACAGAAATTGGCCGAAATTCGCCGTTAGATTTTTGACAAACCGGTTCTTTGCCCATATTAGGGAATTCAGTAGAAGAATTTAAAATGACAAGAGCCATTTCTATTGGTTGGCCCGGTTTAATCGGAAAATGTTGTTCCATTTTCCTCAGGTATTCCCACTGATCTCTGACCGGTCAGTTTGGCATAATGGAAAGCACCCTTTGTTTCTTCCTAGACCAAACCATACTTATCAAGCATCAAGAATACAAATGAAAGTGATCTCAACAGCTATGTTCCCAAGAGCTTTAAGGTAGGCATCATGTTAGTAGCACACAGGTTGTCACTTCATCTGCACTATCTTTGCTATCTTTGCCATCTTTGCATTATAACAAGAAGATCATGCATTATCAATGCCAAGTTAATCTCTTGGGTTCTTTACCTCCAGGATTAGGAATCCTTTGTCATAAGCAGCAGTAATGCAAGACCATGGTTCACACCTTTCTGGACGACTGCCAAGTAAGTTATGAAGACTGAAACAGGGACACAGAGAGCTATGTCAGCAATAAATGTTTACTTTCTTATTTCATTATTTTACCAATGCTGGGATTGAAGTAACTTACAGCTTTACTCTTGTAAATTAAGGTTAACTTTTTAATTTGGTAATAAAGTGTGTTATTGACATTGTTCCTGTTCACTTTAAACCTCACAGCAAGAAGGAGACACTGGGTAATAGTATTATCTTATAATTTCATAGTTATTCAAAACTCAGGCCTAACTGATATTTTTTAATCACAAGGCACAAAAAAATGTAATCATTTCTTCATACCTTTGTTCTGTGGATGACACAGTTAATGCTCCAATGCTGTGCGACAGAATTAACGCCTGTTAAGAAAACAGGGGAGAGGGATGAGTGGGTCACCTGTGCTTCCCTTCCCTTCCTCAACAATTTCAGTCATGGATTGGACCAAAAAAACATTTGAATAATGCACAATGATCAACACAGAACCCGGACAGCATTGTAGCAGAAGTACCTAACCAGAAGTCTTTGGTTTCTATATGTCAGTTTGCAAGAACGCATACTTTCTGACTACTCAAAATACACGTCTGTTGTGCCAGTAGTTGACTCTCTGGTTAATTTAAGAAATTCCCACTTGTTTTAATAGTGATTTGGTTGAAGTACTTAGACATAACTGATGACCTTTCACACTAAACAGCATTTTACAGTTCACCTCACCTCCTCAGTCCACCAATTAACATCCATTAAACCATAAAAGGAAGTATCTAAGGACATAAAAAACAACATTGGTTATTTCTACACAAGGTTATTAAATCGTCAATTAATTGCACCTGAATAGGCCAAAAAAAATATATTTATACGGGAACCAATGATACAACAGACAATTTCCATTTTTGGACTTTAATTAAAAAGTAGAAAAAAATGACATTCTATAAGTTGTGGCTTGCACTGTTGTTCAAGTTCACTATTGAATCTCTATCAGTATTACCAAAACTCTGTGATCAGTACTAATTATTGTGATAGGAAACAAGTTATCAAATGTTCCACCTAATAGGCAAAAAGAGCACTTTTTAAACCAACCCTTGTTAGAATCCAATGGTTTTGATGCTGGGAATCCAGGACGTTCTTCGTGAGTCTTTACTGGAGGCTGCCAGGAATAAGATAAAAGAAAAATGGATAAAAGTGAGCCTCACTTAACCATATGTCCAGGGGATTCAGTAACTTTAGTTATAAGCGGCCACTGAAGGTCTAATATGCAGCTGTGAGAACTAAAGGGGCCACAAGGGGGTCTGGGGCATGCCCCCCTAGAAAAATTTGAAATCTAGAAGCTCGGAAATGTGATTTCCAGCGTTCTGGGCATCAAAAGCCATGTTGTTTTTGTAGCATTGAAAAATTTCAGTTGCCATCATTGTGTTGAATTTGCTTTTTTTATTAATATCAATTTTATTTTCATTAATGAAATCCAAACAGACAGTGGTAAGAGGTCCTACAGGCGGTGGTAGACCGTTGGTAACTGGCTTTTATTGAAACCCCTCTATGTCACAAAAACCAAAGAGATATCGCAATTAAAATAGCCTAAAACAATAGTAGGTGGCCATGAGTTCTTTGCTATACATGCATGATGCACTTAAAATGTAATTTAACTACTGGTAAGTTAACAACAAAGAGAAGCTGGAATTTGTCAGGCAGTCAGCAGTTCCTAGATACAAGTACACTCCATCAAAGTAGCATGTTTAAGCATATAGGAGTTGGGTGGTTTTTTGGAGGAGCTCCTAGCTATTTTGCCTCTGTCTCTCCCTCCTATCTTTCTTCCACAGTTATTTCAGTGGGATGGGTGCCTGGAAGACTGTATGTCGAGGCTCATGGCTGGGTTGAAGGAGGGTGGCGAAGGGTTTATGCGTGACGCGTGATGAGTGCTAAAATTTGTATGTGACGCGTGAAAGTTACTTAAAAAGATATGTGATTCATGAATACCTGAATGCATGTGACCCGTGATTTATCGCCTGAGGTATGTGTGACTCGTGAATTATTCTTTTTAGGTCGTGAAATTTCATTTTCCTGAGGTTTTTCCAAAAATAACTGATTCAAAACAACCATAAAATTCAAGACTGAAATTTCCGATACAGAAATAACCTTCCTGGATACATGCGTATATAGGGCAAAAGATTTAAGAAGGAATCCATTCTCAACGTGCGCAGGAGGTGAAGTGTGTATATTGGAAAGTCTCTGTCAGTTTGAAGTGCGTGTGCACGTCGAGAATGGATTCCTTCTTTAATCTTTTGCGCCTATAGACGCATGTATCCAGGAAAGTTATTTATGTATCTGAAAATTCAGCTATGAATTCTATGGTCGCATGATAGCTATTTGCTAACTCTAAAAACTTGTTGGAACTCTTCCCTTGAATATGTACGAAAAAGAGATACCTATCAGGGATAGAGTAACCTTTGAAAACGCCCATCAAGATTCCGAATATGACTCTGGCTCTGACGAGGAAGAAAGAGAATCAGCAGAAGACCAAAGGGAAGATTACCTGTGACCTCAATGCAATCAACTTTTTATCAAGATCAATTTGTACTCACTCTGGCACAGTTATTTCTTTGTCACATCGAGCTCTAACTTCGTACCAAAAGACCATTACTTTTTTGAACAACCCTCAGCTGCTACATTTTAATGCGTGTGATTTTGGTTGCTGGTTCAGGATTTTCTCAGCACGTCCACCAAACCTGGCCACTATTCGCCTTGCGATTAGGTGCACTTTACTACAACAATATCATCGTAAAATATAGCAAATGATGTCGTGTAACTGGTTGAACTCACCGCCTGATTAACACTGGAAGCAGCTGAAACATTGCGATCTACATCTCAATTGACTACATCGTGCAACAAATATTTTATTATCGCAATATTTGCTATGATAAATCGTGAACCACAGCCTCTTTCTGGGAACATGGATATGGTCTCTTGGCTCCTTGTTTTACTGACAACGGATAAGGTAAGAGCTTCGATTGATTTTTTGTTGGATTTTGTGATTAATGAAGTTTTGTTAAAACTGTGCATGACGCGTGAATTTTGTTAAAATTTGTGCGTGAAACGGGATCATGACACCCCCTTTGCCACCCTCTTGAAGGGACTGCCAGCATTGGAAGTGTTTTACCGTCTATGGGTCAGCTGATTTCAGAGGAGACCTCCAGACATCCACAAGCACCCATCTTCTATAGAGCGTGATGCAGTTGTTAATAACAGTCATTCAAGAGATGACATACATTGAGGCCTTGAGCCATGATCTGATTTACATATTATTCTACCACTTCAGTTCACTACACTTAGTTCACAAGGTGTGGTGAATTTCACAAACACCTAACAAAAGTTTCTAACAAAACTTGGGATTTTTCATGGCCAATGTATACAAGCTACCTAATGACCAAGAGCCCCTTTACATTTAAATAGTACCTGTTCATCTTGTATCCACGTTCTTATGTGCCTTAGTGATGGCACCTGCCACAAAGACAAGGCTCCTGACAAATGAAGGGCAGCCAGCTTAGTACCATCTGGGGACAGGGACATGTAAACCACACCATCCTACATTGAACCAAGATGTACATGACTGTACGGGTTACATTCTATGTCTTACATCCTTAGCATTTACCTTAACACCTGCCAAAACTACTGTAATGTAAACAAAACGTTAGTACTCACGAGAACATGTTTCGCAGAGTAAGATGTTTGTCAAGCAATTTTAGTGATTACAGAGGAATAATACTATAGAGAAGTTTCTAACCTGTCCTTCAGTTCTTGGGTTAAGTAGTGGAAGACTTCTAAGCTTTTTTAAAATCCCAGATCCAGCCTAAACCATAAATGCAAGGTAACTATTTTACAGCATCATTCTTGATATATCATCACATGAAGTTTTAGCCGTTTCAACAAATTTCTCAGAAGCTGACTGCTACTAACCTTAAGAAACTTAGTGCCTTCATCTTCAATGAGATTGTAATGTGGATACCCTGAAAGAATCCTCCATGCCGTCAAACCACACTGAGAAGCTGGACATGGCTCCTCTGTATTTAAACAAAACAAATCTTGATATTAGCAACAATTAGCTTTCTATTCAACTTTTAAAGGCATGAGAAATAACTAAAATAAATTACTTGTCTCCTACACAGCTATTATTTGCATTGTCACACAATGTTCCAAGCAGGAGAAGAGCATTGCCTGACAACTCAAATAACGGATACGTAGGAGACTAAAATAATACCTACAGAACCAGGCCCGTAGCTGGGATTGTTGGAAAGGTGTTCATATTGACAGGAATATTTATTAAGGGGGTTATTAAATACAAGGGTGTGAGCCTCTAGGGGTGTCTGGGGGCATGCCCTCCCCCCCAGAAAATTTTGAAATATAGAGGCCCGGAAATGCTATTTTCAGCATTGTGCACATCAATATTTCAAACTCGATGTAGTGTAAAATAACAGGTATTTTTAGTCATAACAACAATATTTCCCACCTTTTGTTAACTTAGTACACTAAACGTTTTTCAAAAGCCTGACGTGTGCTGCAAAGGAATCTCACTGTGAAAGCTTAAGCCCTCCTCCCCCCCCAACCCCTGCTCCGCCGTCAATGTGAAAAAGCAGCATCAAAGCACCAATATGCACTAAATACACGTATCATCTGGGTCCCCCGAAATTGTATTCCCAAAATTGTATTCCTGGCCTTTCGTCTTTCAATAGGTATAGATAGCTTATTTGTAAAACCTTGCAGCTTATAAAGCTGAATTGGGTATTTACAATATGTAAATAAATATAAATTATATATAATATAACTATGATAATAAATAATATTAAGTTAGTAATAGAAGCCTAATAGATAAGATAAGAATGCTAACTTTCATTATTGATAACAAAGGATCGCATTAAAAACTATTCTAAAAACTATTCTTAAATTGTACTGTTTTACCTTTAGGAACAACAAGCGGCCTATTAGGAATAAAAGCCTAAAATATGAGATATGAATGCTAACTTTGGTTCCAAAGATGTGTGAAGTGAGGGAGATAATCTCAGATAGTAGACTGTGTGCCCGAAATATTGCTTGCTAACTTTCAGAGTTTTTTACATTTTAACTGCGGTATTTTCATCACCACTACAACCTGTTATCTTCATAACATCGATAATGACAAGGACCTACAGTCATTTATTTCTGAATTCACTTTTGCGGTCAGTTTCGACGGAATGCAATTCTCCTTCACTGTGGCGATGTTTACTCGACAATGGCATAGCAAAATTCAAGCCGACTCCCTGTGGTAAAAGTGCAGGGAAATGGATGAGGTTTAACTCTATTACAGAATCAGCCCGTCTTCCAGCTTATTTGAGAGTCGTAGTTCAAGCTCAAGAATTTTGGAGTCCGAACTTCTCGAATCTCCTGGAGTACAAAATCAACATATTTAATATACCGAGTATATTAAATATGCAAGTTTACACAGACTCCATTTATGAAATCCCAAACACCTGTCAAGGAAGTATTTTCAACAACGGGATTATTTTGACAACACTCAAACTTTGTTTTCCATTCCTCCACTATTTGCTAAAAGCTGAAATCAACAGTTTGTGTTTTCAGTCCTCCATTATTGACCTCCAAAGGGGGTTCGTTCGAACCCCTCAAACCCCCCCCCCCCCCTCCTACGGCCCTGAGAGCAATCATTTTCTAAACATCCTATATGTTATGTAAAATCTAAGGCAGGCCTAGATAACTTTTTCTTAAGAATGGTCCATTTATCCTGAGAATTAATAAAGGCCATGATCAAATGAGTTGATAAACATTGACAACTGGACAAGACTTGAAGTCTCAGTGACTGTCATCACCATGCCAAAAAGTATGTTCATGAATATAGGGAGCAAGTTGACATAATCTGCCAAAGATATTATGTATAAGTGTTTTTTGCCTACTTGGACACAAAGTTTTCATTAAATCTGAGAAGAGCACACAATGTCAAATGAGAAGGAGACTTTGAAATCTTATGTTCTTTGTGTGAAAGGCTAGTAACAGTTTTCTGCCAAGTGTAATAATACAATCGTTTTACAGCACGCCATTTCATTTCCCAAGAGAATGGCTGTGTATTTTATCACAGGAGCATGGTAATAGTTTGACCAAAGGAAATGGTAAAGTGATTTCCAATTCCTCCAGTAAAAATTAGCAGAGAGAAATGCCTCAACGATATTCTCTTTTCCAAAACATCTCCAGTGGAAAGGAACAATCTATTTGATTTCCCACTGGAACAACCAGTTTTACAAAGGGTCTACTTGTTAAGATTATTATTTCTTTTTAAACTCACCTGTGGAATTTCCCTGCCCCTGACCTATAAGACTGCCAATAATCAACAGACTGTGTTGAGGATGATAAACAGCACTGCAAACTCCATGAGGCAAAACATCAGCAAATGAGAAAGTGTGGTTCTCTTGGAAACCATTGGTAGAGCTAAAAGAAAGACCACTATCACTACTATGATTAATAATTAGATATTGAGTACAAGATTTCTAGTAGGTGAGGGTGCAGCCTGAGCCAACTATCACACATAGAAATCAAGAGCGAATAATCTAATTGTTTTAGTATAAATCCACTAGCTGTTCAAAACTTTACCCAAATCCTCTTCACAGATACTTCAGAAAAGCCAAGAAGCAGCTCTCATTTTGTTAACAAGGGCAAACTGCTATGCTATCACAGAACAGATAGTGAGTAGTGTAGCCAATCAGAGAATGGCATTCATGATGGAGCACTAGTTGATTTATATAACTGATAATACTGATAAGATAAGATAATTACCTTTTTATTAAAGTTGTAAAGATAATCGATACAGCGCAGTTAATGGAGCGTGATGCTATTACATACAGTCACTAGCTTACACAACACACTGTTACATGTTAGAACATTATATAAGTTTCTCATCTAGTTTGAACACTATTCACAATAGCCTTTCTTGCATGCATGTCTGGGGAGATCAGTAAGGCTTGACAACTGTCTACACTCTAGCAAGATGTTGGCCGTGGGTCAGCTCATAGAGCCTTTAGAGCTAGACTTCTAGGAAGCACAAGCGTTTGGCCTCACTGACTTGTCCGATCCAGTTCAGAATTTTAAACCACTGGGGAGATAAGTTTGGCATTTGGTCACGCAATGGAAGTTTATCTGTCACGATGATTGTGGAGCTGTGTTCCCTTCTTTATGGCATATAAGGCATGTTTATTGCTTGTGATTGCTAGGGTATTTAAAGCCTTATTTGCTAGCAACTCCAACATAAATTATTACTCTCTATTTCTTCAAATTTCAATCAATAAATTTCAACAATAAGCAAGTTTTTGCCGTTTCCTTCCTTTGGCCTCTTCATGCCATGTGGTTTATAAGCCCACCACAAGGTCCGTCCATTGTTTCTTGTCCTGGGTGTGGGGGAGTATATAGTCCATTGCCTCATCAGAACCCTTGACTGTTTAAGATGATCTCAGTTCGACTCAGTTTCCATGGTCACTCACTCACTTATGTCCATTATGCCAGCTGGCATGTAGGGTAGCAACAAAGCTACTCCACTCTTGTCTGTTCTGGGTCAGCTTCTGAATGGTCCCCCAGGTGTGATGGAGGGTCTTGAGCTCCCCTTCTACAGTTCGACACCAGGTGTTCTTGGGTTCCCCTCATTTCCGCTTCTCCTCTGGTGTTCAGTGAAGGGCTGTGTGGGAGATATCGCCTGGCTCTCTTCTCATCACATGACCAATCCATCTCCATCGCCTTCGCATGATGAAAGTGCCCAGGCTGTATTGGTTGCAGCAGGTGAGAAGACATTGGTTGGAGATGGTCTCGAGCCAGAATATTGAGAGGATTCTTCTAAGGTTCTTGGTGTGCAAGGTGGACAGTTTGTTGAGGTCGCTTTCAGTCATCCTCCAGCATTCTGAGGGGTAAAGTAAAGAGGAAAGTATGCAGCTCTGGTACAGTCTTAGCTTGGTTTTGGTGCTGTACTGGGATGACTTCCACACGTTGTTTAGCATTCTAAAGGCATTCCTGACCTTGTTGAGGCAATTCCTGATGTTGCTGCATGCTCTGCCATCATGCCTGACAGTTCTACCAAGGAAGGTGAATTCTTCGGCTTTTGGAAGATCTTCTCTCTTTACTTTGAACGGCGAGGAGTTTGGGCCATTCAGCATCATCACTTATGTCGTCTTTTGGCTGTTCTTCAGGACTACATGTTGTGCAAACATGCTGAGACAGGTGGTCTTCTCTTGAATGTGCTGATGAGTGTGTGAGACCGGCGCTAAGTCATCAGCAAAATCCAGATCTTTAAGGTTGGGAAAAGGGTCCATCTGATGCCCCCTGGTTGGTCCAATGTTGTTTACCACATCACCCAGTCAATCTTCAGGTTGAAGAGCAATGCCGACATAGGGCATCCTTGCTGTTTCTCACTCTGTACTTGAAGTTGTAGTAGAAGCTCTTGAAGACAAGGACAAACTGATTCCATATACCCTGAGTATGCACTGTAGACTTTCCCGGTGGATGCTCTTGAAAGTCTTCTCAAAATCCACAATAGTTAATCTACAACTGCCTCTGCCATTCAGTGCACTGCTTGATGATGTTGCACAGAGTGAAGATCTGGTCTGTGCATCCTCATCCTTTTCAAAAACTCACTTGCTCTTGTCTGAGTGGCTGGCCCACTGCTTCAGAGATCCACCTGATGATGAGCTTGGCTAGGATCTTGCTTGGTACAGACAGAAGGGTGACTCCTTTCCAGTTGTTATAGTTTCTCAGGGCTCCTTTCATCAGAATCTTCACGATGGCAACCTCCATCCAGTCGTAAGGTAGTTCTTTCTCCTCTCATATTGTTTCAAAGAGTGGCTGAAGAACTTGAGCTGCAAACTCTGGCTCTGCCTTAAAGAATTCTGCATTTGAGGCTGTCCTGACCTAGGGCTTTTCTGTTTTTGAGGGATCTGATAGCTGCCATAATTTCTTCTTTCTCTGGTTGTGCAGTGCTGACATCTATGTCAGTACCAGGATCTTGTGCTTTGCTTCAATTGTTGGTGGTGGCCTTTTCAGAACTTTGCTGAAATGCTCTACTCATTTTTCCCCTCTGCTCTGCTCTGTGGTGAGTAGCCTTCCCTGTTTATTTACAAACAGGGCGTTGTTGGCTCCACGGTACTTGCCGCTGACGAGCTCGGTAATCTTGTACACCTCTCCTTGTTTTCCCCTGTTGGTGACCTCTTCTGCTTGACTTGCCAATTCTTCCATGTATGCCCGCTTGTCTGCCCTTGTTATCCTCTTCACTGACCAGTCTGCTTCTCAGTGCTGCTACCTGTATCTCTCTTTCAGCCTCGCTGATCCAGTGGCAATGACTTTCTACTTCAGGGCCCTCCTGCTCTTGATGAGTAGACCGTAGGCCGTACAGAATTCAAGTAGCCTCTCTCCATTGTTGTTCATGCTACCACATCCTTCCTTTCCCATGGCTCTATCGTGATTTGTGATGTCACTTGCCACTCTCACATTCAAGGCACCCAATACTCTCTTCATCTCATGGCATGGTGTGCTCTCTAGCTCAGTTTGCAACTGGTCATAAATTGCACCCTTGATCTCTTCCTCACTGTTGTTGGTCAGTGCATAGCGCTTGACGATGGTGATGTTGATGTGCTTCCCCTTCAGTCTGATCTTCATCAGCCTGCTGTTGACCGGCTTCCATTTCATCAGGCACTTCTCCATTCATTTCCTCGCAATGATGGCAACTCCCTTGTGGTGTTGGTTGTCATCTCTACCACTGTATAACACCATCCCTGCTGTGTTGGTTCAATACCAGCCTGATCCTGTCCATCTGCTCTCACCAATTCCAAGAATATGCAGATTGTAATGTCTCATCTCTGCTGTAACTTGCGCCAGCTTTGCTTTCATACATCATCCTCATGTTCCACTATCCAATCCTGGTCTTGGTTTTGACACTCAAGACTTCCATCTTCCTGTCAGTGATTTCCTTTTGGCTTTCACCACTGTCATTCATACTTGGGACGATTCTGGAAGCCCATCATACGCAGTAGTGTTGATTTTCTCTGTTACCATTTCCGTAACATGAGTGTTTTTTCTGGAATTGGGTTGTTAGCCCTATGTCCAACCCCCAACCTGGAGAACCAGTTGGTTTGAGATCAGAGTTTTCCTTTTCCTAGATGGACTGCCTTCCAAGGCTAACAAGTTCCATCTACCTGTGGTTTGGAATCAGCGTTTTCCTTCCCCTAGACAGACTACTCACCAAGGCTGATGAGCTCCATCTACCTATGTTTAGAGTCAGAGTTGAACGTCTCCTAGGCTATGTTGGTCCGTGGCACCCTATCCCATATTATTTGGGTTCAATCCCCTCAGGGACAGCTCCCCTATCCACCACCTGGGAGCCGCACCTCTACGCTATATAGCCCCAGAGGGAGGCAGTTCCAATGGGTTATATCATAATTATCATGTATGGAGAAAAACCTCTTATTTAAGTGCTTTTCAGGCATTGCAGAAAGGAGGACATGGAAGAAGAAAATGCTTCTCTAAAAAAATATCATGGAATCTCTTTATTGTGATGCAGCACACAAACCTGACCAAATAATTCTTCAGTTCACCACAGTAATTTACCACTAACAGTTCTGCAGACCTAGAGAGAAAGACATTTAGTTAAATCACTAATTAATTATCAGACACTTTTCTCATATCAGGTGTCAGAAAAATAAAAATTAAGTTTACAGATTCAAAAATATTTAAATCACAACCCAATAAAATCAATTAATGCCAATTAATGCTGATCATCGTCTTACCACTGTGGCAAACTATTTCATCTATAAATGTAACTTAGATGAAGAACCCTTACTTTTCTGTGTCAAGCAACTATGTAATTATGCAAATATCAGTACTACTAATTATGCAAGTATCAGTATTAGTTTTATATTGTATTAGAGTAGTGTATTAGTTATATTGTCAATGTCTTACAAGGCTGTGCTCTAAGAAAAATTCTATAGAGCCCTTTGGGCACCCAACTATGATAACCAATTGACCCTCGTATAAAAATGTTTCTAGGGCATTTATCTTATTTACAGATGCCAAAGATGAAAGATTTGCATGTAATCTTTTATAATGCTGATGTCAAACGTCCACAAAGAAAGACACAATTTACACATAATTATTTTCAGTTAAAATGATTGAAATATGTAGAAAAATTCAGTTCTTTGTCCCTCTTTGCCCTCTATGCCTCTGATAATTTAGTTCATATTCTCCTTCAATTAGGGACTTTTCATGCACATTATACAAACCACTGCCTGGTTAGCTCAGTCGGTAGAGCCGGACTGCTATGTGGGATTTTGGAGGGTTTGTGCCCCAGACCGGACAAACACTCAGGGTCTTAAAGTACATATGAAGTGAAAAGTAATTTCTGCTTATTTGAAAGGCCTTTCAAAATACAGAAGAATAGCGCTTTTCTCTTTGAAATATCTTTTTTCGTTTCAGAGATATTAACGTTTTTCTATTATGCAAATTAGATCAGTGATGACATCATATTGTTTGCAACTAAAAATTGTTAAATGCTGAATAAACAATGTCTCTAGAAATATTAAAGCAGTGTTCTTGAAACTTGGCACCATAAATGAACATCACAAAAGAAACAAAATGACACCCTCAGCACTGTTGCCATGACAACAGTTTTGCCACTGGTGTTATTTTAATAAAAACTGAAAATCCCAGTTTTTGTCTTAAAAGGAGAACCATCTACCCTACACAATCTGTTGATGGGAGTTAAGATATCTCTAGAAATATTAAAGCAGTGCTCTTGAAACTTGGCAACATAATTGTCGATCACAAAAGAAACAAAATGACGTTGTTAGTGCTGTTGCCATAGCAGCTCTTTTGGCTCCAGTGTCTTTCTGTCCAAAAAATGAATCCTCCATTTGCAACCTCTTAAGTTAGACAAAGGGTCCTACTTGTAACAGACAGTTCTCATATTGTCTTAACTCCCATCAATAGATCGTGTAGGGTTGATGGTTCTTCTTTCAAACGAATATAAATTTATATAGATGTTCCAAGCTCAAGTTCTAGTGAAAAAGAAGCACTTTTGCCGAGCGCTGGGCTTTATTTTACTCCCGCGAAAGTTTGAGCTAGGGTGACAGAAGCTTGGATCCCATGTGACAAACTGTTGTGAAAACGTCAGCAGAACGTAGTTTGATCTTCCATGTGACGGAAGCCTTCATCCCATGTGACAAAATGTTATGATTGACACATTTTTCGCGTTCTGATTGTTCTTAGTGGAAGAACAAATTTTCAACTTCCTGTTTCCGCATCCCTGTTATAAACGTGGCAAGCACGCATAATACGCAATCCGCTGGTCACTGTCAAGATTAGGGTTGCAGGCATCTCTTGGGCCTGCAAAAACCCACATGCTTATCATAAAGAGTAGGGCATGAAGTTCTCTGTGTTGTGGCATGGCCTTTGTTGTTATACTGAGGGTTGGGTTAGGAAATGCTTGGAGATATTAGCTATGATAAAGCTACTCTAAAATCCAAGGGCAATTAAAGTATTCACTCGTTCACTTCACTCCCAAGAACTAAGGAGACTTTTTGTTGATGCCATACAAAGAATGTAAGGAGCCATTTTGCTTTGTAAACTTCAATGCAACACAAGAAATCAAAAGGAAAAAACAAATTTTTGTGAGACTGTTTTCATTTCTAAGTTTAATCTCAAAAAGTGGGTTTACCTCCAGTCGGTGTAAAAACCTGTGAAGTTTTTTGTTGGTTGGTAGCTATTGTTAGGATTAGGGTCTATTATGTTGACTTCTTTCTTTTATGTCACTGGTGAGTGTTACAGGTTCTTACACCGAGGATAAGCCCAAAAAGGAAGTCGCCTGGCCGGGCGTCTAGGTATGTTTTTCTTGTCGCCCAAAGACAGAAGCTGGTCACCTGAGACAACCGGGTGCTGCTAGAGCATAGTCTTGTCTTGTATGTATTTTGTATTTATCAGTATGTTTTGTTTAATTTGTCTGTAACATAATTATAATAAAAAAATCTTACCACTGTGAGCTATGTTTATGCTCAATAAAAACCAATCCAGC
Organism: Catalaphyllia jardinei; assembly: GCA_022496165.2. Lineage (NCBI taxonomy): Eukaryota > Metazoa > Cnidaria > Anthozoa > Scleractinia > Caryophylliidae > Catalaphyllia > Catalaphyllia jardinei. The sequence goes on from CM042748.1 coordinate 14,477,446, forward strand.
TATAGAGTCACTGAGATCCAAAGGAATGGTTCCCACAGTCTACATTGCAATAATACATACAGCATGTATAGTTACTTGTTTAAAAGCATTCATTTATTTTAATTTAGTAATTATGACTCTACATTTTGTAACTTACCTGAGAAATTGTAAAGAGAAGCTCCCCTGCAAGGTCAAACACTACTATGTCACCAGAGCTAGTTGAAAAAAATTAAATAGAAATTAAAATATTAATGGTGATCCAACAGCCTTTCAATCATGTATGTAAGCAAACTGGTCAACCCGATACAGTACAAACCTATAAGAACAAGCTAACATACAACAGTCCTGACTCCAGGCCAACTTCCTCCATTGTGGAGAGATATCGTCATCAACTGAAGCCATAAGATCAAGAAAAATGCAGTTGTCAATTGTGTTTTCAGAGAGTACCATGTGCTGGATTAAACAGCACAATTCAAGTCAATGATTGGTTCAACAACCCAATACTCTTGAATGCTGTAATTAAAAAGACAGGTGCCACTGACAAAATCTAGTGAAAAAAGTATGGAAAAGCTTATTAAACAAAAGGGATCCTCAGCATGTTTATAAACATAACATGAATTCTCCATAAATAAAGAGCTGCTATACATACATCTAATGGAAAGCTTTTTAGAAAATAATACAATGATTCTTTGTGAAGTAAAGTAAGATGCCAGTCATTCTTCAAAGTTCATGACTTTACTGTCACAAGATCGGAGCTCAGTTATGATAAGGTTCTATTATTATTATTATTATTATTATTATTATTATTATTACTATTATGTCACAGATTTTACTCAAGATAATAACCAAAATGTGTTTATTACTGGCAATAATAATTATTACCTCTGGCAATAGTAAATTAATGTCTCATGCTTGTCATAAAATGGTGGTGCACCTACCAACACATTTTGCAACCACTGATTCAAAGTCGTCAATGAATGATCTACACATAAGAAAACAATAAGTTGGTAAATATGTTGGATGGCATATCAAACAGATAAGAAACTACTGTAGGTTAAAAAATAATGCTTTCTTCTAACACTCAAAAATGCTTTTTAACACATTGCAAACACCTCAAAGTTTGTGGCAAATACTTCACTGGCCATCATACTTTCAACTCTCTTCTCTGTGTTTTAAAATTTGGTAAAAAACAGTTTCTACTAATTGACATATTACTGCATAAATATTAACAAAGTTAATTTTACTTCCACAGTATTAAATCACTAAATCAAGGTAGTAAATGTGCTGAAAACGTACATTTTAAGGACAAAACAAGCGTCTAACTAGATCAGTAAGCTTTTATTTCAGCTCTAGGTAGCAAATAGTTGAAAGCATTTGATTTTCAGGCAAATTCTAACTCCAGCACACATTTGTCTGTTATCTCCAACATGTTTCCCAATGAAATGAAAGCACTGACCATGGAAATATACCCACTGAATAATATTACCTTATTTCAATAAAACTATCCTGAAGCACTGCAAGGAGCTTTCCATCACTAAAGAAAAAAAGCAATTGCAGATATATAATATTTTGTGGTTTAAATCTGACTTGGGTTCATTTTATTTCTTTAATTAAAGATCTTTTCTTCAGTTTACAGCTTGGTTACAACAAAGAGAAATCTTGTCAAACTGGTTTTAACTGGGGACCATATTAAAGAAGTAACCAAGGTCACAAAATCCATTTACCATCATTACTAATAAAATTAATATTCAGCAAAATTGTCACTGCTCATATCTTCACACAACCTTAAAATAAAAGCTCAGCTGCACTATCAATCGAGTTTAAACTTTTATCATTTTTTATCCACCACAATGTACCTGGATAAGGCGAACTGCCAACTGAGTGAACTGTTGATTATTTTATACAGCTGTGCTGGGAGGCCAAGAATTTGATTGCTGCCACTGAAACAGAATGCAGCAGTAAATTATTATTCTAACACACCATAAACATACCTTACTAAATTGTTTTTACAGAAAATTACTTTTACCCCTCGTTTCCAATCAAGCTTAATTTTCAGTATTTTACCTTAATTAATTTAAAAATCAATAACTGGGGTCAAACATTGCAAAACATTGGTGCCACCTTCTATTACCTAATAGTATACTGAATTCCCCTCAGCAACCACCAAAATGAATCTACATAAGAAAAAATACCAATAATGAGTAACATGGAATGTAACAAACTATATCAAAATTAGTAAATGAATGAACAGCCTGTGCAGAGTACATTGAAATCTGTATTGGACCAATACCAATAACAATTATTCTAATTATTATTCAGTCAATACAGTACGACACAAAGCTCTCAGGCTGAATACTCCACACATGTACCTACTTACTTGCCAGATGAGTACTATTTACAAAAATGCATGCCCATACATCCAGGTTTGGACAGTCAAACCTCATTATTGTTACTTATTCAGAATTACAATATAGATAGAACCTTGTGTGCACTCTGATTGGTCAAAAGTCTTTGAGCCACTGACTTTGGCATAAAATAGGTAGGAGTATTTCTGCTCCCCCTAGATGAGATGCTAGTCCTTGCTAGTCACTCCCACGCAATTTGTTGACCTTCCTCAACAATTCACGCGGTGCCCATCCATACTCATGGGTAGAGAGAGGCACTGTGAGAGTCAAGTGTCTTGCCCAAGAACACAACACAATGGCCCTGGCCAGAGCTCGAACCAGGACCGCATGCTCCGCAGTCGAGTGCACTGACAATGAGGCCACTGTGCCTCCCAGTGATTGGTCAAAAACCCATGTTTTAACAGAGCATAAAACACAGAAAAAGTGTGTTATATTGTTTTTTGCCACATTACTTTTATATCATAAAGCAAATCAAGAAGCCCAAGCCGTGTACATGCGTACTGTCAGTGATAAAACACGCTGGGCATGGGAAAACACTCATCTGCAGCTCATGTTGTCTACATTTTCCTGGTGTTCTCATGGTGCCCGTCATGTTTTATCACAGTGCAATACACAGTTGGGGCTTCTTTATTTGTCAAATAAAGAACAGTCTGAGCTATCCCTACAAATTTATAGATATGCCTGTATCATACATGTAGATAAAGTAAGTTGTCAACTCCCTGCCACGGGTAACCCAGTCTGCACTTTATAGATACAGGAAAGAGATTACAAAAGTTTGGGTCCCTCAGGGGTAAAGTGAACTTCATAAAATAAAGACGTCAATTATGTTCTGGGCCATTCTCCATTCCCTAGGTTATTATTTGTGTAAGATATACTAATATAAAAAAAAATTAAATACTTTGTGCGACTGTCAAAAACTTCCTTGGCAGAGATCCCCTCAGCTGACCAATATCAAATCCTGTCTTGTTCTAGAAGAAAACATCAGATACACAGTTAATCTTTGATCCCATGCTGAGCTTCATCTAACAATAATATTAGAGGTTACAATCAATTATTTCATAGTGTTATTTTCATGATAATGGTAGCCTCCTATTTAGAGAGAATTTCCAATGTGAGGTAAAATATGTTATTCAGGATATCATGTCTCTCATTACACTAATTTCATTTCCTAGTATTGCAAAACATCTTAGCAACAATTTAATTTGGCAAGATTTCTGTATCACCCTATGCTCATCAAGCTGTAGCAAGTTTTGCTTTATTTGTGACTGCTGTTTGTGTGCATAGTAGAGCATGAAAGAAATATCCTCCACTGAGCATGGGCTGCACAGAAATCATGCTCTCAGTCAACCCTGTGCCAGCTTTATCTTTCTGATGTGCTCTTGACTCTTATGAAAAATTTAGTAATTACATGACAAGGCCCTTGAATTTATAGGGCATAAAATTTTAGGTTTCCTTACCAAAATATTAGCTTTATTTAGCCTACACTTTTATTAACATTTAGGCATACATACTTACATAACTTGCAAAAATTTCAGACATAATTTTATTTCGGACTTACGACTGTAAGAAGACTCTAAGAGCTTTAGAGCCACTTCAAAGTTTTGAACAGATGCTTAAAAGTTTGAGACAGTTCTACTTTCAAGTTCAAAATAAAAATCATTCAACCATAATATTTGAATGCTGGTCATTTTGCCAACGTGTCAGTTCTCCAATGTATGAGGTCCATTCACCAACGTCTAATGCCAGTTTGCCAATGCTTACCGGTATATGTCAGGTTGCCAACATCCACAATAATTTTTTGGTTGCAAATAATTGTCAAATAGATAACTTGCAATTCACTTTCTGAGAGGGATTGTTGATATTACTTCTATGCCGATAGTGTTATGAACCACCATATTTATAGTTGAACATTTCAATTTGCCCGAATCCCCCCTCAAATTTTAGTAGGGTTAAATTAGTTGAATCTCTTTATGGTGGCTAATTCTCATTATCAACTCAGTTGATAAAACCAAATTATCTTATTTATTGATAGTTTATTGTTGGTCATTTTCTTTTGCAAACTTGGTGGCTCCTAAAGGAGCCGTTTTTTGGATTTGGGTTCTGTTTCACAACTCAATGGCTCTTTAACTGTACAAATAATGTTTAATAGAAAGGTTTTACAGGCAGTTCATACTCTAGAAATAAAAGCCATGAATGGTTTATAAATGTTTTCAATATTACGATTGACCTTTGTTAGACTTTGTTGCTATGCCCGGGAATCAAGTGAATGCAATAAACAACTCTATTTCAAGAAGCCTTTTGAACGTTGGCAAACTGACATATAAGCATTGGCGAACTGACCTTAGACTTTGGTGAAATGACTGGTTACCAACAATTTTTGCAAGATTGCTAATTATTTAACTGTATGTATTGGAATAGGAATGTCAAACACCCAGTGTCGACAGTGACTTGAGCTCATTGCTTCATGTCTGCGCAACATAATTCAAAGCAATTCATAGTCAAATTGTCTGTGGTAGTTAATCTCCCCCACCCCCATCCCCTTCTATTCCGCATCAACCTCAGAGCCTGATCATCCTATCTCCCCAGCACCTCCCCTTCCAAAACCGAGAATTTTAATGTCTCTAAACAAAAGGTGCCCAAGGAAGTACACTAAATGGCCGAAGGATTTTTAGATGATCAAGAGTTTCTCAACAAGCTGGTTAAGCATATGTAAGCTTAAGCTTATCTGTTGAGAAATCTCATAACATAATTTATATCATTTGACCGAAACCAACGCCACGTAGCGAATTTTACATGTTACGCCGGCGATAAAGAAACGAAAAAGTCTTTGAAATCATGGAAAGTAAATTCTGAACACCTTTCAAGCTAACAAAAATAAATACTTACCAAGGTTTCTCCCCCGAGGGACCACTCTGCACGAATAAACACGTCGTACAAAATGTGATCCTCGATCCCGGCAGCCATGATGGAATTCTCCAATTGAAGGCGAGGAGACTAAGAACTGGCATTTCATTGGCTGCAGCCGATCACGTGAGATGCCAAGGCAAGAAAACCGCCATCTTTGAGTTGAGTGTTTTTTAAAAACAAGAAGTAAATCGCATCCTGTGAGGAGACAATCACAAGTTTCATCAATTTAACGAACAAGCTATCAATGGCGACAGAAACAGCGTTCAGGCCTCGCGTGGATCAAGAAAATGCTTCAGCACTGAATATCAAGGGCGGAAATGTATCAGGTGTTCATAAAGTTAAACTTATTAACTTTAGTTTGCACTGTGAGCTTACATGTCACCGTTTTATGAACGATTGAAAAGAATACGTTGTGACTTTAATACACAGATATTGGTACACAAATAGCCTGTTCAGGCTCTTGGAAGTTGGGAGGGAATAAAAGGGAACAGGCTAGTACACAAATGGAAAGGTGACACTGCAGACACTTGTGTAACACGCGCATCAAAATGCAGTTAGAAAGCATATAAGCTTTAAGACTTAGAGATTTTATCCAAGAGATTTTAAGCTTAAAAAAGAAGCCAAACTTTCACTGGAAGTGGCATTCATATGCTGTGTTACGGAGGACTTCAATAAAAATTCTCCCAATGAGCTGAGGCAGTTTTGAATTTTGTGAAGGTCTTTAGGTGCTAGAACCAAATGGTTTTAGCTAGTGATCAACCAGTATATTTTCAGCAAGAGTGCAAGAATGAAATCACTCGTGAAAATCTTAGTGCAAGAACCTAGCCGATCAAACCATCTGTGTTCAGAGTCACATTTTCCTTGTGAAGATGCTTTGCTAGCCAAGAGGGCCAGGTGGCTTAACAGATGAGAAATTATGGTGTTGGTACTGGTAAATCTTTTCAGTCCACCAAAAAAGTTAAGCTTACTAACCATAACTTTTACATTTCCTGAAAGATTGAAAAGGTATCTCTGTATTAAAACCTAAAAACCAGTAACATTTTGAAACTTTAATATCCAAATATTGTATACAGGGAGAAGTTTTGGTGCTGCAAAATCTTTCCAGTCAGACAGTGCTCCTTTAACAACACCACGACGTGCTCTTGGAGATGTAGGGAACACCATTAAACCAGCTACTGCAAAAGCAAGAAAGGGACTTGCGTTAAAACCCAGCAAGCTAGTGGGTAAGAAACCTACAACAACAAAGATCTTTCAAGATCGTGCAAGAACCCCAGCAACTAAAGGACTGCCACTCTTACAACAAATAAGCTCTGCTGGTCTTAAACAAAGTAGCAAAAAGAAGCAGGCAATTCATGTGAAGACTACAGAGAAACAAAGAGTGAAAGCAGAACAAGATCATTGTCAAAAAGAAACAATGCTTCCATTTACTGATAAAGGTATGGACAAAGGTGTAATATTTATGAAATAGAAAAACACAGTATGGTATACAAAAGTACACGTACAACATCAGTTGGGGAGTCCCAGTTAGTTTATTGTCCAGGTTTGAACAATTAGGGACTTTAGAATTCTTCCAACTTCCTTGCATCCAGTTACATGTACCATTATATGTTATTATTATACATTGAACTCTCTAACTCTTTTCTGATTGGCTGAAAGCGTACAGTGAATTTTTGAAATCAGCACCTGTGATGTCATAACTTCAGATTATACAATAATCATGTCAAGGACACTCAAGGTTACAGGTTATCATGTCATGTATGACCGCAGTGCATGATTTCTAAGGGTAATCATGTCAAGTTTGCTCGCTTTGTGTTGCTTCCCGTCAGTGAAGAAGCAAAAACATGACTTCAATTTTTTTTTTTCGTTCAATGTATAACAAAACAATATTATTAGATTCGGTTTTTGTGATATCCAGAATAATCAAGGTCTCGGTAAGGGTTATCAGCCTCAGCCTTTGGCTTTGGCCAATAACCCTTACCTCGACCTTGATTATTCAGGATATCACAGAAACCTCATCCAATAATATCGTTTATTATTTAA
>CM042748.1:14485176-14506021 GCA_022496165.2 Catalaphyllia jardinei
TATATGGGATATTGCATACTAGATGAAGGAAAATTATAAAGAAAACAGACAGTCAGTCACAGGGATGTTAGCTAATAAGGAGTCGCATTGTTGAGTAATGATCAAATCCAGGGTGTCCTGACTCGTGTGGGCACATTAACATGTTGTTGAAGGCCCATTGACTCAAGCAGCTCCTCTAAACAAACACTGTCTGCATTCCCCGGAACGTCTACATGGATATTAAAATCACCTGCTATCAGTAACAGTACAGATGACATTATGATATTCTCCAAAAAAACTCGAAAAAATCAGCAAAAAATACACTCGTCATGACAGGATGGTTACTAGAGTAGGATGAACGGTAAATAATAATAATCTGTAGTTTTCGTGACTGGAACTCGACCATCCAATGAGAGAACTCAAAAGAAGTACGCTCACCAGCATCTACACGACTTGTATGTAGATTTTCTCTTATCAATAGAGCAGTTCCACCACCACATCACCACATTATTATTATTAAAGAAATCAAACTGATGCACGACCACACTATACAAATTAAACATAAATGTGCAGGTTTTTCTTGTCACACTGACACAAAGAAGGGACTTCGAAGACTTGACAAGGGTTTTTTTCTAAAGGTCCTTGAATTAATAAAGTCTTTCACAGATTTTTCAAGGTCTTTGGAAAGACTCCTACAACTCATTTAGCAAGTACCTAGATCATCAATGGGATACTCAAAGCTTCTGAAAAAATCTTTGAGCATCTTTGAAAGAATTTGATCAACTGAAGGAGTGATATTTGTGTTGTTTTATTCTGTTTAGAGGATGCCTTTCCAAGACCAAACTATGTTTCAGTAATCTTGAGGAATGTTGGAGCCCTTTATTATGGCTGTCAGTTTAGACCGCAGACTGGCATTGATTCAGATTCTAAAGACAACACAGCAAATTTTGTCCACTTTGAAAATGAAAGGAGACCAACAAAAGGTACACAAAGCTCCACAAGTTAAACTCTTTCAAGAAACAGCAGTCTGTATTTTTATCAGTGTAGGGCCTTGTTATGCTCCCTCCCCCTTGCTATGAAATTCAGCTCATAGCGCATGGTTATCCCCCCGATGTGTAAAATCCAAAATGGCAAGCTTGCAAAGGGTCAGTGAAGATTTCAATTATATTATTGGCCCCAAGGATCCCAAGAAGAGACATCCTATTTAATGTCGACATTGAAAATGAAATCATGGGTTTTTTGTTTTAATTTTTAAGCTCAGTTGGTGTTAGCTGCAGTGCACAGTCAAACCTCTCTGATACAGACACTGAAGGGACAAAGTGAAGTGTCTGTATTAGAGAGGTGTCTGTATTGGAGAGGTCACTATAATGATGCCAATGTTGAAGTCTCCACTGACAGTTTACAATGTTTAGTAATTAAATTTATTCCCAAAAGTAAGGGTAAATTTCTGAATCTAAATTCATTAACTTTATTGCACTTCTCAGTTACATGCTGTACATACAACGTTTGAAAAGGAAATGTGGTATGTACTGCAAATTATCGACACTGGTCCCTGGAGTGTCTGTAATAAAGAGGTTAAATTTGTATGAATTTGCTTCCAAGGGTAGAGATTTAGTGTCCGCTAACCATTTTAGGGAGGGCCCATGTTAGCAAGGTGTCCATATCAGAGCGCTGTCCATATGGAGAAGTTCAACTGTATTGTCTGTTCTGCACATGTTTTAATTACAGATTCCTTTAATGTTTTTTTCCAGCTTTGCTATTATCAGTCTTTGTTATTATTATAGTTGTGCGAGACCCGAGTTACTGAGTTAAACCCTAATCTGCATGTATCTTGGTGTTTCTAGATACCTACTTTGATTCACTGCCATTTGAAGGAGAACTGGATTCATTAACTCAAGGCTTTGATACACTCAGCCTTCCAGATATAGAATTGCCACCTATCGATATAAATTCACTGGGACTTGGCTTGTTGTAGATATAGGATATTTTATAGCTAAGTTGTAAATTACACTATAAATTTATATTATTTGTCAATAGATTGTTTTGTGTCAAGAATTTCCATCTTCTAGTTTGTGTTCTTTTTTAGATAATTATTTTGAAACATGCTTTTTGCTGTTGTAAATCCTTTTTTTTCACTGTTGTAATAAATAACATTTACCACTTCAATCGTCCCTTAACTTGACAGTAGTCTCTTTTAATTCCATTGCCTTTATTTTGTTTCTCGTTGAGAACTGTTGTTGTTTACCTGTAATATATAACTGAAACATTGAAATATTCATTGAAAAAAGCTATGAATAAATGTTTAGTTTTTCTTTGATGACCCTGCATATTCTCCTTGGCAAACATTTCCAATATTCTCTTTGCACAGCACTCCAACCTGCGACCATTTTGTTCACCATGGCGAGTGGAAAAAAATTTTTGGCAACCAAATTTCTGGCAAAAGTCAGGTGATGGCAACCATTTTACAGTTAAAGTGCCTATGAAGTAAAAAATAATTGCTGCTTATTTGAAAGGCCTTTCAAAGTTTAGAAGAATGGCATTTTCCTTTTAAGAATATCTTTTTTCGTTTTAGAGATATTTACGTTTTTGTGAGTAAAGTGATGACGTCATAGGTGGTTTCACTAAAACAGTACTTATTTATTTATTTATAACAACTTTATTTGCATACACTAGAGGAACAAAAAGTACAAATGCAAATAGGGTGCCAACAGGGAAGAACTTAATCTTCATATAAAGCTGACCCCCAGAAGAGATATATATATACATATATACTATATGTACTTGTATGTAGATATATATAAATATGTAAATATCTATATAATAAATAAATAAATATATGCACAGACTATATATACTACAAAGCCTATGACATAGATAAATCTCCAGCAATCTAAAATCTGTATATATAACCAACTAATTAATTTAAACCCATAATGTAAACGTACAAAATACAGCCAAAATAAAACATCCATAAGAAAACATAAACATCCTAGTGTGATACAGAATCCTTAATGAGCATCTTATACAGACGCCTCTTGAAATTACTAACACTGACTGCTTCAACGATATCTTTCGGTAAGGAATTCCACTCATCAATATACCTATGCCAAAAAGAATACTTAAGAATATTTGTACGAGCATAGGGTTTCCAAATCTTATATCTATTAGTACAACACTCAATCAAGAATATCTCTAGAAATATTAAAGCAGTGTTCTTCAAACTTGGTATAAGGACTGTACGTCACAAAAGAAGCAAAATGACACTCTTCGTGCCATTGCCTTGACAACAGTTATGTTGCTGGTCCTGTTTTAATTAAGACTAAAATTTCCAGATTTTATCCTAAACAAGGACAATCCACTCGCAACAATCTAATGGGGATAGTTAAGGCAATATGGGAACCATTTGAGTGCCGAGCTAGACCCTCTGTCACACTTTAAAAGATTGCAAATGGGGATATTTGTTTTTTCATAGAAAGAGACTGGAACCGAGATTGTTGCCATGGCAATGACATAGTAGGTGTCATTCTGTTCCTTTTGTGATGTACGTTTCTGGTGCCAAGTTTAAAGAACATTGCTCCAATATTTCTGGAGATATTCTTGATTGAGTGTTGTACTGTTTTAGTGGAACTTTCCTCATTTGCATAATACAAAAACGTAAATATCTCTTAAAAGAAAAAAGATATTCCCAAAAGAAAAACGCCATTCTTCTTTACTTTAAAAAGCCTTTCAAATAAGTAGCAATTTTTTTTTACTTCATAGGCACTTTAAAGGTCACCAAAAGGCGACCATTTGAAAAAGTGAGCTTGGAGCACTGTTGCACAAATAAGCTTCTTGGTTCTTGATAAATCACTTGAAGAGCATCTTTATTCTCAAATGAATTGTAAAGATGCAAATTAACAAATTGACATCAGTTTTTGGGTCTATCCTCTTACTGATGATAAATTGCATCATAACATTGTCAAAGTGGCTGTGGAACCACAAGCTGCAGGCAAGTAAACTTTGACAATGTTATGATGAATTTTTTTCTTCAATAAGAGGACAGATGCATACAACACTGATGTCAATGTGTTTTTACAATTATATCAAGACCCCAAAATGGTCTAAAGCCGGAAACAAATGAAGGAAAAAGATGCTGTATACTTGCTGCAAACAAAGCTAAATGAATTCTATTCAAAATGATGCAAGCATTGTCAATAGCTTTCTCGCTTTTTGATTGGCTACTTAAGAAAGCCAATAAAATCCCACTGGTTAAAAAGTTGACCGTTTGACAGCTGCATGTTGACGTGCTTAAATCTTGTATGAATTACAATTTCATTCATCTGTACTCTTATTGATAATAAAAATGAACTAATCCGCATGCGAGAAATTAGATAGGCTCGATTTCCGCCACTCTCTCGTGTCTGGTCTGCCCTCCCCGAGAAGAACGGCTGGACGCGTGAGCGGCAAACCATGTCTGTGACGTCAAGTCATAATTTAATTCATGCGGCGCTCCTGGTCGCCGGAAATGTTATCTGATTACAACCTACGGCTCTTAAACATTTGTACATTTGCCGTTCTATTTTTTAAATTTGCTTTTCCAACCTATTTTGTTTCACATTATTGCTGCGGAAGAGCGCTGTATGCATAAATGCTGTATGCTATGGAAGAGCTCGTTTTTTGAGTAGAGCAGCGCCGTTGGAGTGTGGTTTAGCAAACTGGTCATGCATATCAAGATCTGTCAAAGGTGACATGTTGGTTTGTATGGTTAAGTTGATACTCTACAATTTGTCACGTACGTTTTGCTAGTCGGTTTGCTTTACCCACGATTTAGATGCAGGCCTGTGTATCTTTAACGTTACTGCTTTGACATAACATGTTCTTCGATAGCTTCTCAGGCATCTTGGGGTGGTATGTGAATTGGACTGCTGGCAGTATGCCGCAAGATGTTTCACACTAGAATCGAGACTGGAAGGGTTGGGATGAGGCATGGGCGCGGCATTCTCGCCTTCACGGATCAACCTCGTCTGATTATGTGAAAAATATTTCAACGTGACCGCCATTACATAATACGATCTTCGCAAGGAGCTCAACATTGACGTCCACTGCTTGAGCTCAGACATCTGAGTTGTACACGTGTTATATGCACAGCTACGGCAAATTGTTAACGTGCATTTGCAGGATTTTAGCTGTTCCTCAGCATGGGATGGATTACCTTACAGCTGATTACAATAGGACGCATACATGCACAATAGTAGCTTTTCAGGCATATCACAAATCCCGGTTATACATGATCATGTCAATGATGTTCATTGATACGAAGTATACATCACAATCTCGCTTTTAAAAGTGCACAGTTATAGATTCTAGGTAATTACAGTAAAAGTCTTAAAGAGCATTTCTTTCAATAAAACGGTCTGAGCCCCACAGCTCGTAGAAACTGGTAATCACGAGTTATTGTTATGGCCAAATTGGTGAATGGAATATCTTGTCCAGCCTGTCACGCAAGACAAACCCGCCAAATGATGACGCGAGTTTTTGGCGGGTAGTTTGAGCCAATCACAACGCGATTTTTCAATAGACCGGTTTCAAACGGGCGAAAGACGAGTAAAACTAGCTGGGCTATCCTGTTTATAAACACAAGTTTTACACAATCGTAGTAGGGTTGATTACGTCGCAGTGAGAAATATTGAGGTGTTTTCTCGGTTTTCCTTGTTCCGAAGACAAAGATGGCTCCGGTAAGACTTCACTTTCGATTATTTGATGTTTCCGTGATTGTTTTGAAGTTGTGAATTAGCTAAATTCGATTTCCATGTCGGTTTCATAGAAACGTGGTATTCTTGAAAGACTAGACGCAGGGGAAGTTGTTATTGGCGATGGCGGTTTCGTCTTTGCGTTGGAGAAACGTGGTTACGTTCGAGCTGGTCCTTGGACGCCAGAAGTTAATGTAGAGTATCCCTCGGCAGGTAAATTTTATAATCTGACTTGACTTTCATGAAATATTTCCTTCCTAAGTAAAACTGTTAATCGTACGTGACTTCACATTGTTTTGATCGAAATGAAATGGAGCAAAAGGGCGGACCGAGGGTGCTGTACTTTATCCTATAATCAATTGTTTCGCCCCGTAACATGTTACAAGGATACCATGACGTTTACTTTTAACTTAAAAAGCTTATCTAGCTTGACTTGTGGCTATTTTATTCTCGAGGTTATGGGCAGTTTGAAAACGGAAAATACCGCCAAATTTCTGGCGGGTGAGTTGATGACACAGTTCCACTTTGCTTATTCTTCTTTTTACCAAAATTTACTTTCTTTTCAAACCTTACACTGTATAAAGTTAACAGCTGGGCATCTGAGGAAATAATATTTTCCGAGGTTTGTTGAAAACATAGAAGGAAAGCTGGCAAAACCTAGCTAATACCGGAGTAAGGGTTATTTATCTTGCATCATATCTGACCGGCTACTGGCGTGTCTTACTGGGTCATCTATTCACCTTTTGTGCTTTGTCTGAGGAAACCGGTTACTCCGGTCGCAGAATGTTGAGAGAATACCAAGTTGTACGTGTGTTCTGAACAAAGTGGAATTAGGAATTCAGTTGTACAAATATTCAACTTCCCCTACCTCGTGGTTTCTTTTTCTTGGAAGAGGAAACTTAAGCTTCTCGTTAGTCATCCTTTGTCAGTTTTTACATGAAAGCATAGTATGTATGTGTATGTATACATAATTGGCCACTCCCCATTGGGGCTTTTCAGGACCAATGTAAACAAACGATCAAATAAACATAACTTGGTAAAGAATCCCAACTGGCAGGAGGCAAACCAGTTGGCAATGGCTACCGTAAACAACATCAGCTAGCGGTCAGAACAGGCAGGATTTGAACGTGTTACATTAATATGTATAAAATCATACAAGTACATTCTTTGACACATCCCAAGTATCCACAATTCTACAATGATGTTGTGGTCTATTGCAAATCAAAGTAGGGGGAGGGGACAGTTCTCTCCCCTCCTGAAAACTTTTTAAAAATAAAACAATAATAATAATAATAATAATACAGTAGGTGATGATATTATTCTACAAGCAGTTGATTAGCAAAAAATTCTTCTGAGCAAACTAAGAGATTTTGTCCCTTGACTAGGTACTTATTTCAACCCCACATCTCCCCCTCCATGGATTAATTTGCTCCTTGTTAATTTGGTCCTTATTAATCAATTTCATTCCACTCCACAGTTAAAGAACTTCACAGAGAATTTTTGCGGGCTGGCTCAGATGTGATGCAAACATTCACTTTTTATGCTAGTGATGACAAACTTGGGAATCGTGGAAACACAGCAGCACAGATTGGGGTGAGCTTAACAGTACTCAGTTCAACAGCTTGCAAAGAATGTCATAGAAAAATCTCAGACTTTTGGTTGTTCTGGAGATGTGTGACTGCCTGTGTCTCCTTTGGGCCTTACATACAGTTTTGAATGTTTGGTGTTTATGATAGTTATTAGTACTGTATTTCTGTTATGCAGTGCCAAGCCATCAATCAGGCAGCATGTGATCTTGCCTTTGAGGTAGCAAATGAAGGAGATGCTTTGGTTTGTGGTGGAGTATGTCAAACACCTACATATTTGAGTGGTAAAGGAAAAGAGGCTTGCCAGAAAGAATTTGAGAAACAGATAGAGATATTCCTCAAGAATGATGTAGACTTCTTACTTGCAGAAGTAAGTTAACAGTATATAAATAAAGCATGTGTAAACCTTTGATTACCAGATGGTTAAGCATTAAAGATCATCAAAGCTAAGCAATTTAACATTATGATAAAATCTATTCAAATTCTAGTGTATTTGTCTATTTTTAGTTTTTTCAACTATTTTGTTGTATTGTTTCTTTTTAATCTTGCGTTGTTTCCAAGTCGTCAACTCAAAAGGGTTGTTGATATTTAATTGGTATTAGTTTAGGCAAAAATTTTACTGGCCAGGCAAATAAGCAATACCTTATTATCTTGTGCCATATAAGCATGTCTAGGAGAAAAAACACCTTTGGTTGTGATCCAGTAAGCAAAGTTATACATCTCATTTCCTAACTTATAAAATTGTGATTTTATAAAATTATTCTCAGTACTTTGAACATGTGGAAGAAGCTGAATGGGCAGTGGAATCGTGTAAAGCCACGGGCAAACCTACTGCCGTTTCACTGTGCATTGGGCCCCAAGGAGATTTGCACGGCATTCCTACTGGGGAATGTGCAGTGCGCTTGGCTCATGCAGGTATATCAATGAGTCCAGAATAGTTTTCAACAAAAATAATGTCATGAAATTGCAAAGGTTAAGACAGTTTATGATCAAAATTTCACATTCCAAGGTTAATAAACATTAATTGCTTTTTTGAAAATTTCAAATGAACTTATGAATTGAACCAATGATTCCTATAAGATACCATGTGCTAAATATTCAAATAGAATATACCAGCAGTTACTTAAAAATTCAACTTACTATCTTTATTGTGACATTTTACAAAAGCAAAAGGTCAAAGTATAGTAATTTTGGTCTTAGTAGATCATACATGATGGTACTGGTACAACTTCGACATCCTTACATTTACTACAACACCATATGCATTAATATTCTACACATCTCATTTATACATACTCACTTTTTCTCAAGTCTCATGCTTTGTCCCTTCTATTAACAAACTGCATGAAGTCATTTTCAAGGTCAGTAACACTGTTTAACTGTTGCACATTTCTAGGTGCAGATATTATTGGCGTTAACTGTCATTTTGGCCCTGATGAATCCATTGAAGCCTGCCGTTTGATGAAGGCGGCCCTTGATGCAGCTGGGATTAAAAAGCATTTGATGGTTCAACCTCTAGGATACCTCACTCCTGATGCTGGCAAACAGGGGTTCATTGATCTCCCAGAATTTCCTTTTGGTTAGTTCCTTTCAGTGTTTTGCTATCTTAGTATCTTATGTAAAATAACAAACAGTAACATCATTCACTTTAAAAGGATGTGTGGTTTGATTCCTGTTATCACATAATTTGTGAAGCTTGTTTCTTGGAAAGCGGTTAGAAGAGTATAGTAAAAGAAACTTCCAGCTAACCACAATAATTGTTAATTATTATGTTCTCTGTAGCTCTGGAGCCAAGACTAATGACTCGATGGGATGCTCACAAGTTTGGTCGTGATGCTTACAATGCCGGAATACGCTTCATCGGTGGCTGTTGTGGAATTGAACCCTACCACATCAGAGCTGTAGCAGAGGAGGTGCACTTTCTTTTTTGCAATAAATTATTCAATGAAAGGAAAACAATACATAGCTAGCTATTCATGTGTTTCAGTGTGATTTGCTGTCTAAGAATTTGTGCCATTTGTGACTTGTAGAAAAAGACCTTTCTCTAACCATTTCCCAGATTTCAATATGCACAAGTCAATAAATTTTGTCTTGTTTGTTACTCAGCTGGCTAAGGAGAGAGGAAAGCTGCCAAAAGCAAGTGAGAAACATGGCCCTTGGGGAGAGGGGCTAAGGTTGCACACTAAGCCATGGGTTCGAGCCAGGTAACAAAAATTATGTGAAATTCTGTGCAACTGTAAAATCTTAGTTAACCGCACAGCTCTGCGCTGCAGAGGGTTTTTTTTTTTCACTTTTGTTGGTGACCAGACCCAAACCTCCACATTGCCAAATCATGATCAGGACTTTGAATCACACAACCTGTGATGTTTACTTGCCAAAAGCTGTTGAAACATAAATACACAGAAAATGTTACTGATATTGTTTTCTTTGTTGTGTGAAAAGTGTATTTTATTCAGTTTTATTGAAGTGTTGGATTCAAAGGGAATATTAAATACACTAACACAAAAAATATTACGTCAGCCATGGAATCTGATAAAATAAGATCCTGCTTACTTTGCAAGTTTAGTTCGCCACAACTTGCACCATTTGTGTAAATGCTAGGGGAAAACACACAACCCATCTAAAATTAGCCATGGATAACATAAACCTCAGATTGTAATTTGCATGACTACTTTGCTTGTCATTTACCACTACGTTGTCAGAGAGCGATGGTGCAATATAGAGTACCGAAGTGTGACGTCACAAAAAAATAAATTTGTGAAATTATGGGATTTGGTGCCATTTTGAAATAAAGCATCCTTAGAAAAGGGTCCTTGCCAAAAATCACCTCTTAATTGTAATTCCCAGCCAAAATATAAAGGATGGGAAGTTTGATACTGCTCCATATAAATCTCTCTAATTTTGAGCTGGTTCCAAACTGAAGGAACCACAACAAATTTTGAAGGGTTTGTATGGGATGCTATCAAACTTAGATCCCTTTTTATCTCCATCGGGAATTGCAATTCAGAGCTAATTTTTGGTATGAGGACATCACTTAGGATCCTCTATAAGAATATGACATCATATCCCATAATTTCAAAAAAATTATTCTTGTGACGTCAACGTTTTGGTACTCTATTACAGTCTGTGTTGATCAAGTGATGTGGAGTCTACAGTAGTCAATGAATCATTAAGGACTACTTTGGAATGTGGACTGCATTGCATCTGTTAGTAGTGCTAAAAAAACAGTTGAATTTTAAAACTGGGATCATAAGATTTAAGAGAATGATTATGAAGCCCAGCAAACTTCAAAGGAGAAAACGAAGATGCCAAGATTTACAATGGAAGGTCCACAACTGTACACAATCCATGGTTTCTGCACATACACAATGCATGAATTACATAATAATTATTATTTTCTGCACAGTCAAGGCGAAAAAAGCAAACAAAAGTGTAGAACAAAGATTTTTGTCAGGCTTCATACCCATTCCCCAAGTATTAACTATGGTAAAATGCAGCAATTATTGTATTTATGCCACTGTAATGATAAAAAAAACATTTTCACCATGTCTTTGGCATCAAAAGTTTTGCTTCTATGGCACTGAAGTGACTTGCGTAATTACAAACAAAACAAAAAATTTTGTTATCTTACATTCACAGGGCACGTAGAGGTTATTGGGAGAATATCAAGCCATCAAGTGGCCGACCATTCTCTTCTAGTATGTCAAAACCAGACGACTGGGGTGTTACTCAGGGAGATAAAGACTTGATACAGCACAAAGAGACTACCACTCAAGAAGAAATGGATTCTGTCATCAACCGAGCCACAAACAAAGAACTTATCAATGGAAGTTACTGAGATCTTGAAGTCATTGTAAATAGCCTAACAAAGTTGCTGTATAATAGACAGGGTTTAGATGAGTGTCATTGTGAATCTTTCTGCAGCAAATTGCACTTGTCAGTCGTAATGTCATTGACATATTTTGATGGTTGAAATGGAATGTTACCCAAGGTGTACTTGGATTTTAATTTAACATTCTTTTTAAATTGCAATTGCAGCAAAATTATTATTTGCAGTTAGTGGCAGCTAGTCTCTATTTAAAGATTTGAATTTTGTCCAAGAAAACAAGCAGTATAATGTATTCTATTTTAATCAGGTAATCCACGGCTGAATACATTGCAGGGACATGGTTGAATTTCATTTATGGAAGGCAGGAAGAACATGATGTCCATGATTGTTTAAGACATCAAATTGTATATTTTTTATCTTTCATGGTGCTTTGTTAATATTTAATTAAACAGGGCTTGATGATAACTTTACTGTTTGGAAAGTAGATTTCAAATTTACTTCCATCTCAAAATTCTACTTTTCAAACTGGAGGCTGGAGGACCCCTGATTCCAAAATGGTTGATTCAATTACCATACCACTTGTGTTTATCACACGCGACCTACTCCAAGAAATAGATTTACTTTCCAATGGTAACTGTTAGTGTTGTCAAGCCCTGATTAAATTCTTTCCTTAATGGGTTTCAGCAATTACAGACGGATCAGTTGTGTAAATAAGTATTTTATGAATGCTGTAGTTTTTCTGTGATATGGGATTCAAAAATTGCATAGCATCATGCTTTGTCAACTGCTTAAAAAGTGATGTTCCCTTATGAACACTTATTACTCCATTAAGCATCATCCAACCAACCCAGATTTCGCATTTTCAAAAAACATTATCAAGAAGGCAATGACACCTAATTTCAAAACATTGTCTCCTTAATTAATTAATTAATCTGAAAATTATACAGACACACAAATCAGTATGTAGTTTTGGTGGTTTGTATTTTTTTCACTGTTAATGTTTGAGTTTAACTATAACACTGATCTTCCCTTCCTCCATTGTCACCATGTTGACTTTGTAACCTTGTCTTGTGGTTTCCAGGCTCTACTGAGATACTAGGCCTCCTGGTCCCAGATTTCTCCATTTTGTTTAGTTTTTTTTTTTTTTGACTGACTGACTGACCCAGAATCAAGAAACTCATTTGACAGTAAGAAAGAGGGGATGGCCCATTAGGCAAAACATTACACAGCATTTACTCAAACACCACCCTCAAATAAATGCAGCACTTTAGAGCAGAAATGTTAATAAACATCAACCTAGAATAAATGCCACATAATTGAATAATAATAAAGTCAAAATGAACTACAGTAATAATCAAATTTGAGCAAGCCAAAAAAAAAGTATTTTCCTTGATTGTAACAATGTTTTTATATCATTACCTTTGGACGCTCAAAGGAATATAATCAAAACATGAGAACAATATACAGACGTTCAGATTAACTTGCTTTCATTGGTAACAATGTTTATCAGTTTGGAGTGAGTATACTTCAATGCTCTTTTAATGCTGTTAGCACACTTTTTTTGCAAGGAATAAATTGGATTTGAAATAAACCCAGCACTTGAATCACAAAAACATTAATAAACACTGCCTTGAATAATTATAATATAGTTGGACCCTGCAGGCACTGATAGGTCAAACACCCATGTTTTATTTAAGAAGTAGAAACATGTATTTCTATTGAGTTTTAGTATAAATTTACCGTAGTCTATTGTGAATCCTTGAATTCGATTGGCTATATTACTGTTTTCTATAGAAAACAGTTGCACACATGATTTAACACACATCAGTACACATAGCGTGCCATGTTTGAACCTGATGTAACATAATAAAACAGTTCTTTTGTATGAGTTCACATTTTTTTCTTTTTGTGCAATGAGACTACGATAAATTTATACTAAAACAAAATTTATTACTATCTGTTTGTTGAAAAGTTGGGCTCGTAGTCTAAACAGAAGCAAGTGAATGGGTGAACGAGAAATGCTGTGGGAATTCCAGTTTTTCGAGTTCTGCCAAACTTTCACGAGTGTTTCTATTTAACAATTAGATCATGAGCTCAAGATTTCTATCGCGTGATAGTTTACGAGGGGGCAGCTCGAGTCAACTATCACAGAAATCGAGAGCAAATAATCTAATTGTTTTAGTATAAATCTACTAGTGATTCAAAACTTTATCTAACCCCTCTTCACAGGCACTTCGAAAACGCCAAGAAACAGCCTTCATTTTGCCGACAAGAGTACACTGCTACACTACTCACTATCACATAAAAGATAGCAAGTAGCGTAGCAAAAAAGTGGCACACGAGGCATAACCAAGTGTTTCACTTATGTTCTTACCGCATTTTGATGTCTTCTGTGATCTATTACAGGATCAGATTGCATCATTGAATCTATTTGTTTTAAATAATAACGAAAAACCTTTTTGTTTCAAAATATTTCAACATAAATATTGCAAAAGCCGGCCTTTTGCCCCACCTTTGCACGAAAAAACATTTGACGTCATCTATGATCTATACAAAATGAAGCAATTTCATTGGTTGCTATGCATTGCAAAGAATTTTGATTGGTCGAGAAAAATCATGTCACTGTCAAACCTGACTCGAGCATCACTCCTTGTTGAATGAAAACTTACAGCAAAAGCAGAATTGAACTGCGAAATCTACAAATCTTGAAGAAAATGCTGGAAAAATCAAGTCAGTTTTTGACATCGGAGCAGTCCACCCACCAAGAGGCCATTTGATTCGAATTTTGAATGAAAGGAGCGTAAATGACGGAGACTTTTGTCTTCTGTGGTTGGTGATTCTCAAATCAGCTTGATATAGTGTCCGAGACATTTTAGCTGCGATACTGTTGACCATGAGCTGTGGTTAGCTATACTTAGCTCGCTGCTGTGCCCTGAAACAGACAGGAACATTCGCATCAGAAAGCAAGGTTATGTAAGCTTATTTTATTTTACCAAAGTGATGTTTTGTTGTTTCATTCCTGACATCAATCAGTGTGTCAACAGCTGTTTTGACACTGGGAAAAGTTGAATTTTTTAAATAAATTAATCCCAGAAACATTTTGTTTATTGGGTTTGTTAAATTCGAGATAACACAGTGGTTCTCGGCTTACCAAGACCTAGTTTGTGCATGGTTTAGTCTCACTCGACTGCCGACTGAGGCTGCTGGAAAATTATTGCTGTGTCATTTTCTAAAAGAAACAGCTTTATCTTTCGTTAGCTGTTCAATGCCTCGGCAAAACGTTTTTTTACTTTATCTTTTTCCCAGTCATGTAAAATATTATCCTAATTCTCAAAACTCTCTGCCATTTTAAAACGGCAGAGGGAAAAACTTTGTAATGATGACGTCAATCATGCATCTGTCCTCTGATAGATCATAGACAAGAACCAATCAAAATGCGAGAATAACTTGGGTTATCATATAAAACTCGATAGAAACAGAGAAAACATGTTTTCTGTTTCTTTTAGAAAACATTGCGAGGAATAAAAGGGAAACAACTTGTTTACTTTGATCATCAAAATGTAAATTCTCTTTGCTTCTGAGCTCGTGTCTCCAAGTTATAGAAATGTGATTGTTAACCAATCAGCATCTAAATTTTATCAGGACCATTTTCTAACAGAGTATAACACATGGAAAAATGTGTTTATTGTTTTTTGCCACATTACCTCTATCATAAAGTAAATGAAGAAGCCTAAGCCATGTATTACACTCATAAAACACCCCTGGAATTTGAGAACACTCGAGAAATGTAGAAAATACTCAACTGTGGCTCATGTTTTCCACATTTTCCTCATGCTCTCAAATGCCCGTTGTGTTTTAGCACAGTGCAACACATGGCTTAGGCTTCTTTATTTGTCAAGTACACAATAGAAAGAAAAGGGAATGCACAGTGTACATAAGAACTACAGCTAAGATGCACCAGATTGACTCACTGCCAGCCATGTTTGTGTTCATCCTTTACTATATGTGGGTAAGAGTCACTGTTTCATACACAGATATTACTTGGTTTGACACAAGGCCATGGAAGATCTGGGTTCAATGGTGCTACAGGGCTTTCTGATCCCCTCTGTAAATTTATGAAATATCCAGGCAAAAGATCCCTTTGCAAGATCATGTCACATGGTACAGAATAAATTATACTGGGATGCAAATAAGGCAGTGGGACTTTCAAAACAAAGGAAAGTCGGCCTGGACTGGTACGAGTTCCTTTGTTTTGAAAGTCCCACTTTGTTTCCATCCCAAAGGGCCTATTTATTCAGCTATAATAAAAAAAACGACTAAATATTCTGGGAGGAGAGTGCAACGAACCCGTGTGACTACTGAAGTCAAGAACATAGACAAGCTTAAAGACTAGGTGATTGGGACAAGTTCTCTGACAATGTTGGATAAATTGAAAGTCCTGCAGAGTATTATAATGTACTTACACAGGCGGTTAGTAGTGTTTATTCTCCTCGATCGGTCCGCGTTTTGTACCTAGTCTGCAGTCTGTGTTTTGGTACCTAGTCATTTTGTACCCGGTCTGCAGTCTGCAGTTTGTACTGACCGCTTCCACGGAGTATTTTTCAATGGTGAATAACGATTGCCTATACCGCCAGAGTAACTCATAAACGAATGAAAATCTGAACAAAGCCCGCTTAAGTTCCACTTGGTAGGGCCAAACTTGACAGTTACTGTCAGCTACAACTTATCACCCAGTGTCGATCGAGTGTTTAAGTACTTTTCGAAGTCTCATTTGTGTTCTGTTGCTCCATAATATCGTTATCAATAAAGTTCTGCTGATCATTTTCACACTCTTGATCATAGTTAATTTCTAACTGCTGGACGTTCGCAGGTAACACCTCGGTTGATTCGGAGCTGTTCAGTCTTGTCAGAAACGCATCCAGCAGCCTTCTGTTAAGTTGATCTGTTTGAGTGATCTCTCTTGTTGGTGTCTCCACCTTCGTTTCTGGGTTTGCGGTTCCACGCGTCTCTTGCAGAATTTTTCCTCCAGAATTTTCGGCAAAAGCCTCCATGATCAAATTAACAAAATGGCGGATTAATTTGACTTTGTAACCACGCTTTCGGTCAAAAAGTACTTGATGTTAGATCACGTATATTGCGGATCTTACTGTCTAAAGGCCCGTTTACACAGGTTTACACTTGCGATTTTGAAGTTGCAACTTAAGCGCGACAAAAATTGCATCGAGTTGCCGCGACAGAAATCGCCTGTGTAAACGGGCCTTAACCTTGTTCTTTGTTACCTCGTTACCTCTACAACGTCGTTACTTCTGTAGCCGTGTTGCTTTTGTAACCGTGTTACTTGTAACTCTGTTAATACTTCTGTAACGTTTTGACCTTGTTACTCCTGTAACCTCGTTACTTACTAAGTATCTTTTCTCCGTAAGAGATTAGCAGTATAAAAAATATGGGCGACAATACGGTCCTGGCACGCGAAATATTCTCTTTCGGTTGCCATCCACGTCTCAAAGACGCTAGTGCTTAAGCTCCCTAGTCGTCAGCGTCGAGAAAAATAGGAATGGCCGGCCATCTCGGGTTAAGTTCTGGCCCGTTTTTGTGTAATTTCGCTCCGGCGTTCGACCAGTTTTCGAAAAAAAACTAAATTCAGAATAAACAACCCGTGTGTTTAATCGGAGAATCGAGAAGAAATAGGGTAAATGGCTAACATGGCTTATAAAGCGCAAAAGCCAGGGCCGTTAGCTTGTAACCGGCAAAAAGAAAAAATTCAGGCCTCAGTTAATTTTTTCCTTTTTTATTGTTTGCAGTAATTATTAACACCCTAATTACATAGAAAGAGATTAAACCTTGGACATTGCCTCAGCCAACATCTTTTCATGGACTTCGCCTTAGTCATAATACTAACTGTTTCTCTGGCTCAGTACAGCCCTGAAAGTGGAAGCTAAATTGCTTAAAACAGATTTCTTTTCCGCAACTTCTCCACGATTAATTTGTTACCAGTAAGAAACCAAAGAGAGCTCCATGAATTTCTTTGTGTTTAATGACTTACTTAGACTGCAAATAATTCCACGCGTCCACCAGGAGCCAAGAATACAACATCGTTAACGTCTATTTTCAACAGTACATTTGTCATTTACAGAAACAAAATACATAGATTTTCTACTGAAAAAAATATAAAATCTGTTAAACTTGTTACTGAAGATAGGGCTCTTTGCATTGAGCTTCTGAGGCGTTTTCATCTGCACCAACAAGACGCACTTTACTATTCCCGTTTTGTGGTAATTTGGGAATGTTCAGACAAGGACAGCCAGAAACGTTTACGTTTGACAAGTCCATCTGTCGTCCCGACGATAGAAGGATGCTTTCGAGATTCTTACATTTGACTACAGACATCTCGGGTGGATTTTTTACAACAGCACGTGACAAGACGATGTTGCGCAAATTGTTGCATTCGCTGAAGGACACGTGCGCAATCATGTCGGGTTTAACACGAAGCTCAGCGCATTGCAGATGATGGCAATTGTCAAGTACTAACTTGTCCATGGCTTTAGCTTCAACGTCTAACCGTGGTATTGATTCGTCGCCCTCCATTTCACAGAGCTGTAGCCCAATTTTACCGATACGCCTCGCTTGAAGATGGAAGCGTGAAAACTTACAGTTCGTGGTGCGGATGAATGATATAGTACCAGCAATGACTTCAAAGTCCAGGGCGGCCTTGCTGTCGTTTGGAGTCTCGCCCATCGTTACACTTAAATGTTTGAGCTCCTCGCATTTCACCGCAATAGCAGTCGCATTGGGCAAATTTATAGACACGCGCTCAAGCTTCCGACTACGGATAAAAATTGCGCATGTTGATCTGTCTTGGGGAAATCCACAGAACTCGTCTGCCGTTACTGGTCCTCGTCTGTAGACGTCACAGAGAAAATTTTCCAACGTGGGACAGTCAATCTTGATACTTCCCAGCCTTGGAGCTTGACAAAGTAACAGATTCAAAACTCTTAGTTGCGGACACATAGCTCCATACAGTGTAAGGCCCGTCAGTTCACCAATGATGGAGAGTTTTTTAATTGTTTGGTGTCCCTTTAAAAAATTACGCAAGGTTGTAATGGGCATTGCAGGGCAAGCCACCAACTCCAGATGATTGAACCGAGTTGAAGTGGATTTCAGGTTATGGAAGTTTGAGAGATTTCGCAAACACATCGATTCCAATGACTTGGAATTGACAAACAAAGCTGTAAGATCAAGGCAGTTTGCTAGTTGAAATTCTTTCAAGGCTGGCGTATTACAACGCAAACACTGCATTCTTAGTGTCGAGAGTCCATCCAAACCCAGTGTGAGTAAAGACGCAGATTCGACGGATAGCAGGCTTTTCCGGTCACGGTGAACCATCCCGGCACCAACAAACAGATGACGGAGTGTCTTCATTAGCTTCAGCATGATACGCAAGTGATCGCTTGTGAAGAACAGCGGGCATGTTCTTAACTCCAAACGCGTCACCACAGCAGCGAGACGCTGAGAGGAAGCAATTGTTTTCAAACACATATCTCTGTTGTGAATAATATGCGGAGGCAGTGATGGTATTAGACCAAACCCAGATAACTCGAGCTTTGTCAGGTTTACCCTGTCAAGAAACGCAATCAATGTGGAGGGCGGGAACGCGTCGAGTCCAGCGCAAGTTTCAAAACTTTGAGTCGAGGAAATCTAAAAATAACCATCTGGAGATGTTGAGGCGTAATGAAGTTTTTTTCCAAGGTTTCTGGTTGTTGGAACAGCCATTGGATCTCTGGTGGTTCTGAACGAAGGTATTCAGTGAGATTTAACTCTTCCAATACGTTTGCGCACTGCAGTGTTTGTAGGAATCCGGGATCCCATTCCAACAGTGGCACATCTAAGCAGGTTAAACTTGTCAAGCGAGAGAGCAGCTCTCGTAAAGATGGATCCGTGAAGGTCCTCGTAATTGGGTGATCTCTTAAGCACGTGACATAATGTCCAAACTTGAAGAGACAATGCCGAAGCGAATCTCTGTGCCTGGCGTATTCTGTAACGCAGAACGGGTATGCCCGTGTGAAATGAATACATTTCCAAAGAGAAGGAGTATTTTCAATCACGTCCTTCCATCGTTTACACACCAGTGAAAGGCGGGCCAGATTATCGTACACTGGATGAAAAAACGCGAGAATTTGCGCTAACAACTCATTTGGCAGAGCATCCATTATTCAACTTTTTGATCACAGACAGTAAGCTACACTACACTGAGTGCGTCATGCGTCATAATAGATCAACTCATCGCGAGAAAAAAACGCACGCGCAAAACCTTAGTTTAACCACAAACAGTAAAATCCTGGTGCTAACAAATAACTTCAGAAAGGAGACGACATTTCTCAATTTCACAAATATATTTCCACGAACATTCGTCTCTTTGAGCTTCAGTGTAACGGTAATTACAATCCGTTTCAATTTGCAAAGTACGTTATTTGCGTAATGTTGTGTCATGTAAGTTCGAATAGTAACGGAAGTAACATAACGTTAATTCTAATCTATCAAATCGAAATAAAGAAACGACACTTTTCAATTTACAAATTAACAAATTGACGTCAGTTTTTTATGCGTCTGTCCTGTTATCGATCATGAATTCCGTCATCACATTGTCAAAGTAGTTGTGGATCCACGAGGCGATAGCCGAGTGGATCCGCAGACTACTTTGACAATGTGATGACGAAATTCATTGTCAATAACAGAACAGACACATTAAAAACTGACATCAATTTGTTTTTTACGATAACAGATTGTCGAATTTTTCGCTCTCGTTCGCTGACGCGTCACACGAATTTCAAATTCATGTGTTAATCCGTATATTGACCATAAAGGAATGGACAATGCCTAGCGTGAATTTCTGCAGTTATCCTAAAAACATGTCATCTTCAGTTGCAAATGAGCTTTTAACGGTTGTAAATTTGAATCTTATATCAAGGTACGTTACAAAATTATGCGTCAAAACTTGCGTTAAAATTTGAAATAAGCGGAAAACAACAACAGCGCGCGCATAACAAGAACAATAAAATAAAAGACAAAAGGAACAACATAATTAAAAGGAAAGAGACAAATCTAGATGCCTCAACTGCTGATTAAGAATGGGATTTTTCCACTTAATGTGGAATGCCTCTTTGATCTTAATTTGGAATTTTGAGGTGGCAGAATCTAAGATCGTGAAACATTCTGTAGCACAAGAGTCATGACAGGCCCTAGATGACTGCAGGTGCCTGTAAACATGCGAAGACTTGTCCGATAGCAGGTGCTCACAAACACGTGTACAAAGGTGGCGAGTGGTCTCGCTAATGGCATTACAGCCAACACACGAAAATTTATAAACGACACACGAACGTATCAAAAATTAATTGTTACTTTCCATAGCTGTACTTCCTTATTCTGTTCTAATTCTGTTCTGTCCTAGATACTTCGAATTAATTATGTAGCCTTAATGAAATAATTCAAATACGAGTTTCCCTTAAGTAGTTCTTCATTTGCTTTTGCTTTTCCTGTAGTACGTTTCTTTTAAACAAAGACTAGCAGATTTCATTTATTTTATTGTTCCTGGCCCGCCTCGATTAGCTTTTGCTACCTGCGGTGCCAGGTCTGTCACTAATGTATTGAGCAAAATATAATAAAGTTGTCTTGTCTTGCCTTGTCTTGTCTTGTCTTGTCTTGTCTTGTCTTGTCTTGTCTTGTCT
>CM042748.1:14506031-14517689 GCA_022496165.2 Catalaphyllia jardinei
TCTTGTCTTGTCTTGTCTTGTCTTGTCTTGTCTTGTCTTGTCTTGTCCTTGCGGTATTGAATCTTTCACGCTGAACATGTTTCTAAGTTTAAACGTACTAAATACCAACATCTGCATCAGCTTTACAATAATGTTTGAGTAGTTGCCTTAACTCAGTCTGGGCGATTTTAGAAAACCGGCCCGAACAATAAGGGAGTTTATAGAAATGCGTAGAAGTTTCCCCGGAGTTGGATGAGGCGTTCTGCTCAGACAGAGAAGGATTCATTTTCTTAGAAAGATACCTGTGAATAATATTGTCGATGACCCAAGACGGAAAACAGTTTTGCGTAATAAGAAAATAAGGTTCATAATTCCCAGATGAAAACCAACCCAGGAATTGTTGATCTTATATACTCTGTTTGGTAATGTTCTGACTAAACCCAGTTTGTAATTCAAAGGGGCGAAGCTAAAATAATTAGCAGGAAGACCAGTAAACGTCTTCTTGCGATATACACTAGTAACGATAGATGGATGACTGGTGTCTAACAATATGTCTAGAAACGATAATTTCTTATCGATTTCCCTTTCTATTGTGAACCGAATACTTGGGTGCCTGGCGTTGATATAATCAAAGAACATTAGCGCGTCTTCCTCGTTATTGAACAAACAAAAGGACTCATCAACATAGCGTCTGTAGAACAGAACTTGAGAGGACGAATAGTTATCTAACCTGTTTTTTTTTTGTCATAATGTCCCATAAAGATGTTTACAATGATGAGTGGAGCAAGAGGGCGAACCCATGGCAACCCCATCTATTTGATAATAAAACACACCCTTAAATGAGAAATGGGTTTTTGCTGTTCCGAAGAAAAAAGAGTTTCAAGGTCAGTGGCGCTTATCTTAAGACCAGGATTACCCTGATAAGTGTATGCGATCAATGCATTCATATATCAAGAGGTATACTAGTGAACAAACTCTCAACTATCAAAAGAAACCATAAACTTCCCAGAGGTTGATTTCCTGTACAAAAGAAAACGTGTTGCGGACGTTGTAGTCACGCGGGAAGATTCCAAAGGAACTGATCAATTGTAATTGTAGGTATCTATTGAAGATACTATGGATCAAACTGGAGGTGTTTTATTAGGCTGCCGCGCCTTGTGCACTTTAGGAAGCACATAGAACCTAGCTGGTTAAGAACCAACTGCATAAATTCTCTCATAGCTATCTTTATCTAAATGACCCTTGTTATCGTAGATAGAAAACTGTCGTTTCTTTATTGAGAGTTATCGTCACTCTGCTATCTTTCCGCCCATTTGGAAATATTCTTCGGAAAACTGGTCGCTTCTCGGAACAGATAATGTCCGTGGACCAGTATCCTAGCATATTTTCGCGCCAAAGAATCTAACCGGAAGTTGAGAAACCCTCGAGGGAAGTAAAAGATTTTGGTGATTACATTTGTAAACCAATCAGGTTTATTTCATTATATACAGTCTCTGAAAGTTTTATCCGATATTTGGCAGCTAGTGAGGGGAGAGGGGGGGGGGGGTGCAAAACTATTGGCTTGCAGTTTATCAATGATGGGTACTCGCACTCTTAACGCCGCCTCTAAACAATACTTAGGCAAATATGACTCTGGGTGGGTGGGGTGAAAGGATGCGTAAATTATGGTGACTAAATGGAGTTTTCCAAACAATTAAAAAAGTGATCAGATCGTCGAGTTTATCGACGTGATAAGGATATTTTCCTTCTAATATACAGCTCGATGAAGTAAGTAAGTAAGAAACTTTAATTCATTAGGGCAATACTGAACAGTAATTAAAATTACTGACAAACTTGTGGCCCTCTAAAAGTAAATTACAATTCAATCAAAAACCTACAACAAATCATAAAGGTTAACATTTTTAAGTTAGTTACTGATATATCACAAAATGAATCAAATCAGTTCCAGTTCTCGGGGACGTTTTAAATCGACTTACGTTCTGGCACTTGTGTGTTGCTTAGTAACAACACAGATCACGTTTTTCAGTTAACCAAACTACAAAATTATGGTGAATAAATTGGAAGGACATTTCCTAGATACTTGAATAAAATTACTCATAGGATGCCAATCAACTAATATTTGGGAATATAAAATCATATAAAATTGTGTGCCAACACGTCTAAAAGGAAATTGCAATGGACATGTATTTTGTTTGATTCCAATTTTTGTCCTGAAGGGAGCAAAGAAAGAGAGCTTTTCATTTCAGTTACGGCAAGGAGCACCTTACATAAGAACTCTACGGACGAAACCTGGACGAGTTCACTCCGAAAACAAAACCGAAAAAGACGACCACAAAATAACAAAAATAACCTCCCGCGGGCGTTTCCAAGTTAGCGGGCTCTCATTCATTCCACGTGTCCTTAAAGTAATAAGAAAAAGGCGAAGAGTATCAAAGTTTAACATAAGTATGGTGTGATGGGGACTCTGGAATTACAATTACAATTATGCTAAGCGATTATGTAAACTAAATACGCTAAAAATTCCAGAAATTCGTTCTGAGAATGCTTCCAGTAGGTGAGTGAATCCAGGATAACTGCGACACATGCAGCTACAATCTGACTCACTCGCTTCGACTCAAGATCTTTCTGTAGATATTATATTATTATTATTACTACCGTGCGTGGTCGTTACAACATAATATGTCAACTGTTAACTGTGTCTACAGTGAATTCAAGTTGACTGCGACATATGCAGCTACAAACTGACTCACAGGCTTGGACTAAAGATCTTTCTGTGGATATTATATCATTATTACTATCATCATCATCATCATCATCATCATTATCATCATTGTTATCAGATTATTATTATAATTATTATTATCATTATTATTGTTATTATTATTATTATTAATATTATTATTACTAATGTATCACTAAAAATGAAAACTGTTGCTTAGCATCAAGTTTTATAATGAAACTCGTGGGCTGCATTCATCGTTGGTAGTGCCATATCCAGTGGCCAATTTTAGCGGCTCCATCAAACCCCTGCTATGCCTGTGAACACTCCTGCGCCGACGCCAGCCGATCACCATGGCAGCGATAGCTAATCCGACAAAAGCCGTAACGCCAAACGTAATACTAGCCGCAGTTCCAGCGTCCATTTTATTAGAAGTGCCCTGGGAAGACTTTTGTTTGTCTTGGGTAGTAGTCGTGCCGGAGAGATTCATGCCAACTATACCAGGTCCGTCTATATTGGTTGCATCTGCGAACTCCAAAACAGAGCTGAGTGACAAAGTAGAAAAATGTTACAATAAAATTATAAAATAAATAAAATTATTAGTTTGAGAGATGGAAGCCACATAAGCAGTAGCTGGTTTCATGCATGTAATCTTTGAATATTCAAGTGCTAGTTTTAATCGTTCGAGGGGGGACAAAACCGCAGAAGACCCTGAAAAGAAGATTCCTGCATAAAACTATGGTACTTTATTAGGGTCATTATTCAGACAAATAAATTTGTCACTTTGCTTGAAATTTGCCCCATCACAATTTCACCTTTAACACAAATTTTCCCTTCCTTGAATTCAGCAAGCAGCTGAATTTATCATGCTGCAACCTTAATTTCTCATCTTGATTCGTCTGATAGGGGAATTAATTAACCTGTGATGTGTATAACGATCCTCTGTAATTAAAGTGTGAGTTAATAAATATTGTCTTGTCTTGCCTTGTGTTATCCTGACAGTCTACCTGATCTGATAGGCAAATTTCCCTGATAAATGAATTTACCTCAAACGAGAGGCGTGGAAACTAGTTTGGTTTGGTTTCTCCTACGGTTTCCCACGGTGCTTTCTCGTTGTAATGGCGGAACTAGGCTCGATTTCCACGGCATTTTTACAGACCACTCTATTTTTAGATATCTTTCCCGTGAAA
This sequence comes from Catalaphyllia jardinei, assembly GCA_022496165.2. Classification (NCBI taxonomy): domain Eukaryota; kingdom Metazoa; phylum Cnidaria; class Anthozoa; order Scleractinia; family Caryophylliidae; genus Catalaphyllia; species Catalaphyllia jardinei. Next base: position 14,509,920 of record CM042748.1, read on the forward strand.
TAGCCCAGTTCCAGTCTACACGAGCACGCTTCGGTAAGGATAAAACAATACGGCCTCACGCAAAACATGTCGACATCATGTCGACAGTAGTCCGTGCTTGTGATTGCGTATGGTCACTGAGGTTCCTGTAGGGATGATGAATTCGAGATAAAATCAAACTAACAATAGATAGGTCTATGAAAACGCCGTGACAGGAATATGGGGTAGTTGCAGGCTCCTAGTGATGGGCTCCTGCTTGGAGTAGATCCGGCGTTCTGATTAGTTCTTTCTTGGTTGGGATTTCGCCATACGGACCATTTTCATTCGAAAGGGTTTTTCGTTGCTGCAGTGTTTGTGAAACGATGGAAGATTACAAAGAAGGATGTTTAATGGTGTGGGCAAACTATATGTCTCCTTGCAACTCTATTACTGACCTGTACTTTGAGGGTACTTGTGACGTCATATCAGATACCATGGCAACGCACAATGTCCACAAAAACCTACTCTAAATTTCGGTTTTTGTAAATTATCTGAAAAACTAATTCGGTGACCCACCATTTTTATTCCTTTGTTGGAAAGTTGCCTAAATTCTTTAACTTTTAAGACAGTATGGAAAAATCTATCTAGTAGAATTCAATATATTTAAAGAAAATGCGATTCATGGCTTACAGAAAATTCTACCAGACAATTTTCCCCGAAACTTTTGTAATTGAAGTGCCATCGTCAATGGTGCGCGCATGCAAGAAATCAAGAAAGGTCACCGAGCAAAATTTCGAGCTATAAACAAATGTTTTCCGCAGCTTTTATTCCGGTTCGCCGATTTTGCACAAAATTTAACTTCCGGTGTGCTTGTTTTGATTCATTCAGCAGACGCGTGCATCTTAGTTATGGCGTGTGTAGATAGCGCGCGCGTGCACCTTAAAACCCTTTCGAGCCTCCTTAAGGACGTTCGCGCCGAAAAACTTCCCACGTACAGATTTTTTTAAAACTTCGACTGCAGTTAGAAAATGATAAGATTAGATTAAAAATGTAAAAAAATCGGGGCTCACCGAACTTGTTTTGACGATAAGGCGTAGCACAGACCATAGCATTTCTAGGATTTCCAGTCATTCGAGGCAATTCTGGCCGGATTCATTACTATCGGCATATATTTAAGTTTAAGAATCATATCTATGTTATGTGTGTTTAACACAGCATATATAGGCCTATTTGATAGATCTTTACTACATATGTTATTAAATCAGCTAAAAGTAGCCTTTAAAATTAGCTAAAATTAGCCTTAAAAACTACAACTTACAAGGAAAATTTGTGACACAAATTTTCCTTGTATCATTTTTAAATATTGTAACCGTTTGTTTCCATTTTTAGTTAGCTTCAGTGTAGCCCCTGAAGAAGGTTAGTCCTGCCTAACCGAAATATTGGGCATTAAAATTTACCTTAGCTGTTCGATCAGCCTTTCATTTAGATTTTTACTTTATTGAACACTGCTGATCCTGATCTTGACAAAGATCCGGCTTCACTTCGCTACTGTTTGTACAAGTGGTGCTTCCTTTACAGTGTACCAATTCGACCCTATTTGAATAGTATATGAGAAATAATTAAAACTTCCCACGTACATTTTTTTTTGTTTTTTAGTATAATGGAAAGAATCAGAAAAGAAAGTGATCTGCCGAAAAAAAAGTGGGGGTCACCGAACATCCAACAAAAATATTCGCACACCAAGTTAACGCAAAGGTCACCAGCTCTTTATTTTGTTGAGTTTTTGACTCTGTGTGCGCGCTTGAAAATGACGTGGCACGCGCGTGGCCAATGAATAGCGTGTGCACTAGAGATGCGCAGTAGCAATGGGTGCGAACGTCTTTAAGCTGTGTATTTTTCTTCTCGAAAGCCGGCAAATTTTGAGATGAATTGATCTTTCAGAGGAATTTGCCTATCAGACGAATTCGCCTATCAGACGAATCAAGGTGAGAAATTAAGGTATAAGGTGAATTTGCAGCATAATAAATTCAACTGTTTGATCGATTAGCCTGCGTAGCTTGGCGGTTTTTAAGCAAGTTGAGCGCGCTAAGAAAGCGGGGAAGCCGAAAAACCGAATCGCCAAGCTACGCAGGCTACTGTTTGATGAAATCAAGGAAGGGTGATGCAACAAATTTCACTAAGTGAAAAATTCACTTGTCTGAATTTCGACCATAATAAAGCGCCATATAAAACAAGGGGACAATCAGAGGCACATAAGTGGGAGAAACCGGCTACTAACTGTACATAATTGCTACCCTGATCCCCAGTCCCTTCGGTATCCCATTGAATACTTCGGTTACGTTTTTGTAGAATTCCTCAGCCTTGATATCAACAAGTACGCACTTGGAGGGGAGGGGTGAGAGTTCAGGAAGGAACATAGTCGCGACCCTATCGTGAGACCAAAAGATAGGTCCTCAAATACCTTTTAGTTGCTAAAGTCCACTGAAACGAGCTGGGATGTTTAAACCAGATCTGGCCAGTGTCGTGGTTAACTAAAAGCAAAGGCACAGAGTAGTTGAAAATTTTAGGTGGACTTGAGTAGGGAGGTCTTTTGATGATTGGTAATCCGTGGTTGTTGAAACTGTTCGCCTTGACACAGAAGTTGATTTCACAATCGTCCTCAATAGCGCCAAGGTGTTGAGAATAACCGGTTGGACAGGACTTCGGCCAACCAGATGGACCGGACTGACTGACAAGCGACGCCAGGTTTGAACCTATGAAGAAGAAAAAAAACAATAAAATGCAATTAAATAGAAGGCAGCCTGGTTGGACACCTTTAACGATCTACTGTTTTCCGTAGATGAGAGAGTGGAAACTAAAGAAGGGAGCTAATGATAACGAGATTTTCGCGTTGAACGGAAAATGAGGTGTGCTTCTGTGGCAGTCCAAATCTTCGCACAGAATTTCCCGAAACAGTTTAATCCATATGATATTTGACCGAACTTTTCGGATCAGCACAGTAAGCACAGTGAAATTCCAAAACTGAAAGGAGCTTCGCATGTGCCACCTAATTCCAAGTATCTACATACCCTGGCCGCTGACCGCGGATTTCGGGACTCCAAGTGGATTGCCAGCCTTACAGCTGAAGAAACCACCAAACGGCACTGACTGCTGGTAGCCAAGCTCGAAATCATCACTCACACACACGTGCATTGTGGCTCCAAAACGCAGGGGGTAAAACTTTAGTGGACAGCTCTGATCCTGTGTCATAGGATTTGTCATTACCTTGCTGTAGAGTCCTCCAAAGAGATAACCTGTATTGGCAGGGACCTGTCCCTTAGCCAAGCACCAGTAGGTCGAGTAAGTCGCGAATCCGCAGTGATCACCACAGTATTTAAAGATAAGCCAGCTTGAACAGTAACGATAACAACCAAAGGGAGTGCGGCCTTGATGAACCAGGACAGCCTCATAGCCATCGCTGCAAGTGTAGTCGGCTGTGAGAGGGTTCTTTTGATTCAGGGGCTCGCATGGAATATGATCACGAGAGCCTTTGAATTGACACGTTTGAAAAACGCCCCCGAAAGTATAGTTGTTCGTGGGATTCTCGCAAGATCCATCATCGAGGTTTGCTTGGAAGCTAAAGTTTGGCGAGTCCAATTCCATACATCCTTTGATGGTGTTCTGTTCGTAGTACAATTTAATGGCTCGCTCAACCACATTAGCTAATTTAAAAGTTAACTCTTCCGACAATTCTGGTAAACTTCCGGGTGTTATGGCGTAGTGCAGCGGGTCACCCGACCGATCAATTGCAACAAGATCGTCAATCAGTTGATCTACCCACTGATCGATGGTAAAATTTACTCTGAAAGGCGGTCCTCCAAGCGTGAACACGGTGGAATAAACAGTATTGTTGGTGTACTGCTGCAACTTGTTAACGTCGCTTTTCGTAGAGACGCCAAATTTTATGTTAAAATAAGTTTTAAACGAAGCATATGCTGACGCTGTGATCTCCCTTTTGTTTCCATTTAATTCAAAGAAGAATTTTCTTGTTAAGTGATCCACTTTAGCGATAACTGCACCCACCTTCACGCTTGTAATGTAGTGCGTTCCAAAGTCGCGTACCAGTAATTGTGCCAAATAGTTCGCGTATGCAGTGTTATTGTGTTGCAGATGAGACGCGATTCCGAGCAAATGCGATTTTAACTCGGGCTGAAATGCGCTGTCGGGTCGAAGCTTTGCCGTGTAAAGGACATGGCGCATTTGGACTCGAGTCGTCACAGCTTTGTCTTCCACTTGATGCTTCTTTACTGACTCGAATTCAGTTGAAAACGAACCGCCAATACTGAGAGACTTGATCCCTATCGAGACTTCAGAGTTGATAGACTTTGATGTCAAGGAGGAATAATTGTTCCAGCGATCGTAAAGCGTAGCGAATGCGTGCACTTCGCTTTCCTTGACAGGATAAAGGACCACATTATCAGGCAGGAGATATCTGCCATCATTTGAGGTGCTACACTTGGAGTAATTCCGAAATGAAACAACACCCATATGTTTATTCCTCAGATTGTCCCATCCACTGCCGGGAAGAACTTCGAAACGATAAGCCCCGTTCGAGATAGGACAGTTTCGAGGATCACCAAGAGGAAACTTGTAGCGTGACGAATCGTTGTGAGCGAATACAAAACTGGTGCCAAAAATGGCAAAAAACAGCGCACAAGCCAGGATAAGCCTAGCTATCAAGGACATCATTGCAAGGCAAGAAATAATAAAGAGAACCGCAATCAATACATGTTATAAGACAGACTTCAATCATGTGTTTGTCGTGGACAAAGCTCATGATTACTTATAATCGGTGATCAGGCGTTCGCTTGATCACAGGTTAGTGATTACCACAAGAGCCTTTTCTCCTAGTATTCCCAGAGACAGAAATGCAGCCAACCAGCGTCTTCTGAGTTGTAGCGTTGTGCGAGGCAACCGGGAACCCAAGCCAGTGCCGGATTTAGGGGAGGAGCCCAGCGGAGGGCCTGCCCCCCCTTATTTTCGGCAGAAATAGAAAAATCACAAACAGAAGAAAGGCCGGCCACGAAAGCAAAACAAAATCTCCCCGCCCCCTAAGCTTGAGGTCTGGATCCGCCACTGCAAGTAAACCTTGAGCACGTCACGAGTCGACAGTCACGAGTCAACTGCCATTTTCTTTTTATTCTGTCCCGAAAAAGAAACGAATTTAGGAAATAAAATGTCTGAATATAGATTGTCTTAGCAGTTAAACACGGAGCCAGCCTATATAATGCAACTTTGTTGGCTTTTTTATTTTGGACAAACTTGGGGAGGAAACCGAAAAAACGGTCGCACAACAGTAGAAGTCGTAAAGAAAAAGCAGTCTTTTGGTTCAATAAAACAACGGATTCATTCTGGTAGCATGAACTATGCTAAATTATAACCGAAAATAAAGTGAAAAATAGACTTATATTAACCCATTGGAAGATGCCTTTAATTGGAAGAAAACGATGGCTTCTGTTCGTCCGTTCGGTATTCATTCCATGCACGGAACCGCTACTAACTAAAATAACAAAGATGACGTCTGGGATCAACTAGCTCTCTGTTTTTATTTATCTGAACATGCCACGAAGGAAATCACATCTCGTAAGAGGTGATTTTGATGAGATATCCAAAATTATTTGGATTTGTGAGGGTTACGGTTGTGCAACCAAAATGCAAATTTGGAAAATTACAGGCCTATCTCTTTGTTATGTATCCTCATTGAATGTTTTGAACTCCATGTATGCAGTCAACTCTACAACTATGTAGACTCTAACAACTATTCTCTCAAGCATGGGTTTTTACGAAGTCGTTCCTGCACTACTCAACAATTGTCAGCTGTCAACACCGTTGGCCAGAGCCTGGACAAAAATATTCAAACGGATGTTGTCGATTTGGATTTTTCCAAAGCCTTTGAATCCGTCGATCATTCAGTCCTACGGCGTGGTAGGACACATGCACGTCTGGTTTACCGATTACCTCAAAGGAAGATCTCAGAGAGTCATTTTGGAAGGTGTCAGTGCCGTCACAGTGGGCCCTTAACTTGTTACATCTGCAGTTTTCCAGGGGAGTATACTTAGCCCCACTCCATTTGTTGCCGTTATAGATGATTTGACAAGTGTTCTTTCAGAGGGTACACAATCTGCGTGGATAAAACTAAAATATTTCGCTTTATTTCCTCGGCAGCCGATCGTTAAAGAGTTCAGCGACCTTTAAAGTGCTACTGCGACCAAAAGACAATTCTACTTTTTCTTTGTATTTCAAAACTATGTAACTGAACCACTAAGTGACCGAAGTTTAAAGCCTTCATTTAAAAAGACCCCTGTTTATTTCGACTGAAATTTTCCTAATTAATGGTCCGCCATTACTAACTTTAAAATCTTGAGAGCTGGATCGAGGATAAGATGCACGCGTATGCACGCGCCTGAATTAATATGCAGCACGGGAGTTTCGACTCTTCACACTTTTAAACTCGTATTTTGCATTTTTACACGCTGCAAGCTAGTGAGTCTTTGACCTCATCATATCCTCGGTCCAATGCTCTAAGTCCAATCGGTCAGTTTTGAACTTGAACAATGGCAGACCGTGAAATCATAAACTTGCACTCAAAGGAAACAGCTTTTGGATAAAATTCGAAGCTTAAGTTTTTGCAGTGAGGTGCCAAACAAACAAGCTTTTAAAATCTGAAGGAAAATGAGAAGTGAATTTTGATCATCGTAGTATTCAGATATCACCTTGTGGAGCTACCACAATGATATCCAGTTTTGTCACGTTACCGTACAAAGAACGTTTAGAAACATTTAATGACTTTTTTGTTTTCCTAAAATGTAGCCTTGTTTCGTTCCGATTGCCTGATTATAAATATCCTTTTTTGGCTAGCCGCACAAAGGGTTGTTTCAGTTTAGTTTCCTACGTCATCGAAGTATATTAGGTCTTTTTCCGCGAGAACATTTTAGTTTTAAGGAGTTGTCCTTGGAGCAAATAGGAGTTTTGTAGGAGTCTTTTGGAGTTTTCTCACCCCAGGAGTCAGGATCAGACGTAAGTCACGATAGTTACATTTCTATCAGTTTTTCATTGCGCTTTCTGTTTTCAGATTTATAATTTAGTTCGTTTCCTTAGCTTAGACAATCGAGCGTTTCTTTAGACTATCTTTTAGGCTCCGAAAAGTTATTGCATGTGCATGAGGAGAAGGACTTGGGAGTAGTTATCTCGGACAAGCTGACTTGGGACTCTCATTTGCACTTAATTACGGCAAGAGCTAGCAAACATCTCGGTCTTCTCCATTGTTAACTGAAGCTGCAGTTAAGAGGTGTCTTTACTTACCAATAGTGAAACTTATGTTTCGCTACTGAAGCCTGGTCTCCAGCTCTGAAGTCACTCAAATTACTTAAAATAAGATTGAGCGAGTTCAGAGGCGCCGGGTCACGAATTGGATTTTGCGCTGTTTAAAACCTAGTTAGATGGCGTACAAGCTAGGAGAGACTGCTCTCTCTGAACATGCTTCCTCTAGTTTACGACAGAGAAGTTAAAGACATTTTATTCCGTTTTATAAGGCCATCCACGGCTACATTGATTACCCAACCAAGTACTGTCTGTGCCTGCAAAATTTAACCTGCACTTTCCAAGCTTCATAATTTGTTCGTATTGTAAGACTATGTAGTATTGCTTCCCCCGGCAGCTTCACTAGCCCGGGCCCTTTTAAGTCCTGTTTGATAAGTAATGTTAGAAAACAGTCCTAAGAAAGCACGCGCGCTGATTGGTTAAAAATCCTGTTTGTATAACTCGATGTAGACA
>CM042748.1:14525028-14550457 GCA_022496165.2 Catalaphyllia jardinei
AAGTGTAAAATGTTGCTCAGCAGCAAGTTTTATAATCAAACTCGTGGGCTGCCTTCATCGTTGTTAGTGCCATATCCAATGCGCGAATTCAGCGGCTCCATCAAACCCCTGCTATCCCTGTGAACGCTCCTGTGCCGACGCCAGCCGATTACCATGGCAGCGATAGCTAATCCTATAAAAGCCGTAACGCCAAACGTAATACCAGCCGCAGTTCCAGCGTCCATTTTATCAGGAGTGCCCTGGGAAGACATTTGTTTGTCTTGTGTGGTGGTCTCGGCGAGATTTATGCCAACTATACCAGGTCCGTCTAGTTTGGATATAGCTGCGACCTCCGCAACAGAGCTGGGTGACAAAGCGGAAGATATTACAATGATGAAACTATTATTTTAAGAGTTAGAAGCCACACAAGCAGTAGCTAGTTCCATGCATCTCATCTTGAATTTTGAAGTGCTGGTTTAATCGTTTGAAGGAGGACAAAACCGCAAAAAAACCCATGAAAATAAGACTTATGGATAAATCAAGGCGCAACCCAAGCCACAACCAGCTACCAACTGTTCATAACTGTTGCCCCTGATCCCCAGTCCCTTCCGGGTATCCCACTGAATAGTTCAGTTTAGTGTTTGTAGAATTCTTCAGCGAGAGGTTTGAGAGCAACAAGTATGGATTGGGAGGGGAGGGGAGGGGTGAGAGTTCAGGTAGGAACATAGTCGCGACCCTATCGTGAGACCAAAAGATAAGTCTTCAAATACCTTTTAGTTGCTAAAGTCCACTGAAACGAGCTGGGATGTTTAAACCAGATCTGGCCAGTGTCGTGGTTAATTAAAAGCAAAGGCACAGAGTAGTTGAAAATTTTAGGCGGACTTGAGTAGGGAGGTCTTTTGATGATTGGTAATCCCTGCTGGTTGAAAATGTTCGCCTTGACACAGAAGTTGATCTCACAATCTTCCTCAATAGCGCCAAGGTGTTGAGAATAACCGGTTGGACAGGACTTCGGCCAACCAGATGGACCGGACTGACTCACAAACAACGCCAAGTTTGAACCTTTGAAGAAGAAAAAAACAATAAAATGCAATTAAATAGAAGGCAGCATGATTAGACACTCTTTTAACCATCTACTGTTTTCCGTGGATGAGAGACTGGAAACTGGAGATAGATAATGATGTTGAACGGAAAAAGAGCTGTACTAACCTCGTTTCCAGGGCTTTTCCCGTCCACTACTCCAAGGGAAAAACCCTGGGAATGAGGTTGGAGGTGTACTACTGTGGCGGTCCACAATCTTCGAAAAGAAGTTTCAGAAACTGTCTAATCCATATGATTTTCAAGCGAAATTTTCGGTTTAGTTAAATGGTAAGTACAGTGAAATTCCAAACCTGAAAGGAAATTTGCATGTGCCACCTTAATGTCACGTGATATCTGTATAATAACGTATCTACATACCCTGGCCGCTGACCGAGGATTTTGAGACTCCAAGTGGATTGCCAGCCTTACAGCTGAAGAAACCACCAAACGGCACTGACTGCTGGTAGCCAAGCTCGTAATCATCACTCACACACACGTGCATTGTGGCTCCAAAACGCAGGGAGTAAAACTTGAGTGGACAGCTGTGATCCTGTGTCACAGGGTTCTTCAGTACCTTGCTGTAGAGTCCTCCAAAGAGATAACCTGTATTGGCAGGGACCTGTCCCTTGGCCACGCACCAGTAGGTCGAGTAAGTCGCGAATCCGCAGTGAGTATCACAGCATTTACAGAAAAGCCAACAGCTGTGACAGTCACGATGACAACTTTGGGGAGTGCGGCCTTGATGAACCATGACAGCCTCATAACCGTCGCTGCAAGTGTAGTCGGATGTGAGAGGGTTCTTTTGAAGGAGGGCGTCGCATGGATTACCATCAGGAGAGCCTTCGAATTGGCACGTTTGAAAAACGCCCCCGAAAGTATAGTTGTTCGTGGGACTCTCGCAAGACCCATCATCGAGGTTTGCTTGGAAGCTAAAATTTGGAGAGTCCATTTTCGTACATCCTTTGATGGTGTTGTGTTCGTAGTACAATTTAATGGCTCGCTCAACCACATTACCTAATTTAAAAGTCAACTCTTCCGACAATTCTGGTAAACTTCCGGGTGTTATGGCGTAGTGCAGCGGGTCACCCGACCGATCAACTGCAACAAGATCGTCAATCAGTTGATCTTCCCACTGATTAATGGTAAAATTTACTCTGAAAGGCGGTCCTCCAAACGTTAACACGGTGGAATAAACAGTATTCTGGGTGTACTGGTCCAAATCTTTAACGTCGCTTGTCGTTGAGTAGCTAAATTTTGCTCCAAAAAACCCAAAAAATGACGCACTCGCTGATGCTGTGATCTTACTTTTCTCTTCGCTGAAGTCTGCGACGAATTTTCTTGTTAAGTGATCCACTTTAGCGAGAACTGCACCCGCCTTGACGCTTGTAATGTAGTGCGTTCCAAAGTCGCGTACCAGTATTTGCGCCAGAAAGTTCGCGTATGCAGTGTTATTGTGTTGCAGATGAGACGCGATTTCGAGTAAACGCGATTTGAACTCGGGCTGAAATGTGCTGTCGGGCTGAAGCTTTGCCGTGTATAGGACATGGCGCATTTGTACTCGAGTCGTCACAGCTTTGTCTTCCACTTGATGCTTCTTTACTGACTCGAATTCAGACGAATACGAACCGCCAATACTGCCAAACGAAAACTTTCCCGAGGCCTCAGCGTTGATAGACTTTGTTGTTGTGGAGGAATAATTGTTCCAGTGATCATAAAGCTCAGCGAATGTGTGCACTTTGCTTTCCTTGACAGGATAAAGGAACACATTATCAGGCAGAAGATATTTGCCGTCATCCGAGGTTCTACACTTGGAATAATTCATCAATGAAACAACACCCATATGTTGATTCCTCAAATTGTCCCATCCGCCGCCAGGAAGAACTTCGAAACGATAAACTCCGTTAGAGAGAGGACAGCTTCGTGGATCACCAAGAGGAAACTCATATGAAGAATTATTCTCAGCACAGACAAAACTGGTGCCAAAAACGGCAGAGAACAGTGCACAAGCGAGGTAAAACCCAGCTATCACAGACACCATTGCCGTATATTTCAATATACATGCAAACGCATCCAATGCCGAAAATGATAGAGATCTCTGCGATCAAGCCGTAATATATTAGGCGATTTCCTTTAGACTTGACCTTATGTCAGTCATGTGACTTTCGGTTTCGTTCCAGGTGTTACAGAGCCTGTTTGGGTTTCAGACGCGTCATATTTTCGGTTTCCATGCGCAGCGTCATAGATGAGGTGTAGGTTCAGACATGAGTGAAATTAATCTCGTAAAAAATTTCACCTAACTCCCAAGATTAATGCTTGACTTCCAGAAAACTCCTTCGTCTTGTTTATTCCGTAAGAGCTTCGCCTACTTGATTGGCGCCAGTTTTTAGCGACCCAAAAATAGGGTCTGTCGGATTATGCTCGAAAAATAGAGTATTATGCTCTCGGGCTCACCCATGAAACCAGGGTAATGCTCGGCTGGAGGAACAATGGAAACTGACGTTTCGAGCTCTAGCCCTTCGTCGGAGGGCTAGCGCTCGAAACGTCAGCTTCTGGATCTCTTTACGGTGGCCAATTGACATTATCAATTCAGTTGATAAAACCAAATTATCATATGGAGGAGAGTGTTTTACTGGGAACTAAAACACTCGTAGATTCCATATGCCACTTCATCCGGGACCCGAGTGGCGTATTTTCCGTATGTCACCTTTGCGAGTGTCGTATCGTTCAGTGACGTCACGATTCCCACCTTTTGCTTTCGTTGAATTGGTTTCTCCATATAATAAAAAGAACATTACACGTTGGCTCGAAGATATGAATTTTATGTTCTCGTGGCAAGAACAATAATACTCCAACCGACGCAGCACCTCAGTTTCTTTAGAAACTTACCCCCTTTACTCGTTTGGAGGTATAATCCTCAAATATATGCCGGACTGAAATGACACTTCCACCCGCACTACCCATAGGCTCGCTCGTCTTTCAATTTTGAAAGAAATGTTACACAACAATTATTCAGTTAAACATTTCATGAGTAAGTACCAAATAATGCAAATCCACCAACTTTTCCAGAAATTAACAAATCTCTTCTGGACAGATGCGCTTCTACTGTCCTGTGTTGGTAGTCACGCAATATAGAATTTACGTGTCTTCACGCGATCGAGGTCGGCCTGTTGCATGTGGTTCCGCTGATTTCGCTCATGAAAGATCAGGTCTCGAACCAAAGTTCCCGTGGCATTTCAGCGTTTTACGTAGGAGATTGTTCAGACCAACAGTTGCAAGACAATTTAGTAAGAAAAGGTAAAGGTAATTTGGGACACAAGTTACAAGTCACGAACCCCTCGAGGATCACAAATAGGAAAATGATAGGGTGACAAATCATTGTGAGCGAATACAAAACTGGTACCAAATACGGCAGAAAACAGTGCACAAGCCAGGAAAAACAGCTATCAGGGCACCATTACAAGTGAATATGTATGGAAATTCATGGGTTTGAATCCCGTTCAGGCCTGCATTTTTCACAACTGCTTTGTGTGCATAACTGCGTTGATCAATCTTGTCTTCACATCATTCTCTGCAGTTCAAATACATCAACTTTCATATATTCACTTGTATTCTTTACCTTCTACAGGTATGTCGCGAACTCACAACGTGGCCAGCTCCCAGTTGGCTTGATAGCTAAGTTGGTAGTTGAATGCACCGGTATCGCTTTATGTTGAACGCATGCAATGGCAGAAATAATAAAGAGAACTGTGATCGATCCATATTATACGAGATTTTAATCACGCCACTGTCGTGGACGAAGCTCGTGATTACCTTGTAACCCGCGATCAGGCGTTCGCTTGATCACAGCTTAGTGATCGCCATAAGAGACTTTTCTTTTAGTATTCCCAGAGAGACAGAAATGCGGTCAACAAACAGTACTTTTGTAAGATGTCTTTTCAAACCGTCGTTTGTGACAATTTATAGTTATTGTCAAACACAGATTGCTCATTTGCATCCCTGGTCAGAGCGGTTTTGGCATTTTAAGGGAGTCACGCGGGTTTCAGTTAGCGCGCTCCAGGCGTCACGGGCCCTGTGAAGTAACTTTGGTTCACACTTGCAACGTAACATAAGAGCATCATGTCGTTTTTGCTGTGGGAAAATCCTGAAGTAGTAACATGAAAATCAACACGTTTTAAAAATTCTATTCGATCTGGAAACAGTGGACGAAGAGCCACTTCGGGGAAATGCCACTGCAAATTCCCATTTATTTTTTATTTATTTAATAACAGCATGAACGTGTAAAGACATGGAAAAAAACTCATCTTTTCTTCACCGTCTGGTTCACATTCGTTCAAGGCGCGCTGGGTGGTCTCGTCCTATGCGCGCCATAACAGATCGGGTTCGGGTTCTTTCAAGAGACACAGGAGTGAAATAATCTCCCATATATGTTGCGAAAAACAAATACTTCAGAGAACAAAGTTCGACAGAACTGAGTGCCTTGGACAACAGATAGTGTCTGTGAGCAAATATAGGTTATAATTTGAAAGCCAAATATTCAGTACTTTTCTTCTGAGATGAAAACATATTTTAGAAACTCAAAAACGGAAGAACTAAGAGCAAAGACAACAATTTAATAACTGAGTTTATTTACAAGCAACAGCATTTCAATTAGTAAGTTAAAAGAACAGGAAAACATGTTTAAATCCAAGACATGGAGGAAACATGTAAACAGAGGTCGCTAACATGATCAGTAATCTATCCTGTCTATGATCGCAACAGGTCTTTTCTAAATTAGTGCAGCTTCAACTGATAGCTGCAATACAAGAATTTTACTGAAACAAAGATATTCCCAGAGCACAACAAGTACATCTTGCCGCTCGATTCTTACCTCGCTGTTTGGTTATCAACAGGGAGCTTTCCTTACCGCTTAAAGCCACGGAGTACAATCCGAATGGAGGCACGCAGCTTTGTGCGGTAAGTTGATCGACATCAAATCAATCAATCAATCGATCAATCAATCACCTGTTAGAATGACTTACTCGGCAAAAACATCAGCGCTTTCTCAGTCTTGCTAAAACTCGTTTACCACAGAAATACAACAATGATTTACGTGACAGCATAAGATCACACCGTCTTAAAAATTGCCAAAAAAACCTTTCGATTAAAGAGTATAAAACATTGAAACTGTTCGGTAGGTCAAACCGGATTTTATGCTTTCCACTTTGCGGGAATACTATCTGAGGGAGGGCCTCTTTGACTCGCATAATAAGAGAGATTTTTCTTGTCTTTCAAATGTATTTCGTTGTTACATGTCTACTGCCTTTGCACTGTGTTCGTCACATCAGGACAGCGAGCCTGGAAATGGTCAAGTAAAGGTTCTGGCTTGGAGGTTCGCCACGAGTACAGATTACATGAAGAAGATAAGCAGAGAGCCACAAACAAGAACGAGGGGAAGAAACTAGGAAAGACTGAATTTGTTCGATTTTATGTACATATCTAAGTAATTTTCTAATAACATCTGCAAATACGAACTTCGTCTTCAACTATATAACAGTAAGTAATCTGATCCAGTTAACTCCTTTTTATATCCTAGCATTACGTTACATGTCTTTTTTTGTGTTAAGAATTAAAGGCTTTAGTCATAATCGATGTATTCCCATATGTCCGTTTCGTAGCCCTCGTAAACGTGGTTTAAAAGAACTTTTCGTCTCGCTTCGCAGTACCTGAGGATATGGTTAACAACAGCTCTTTAAGTAAATTTGAAGACAAAAAAATCACTTTAAAACTATCTTTATATCTATCTTTCGGTTACTCCATCGTGTGTCACACAAGAAAGAAACCCATTTTCCGCTTAGTTCGTGTGTGACGCGAAAGAAATCATTCGCTTAGCCCGTCGAGCGTGACACGAGAGAAAAACGCAGAGAAAAAAATGGCCGCGCGAAAACCTGGGGGCAAGTAGAGCGCTACTTACCTTCAAGATTTCTTGCGATCGGTTTCTTTACGATGGCGCTCGACGGACTAAGCGAGGTCTATCTATAAACATAATAAAGATTGAAAACTCGGATCACCAAGGATCAACGAGCTGAGGAGAAGAGGAAAGCAGAAGGAATAAAGGTAAATAAGGTACCTGTATTTATCCTGGACCTTCTGTTTTATATCTGATAAACACTCAGACGTTATGTCACGCTCTAGGTACTCAGACAGAGTTTCTGTGGCCATTTCTAGATCTTTTTGGTTGTCCTGTGTTGAAGCAAAAGACACTAAATTGATTAGTTTCCTGAGCTATTTCTCAAGCACAAAAAGTCAAAATATGGTGGCGCACTTCAACTGAAGAGCAGGAGGAAGGGAAGGAAGGCAAGCAGGAGGAGGGGGGGGGGGGGCAAGGGAAATAATACTAATGCCGAGAGGGAGGGGAGAAGAGTGGAGTGGTGATCGTTGGATTGTAGGAAGGGGAAGGAAAAAACAGGAAGGAAGGGTAGATTACGGATTATCTAAAGGATCCTGAGCATCCATTGATCAACATGTCGTTCCTAGTCTGTCTACAGACGGCTTTCTTTGTGCAAGTTAATTTTCAAGCGATCGAGAAGTGGGGAAAAGTAAAACTCTATATGGGTCTTTACGGCCCTAGCCCCACCCCAATACGTTTCCCTCACGGTTAATATTATGCTTGTGATCTCAAAGTGGGCGTGTGAA
Source organism: Catalaphyllia jardinei (assembly GCA_022496165.2). Lineage (NCBI taxonomy): Eukaryota > Metazoa > Cnidaria > Anthozoa > Scleractinia > Caryophylliidae > Catalaphyllia > Catalaphyllia jardinei. The sequence continues at coordinate 14,532,760 of CM042748.1, forward strand.
CAGACTATGTTGCACCCTCCTTATGTTCTAAAAGCTTAGCGAGAAACGCCGAAAGAAAAAGACTGCAAAGTGAAAAAGAAAAAAAAAACGTCTTGACGCATAAATCCCCAGCCAGGTACCCTGCGAACAGGCTCCTAGCATTCCTTCCTCACCAGACCACTCTCGGCTCGTCCCGCTCGTCCTAGACTACACTTGGCTATCTCTAAACCCAACCGGGAGCCTGTTCGCAGGCTACTAGCCAGGCTACAGTTAGAGCAGTTTTCTGTACCTCAAAGATGACGGACTGGTTGTTTTTCTTGAGGTAGAAAGCGAACACGTAAGTGTATTTCAGTGTGTTTCTGCACAAACACAAAACATCTACAGCCTTTCGAAGAAACTGAACCTGAAAGTAAAGCACATATTACCTTTTATCGCGCTTTCCTTACAAATTCAACAGAAACAAGTCGAGTCAACCTGAAAATTGGATAAGATAAAAACCTCAATCCATGACATGTTATGCTGCTGCATCTCTTCCATCTTCTGCTTGACTTGAGCATACAACTAACAAGCCAAAAATAAAAAAGAGCCCTTAAATGTACGTTTTAAACCACTATTAAGTTTAACGCCACTTTTAGTTTCAGTCTCTTCAAGTTTCGCTTAATGTTTGATACCTCTAATGATATCTTTCTGTTGGTCTTCCACACATGTATTTCACATCCAGTCATAGCATCAAACTCAGATAATTAAACCTTTCTTTTTTATCTAAGGTGCGTAGAAACTATGGCCTAAAGGAAACGGTTTTCAGGGCACAAAATAACAGGGCAGGAAAAGAGAGCTCTGACAGGCTTCGCACAAGAACACGTTTCACCGAAACAAGAAATCGTACAAACACAAGCAACACGTATGATAAGATAAAAGAGAAAGAGGAGAAAATTATTAGGATAACATAAAAATGAATAAAATAATTAATTTTATTCGAGAGTCAAATGTATTTAGCAACGTTGAGGTAACGCAAATATTGCAGACAGAACGTACTAAAAACTTTTAGGAATCCCACCTTGTGCGAGGCTGACAGGTTGGCTATTTACATAACGCGGTCGAGGAGTTGAACTCGGGACTACCGAGAACAAATCCAGACAGCAGTAGAGTGGAGGTTTTGAACCATAGACCTCCAGATTTCAAATCCAGCGCTAAGCCATTCGGCCCCGCCGCCTCCTACAGCAAACCTTACGGACGCAGCAAATGAAGTTATCAGCTTTTTCAAATGTGTTGATTTCTGGTTATCTCACCTTGGTTTCAAACTTGGCGCTCTGAGCATGATTCATGTAGCGATTACAGTAGAATAAGTACCGCTCCAATGCTTGCCGTGATTTCTAAAAGAAATAACAAAATTGATTTGTCTTAGGGAAGCTTGCTTTTGCCAAATGACCACTCAACTGAAAGCAAGTAGCGGTACTTACAGCTTGGGCATCTCTGGCTGCCTGGGCATCTTTCTCATCATAACGATTACAACTGTACCTGAAAGACGGATTAGACAACAAAGAGAACAACATTAAAGGTTCTCAGTCACGGTGAAAAATCGCCTTTAAATTGAAGGAACTTGAAAATGATGATTTACTAAGATAGAAAAACACCACAGAGACAATAAACCATAAAGAAACAAAGATAGTTAGAGATGGAGAAGATTGATACAGATTACAAACGACGAATTTGAAAAATTTAGGCTAGACTTTTCGAGATGCGCAACCTGTGACGCGTTTCCTTTACAGGAATGAGTACTTCATCAAGCAGGTCAATGAAGAAAACATAAAAACAATTCAACGAATAACTATTTCAATGACGCACTTCTTAATTCCTAGAGGTGACATTAAGGCTCCGTCCACACTACGCCATGCAGATAAATTTGAAAACACAGTTTTATTTGTTATGTCTACCGTCCACAATAATCCGTCATGAAAACGCTCGTCGAATTAGAGGAAGTTGAAAACGCAGCTCTACGGTTATTGTTGCATTTTCATGGCGGGCCTAATAATTAAGAAATAGAAAACATGTACTCCGTGTTTCTATCGAGTTATATAAACACGAGTGGAAGTTTGGGAGAACGAGGAATGCTGTAGGAACACGAGCCGCACAGCTTTTTCGAGTTCTCCCAAACTTTCACGAGTGTTTATATAACTCCATAGAAACACGGAGTACATGTTTTCTATTTCTTTTAGAAAACACCGCGACGAGAAAAAGGAAAACAACTTGTTAACTTTGATTATCAAAATGTAAATTCTCTTAGCTCGCGCCACCACTACGTCAACAGCGCGCGCTAGTTCTGTGTCTCCATCGAGTTATACAAACACGAATATTAACCAATCAGCGAGCGTTCTTTCTTAGGACTGTTTTCTAAGACCTATTGATGTATGGTATGATTTTGTGCTTGGCGTCTGTGAGAATGCTACCATGGTCCAAGAAATGTGAATGACACACTGACTTGAATGAAAGTCCTTTAGTATACAAGTGAAATACTGGGGATTTATCACAGAAAACTGGATAAATTTAACCTTTCTTTTTCATCACTTGCTAAATCAAATAAAGCGATCACAGATCCTAAATTGCGTTCAAACAAATAACTAAATGATACCCAAACTGGAAGGGACACTAACCAACTTGATCCATGTGGTTCCCATGGCCCCAGGCACATCCAACAAAAGTCAGCCTTAAGAAAGAAACCACGAAAACAAAGGCCACCAATTATTCATAATCTTGAGCCTTAAAAAAGCATGTCACAAAATACCTGCCGTCACATAAAGCTTTGATGCTACTTACCAAAAAAAAGGATGGTGTTTCATGTTCTCTAAGAAACAATGCACGCATGAGGTCTAGAAAAACTGCATATCATTATGGACACTCCAACGGAACGCCAGTGTGTTTAGCAGGTTTTCTAGACCTGAAAAATGCATCATTTCTTTAGCACAGGAACACCACGTTCTATTTGGTTTAGAATATAGCATTGAAAAGCGGAAATATTTACATCTGAGAAAGGCCGGTGAAAAAAATGCACACTCAACTTCAAGAGCGGTTATAGAGCACCTACATTCATAAGCTCAACAGAAACACGGCATTTTACATGGGACGAATTAATTGTCCTTATTATATGGACACAGGGATAAGCTCCGGCCTGGTGGGTCACCATTGGCTCGTATGCAGACTTTACCTTACATGGCTAGCTCCGTGAGCAGGCAAGATGAACCAAATCCTGCCTTATGATTGGCTACCCGAACACCCGCTCGGGACTACTTGCTGTATCCCGCAAGGAAAATTACCCCAAAAGCCATATAATAAATCCTTTATTGGCCAAGCTTGTTCGGTCAAGATGGCCGGATATTGGCCTTGTTCTTTTTTGCTTGTTTATGGACCTCGACTTCGTCTCGGTCTATAAACGCGCAAAAAAAGAACTTGGCCAATATGCAGTCATCGTGACCTCACACTTGGCCAATAACCCATATTTACTGAAATAATTATCATTCTGATGAATCACAATCAAGAGGCTATTTTCCTACTGCTTCCTTACAGCATTTGAATCGAAAGACGTTGTCTGGATGTTTTCATGGAATGTTACAAGCATTTGTGAGAGAATGGAAGTATATGAGAACGTTCTGTAAACGATCTTGTTCACATCATGTTTCCACATAATTTTGTATTCGCCCAAACTTCCAATTACACTTCTATAACTTGACAGAAACACGGAAAATTTTTGTTTAACTCCTAACTGGAGTAGTTATTATGGTAAACAACGTAAAGTTTGTCATGACCAGACATGATTCCAGTGAAGAATGTTACCTTGCAATTGTTGTTGCGACAAACCATGTGATTACAGCCGCCATTCTTTTCTATAGTAACATGGCACTTAGGGCATTCCTAAGAAAAAAAGATCAAGATCAATTAATGTTAATAAATTCTCAAGTACTAAGGGTGACAGAACGAAGTCTAGGCAGATGGTTTAATGTGATTTTTATCTTCCCAGGTAATCACGTAAGCAACACCTTGCAGTCAAACCTCTCAAAAGTGGACACAACTTGGCACCAAAAGACGTGTCTGACTAGGAGAGATGTCTGTCAATGAGGAGTTAACAAAGTAGTGTTTGCATATAGCTATAGACTTTACTGTTGTACCCTGTGGGACGTATGGTGTCTAATCACAATACAATGAGAGTTTTAGACCTGGGTTCAACTACTGCACATATTCTTTTGTGTTCTTGGGAAAGACACTTTACTCTCGCAGCAATTCTTCTCAACCAGGAGTATGAACTCTGAGGGGAACAATACAAAATACTGAAGGTAACCTACCATGAAAGTGAAGAGTGATAATCACAGTAAATTTTCCAATTTAAGCAATTGGAAAGAAGAAGCCTTTCTCAGGGCTTCAACAGGATTCAAACCCATGACCTCCGCGAATACCAGTGCAATGCTCTACCAACTGAGCTATGAAGACACGCATTGGGAGCGAGGTCAATTTATTGAGTTCATATCTTCCTGTGCAGTGAAATGATGTGAAGTATATATCAGGGCGCGACAGAAGTGCTGTCCGATAGCCCAAAGCTAGTGGAATGACTTGTTGGGCTAGCCGAGCATTTTCTTATCATAGCTTGCTCGACGGGCAAGCATCGATGGTTCCTCTTTCCTAATGATAAAATGAAATTTTATACCAAAAACTGTGTAGCAGAAAGCTCCTCAGACCTTGGGGCTAGTAACCTCAAGTAACAGCATGCCCGAAGGGCAACCTCACCTTCGCATTTTCGTCTCACCCTGATATATGAAATAATCCATATTTATACTGCAGTTGTAGATGAAAGTGAAGAGTGATCATTGCAGTAAATTTTCCAACTTAAGCAATTGGAAAGAAGCCTGAAAAGAATCAGGGCTTCAACGGGATTTGAACCTGTGACCTCTGTGAATACTGGTACGATGCTCTACCAACTGAGCTATGAAGCCGCACATTGGGAGCGAGGTCAATTTATTGAGTCCATATCTTCCTGTGCAGTGAAATGATGTGAAGTATATATGAAATAATTCATAATAATGATGAATTATTTCATATATTGTACTGCGGTTGTACATGAAAGTGAAGGGTAATCATCACAGTAAATTTTCCATGTCCAGGGGAATAGCAATACCCATTGTTAATAGTTACAGAAACTATGATAAGCTCTGACAGTGTGAGCCACCTTGACATACTGCACACCAGCAAGTAACCTCTGGGCTAGTAGTGAAGCTTACCACTGGGTTGGGTGAATGGAAGCTCTACGTACATGTACATTTCATTTTCCCAGCATACAGTTACAAGAGGGAAACAAACCTTTGTGTTTGCCGATATCCAGTTTGATGTTTCACTATCATCATTGCACTTCTTTATCCACTTTTTAAGCCACTAAAGAATAAAATTTGCCAGTAAATAACATGGCCATGATAAAAAGATAAAAAATCAGCTTGAGTGTCTCTTTCAACTTGCCTGTCGTGAAATTCAAACAAACATTCAACTTATTAACAGACAAAAAATGCATGTATTACTTAATTCAAATGACACTTGTGCATGCGGCCTGTGCAGAATTCAGAGGACCCTCCTTAGTCAACATTGACTTTTGATTGTTAGTCTTGTGATCACATGATGTAATTTTATGGCTTTCTGTGTGCATGTTTCGTTGTGTTGTGGAATTCTTGTTTAAACTCGGTCGGAATCACTTTAGCCAGTTGTTGTCGGAACACGGAATTAATTCTTTACGCAGCCAGTTCCAATCACTTCAAACTGTGTGAATACTTTTATCTCTTTCAGAATAAAAAACTAAACTACAATGTTTGGAAAATACCAAAGCAAAGCAGACACACTCTTGACAGCGAAAGATAACTTTTCAGCATGAAACAAACAATAATCAAGCAACAAGCACAGTTTGTCCTGGATGTGTGCTACAGAACTTGAAGGAATGGCGAAGACTGATAGTAAAGTAGATCTGAGGGCTTCTCAAAAATTTCATTAACCATATCCCCAATTCATGCCCTGTGACAATAACACTCAATTAACAGAAAAGAGTTGTAAATAATGATAATTTCCATGAAATCATCAGGATAAGTGCTCTTCCTAACCAAAATGTTTTGGAAAATTGCAGAGAGCTGATTTGGTCAGATTGTCTTAGTCATGTCTCCAATGCAAAGGTGCACAGTTAATAATTTAGACATTTGGTGGCACATCTGCTGTTTGGCTGTTATTTGTGGCTCAGCGGAACAAACAAAAAATGTAAGCAACTTACAGCGCATCTCACAGGCTCGTGAACAGGTTCTCCACAGCCAAAGCTAAACAAGTAAAACACAACATTAGGCTGTTGCTAGCAATCAATGTTTTCACTAGACTTTCTGAAAAGTCCTTCGTCTTGTTTATTCAGTACCCGCCGGACGAAGGACTTTTCCTACTTGATTGGCGCCAATTTTAGCGACCCAAAAACGGGTCGCTGCGCTTTAACCAATCAGAGGATCTCTAGATATCCCTTGGGGACCGAATGGTGAAACTATGCTTAACGAAACGTGACTTGTGGTTAATTTGAATATGGGGTCGATTGCGAATCCATTAAATTAAAGAAGCTTCAAAGGCCACGCGCATGGGATATCATATATTGCAGGTATTGCATATATATTGACTACCAGAAGAAAACAGTGGAAGTATATCTGTCTGGAAGAAATGCGTTTGTTTCTGTGCTAACCGAAGCTGGGAAAAGTTCAACTTTTGAGCTAGCTAGAATCTTCCAAACTACGGTTTCGTTTTCGTCTGCAATTTCGGCACAAAGTCAAACAAGCAAGCTATGGTTAATTTTCGTTTAAAATCTTTCCTCCTAATCACTTTAGTACAGGGTAAACAAATTTGCTCTTTCGATCGGTGAGGGAGAAACGCACACACGTTCAATTATTTTGGTCAATCGTAGTAGAATCTGAGACACCAGTTGCAAGTCACGCCACTCTTCATTTTTGGCGCGAAATGCAAATAAAAACCCTTCAAGCGAGACAAGTCGACCTCTCGCGACTTCGCTTCTCGGCTTCACATATTCTACCCTGAAATTCATGAGGTCGACTTGTGGCAAGTCTATGTTTTCACCTGTGTGGAACACAAATTTCAACCCATTTGATTGAGCACTTTATGATATACCAGTGCAAGATCTGACAACTATCAAATATACACTTCAGTAAAAATAAAGGTTTTCCTTGCCACCACATTTTGTAGTACATACAATGGCAGCCATTAGAACATGACAACATTACTTTATAGTTTAGTGGTAAAGTTTCTAGCTGACAAGCTTTTATTTTCTTATAATGGTGCGAAATTCATGTGATGCATAACTATGTTAAATGCTAACAAGAGCATGCCAGGGTACAAAGAAGACTGATTATCATGCTTGCACAAAAAAATGTGACTAATGTTCTCACTACAGTGAACCTCCACACATTTCTCATAAGCAAGATTAATTTTTTAAACAATCTATTAAACAGTAATTTTCATCTCTAACAGTATTTCACTTCCCCATCGGGCAAATTCAGGATAGCCGGGATCCACCGGGTCATAGGCCATGACTTTCTTTGCACACTGCTTCAAGGGTCATTACTTCTTTGCTCTGTGCAGTTAAGTGCAGTTGAATAACGAAGACAGACTCACCAAAATGTGTACCCACAAAGGCATGTCACAGGTAAAGCATCATGGTAGTTAGCTTTCACAGCATTTTGACAGTCAGGTCCTGGACACCAACTCATCAATCGGTTGCTCTGCAAACACAAGAAAGCCAAACTGTACCAAAATGTATTCTAACCTCTAATAAGGATCACCACAAACCTTGATCACCCTGGCTGTGAGAGAGGAACAAATATTGTGCATTCTCACAAAATGTGTTTTGACACAAGCTGTTGTTTTAGTACAGTGATCGGAGTTATTCCACGACTTTGGACATTGCTGCAGGTGTAATTCATGTGTCACTGCACATGTACATGTTAACGAGACAGCTCCTCTCCACAGCCAAGTATACAAACAAACAGATGCTGGCAATTTGGTGGGATATCTTGACTACTACTCAAACTCAACAATACTCCTGAATAAGTACTTGGTGAAAAAAGAGTTGCCACCGTTACTCATGAATTTCAGAATGACTAAGTAAAATAAATCATGAAAATGTGTTGGACCAAAGGGACATGGATGTCATGACTGTAACAGTTCACATTACATGTACTCAAATGAGAGCCAAGTCACCTGACACCCACAACCTTATTATTACAATAGTTCCACAAACACATCATAGATACAAACACATAATAGAAACTAAAAACCATGTCTAATGGCATTTACGATTTTTGCAGGCTATACCAAGTTCATAACTTGGAAACAAACAAGCAAGATCCTTGACATCAAAAGATGAGTACTTTGGATGGATGGATGGATGGACAATTATTATTAATGGTGAGGAGAAAATAATGTATAATGCAAATATTAACTCCTCATGGACCTACAACACACAACAGCAAAGACTGTCACCAATGGGTACTTAAACAATATTTTTATTAAATCACTTACCTCAACAAAGCTGTTAGCTATCAGATGGTGATATCTCGCTTTTACTTTAGAGTCTCTTACAACTTGCCTGCCATTAAAAACAAAAGTTACGAAAGCCAGTTTGATGTCTTGATTGCATTTTGCTGATAAAGGTAACTGACCAACTAGACAGACACAAGAAACCCACAATTATCGCGACATTGCCGGTATAGTGGAATCTGGTTAATATGGCCTCAAAGGGACACCAAGTTTGGAGTTACAGTGGTTAGTTGGTTCGACTCATGATTGAGTGATATAGGTTCAAGCACTGGCTAGGGACATTGTGTCAGGTTCTTAGGCAAGACACTGTACTCTTATAGTGCCTCTCTCCACCCAGGTGTGGCAAATTTAATGCTAGGGGATACATGTTGATGGGCTGCCAACCCATCAAGGGAAGAGCAAAAATACTCCTAGCCTCATAATCCTACAGAAACTGGATATGAGGACTGGCCAGATAGTCCACTTGGCTTGTATGCAAACCATTTCCTTTACCTTTTTACTACAGGAACAAGCCCAAATGTCCATAATATCTGGGTTTGCATACTAATTATTTATCCATTTTAAGACAAAGGCATACAATCTAATTCCAACCCCAAATAGTATGACATAAATTGCTTTATTCAATTATTTTTAAATGACTGGTAAAGTATCACGGCAAAGTTGTTCAAAGAGTGCATAATGCTATTCACCAGATGCATGGCCATCTAGCATAAAAGAGTTCACAAAATAAACTACACTATAAACTTGATAGTGAATAGATCATCTTTGATATATTATTACACCCGCTCTCAGTGTTACATGCATAGGTAACATCTTCATTCATCTTTCAACATGCCATCTTTCGACATGCAATTTTTCAGATTATTAGCGGTAAAAAAGACAAGTAAATGATAATTACTGATCTCACATGGCTGAAGAAGATTGTGAATATTGCACGTTTTCAGATTTACAGGGTAATTAAATCAGCTCTCAATGGTGGCTTCCAGTACAATTAGGCTGCTGATGTGTATAGTATTTGAAAGATGTAAACATTCAAAACAGTTCATTTATCTCTCACAGAATGACTTCTTGATATTCCTAACCTTATTTTTATGCCAAATAAATCCATCTTTTATGACTAACAGTTGAGTTTGACCATAAAGGAGTCCATAGAGTTAATATTTTGATGCAGGGCAGGTTATATAGCATGTCAAAGGATGTCGCCTATGCAACACTAAAAGTGGGTGCAAAATTCAGCTTTGAAGTAAAGCTTACAGCTGGACAGAGAGAAAGAAAAATTGAAAGACTATGTTTGTTCATTTCTTTTGTTTGTGTCCTCTAGGCCTCACTATCAAGCTGGATTTTAGTATATCAAAAGTGGCCTAATACCTTGTGGACTGGGTTATCTGTTTTTGAACAGGTCTATGCCCAGAGCCAGAACCAGTCCTTAAAATCATAAAATACTTACCCTACAAAAACTTCATCTACGAGGATGTCACACTTATGAGCAGGACAAGAAATGTTCTAAAAACAGGGGATGCCAGTTAAGTCATAATGAACAATGAGACATGTTAATTAAAAAAATATAGTAAAAAAGTAGATTAACAATAATTATTCACCAAAGGTAAAGTGAACATTGGTGAATAACTGTTGAAGTAAAATTTCAGAGCTGAACAAAGAGAATAACAGACTAAAACATAAAAACAGAGATGGACATGTTCATTTACAGTTCTCATCATCATGAGTAGCTTTAGTTTGAAGAAAAATAACATTTGGTCAGTTGATATGACCTGCTGGCGATCAACTTAACCAGTGCGATTACTGTTGGGAATAGACCCTTCTCCAAAATGGCGGCCAAAATTTCAAATGATTTAAAATTAGCTAAAATAAAAAACGTATACCGGCACTAGAAAATACACCTTTACTTTAGTAAAACTGCAAGGTTTCAGCATTTCAGGTGTCATATCAGCTGAGAAAAGGTAGTTGAAAATTGGAAAATTTACAGACGTTTGTATGACTGGGGGTATGCATTATACCCCCAGTCATACAAATTTCTCTAAATTTTTCAATTTTTAACTTACATTTTCTCAGCCGATATTACACTTGAAATGCTGAAACTTTGCAGGGCTACTAAACTAAATATGTTCTTTCTAGTACTGGTATACGTTTTTAAGTTTGAGTTATTTGAAATTTCGGCTGCCATTTTGGGGAAGGGTCTATTGAATTCAGAGAGTTGTAGGCTCAAAACTCCAAATATACAAATATTTAATCAACCAACCACGTAATCTGGAACACACAAATAACGGCGAATCACAATGGCTAAAGCGGCTAAGAAGCTAGACTCGAAACTCAAAAAAACAGCGACAAGGCTGGCCTAAAATCTTAAAACACGGTAAGAAAAAAAAAACAAGTTGAAAAACTGGCAAATTACGACAGCAAAGTTCAAGTTAAAACATGTACGCGCGAGCACATTCGGGGGCATGATTGGCTAATCAAAATCACGTGAAATTACGCGCGCGGACAAAAAACTTGTACTAAGGCGAGAGGGGTGAGTTCAGAGTTCGTAAAGTTTCCGTTGCAAACAATTACGATTCTTAATGACGCCTTGAATAAGATTTCTTGAAAGGAAATTGGTCCAAGGGCAACTTCTGCATCCTTTCAAACATGTACAAGTATCCTGGACTTCAAGTGATGTCTTCCGAATAAATAAAAAATTCATTCAGCAACTGTCCACCATGTTTACTTGCCGAGATGGCAAAAGTCACAAGTTTAGTAGCCAAGCTCAGAAATGTTATATTCACTGCCTTGCGTGGTTAATGTGACGTTATAAAAGGAATCGCTCAACCAATCAAATTGCGGAAAACTCCTTGTTCAGCTTGGAAATTATACTAAGATGTAATAGTTAATGGCTTACCTCTCCAATATGCTCATCCATAACTTTAGTAGTAATGTATTCCTTCCAACACCTAGGACAGAACCTATGACTGCATTCTAAACCAACAAACATCTGTAGGGCAAACAATATAGCACACAGTTGTAACATCACACACACAAAATAGAATGCATCTAGTAGGAATGTATGGGATGTTTGAAGCAGACAGAAAATTATACATATTTCCCTGTTGCTCACATTACTTGTCATATCAAAGCAACTAAGTACTTACTGAAGTATGGGTTGTAGCCAAGCAGATTTCACAATTTGTGTCTGTTGATGCTGAAGATGATCTTGTGTTTACCTAATGAACAAACGCACAAACACAGTCAAGTACTATTAGCACAACTCCGCAATACAAATTGGGAAAAGGATTGTGTACTAAGTTATTTTAAGTCAACCTAGGGTGCGTTTCTTTAACAAAATCCAAGATTGTATTCTAAAATCGGAAAGAATCCGAAAATGGAGTTTTGCGTTTCTTTACAAAGCAGATAAATCCAAGAACTTTGGGATCATGGTGCATCAAAGGAACCGATAAATCCTCTTCCAGAGTGGATTCTTCAGTTCCTTTGACGTACTGTGATGTGAGAGATCTTGGATTGATCTGTCTAGTAAAGAAACGCAAAATCTGTTTTCGGATTCTTTCGAATTTTAGAATCCAATCTTGGATTTTCTTTAAGAAACGTACCCTTAGAAGGGGCTTCAGAAAATCAGCACCTGATTGATGACCATGGAATCTAGTTTGAAGTTTGATAATTAATACTGCTTTGCTAGGGGTTCCTGTTACAGTCGTTCACATGAAACTGTGAAGACCAGAGAAAATCCAAACCTTCAGGCTGTTTTGGTTTGCTGCTTTTGCAGTTTCATCTTGTATCTGATTGGTTGTAAAACAGTAAACACTCCAGAAATTTCCTGTGGTGTTCACAGTTTTACAGGAGAGACTGTAAAATAGTCTGTGCTTGAGTATTTAAAAGACGCTAATTAAACTTAACATGTACTTTTTAATCAGAAGTAGAAACCTTGGTTATGGTACCTTCTAATTTTATATTTGAACAAACAGGTCTTAAAGTAACAAAGCTCTGAGAGATGAATTAAGAAAATGAACTGATCAACACAAACCCTTTTACTTGAAACAGGTCTGGAGTTTGTTCTATTTGGACTAACTATATGTGCTTCTGAGAATAGTCTGTCTTGATCTCCACTGTAGTACCTAGGAAAACAAATTCAAACAAATTAACATGCTTTGCTTGAATTAGTCATAACATGTTTAGTCCCTGGTATCGCTGATAGTCCATAAGCGAATAAAGATGGTGAATTTTAAGCACAATAAAGAAATGTGAAGAGTGAACTGATCAACATGACATGAATGTGGGACAAAGAAAACAATCAGTGTCCCTGACAAGAATTGAGCCCCTGACCTACCGAACACCGGGCGGGTGCTCTATCCACTGAGCTATGAGAACTTATGGACAGTGAGGTCATTTAACTGAGTTCATATGTGACAGGCATCCTGCATACTGCTTGGATTACTACTGTCAAAGTCATCGTGAGTGTGTTAAGTGAATAAAGATGGTTGATTTTAAGTTTGGTAAAGAAATGTGAAAAGTGAACTGATCAAAATGACAAGAGTGAGGGACAAAGAAAAATTCCGAGTTCCCAACAGGATAGTCTATAGTTCCAATGTCACACAATCAAACCTGTAAATTTGGTTGCCCCAGTGAATCCTTACAAGGGAGTGCCTGTCTATCCCATCCAACCAGTCCCACTCAAAATAGAAGTTTTCAAGGAGCTTTAACAACAGGGATTAGGAAGGTTGTGTACCATGTGCATATGGCACATTGTTACAAAAACTTATTGCGTGACTTGGAACATTCCCAAATATGCTGATTTCCTCTCGAATCTGCTCGCATATTTATTAGTATCGCATCACTGTGATTCAGCAATTCTTTTTAGTTGTTTACGAATGTTGCTGTAAATAGTTTAATATTGTAATGATACTTTATAGTGCTGGAAAGTTCTGGAACCTTATGCTGTAAAGTATATAAGCGAATCAGTGTAGTTCTTATATGGAGTGTTTAAAGAGAATCATCTCGTGAGTCAGTAATGTTTACTGAAGTGTGATGAAGGTCACGTGTAAAGTTTCGACAGAGGTCGTATTTGTTGAAGTGTAACAGAGAGGTTACGTGGATATTTGGCGGAGGCTGTGTCTATACAAGAGTGGCGTAGGTCGAAGTTTATCTGACAAGCCTAGAGTGTGCTTGTTGTGAAGTCTTCTGTGGAATTACTGTGTTCAACTGGAATAAATAACCTTGTTGTTGTTTCGGACAACCCTGCATTCTGTTTGGACTACAAACTACCTACCACTTTAAAACATCGAACTCGTAACACACAGAAAGCTACAAAGTGGTGCATTACGAAAGTACTAACTGGACCTGCCTTGTGCCCTAACTGCAAAACAGCTAGTAAAATATACACTATTTTACAGAAATGATTTTCATTTGTGAAATTTTCAGTGTAATCATTAATATACACACCAGAGATCACAATGCCTTTGCTCTTAATCAACGTTAAAAAGCGTTCACTTAATTCCGTCCCCAGACCCCTTACTTAAACTCTGCTCACAAATGCGATACTTGCTCAATCAATGTACTTTCTGTTTTCAATGACAGAATCAGTTGATTTGAATAATGTTTTGCCAAATAATATGCCTCCAAAAGTTCCAAAATTGTAAAAGACTACAAGATTGTTGCTATTTTGCACGACGAACATGTAGTCCGCCACAACGAAACAATGATGAAGACAAAGCTTTCAAGCCTTCTAGTTTTGAGGAATAAAAATTTCAAAGAAGTGGCTAACTTTGTGGCACTGGCTTACTTACGGTACGCTATGTACTGTACGGTCTGCTCAAAACATGGTAAGGGGAAAAGTTTGACTGCCAGTAGTAAGACATTTAAATTAACAATCAGCATGATGAGACATGAGGACCTTCCAGATCACAAACATGCATTAGCTGCAGGAGAGTTGAAGGCAAATTTTGATAATCCTCTTTCCAAAGCATTTACTGAAGAGGATGAATTAATGAAATTTTTTATGGCCCATTTAAATTACTCTAATGGCCCATAACTTTCAAATGCCACAGGCAATAGGCTCACTTGCCTGTTTTGCCTTACCAATCCGCAATACAATACGAAATACAATACCACATGAGAAAAGTATTCACTACTGAAGGGAGGGAACATACAATACAAGTACTGGTCATGAGGTCATGGGAAAGGCTACGTAGAGCAAGTAACATATTAAATATAAGTTTGTACATTCTCTTAAAATCTTAGCTCAGAGACATATCAAAGACAGTCAACATGATTTTTTGCAATTGTAGCATAACTACAACTCCCAAATCTGAGGACTTAACTCCATGTGTAGTGGTGCACAGCCTGGACAATTCTAAACTAACCTTTCTAGAAGCTTTTCTTTATCCCATTTAAAATGACTTAGAAGAATTCTGGCTGTTGGTCTTGGTAACTATTGTGACAGAAACAATGAAAAGGTTATTACCTAACTGGAAACAAAGACACTACAACTCTAACTGATAAAAGTTATGTTTCTATCACTTTTTTTAAACAGCTTTGATGATGGATTGACATGATAACTTTTTAACTAAGAGAGACACTCCTTGGGGTTATATTGGCCAGGGCTATGCAGGCAGGTCTACAGGACTCGAAAAAATATTTAATTCCATCTAGCCCTTGGGACAAATAGCTCTAAAATTTTGTTTTCCCTGGGCAAGTCTTGGTTTCCTCTTTTAATTATTTAGTTGGCAGATGATTTGCCTGATCTCTTGCCTAAAGGGCAAGTGAGAGTGAAACATAACTTGCACAGAAGGAGAATCTACATGTCCTGAACAACCAGACAGCTTTTTTTGAGTCCTGACTCTATATGGAAATCAATGGCCAATATTTTTTCAGGATGGTCTAGTACAAGCCTGGTTAACACGAGATTCATTCTAGATATAAGGCTGTAGAAACCTTGCCTAGTTCAGCCAGTAAAGAACATTGGACAAGCAAATATTTAATGCATTTTGACTGCCACATTCAATCATTTTAAAAAGTAAACTGAAAACATTGCTTTTTAAAGTGCCACCATGACGAAAATCACATCTTTTCTATCAAAGACATTTTAAAGCATAAACAGGTAGTCTGTATGAGAAGAAAAATGCTGTTCACTTTTTTCAAATATCTCTTTTTGTTCCAGAGATATTCAAGTTGTTAAGATATGCAAATTAGCCAATTGATGATGTCATACACTCAACCAAATTTTGATCAAATATGATGAGAAAGGATATCTCAGCCAATTTGAATCAGAAATGTTTGATTTATTGCAGTATGATTCTACTAAATGCGCTCCACAACATAAGCTTAACAGTTGTGTTACCATGGCAACATACTGGGTTCCAGACCTCCCCAATAACAAAGGCATTTCTGACCACCTTTAGCATCCCATATTTCATATTTGCAAATGATCCCTCATATACATGATCCAACAAGCATATTAATATCTTACCTTGAGTTTGTGGCCTTGTTAACGTTTTCGGGCTGAAAATCACTTACATATTAAAATCAAGTGGGTGGGGACTGGAAAAGAGTGAGTTGCCAAGGGAACAAAATGTTCTATAGCCGTAGGTGTGTTTTCTGTAGAACTATTAGCCTACCAAGTTTCAATGGTCTCTGCTGCAAATTGGCCAAGATAGCTCTATTTATATACATGATGTTATTTTGCAGTAGTCATGCACCTCTTCGGAACCTCTAATTTTATTTGCTCCCGGAGTCATCCACCTCTATTGTTTTCAGGACTAGGGCCATTGTTTCTGTTGTTTATTCTATTGTTTTCTCGGCCAATCCTGTTAGACCTTACGAGAGGTGTGTGGCGCCTCTTATTTTGGGTTGAGTATATGACATCATCAGTTATCTCATTTGCATATTTTACACATTTTTTAAACTTAAATATCCCCAGAACCAGTGCAGCGTTTTCATTCTTTCATATTTATCTTTGTGATCCACTTAAAAATTCAAGAGGTAAAAATTTGATCATAGTGGCACTTTAACAAGCACATTTATGTTGAATTTTTTTATTACGTATCTTATCAATTACCGGGTATCTATTTTTGACACTTTCTTAATTTTTTATACTAGGTAATTTGTTTTCATACATGTAAAGGGTCATTGAATCATTGGGAAATAGTGCTCTATACATTTCATTATTATTATAATTATTATTATTATCATTATTATTTTGTTATTATTATTATTATAATTGTTATTATTATTATTATTATTATTATCTTTATTACAGTAAACACCCGCGTATAAGAACCTAGAATTTTTGGGTTCAGGCTGAATGGGTTCTTATATTTTGGGGTAGTTTTTCCGAACTCAGGCTGATTAGGTTCTTAGTAGGTTCTTATTTGTAGGAGTTGTCATAGTGATACCATTCAGAGAACTACTGTAGTACTAGTATGTCATAATGGTTGAACGTTTGTATTTTAAACAGCAAAAATGCCAAGCCTTATTTTTTAAACAATAATAAATTCAGTATCATAGGCTACCATATTTACAAGTCCCAAGGCTACACCAGTATAATTTTATACAGTATTCTATACTATGTATTTATAAGATTTTCAATTAAACAAATAATTTTCATGGTGTTTCTCAGAAATTTCACAATTTCTATCAATTAAAATCCAGTATTTTGGCTACAAAATAAGAGTGTTTTTTGTATAAGAACCTATTGTTCTTTGCCAGCGTAAATAGGTCCTTATATATTTGGGTACTAAAATGCCCAATTTCAGCCTGTAGGTTCCTAAATCACTAGGTTCTTATACGCGGGTGTTTACTGTATTGTTATTATATTATCAATTCACTGGATCACTCACATGTAATAGTAATTATTACTGTAAACAAAGTGAAACATTGCTGTAAAATTTGCTATAACACTTGTCACAACAAAATATGGAAATCACACTGACACAAATTGTTGTAGACAAAGTACAGAATATTGTTAGACTTTTAAAGGATAACAAAAGTTTCATCTAGTGCAGGTACTGTATTGTTTTTAAATCCTATAAAACACTGGACACTTTGTCAATCATTTACTCTGTAGGATGTTATGCAGTGTTGAATACCATTGACTGCTCTCGACTCTCTGATA
>CM042748.1:14550857-14567521 GCA_022496165.2 Catalaphyllia jardinei
ATTTTTATATACAGTTTATTATGTAAATTATGTCGACTGCAGGACTGCAGTAGCAGCATTTAACAATTCCAAAAAATGGGCCGGGTATTCTGCAGTCTAGCCTTTTTTTTTTACAACCAACGTTTCACAATTACAATATCATAAGTTATTTACTCCTCGACATCATGAGGTGCATGTACCCATTGTAGCTCTCTTGCATTCCCAAGAACCCTTTTAGTTTTAGCTACAACTTACAAAACAAAAATAGTGTGAATCGTCAGCAAAATAATAAGGTTTAAGCCAAAAATGCAGGCTAAGGTACGATATCAGTGAAAAAATGTGTGAATTGAAGTGCATTTCTTCAAAATGTCCTCATCTTAAGAGGTAATATCTTGCTTGAAACAATAGCAAGTTATCCTAATGGATACTTCCTCCAACTTCAAAAAATCACCCAAAGTAACTATTAACTAGAAAATATAACTTTGCAAGAAACTACTGTTCCTGTTCAGATTTTTGCTTAGATCGACAGGAAATTGTGATAAGATTTCGAATTAGCAAAAAGCTAAAAATATAAATACTAGTAACGCTGGAAATAATAATAAGCTCAACGCCAAAGAATTAAACTTGTCATTCATAACTCACTATATAAGATTAAAAAACTTTGTATTCATACATGTGATTAATACGGGGTTGACGTGCTCGCGAAGTCAAATTTCAGAATCTTTAACCAAAAGATCCGAACAAGAGGAGCAAAATTTTCATTGTTGATGTTTGCATTGAGAAATAATTAAACTCTGACGTACTTCCAAGAAACCCAGGAAACTTACCTGAAAAACATTATTAACTTCGTCGATAATACCATTCATATAACTGACTAGAGCTTCAGGGGTTAGACATTCGTAATGGAAATCGTCATTTATGTGAGGTCTCTTTGGAGTTGAGGGTTCATCGCAGTCGATATCGAAGTCGCTTTCGTCGCCTTGCTCGGAGCCTGATTCGTTGTAGCTATCCTCGTGTTCGTCGTCATAGATCGCATCATCGTCCTCCGAGTCCATTCTCGTATCAATAATATCTACGTGTCGGGGATAAAGGTTGAAAAGAAGTAAATAACCGTCACAAATGTTCCAGAAGAACACTTACTTTCATTTATACGGAGGAAACCATGTACACTTTTTGGGATTTGGTCACATGATAAGCCAAACTCTGTTGTAATTGGTCAAAATACAATTCAATTGTGACGTTAATAATATAAGTGGTTTCTCTCGATGAAGAGAGCGGTCTGGGAACAAGGAACCCGATCACTTCGGGAACATTACAGATACGGTACATCAGTTTTGATTTTCCTTTCCGAGGGAAATAGAAATATTCCATGATCTTAAGCTCCTGTAAGGTATCCAAGGAGCCTTCTGCTTCTTTTAAATTTTATAAAAATTTACTGCAGTGTAAATATAATGAAACCCACGGTCTACGTCTCAAGATCTGCACGCGGCAAGCGCACGCGGCAAGGTTAAGGGTCTCGAAAAAGCTATGACGTATGAATGCAATGCAATACGTTATGATGTCACTCGTGCAAGCAGGACTGCAGATAATATGACAAGCCGTTACTGCCAAAAGGCGATCGATTTTTAAATCTTGGTCCAATAGGCTTTTAGCCTAGGCGAGTTGCAAATCTTAAATGGTGAGCTTGGAAGATGTATGGATGAGTTTAATAAAGCAATGGTTGAGTTTTTTTGGAGAAGCTTCAGTTCTCGCAAGCGAGTTTTTAATTTTTCTCTAGCGAGTTTTCAATTTCTCGCTATCGAGTTTTCAAATTAATTCTCGCTAGCGAGATTTCAATTTCTCGATAACGAGTTTCCAATTTCTCGCTAGCGAGTTTTCAATTTCTCGCTAGCGAGTTTCCAGTTTCTCGCTAGCGATTTTTTAAAAGCGAGAAATTAAAAACTCGCTAGCGAGAAATTAAAAACTCGCGAGCGAGAAATTGGAAACTCGCTAGCGAAAAATTAAAACTCGCTAGCGAGAAATTGAAAACTCGCTAGCGAGAAATTGAAAACTCGCTAGCAAGAAAAAAACTCAACCATCGCTTTATTACCCTCGTCCCAGAGGTTTTCTTGATTTTTCACCGCATGAGAGAGCTGCGAGAGAGCCGCGAAGCGGCTAACACGAGTCGCGAGCGGCAAGATCGATCTCGCCGCTTCGCGACTCGTTTTCACTACATGTACTTCGGGGCTCTCTCGCAGCTCTCTTATGCGGTGAAAAAAAATGAAAAACCTCTGGTACCAGGGTATCGCTTTATTACACTCACCCATACATGTTCCAAGCTCACTATTTAAGATTTGCAACTCGCCAAGGCTAAAAGCCTGTTGGACCAAGATTTAAAACTCGATCGGCTTTTGGCAGTAACGGCTTGCCATACTCTGCATGCATGTTTCAGTAACATAGTGCTATCATAGTTAGCACATTGTCTAGATTGCAACAAACAGTACATACATAGGTGAAACGAAAAGACGACTTAACGGTTTGCTTCAACGGTCCACGGTCCACATTCCCTGCAGAAGTCAGGCCGTGCATGTCATGTAGCTTTCGCGTTGGTCACTCTCATGTGGATAAAAGTTTGCATTCGCCAAAATTAATAAACTTATATTTATACCGCTTTTCAAAGGGCATGTATGGAAAACGTATAAGTTCAGGTGGGACAGACAACCAGATTTTTGTTGCGGAAAATTTAAATGAAGATATGCCACAATTAGGGCGTACTGATGGCTTAAAAAGTTTTGATTTGCAGCATATATAACAATTATTCCATGAGCCCACGTTGGATATGAAGTGATAAAATAACCAACGAGCGCGTAGCGCGAGTTGGTTATATTCACTTCATATCCAACAAGGGCGAATGGAATAATTGCTTTAGTAAATTCTCAAACCGGGTTTTGCCGCGAATTTTTATTTCCACGATTTTACAAGGCGAAAAATTTTAAACTTGGCGCACTTTTTTCCTTATGACGTAAAACTCCGACTATTTGCTCATAGTCGGAGTTTTTTAGCCAATCAAAAAGCTAGAAATGCAATAGTCGGAGCTGAGAATTTACTAACTGGTGTTATGTCATATGTGAATGAGTCTCTGATGCAGATGTGGGAATATTCAGTAGACAGTATAGCTGGGGTGTCACAGTTAATATGTAAAAAGTGATACTTTCAGTCTGTAAATATTTTCAAATTTCAAGATTCCAAGAAGATTATAAAAGGGGTTAACATGTTCTCTGCCATTGTTGACCCCATGATAGATAGATGGACAGATAGAAACTTTATTAAAGTGTCAAAAGCCGTCTAGCCAGGGAAAAAAGAATCCCTTGCTAATTTGGGGACACCAATTAGGGGAGAATATACAAACTAAAAACTATATACTGTAGTAGGTAAAATATCTATAAATAATTACGAGATTTATAGTAAAAATATACAGAAGTCAAAATGGACAAAGGCTACAGCCTGCGCAGCCATCATCTAAAAGTTCACTTATATTGAGTCGGCGTATCTTGCTTTTAAACGACATTAGGGTTGTGACGTCCCTGATGCTCTTAGGTAGTTTTGTCCATAGCTTAGGCCCTAGATATCTAATAGAGTGCTTGCCCTAGGTGACCGTCTCATACCTAGGTATAGAGAAATCTGCTTGCCTCAGATTGTAATTACTATTTGGTTCTTTAAAGATGTTACTTATATATACAGGGCACAGTTTGTGCTTTACTTTATACATAAGGGTGCACAGATCCTGTAAGCGACTATTTAGTAGTGTGGGCAGATCTGCCTTCTCTAATAGTTGTTCATAACTAGAACTATTATCCTTGAAAACCGCTCTAAGTCCTCTTTCTTGTAGTCTTTCAAGCTTTCGAGTGTCACTCGCTTTGCAAAAATGCCACACTAGGTGACAGTACGTGAGGAATGGTAATATCGCGCTTTTGAGCAAAGAACACGCCTCGTATACATTTATTCTGCTTAGTGCATATTTTATTTAATCAAGTTTTATAAGCAGCACCCCAGCAAGACCATAGTTTAGCTGTTTTAGCATATGAAAATCAAGATAGTATCTTAGCTTATTAATTAGTGTCGTGTCAAGTTCCTTTACACCGAGGAGTATCATGTCTATCTCTCTCTGCATAGATTGACGTCAGATTTTCATGCATCTGTCCTATTATTGATCATGAATTTCGTCATAACATCGTCAAAGTAGCTGTGGATCCACGAAGCGGTAGCCGAGTGGATCCACAGACTAATTCGACAATGTTATGACGAAATTCATTGTCTATAACAGGACAGACGCATGAAAAACTGACGTCCATTTGTTTTTTACGATAACAAACTGTCAAATTGTCCGCTCCCGCTCGTTGCCGCATCGCATAAATTATAAATTCATGTGTCTGTCCGCTTATTGACGACAAAAATTAGCCAATGAGTGCGCGAGAATTCGTGCTGTTGTCGCAAAAAAAAGGATCACGTGTAAGCCCGGGCTGCAATATTGAGCCCGGGGCTGCCTTGATTGTAAGCTTCCGGTAATTGAATTGTTCTACCATATATGGAGGTTTTCTGTGACGTATAATTGAGAGTGGGAGCTTGGGACCAGTAAATACACAACAAAACTTCTTTTGGTGAAAGAGTTGGTGATCTCAATGTGAAAAAGTTTACCTATTTATTGTTGAAATTTCGGCTTATTCAAGTCGAAAAGCCGTGATCGTTAAAAAGAAGAGTATAAAGTAAATGGCCGCGCAACCACCTTCATCGGCTGTGCGAGCGTTACAGCTGGAGCTAAAGAAACTTACCGAGGAACCAGTCGAAGGATTTGTCGTCAATGTGCCAGATGAGAGCAACTTATTCGAATGGGACGTAGCGATTTTTGGTCCTCCTGGTACTCTTTACGAGGGTGGTTACTTTAAGGTAAGTCTGTAATCTAACAGAGCAGAATTTCTTGTTTTGGAAAGCAAGCGTTGCTAAGTTTGTTTTTTTGACATGTCATTTTCGCTTCAGGCTCACATGTCCTTCCCTCCTGGCTACCCATACTCACCACCAACTTTTCGCTTTCTCACGAAAATGTGGCATCCTAATATATACGAGGTAAGATCGATTTTAAGCCGGTTGCAGTTGTGGTAAGTTGTATTTAGTGGCTAATAATTTATTCTGGATTCTTTAGTCCGGTGATGTGTGTATTTCAATTTTACATCCCCCTGTTGACGATCCGCAAAGTGGTGAATTACCTTCCGAGCGATGGAACCCAACACAAAATGTCAGGTACGTATGAAATAGCCTGTCACGTGCAATTTTTATTTTCCTGTAAAAGACTTAGGCTTTCTAGTGTTCAAGAATGTATCCGTTACTCACAGAAGTAGCTTTCAACTGGATTGTAAATTTATACCATCGCAAACCAAACGCCATATTTTTGGTACATGTACAAGAAATGCACATGTAAAGCGTACGACTTAACCTTATATTGGATTTTTCCTTGATATCTCTAAAGTTATTTTGATTATTTTTATGCCAGAAAGAGTTTTTTAGCTTGTTTGTCAAAGAGAAACTATCAAGGCTTGAAAATGCATAGTGTGTTTATTTCTCGGCATGTTTTCTTGTCACACTGTCGAAACGTGGTTGGGTTTTTGCATGTAAACTTATTGTGGTCGCTCTGGCATACATTCACGGCCCAACGAATTACTCACAAGTTCGTCATAACGACTGCATAGTTAGCATAAGCTTAAAAATATCTCTGTTACAAATCACTGAAATAAAACCAATCTCAGTTGGATCGTAGGAGCAGATAGGTATAATCAACATTATATTTTTGAATAAACACCGGTTCTGAATTTTTATTAATTCTGCAGGTTGCCGGTATTGTATTGTGAAGTTTGCCAGAATGTTTCAACTACCGCTCTAAAATTTAGTTCGGAGCCAGAAAATGGAATTCCTCTAATTACCTGTGATAAATATTTTAATGCTTTCCAAAAATATCCACGTTAATTTGCTTGCAGTTAATAACATATGGTAATTATCATTTATGTACTGCAAGCCTTGGAAGCTTAAACAGAAATCCTTGTGACTGACTAGATCTAGGCAGTACAAAACAATTAGGAAATTAATTATAGCTTTAATTGCTACTGTATTTGTTTCCAAATGGTAAGATTTTCCTCAACATAAATTTAGATTTAAAAATTGCCTTAAAAAACAAATTTGTGTTTAACGGTAGTCACAGGTAATTGGGGCAAATGTGTTGTTAGCCTTCTCCAGAGGTTCACTTAGTTGGGGCACAGCACAGAAAACAGTGCACAAAAAGTAAAAAAAAATGTGGTGAGAGGAAGTGAAAGAACACCTTTGAGCAAACTTAACAAAAGGCCTGTCTATCTACTTATAGACCGCCAACAGGGTCCTGTAACATCACCACCAGCTTGTGGTTTTGCATTGTCAGCCTTATTTTGAAACATGTTCACACTATATTTCAAACTTTGTCACTTGAAAGCCTATACTGTACTTAAAGATTTTACAACATATCTTGCAATAACAATGAGCCTAAACAAAGTATAAACACCACATGGTGAATCTGGTGTCAAACTCTACAAAGCAAAAGGTCAATATACCGAAAACAGGATGGCAAATGTACAGATGTCACAAACAGTATTTAGACACAACTCACACTCTATGGTGCTTTACGGCTTCTTCATCAGTACGCAATGCTGTTGTTGCAACTCTGATTTTTGTTCAACTGTTCAACTTGGTCTTTCATGATGGCGACAAGAGCTTGACAAACCACTGTGGTCTTGGAGACAGAGGTGGCTTTTCCATTTATTGAAGACATTACTCATGGAAAGAGTTGACACATTTAGCGCTTTGCAAAACCAGTGGGAAAGATTGCAAAGACATCTTCCGTTGACCATAATTAAATATGCTGTCCTGTTCTTTGCGAAGGCCCTCCACTTGCATTGGGGAAAATCTTTAAGCATCTTGTTTATCACAGATTTGAACACAGCTTCACTCATTGAAAGGTCTGACTGCTGCCACATCACAAAACTCATCTGCATCAGTAGTGCTCGAGTGTTGACAAAATCTGTCAAAATTGACCAATCAGAGGGTATACCAGATACCAGTATTTCGGAGTCACCTTTTGTTAAGTTTGTACACAGGCATTCTTTTGTTTTTTTGCGTGTTTTTTTGCACTGCATCCCAACTAACTGAGGGCTTGGAAGAGGCTAATGTGTTGTTTACAACCATGCGTTTGTATTTTCCAGATATTTGTCACTCTTCCATGTATTGAAACAAAATTGCAGTTCTCACGATGAAAATAGATAAAGTGATATGTGAAAAATGGAAACAAACACAACTGCATTTATGAACATCCTTAAAATTTGGCCATTTTAATTTGTTTTTAATTTTGAATCTGAAAACAGGAGCTACAAGCAAGTATAAAGTTGAATTAAAAAGTTCACATTTCAGAAGTACATTATATACAGTGATTATACCGAAGCATCTTTAGAGGTTTCTCCCAACCAAAAAGGTGTATGGTAACCTTAAAACAGGCTTTCCTTGAAAATCTTGTTCATTTGTCTTTCTGTTCACTTATTTTGATAAATATATTTGCTTTGTGTGCATGTATACCTATTTGTATGTTTTTGGTATGCTTTGCAGCATATCAGGGGAGTTTGGTCTTGCCATGGTTTGTATGGTGAGAAATAGTTGAGCCCAAATACCCATAGCAAGACCAACACTGCCTGATATGCCATGAAAGAATGCTAAAATGGTCATCATCATCACCATTCCTTGGGGCATAGGGCCAAGTGAGCATATCAAAGTCCTATCAGGTCAGTGAATTGATATCACAGGATATCAAGATGGTAGATGCAGCTTCCAATTGGCTAATCATGAATTGGATATGGTGAAGAAACATATTGTTAAACAATGTAGTTGTTTCTTTTAAAAAGCTTCTAATAGTCTAACGTTAAAATAAAGGTTACTTTTATTTCTTCATAGAACAATACTGTTGAGCGTCATTTCCTTGTTAAATGAACCCAACACATTTTCTCCTGCAAATGTGGATGCCTCTGTGATGTTTAGAAAATGGAGGGAGAGTAAAGGAAAGGAAAGCGAATATGAAAAAATTGTCAAGTAAGTTGGATATTACTTTTCACTAGGAATTATTTAGTAAATCCTAAGCACAAGCATATGCTACATAAGCAAGAACAGAGGCTTGGGGACAAACACACTAGTAAGGGCAAAAGTGTAAGTTGGAGAAATCTGTTACTTCTTTTTGTACTCAAACTCACATATATTTCATGGCACATTTGTTTTGGAATTTATTATACAAACTTGGCAAGTGAGTAACATTGAAGCGGCTACAAGTACTACAGTGAAAGCTCTGTAAAATGGATACTCTTGGAATGGGAAAAAAAGGTGTCCATAACTATAGCTGGTGGCTTATGAGAATGGTTCTTGTAAGCAACCATTAGAGGTAAATAGCTGCTCACAGGCACTTAACCAGCTAACAATTAACATTAGGAATGCAAAAAATACCATGTCATAGTAACAGTACTATTTAAGAAATAGAAGACATGTACCGTGTTTGTATCGAGTTATACAAACCGGAGTGGAAGTTTGGGAGAATGCGAAATGCTGTGGGAACACGAGCCGCAGGCGAGTGTTTTCACAGCTTTTTCGAGTTCTCCCAAACTTTCACGAGTGTTTGTATAACTCAATACAAACACGGAGTACATGTTTTCTATTTCTTTTTGAAAACACCAGGGCGAGAAAAAGGAAAACAACTTGTTAAATTTCTCTTTGCTCACGCCATCACTACGCCAACAGCACGCGCTAGTTCTGTGTCTCCATCAAGTTATACAAATAGGATTTTTAACCAATCAGCGCACATGCTTTCTTAAGACTGTTTTCTAATTTGTTTTATTGCCTTATGCAGTGCCATGATAATGGTGATAACCATATACAATATACACTTTATACCAATCACAAACACAGGAAAGTGGTTGCATGTTCAATGGTATTACATCCAACCTTCCTATCACACACCAGGCATGTCACATTGATTGTGGTTACCACTATATTTTTTTATGGCATGGTATAAAATAGTAATGCAATGTTCTTCATGCAATATGTCACTTGTATTTTCTTGGTATACACACTTGCTTTAAGACTGGTGTTTATACTGGTGAAAATAGAAGTGTCTTGTGGGACTGGTATGTTACTTGAATGTGTTGCATAACTAGTATGTAGGGTGCAATACTATTACTGGGCCATACTGATTTAGAAAGAACAAAAAAACACAATTGCAAATAACATTAACAGTTGAATCAGTGATACATAGTTGGGCCAAATTCCTTTGGGGCATCTGCTCATGGGAGCTCAAAAATAAAGGAGAAGTCTAAATCCCTCAAAGTGTTGGCAGCAGCTTACAGGAAATTGTTTGTGTTAATGGGGATGAGTAAATGCAGTGTTTGTGGATAGTAGGGCTGTCTGCATACATAGCTTTAACTGTACATACTTTGAAATCCATAGTAAAGAACATTTTGCACCTTTTGCAGAAAACAAGTTCAACGTTCCAAACTGGAGGCAGAAAAAGAAAACATAAAAGTACCAACAACAGTCGATGAATACTGCGTAAAATCTAGACCCTCACGATCTGAACCTGAGGACTTAACAGATTTCTATGATGACGACTATGCTGATGATGTTGATGACGAAGATGATGACGATGACTGCATGGATTACAGTGAAGACTCGGGGAATGAAGAGACGTGATATATGTGACTAAGGGCTTGACCTCTGTCACAATGTGTATTTTGTACTGTGTAACATAAGAGACCCTTTG
Source organism: Catalaphyllia jardinei (assembly GCA_022496165.2). NCBI lineage: Eukaryota > Metazoa > Cnidaria > Anthozoa > Scleractinia > Caryophylliidae > Catalaphyllia > Catalaphyllia jardinei. The sequence continues at coordinate 14,560,681 of CM042748.1, forward strand.
AACCATGGCAAGATGTACAAGAACTTACCTGGCTTAAGAAGCTTGGAAAAATCTTTTTCTTTTGTAAAACTATATTTGTGATACATTGAGCAGTGTGATACATGGGGCAAAGACTGTAAGAGCTGCTACCCTTGGTTTTCACAAGTGTGGGCATATTGTGGTATGCATGTCACATTACTCCTTTGCACAGCTCTACCTTCACGCAGTTATCAGGAAGTCATGGAGAGCTTTATTAGCTTTACTATCAGTCATGAACTCAACCCCTTGAGATCCGAAGTTTTTGAAAGTAGTGCTGTGTAGCCTTTCATGTTTGTGGTGGTATCTATGTCATGAAATAAATTACTAATGTTAATCCTTCAAGTTCTTGTTTTTTTCTCTGCTTGGAATGATGGATTCTTTACTTCATCCACAATGCCCATGTGTGTCTGAGAATTTCAATTTTGTTGAGCGTGCAGGATACATTTTATTCAGTTATAGTATCAAATAGAATACAATATTTCACCCTTGCTCTCTATAGAGGTTCCAGTAGCTCAGTGGTAGTGCATCTGGCTAGGTCACAGAGGGTCATGGCCTTGAATTACTTGTGGAATTTGAATTTTTTTTCCGAGTTTTTCATTGATGCTATTTCTACCATGTAAAAATATTAATAAACCTATTTCACCAGAGCTAATTACTTCGAATCAATAAGTACAGCATAGACGCCCCTCTACAGCTTCTTTATAAATCAGTAACAACTAGTAATCTAATGAATCTCCCATAACCAAGTTCTGGAAGAGTACAATCCCTTGATCGTCTTTATGGATGTTGCAGGGCTTGATGTTAGTCCAGCCAAAAAGGCCTTGACACCTGGAGAAGGTGGTTCTTTCCACATGATCCCAAGCCTGCTTTGACTTGGATGTACAGATTGAATAAATTGGGTTTTACTATGTGCACTGATTATTGGAAGTGCCTAGAAGTGGGAAGTTCTACTAAATGTCTAACAAACTAGAAAACAACATTAATACTAATAGCAATTATTATGAATTCTGGCATTAAAAATTTATCAAACATTAAAATGCATGCACATGAGATGTACAAAAACAGTACAGAAGTGATGATGAATGTGCTTTCCTTTTCCATAAAATATTATTTTTAAAAACTGTGATTTTGACTATGAAATGATTTTTTTTAGTAACTTACTGTAATTGGTAATACATTTGTTGCTTCTTCCTTAATGTCAAGAATCTTGCAAATTGTTTTTATTCTTTTAGTCATTTCTTTCAAAGTGTCCTAAATGTTTTTTCTATGTGCTACAATTTTGGACAGTCTTTTGAGACAAATAATCGTGAAGATAATTTAATTGAATCCTGCAAAACCCTTTGCTTTTAAAATCTAACCCTATACCACAATTAAATCACTTTAATTCAAATTATGTCCAGAGTTCTAGTTCAACTTAGTTTGTTGTGGCCAATCAGGTCACAGTGCCTTGATGGATATGCTGGATCAGTGACTACTAGTTTGTGGACCAATTCTTCAAGGGGCATTCCTTTTTTCATTTTCTTATTTATTCTGTAAAATAAAAAATGCAAGAAAGTAAAGGTCAACAACAACCATCCCATGAACAAATAAATTCCACAACAACCAGGCTACACAGGAAGAGATCCTGTGTTAATGTTTTAAAACAGTCAAAACAAAATATATTTGAAAGCTTGAACAATAATGTAAAAATTAGTTATTAAAGATTTGCACTGCTATACTTGCAAATTATTTTCTATAGGTTTGTAAATTATAGCCCTTTTCACTGTCCACTTTTCTCAATAGCCTTACAATATAATCCAATACATAAGGGAGGCAATTTTGTAGTATATTCTTCCCTGGCTATTGTTATTCATGAGATAGTAATAAGGAATGGGGAATTGCGGTGGCCTGGGACATGCCAAGGCCAGGGCATCCAATTCAAACCTGGCCTTCCTATGTCTGGGTGAGTGGGAGCACTCAATGTTTACCAAGTTTTCCAAGTGGCTGCCTCGAGTAACGTGACACTAGGACCATGTGGAGTCAAATGCAAATGAAGGTGGCATGGTTTCAACCCAAAATATGCAAATGAGAAATAGCTAACTGTGGAAAGAGCTATTTTGAGAGTCTCAAATATCACTCATGGTGTAAATCCTTAATTTTATAACTAATCACGCACTCGTACAATTAGACTAATCAAGGCAGAGGTAGGTGTTATCAACCTACATAGCTAATTAACTTCTAAGATTTCATTTTTGTTTTGTTTATTAAGTGGTCTCTCTTGTGTATTTAGACCACTCTTAGCTTTTCCTTTTTATAAATGTCAGTTAAAGTTTTCTCGTTAGGCACAGCATTAAAGACTTGTATGCAATGCGAGTTTTGTAAGAAACTTTTTTTTTTTGCTGTTGTAAGTATTGTTAATAATGTTAGTAAGGTCGGTATTGTAGATAAAATAATAAAAAAATCAACCTACAGGTTGAAGGATAGAAAAGAAAGAAACTTGAAGGTTATATTTAACCTACAGGTTGAAGGTTATATTTAGGGAATGGGTATGGTTTTTGTACTCAAGCCTTTAAATGGGTATGTTTTTAAGAAGCCACTTTTTCATCATTATTGAAAACAAAATCAATAAGAGCCCTTCACAAATTATGTTTATGGTAATTTAACATTGGTCTGAACTAGGGAACTATGTAATATTATGATAATGCAGGTCTGAAACAGGATCTTGATGTAAGGATCAGGTCATAAATAGCGTTTTGATAATTTGGTCGGTCATAAATAAGGTGGGGAATATCACAGATTTTGTTCATAGATAGGTATTAGGGTATTGGGAAGCAGGCTGCACACCCTCATCTAATTTTTCTGGGAGTGCCACCCCCATCCCCCCCACCAGAACAGACTCTAAATTAAGTTGCCCTTGTGTTACGTTGTTTACCTTGTAGTGAATTTCTGAGAGATTTCTAAGTTTTTCTGCTGCCTGTAAAATCAAATCAAACACACTTGAATGAATACAATAATCAACTGAATGAAAGCTCCCGTTTTATTAATAAGGATCACACAGACTTAATATCCTAGGAACATGAAGAAATTTGCCTAACCACAAAATATAAAATCATAAGTAAAACTCCCAGTAACAGAGACCTCTTGCTGTCCACATTCACATGTCTGATTTTGATGCTATACTTTGTTTCTTAGAAGTTTTTTCTTTATTCAAGACTGCTTGAGGATAGCCTTTTCTGTTAGGGTCCATCAAGGGTTTGTCCTCATGTGTTAATGCAAAAAAGGTAGCATGGACAAGAGAAGTTTGGGTTGAGATACGAAATTCAGTTTTTTCTATTTGTGTTTTCTTGTCTTGTCCTAACCTTTGTTCTACATTCCCTTCCTGATTTTTGGGAGAAAACAGCCCCCAAGCAGTGTAACTATATCCCACCACACTAACTAGCAAGTAATGTCAAACAGCAGTCATTGCTGTTTTGGAGTGTCATATCTGTTAACTAAAACATTTCACCCAATAGAGAGCTTTTGATGATTAATTTACCTGTTCTGCTGTCAAGTCTCTTTGGCATTGAGCTAACATTTCATAACCAACCATGAATTTCTTCACCTGGAAAATAATAACTACAATGACTTGAGAAACTACACATATTACCCTGTCTTGTTAAAGAGAAGCTAAGCCCAAAATGTCTAGTAATTATTTTGAGGTTTCCCTCCATTTCAGAGTAATCAGAGGCTGGATCTTACCGTGGCAGAACGAAGTAAGGGAGGGTAGTAATGAGCATGTAACTGCCAGTGACTGCCAAGAGATAAAAACAGATTTAATTACACTTCTTAATACATGCAAATGCTTGGAGGATCTTCCCTTCTATTTGGATGCTGCCAAATAGGCTGAAAGCCATTAGGCATGAAGACAACACTCAGAATGCAACAGTGCAGATAACTAACAGTTAATGCACTGGTCTCTATATTGAATGGTCTAAGTTCAAGTGGCAAATGAAATACTTGAGGTAAACCTGTGATGGACTATCATCCCATCCAGGGGGTGTATGGATACTCCTAACCATTTAATGTGATAGTGACCAGAGATTCATGCCATCCTGATGGAGCACTAGGCTTGAATAAAAAATTTATTTCCTACATTTTTATAGAGTAACCTGTTGGTAATGAGGAATCTCACCTACAGTCTGTATCCTGTTTACCTGTAGGTGCTCCTGTAAGACATAAATTTGGAGATCATGCTCATTGTACTGTAGAATGAACAAAATAAAGGCGGTATCCTAAATGCAGCAGCACTCCTATAGAAAACAGGCCCCGGTTGTTCAAAGGCTGGATAACGCTATCCACTGGATAAATCGCTATCCAGTGGATAAGTGTTGACAAAACAAACCACGCTATCCGCTGGATAGTGATTTATCTGGTGGATAGCGTTATCCACTTTTCGAACAACGGGGCCAGAATTAAACTCTGACTGGTGGTTTGGATCACTGGTGTGGGTATACTAACATAAATTATCTTCTATGGAGTTGACAGTTGAAATTACATGGTCATTTATCAAGTTTGGCAAATTGTTGGAAATAGTACCTAAATTTATCACTATAGAAATTAGAGGAAACAAGGGGCGAGTCTCACTATGGACTCACTTGTGGGATAGTTATTGGGCACAAATATAGCTTCTTATCATTGATTTGTCCCCAATAACAGGCACTGTGAGATATATGGTTCTTCCAGTTTCTTAAGAAGCAAAATTCACACTAACATCTCAAATCCCTAAAAGCTTTAAATGTGATGATAAATCGTGTCTTTCTCTGCAATTCAAATATATAATCATTCATACATTAGATTAACCCATAAAAAAAACCCCTCGGCAGGTGAATAAATATTTATTTATAATCCACACAGGTCATTTAGTGTAGGTATATGGTTCACCTACCATGCCAGCCCATAGAGTAAGGAAATGAAACTTCAAACAAGTTGTCATATTTTGTAAGAAGTCTCTTCATAATGTCAGCAAGACCTAAAACAAAGGGTCAGGGTCATTACACGACTAGATGCATGTGGAATTTAAAAAATTATTGATTACTACAATCCTGGAAAAAAAACTATCAAAAAACATCTGGCTTTTGCATGAGACAATTTGTTATCAAAATGGTTTGTGAACCCCTCAACCCTCCCCCTTATCAATAATGAGAATGATAATGATAACGATTGCGATTGGCGATAGCGATAATAACAATGACAATGACAATAATAGTAATAATAATACAAGTTATGGAATATTTTTTAAAGTTTCAGTCTCCACCAGACCATTGAAAGTCACATCAAACAGAAGAATAATAATTGTTACATTTTTGTTCTTCTTCTGAAAGATCTGGTAATTTCTTGACATGTCTTCTTGGAAGGAGCAGAACTTCATAAGGCCAAGTTGCCCTATAAGAAAATAACAGAAATAAGTTTATTATTAATAGTTAAGGGAAGAAATTTTGAATTGCCTTGCACCCTCATAGGCCTGGTGTATACCAAGTGATTCATGGGTGAATGGACTTCTTGTAGGGTGTACCAACATCCACAGTTGTCTAATAAATTATCATCATAATTTGTTGAAAACTGGATCATTACATAATACAACTCAAGAGTTTTCATTCGCTTAGCCATCATGGTATATGAACCATCATACCATGCTCTATAAACATGGTAAGCATATGATTGTGTAATTTTTGCAGGCATTTTAATTTTTATTTTATTCTATGTTTTGTTTCTATTTTTTTTGAAAAGGGGGGGGGGGGGGGTTTTAAAAAAAAAATTTTTCCACTTGCACTTATTTTATAATGAAGAATCACAATACCATTTAGCCTCTTTACAAAATCCACGACAGGGTAGAATGAACTGGTTGTTGTCTAGTGGTGGGCCACTGGACAGACATTTCAGTAAGATGGCTATTGTGTTTCACACCCTCATCTAATTTTTCTGGGAGTGCACTTGCACTTATTTTATAATGAGATGATTATAGCCAACTTAAAACTATGCTCCTTTTTTGGCTATCTAAGATCTCATATCCAAAGCACACTTGCAGAACAATTGTTGATTACATAATGAATTTATGTAATTGTTTGTACTTGATATCTCTTTGACACAATTTAGCACTCAAATTTGTACTCAACATTACAAATCAATATAGCAAACACTTTAGAACTTTGTATCCAAAATTTTGAATATTTCATTTCTAAGGAACCATAAGTGGTCGTGGTGATGGTGAGTCAATTAGAATTTGGTAAATCTTCTGGGCTTGTGCCAACACGGATGGCTTGACACCTACAACATACCAGTAAGGTACGATTACAATCCAGTCTTTATTTTCCACAACAATGCGGACCTGAAAAGCAAGTCACTTTATCAATGACAACTTAATGAAGAATCATAATACCATTTAGCCTCTTTACAAAAGCCACGGCAGGGTAGAATGAACTGGTTGTTGTCTAGTGGTGGGCCACTGGACAGACATTTCAGTAAGATGGCTATTGTGTTTCTATCAGGTTTTAGTATAAATCTATTGGCGTTCTTTCACGAATGCCGTTCTCTGATTGGCTATGCTACTCACTATCTATTATGTGACAGATAGTGAGTAGCGTAGCAGTGTACTCTTGTCGGCAAAATGAAGGTCGTTTCTTGGCGTTTTCGAGGTGCCTGTGAACAGGATTTAGATAAAGTTTTGAACGACTAGTAGATTTATACTAAAACAATTAGATTAATTGCTCTCGATTTCTATGCGTGATAGTTGACTCGGGCTGCACCCTCGTCAACTATCACGCGATAGAAATCTCAAGCTCATAATCTAATTGATAAATAGAAACAC
>CM042748.1:14585499-14601271 GCA_022496165.2 Catalaphyllia jardinei
AAGCCTGAAAAAAATCAGGGCTTCAACGGGATTCGAACCCATGACCTACGCGATACCGGTTCGATGCTTAAATTGGAAAATTTAACCGCAGTTCAAATATGAATTATTTCATATACATATCACATAACTTGACTGCACGGGAAAATATGAACTCAATAATTTGACCTTGCTCCCAATGTGTGGCTTCATAGCTCAGTTGGTAAAGCATCGCACCGGTATCGCGGAGGTCATGGGTTCGAATCCCGTTGAAGCCCTGATTTTTTTTTGCAGGCTTCTTCTTTCCAATTGCTTAAACTGGAAAATTTACTGCGAGGATCATACTTTACTTGCATCTATAACCGCAGTTCAAATATGAATTATTTCATATACATATCACATGCGTCGTTTTGTCATGTTTGTAACCGCAGTTTGTATATCATTTCTGTTTAAGCTGAAATGACCTAAGAGTAAGAGTTTTCATGATTCAGTTTATGACGGTTTACGTTCCTCCCCTTGGGAGGAACGCTGGTTCCTTTCCCGAACAGCGCGGCTGGCTATCGAACCTAGTTCAGCCTAATCCCCAACTTGGACTTTCTTATAATAACAGGGAATGACCTACAACCACCTTCATTATGAGGCATTTTAGAGACATTTTTTGAAACAAATGTTTGCTTGCGCCGTGTGCACAGTTCGATAAATGCACACCGGAAATGTTGTCATTTATTTCACGGGTTCCTACTAAAGCGAATATACCTTTGAAAAATAAAGTCATTGTCTACGACATGGGCCGATGAAAAATTAGGGTTATTGTGAAAGTAACCCTGTCGGGCTTCAAAATAAGACATAAGAAGCGTCGAAGACCACTGTTTGCATTTACTAAATCCGAAACAACGAAATTAAAACCACCGAAACACGCGAAACAAAACGATCATAACGAAAAACAAATTCGATAGGATGGACTAAAATGAGATCACGGGCGAGCGAAAGACAGAATTATCTTACTTCTAGGACTTTGAGCAGTAGGGCTAGACTCACTTTTAAAGACTGAAAGAATGTTGTTCTATGTTCCTATGTATTTTAGGTCGGAACGCCGACCAAAGTCGATGGGAAAAGAAAAAAAAAAGGAAAATGATAGAAAAGATAGGAAAAGAAGAATAAAAAAGAAAACAGTATTCATTGATAGCGTCTCAGTTAGTATCGGGTTTCACTGGAAAGGGCGTGCAAAGCTATATTTAGCACCTCCTTGGAGTTTCTTTGTGTGTCAATTTTAAAAGAGTTGCCCGGTTTCTATTTATCATTTCCGGTTTACTTTTCCCAATTTGTCCCTTCCCCAGCTGTGCTTGTAAACTGCAGCACATGCAAAAAGAACTCTTTACAACAGTTTAAGAACGTTTACTCCTTGTGTTTAAGTGTTGTTTCCGCTTTTTTAATGGCCCGGGCATGAAATCTGTTGCAAACAAAATCTGTAAAACGCTCTGTAAAAAGTCTTATTTATCCTGCTGATCTGAAGAATAACCAGCGCTTTCTCTTTCACTACACAAGTACACAAGCAAAGATTTCGAGAAATAAAGATAAGAATACAAAATACAGACGGCTGTCTTTGTTTTGCATTCTGAAATTTCTACTGATCCTGGTGTACTAAAGATCCGGCACTCTCATCGGTTTGTTGCTGTGGTTATACAGTTTTTAATTCCATTTACTGAAAGATAAGTCGAAGTTCAATCGACTTAATTAAATCCATGATCCATCAACTCACTTTTTCGAAACAAGGATAGTTTCGCTCAGAGAATCGTCGCTGTCGGTCGACTCCATATACCTTGTGCAGTCCACTTGCGACAGAGACACTTTTGCACACGTGTTGACTTGTACACAGTCTTTTGAACATACGAACGCTCTGTGTGCCCAGCAAACTTGTCGACTAGGGTACAGTGGGTTGCCGATCTGTGACTGTAGAAGTGTTTCACTTATTTTGAAAATGCTGGTTTTTGGCAGATTTAATTTGCTGGGATGTAAATAGCCGAAGTCCTTTAATGTGGTAAAAAACAGAGTCTGTTCCTTGATCAAAGACTTGCGGTGTTTTTTTACTACGTAGTAATGTCACTTTTTTCATAACCAGCGTAAAAATTTTTTCGATCTATGAATTCTCTAGGCCTAATTTTACAAGTCAGATATAAGAAAACATTTTAAACTTATTTCCCCTCGTCCCGATATTATCATTTTTATTTTGTCATCCGCATTTTTCCATCCGCATTCTAAGGTGAAAAGGTTGACCAGGTCAATTTCATAGACTTTGACGGAGAAAACCCTGGTGAGGAGGCACACTTTTGCCTCACAGCTCTTTGTACTCCACTTTGAAAAGTCCCTTCTCGAGTAACTTTGTCAGTGGATTTTTGCTTGAGCGCATGCGAAAGAGGCACGCACTTTGAGCAGGAGCAACATGGCGCTCTTCAATCGGAAAGCGTTTGAACGCAAGCTGCAAAATATGTCGTCCGCACAAGACAGTGTACAAACAGTTTCACTGTGGATGATTCATCACAAAAAGCATGCTGAAGATATGGTGATTGTGTGGCTAGATCAGCTCAAGAAAGGTAGATCTAAACTTTGGTGTTTACTTCAATCGAGTTAACGAATTTCAAAATCGTCGATCGATCGGGTGTTGGATTTTAAAATTAAACCTGACTGTTGAAATTTCGCATTCTCCGGCCAGCTGCCATTTCCATCGACTGTAAAATATTTTTGTCTTTTCAGCTTCAAAGGCCGATCGACGGCTGGTCCTGTTTTACCTGGCAAACGATGTTCTTCAGAACAGCCGTAAAAAAGGGAAGGAATTCAGCAACGCTTTTACCAAAATCTTGCGAGATGCTATGCAGCTTCTCAGGTTCGTGTTAATCGTTGGTTTAGCTGACCAGTTTACGAGCCTTGAAAGATCAACCAGTATCTCAATTGTGTTCCTAATTTTTCTTTCAGCGAGAAAACCATCAAAGGAAATGTGGAAAGAGTCATAAAAATTTGGGAAGAGAGGAAGCTATTTGAAAAGGATTACCTCGAGGCGCTCCGCAGTAAACTTGGTATGGTGATTCGATACATTTAATTTCTTGTTGGTAAACATTACATTCGTTAGTAGCTTTTCATATGCATATCAGTGTCAACAGAGAATAATACATTAGGTACTTTTATCAAGCTCAGGATTAGTCACTGACCTGTCTGCTACACACTGGGAACTGTTTTAATATACCTTAAAATCGTGAAAGCAAGTCCCATGAAAGTGTAGTCTCATATGGAAAATACTCTCTCATGTCACAGACATAAAAATTGTAGCAATAAAAAATTCTCCTTTTACCCCCTAAAAATAAGCCACTTTCATAAAGGCGACTCCCTATGGTCTATAGCATTGTAAAAGCATGTGCACTGAGTAACAGGAACATAGGGGAGCATGGGGAGCAGGGATGGTGCAGTGGTGAGAGCACTTGCCTTCCACCAATGTGGTCTGGGTTCGATTCCCAGACCTGGCGTCATATGTGGGTTGAGTTTGTTGTTGGTTCTCTACTCTGCTCTGAGAGGTTTTTCTCTGGCACTCCAGTTCCAGTTTGATCCTGGAATGCATGGACATTTCTGAAACAAGTTCTTGTGAATTCCTTGATGCTCCGTGTGTAAACAAATTACATCTATATTTACATACCAGACATGACCTTAGTAATCTGCACAGAGACTTTAGGGAAAACATTGGGTTTTTTCAGATGTTTTATGATGTCAACATGAACACAAAATGCAAAAGTGACAGTGAGGTTACTCTTTGTTCCCTTCGGTGAAAATCCTTAAAATGTAGCAGACTGTTTATGACTATAGTACTTGAGGTGGCACTCTTTTGTGAAGATCATGTCTGACCAGTTTTTTGTAAAATGACATAAATTTAAAATGAATATGCAGTTATCGTCACCCAGAAGTGCCTTGTTTTGAGATGCTTTCAGTGTCAGTTATTTTCACTTTTGAGCAGATGTGCAGCTTTTATTTACTGAAAAAAGAACAACACATTCAGAGTAGTTGTTAAAAAAATGTTGCAACATATAGGTTATACAGAAAATTGTTTATGTAAACAAGGAAACAGGCTTTAGTGTTCTGTTGCACTACCCAACATTTCCGGATTCAAGATTTAAACGTTTTTGCTTTGATATCTGTACTTTTGACAAAAGTTTTTACAATCCAAACATAACTATATCAATGATAATCAAGAGTTTCTTCAGTTTCTCAACATGTGAGTTGCGTTCTATGCATAGCAAAACTTACACAAAAAACAGTAGTTGCTAGAAAACAGAAACCAGCACCAGTTTATGTTTAATGAAATAATTCTTTCAATGTAGATTGCCTCTGTCTTTTGGCTTGCTTCCTCAAAAATGTGTCCTCCATTGACAAGAGGGAATGCAGGAATTCTCCTACTTTCACACCTGACTTATCATATCGGGATTAAAGGATTTGTTAACTGTTGATTTGTTCAGCGTTCATCTGTCGTATGTTGACATTGTAATTCGTTACATCAAGGTAAATTTTACGTGTGGGTTTCCAGCTTATGTTCGTTATATCGAGGTTCGCTCTATCGAGGTTCTATTCCATACATTTTACTGTAACTTTGGTCGGGACACAGAATATTGTTTGTTATATCAAGGACTTTGTTAAATAGAGGTTCGTTAAATCAAGGTTCCACTGTATTGATGAACAGGCCTTTTCATATTAAGTAATGGTGCAATTGCACACAGTTAATCTTAAATTGCGTCTGATTGCACAATTTAACAAAAATCACCATATTTTTTGCTCACCAGATTGTGAAATTAAATAGAAGAGACACATTCCGTAGGCATACATGACATACTCAATGCTCAAAAGTTTACAAAGCATTATAGGTTGATTTCGAAGAGGGGTAGCCATTTTGAAGTTCTTCCATGTGAGAGAATCATTTTCTTTAGTGTGCATAAAAATAAGCAAGCATGGCCTTTAGTTGACGATCCAAGAATCATGGGCTTGACTTATTGTGTGTGCAAATAAATGATATCTTTCATCCACAAGTACTGTAGTGTCGTTTTCCTTTGAGGGTAGATGGTTGACAGAAGAAAAGGTGAGTTGCCCACTGGCAACCAGCTCTGAATATCTGGTCGCCAACACTTGATTTTTGGTTTCATTGGCAACCAGCAAGTCGCAATTTTGAGTTATAACATCTTGTTATTAGTATTATACTCTAGTAAAAAGAACAATGCTTCTATTTCCTGTCATTGCAGTATGCTAAGAACCTTTGGAATGACTGTAGAACTTGTTATGTGTTTCATGTTGCAGCTACATATGTTTAGAGAGTTTTATTGTGTGGTGTTCTTGTGCAAAACTTTAAGTTTTCACATGCATCATTCTTTCCATTGTTGAGCATTGTAATGGCCGACATTGTTGCCTTGTTACTATGTACCTCTGAGATGAGAAAGGACTCAAACTTTATAATGGTAATAGCTACCTGGGCTAGGTTGTTCAAAGCCCAATTAAGCTAACCCAGGATAAGTAAAACATTTGATTTTGTTTTTGTGACTTTGTGGAAAGGTTTTCTATTTATATTGTTTGGCCTTCTGTTTGGGTTTAAGTAATCTCAAAGTACAAGCCTGAGGGCCACCAGAAGATTTTTCATATTTGAATATTTTAGTTCTGTCAATGTGTGAATGAGAAATGACAGGACAACTAAAGTTTATGTAGAACTGAAATAAACCTAATCAACAAAGAGTTGGAAAAGAAAGCATGTTGTGTGGCCACACAATCAAACAGCACAAACCTTTATTAGGGACACTAGTCTTGCTAGGGAAACCTGTTTGAGTGTAATTTTCTGTCAGTCATGTGTTGTTTAAAGTTTCTGTTGGTTTTTATAGCCTCCGGTGATGTCGCAGTTGTAATCAAGAAACCAAAAGAAAAGCTGGTTGAAAAAGAGAAAGAGAAAGAGAAAGAAAAGGAGAAGGAAGTAAAACCAGCCAAGCAAAAGAGGTTACCTCCAGCAGATTTTAAGGTATATTTTTTAGATCATGTTAGAACTGGGTGCATGTAAAAGTTAATCAATAACATATAATTTAAAGGGATTTTGAAATTGAATATGGAAGTAACAAATGAGCAACAGATAAGTGACAGCTGAAAATTATTTTTCCAGATGTTAGTGATCCAGGTTAATTATCAAAAACTGAAAACTAAAATAAAAATAACTCAAGGTAAATTGTAATTCATCAGTTGGAATTTTTTAGTGTTTTAAGATTCACCGTGTCTTCTTATAGGTCGTTGTAGTGCAACAATTTTGCTTTATTTCCAAGAGTAATGATCAGTGGCAAGATCCAGGGGTACAAACGGAAAGCATCAACAAAATTAACAGTATATTCAAAATGAAACGAAGACAATGAACCACTCTTTCCAAAAAGATTGCTTAGTAAATGAGTATTTTTTGTATGTAAATGTTTCTGGGGGAGGAAACAATTTGTAATTTTATTTTTTTTTCATTTTTGTGGAATAAGCAATGTAACACGTAACAAGAATACCAAGATGTGTTCCAACTTTAGTCCACCAGTTAACCAAAATCAATTGCACACATAATTTGTTGTTGTACAAATCTTTAATTATATCCAACTTAGATGTCTTGCTACGAACAATACTTATAACACTTCTATAACACAATTTACACAAAGCAGTGTTCCAGATAAGAGACGGGTCTCCGGTCAAAAACCGACGGCAACCGCTTCCTGACCCGACACTGACGAAAAGGAAATTGGTTTAAGTACTCATATAAATTAAAGTACTATAATTATGAAAGAAAACAAAAGTAAGTAAAAGAGTGAAGTTTCTAATGAAAAACGATTGAAAATAATTAGTGTAATACAAGATATCAAGGAAAAGAAGTTTGAAGAAATGACTCAACTCGAATTCATTTCCTTGTAAACAACATTCCAAAATGTTACATGAACAGCAGCCAGACTCTAACAGGCCGAATATCATTGAAAATTTTGGAGAGAATTCGTTGTTTAATCCTTAGAACTGTACTGTAAATAATCTGCCAAAAATCGGGTCTGTAAAAAGCCAGTTTAAGTTTTTGTTTTTGTCTGTACAAGGTCGTTTCTGAAGCCATTGAAGCTTGATAATAATGTTTATTGCCGTTTTACGATACTTTTCATGAATTAAACAAGTGATACTTTTCAACATTCTCGATATTGATGAGTTCATTTTAAAGTAAAGGAAGAGGGGAAAGATAATTTTTCCCTCTGAGATCAGCAAAGTCTCCTACTCACATTACCCCTCAGTCGCTTCGGAGGGAATGTCAAATCCAAATATATTTTCACGCGAGAACCGAGTAGTGAGGGCCGATGTGACGGACCAAACACGCAAACTGGGCACCGGGAAATCATTTGCTTCAAAAAGAAGCAAACAAAACAACAGTCTTTGTTCAGTGTCTGGAAAAAAAACAATCCAAGGATGGCGTAGACCCAGCTAAGTTTGTTTTGTAACAACGTTTTTACAGTTGTACTTATTTCACTTCAAAGTGGCCTGCAAGTTTATTCATTCATGCATTCTGCATGTTATGTTGAGTTGATTTTCGTTTTTGCTCCCAGTCAATCCGATATAAATACGTTCACATGAACTGAAAAATGAAAATCATAATACAAAATTATATAACTGAAATATTTAGACCCAATTTTCCAAAGATAATATTGTTGAATGATGGAATGGTCACAGTGATCATAATTTACATCAGTTAATTGAAGCAGAAAGCGCATTTGGACTTCCAAAGGACTTAGATGCCTCAGATGACAGACTGGAGTGGATTCTGACTAGTTTACACTGCAGTCCGAGCTATTGCATGCAAAAATAAGCTGCTAGTGTTTGATGTAAATACAAATGCCACATTTGGTTGTTCATTTTTGCTATACAAATTGTATTAAACATTGCCCATAGTATCAGAAAGCATTCTGAGGTATCATAATGTAAAACAACCCCCACGGTCATCCCCAACCCACCCCTTAGCTTTACGTAGTGCTGCAGCGGCGGTTAGCCTGGTAGACCTACTTTGTGCGACCCCCCTAAAGAATGACATGACCCCTTGTTGGAAAAAATTAACTGGAACACTGCAAAGATGTCTCTTGTAATGCTGTTTATATTGATGGTTAGGAAAAAACCTCTCATGATAAAATACTATCATCGAAATGGCCTTTTGCGCTGAAATAAATACATATCACTTCTCTTACCATTCAGTTTGTGTGAGTAAATTCAGCTTGATTGCTTGAGCCGCTCAAGAGATAAATTAAAAAATGTTCATGCCCGAACACATTGTTACAAGCTCCATTTCCTCCAAAATAGACCCTGCTTGTTCAATTCTTTTTTTGGTCTCCCCGAGAAACGAAATGTCCTCGAGATGTGAAACAGTGCACCGACAATCTTCATAAGATTACAAGATGGCTGCAAAATCTGTTGCTTCTTCCTCTGCTTTAAGCGGCCAATATTCCCATTTTCTCGAATCCCGAACATATTTGCTTGATCGGCCATTGTGTAAAGTGAACCAAACAATAAGAGTAGCGCAACATTGAACGCGGGAGGAAAATGTCCACTCAATTCGATACAAGAAAGCCTCCATTTTATCAAAAGATGTTTGAAAACGTTTCTGAACATTTGGGGGGTACTTACATAGAATCCAGGGGCCAAAACAATAGATTCAACACTCATGGATTTCTGAGAAACGTGACTTGTTGCATGACAGTCAATGGATAAATATTTAGTAGCCATGTGGAGAAACAGTAAGAAAGAAAAGAAGAATGCTAACAAGAGAGAGAGAGAAAAGCTAGTTGTTGAAAAGCTAGTTGTTGAAAAGCTAGTTGTTGAAAAGGCCAGAGAACGAATGAAGCGGCTATGTGAAAAGCATGTGCTGATTAGAAAACAAAGGAAAGAATTGTACAAACTCTTACCTGTTTAGCATGGGGAAATCATGTCTGTTTTTACTGCTTGTAGTATTATTTTATTTGTGTTGCAGTATTTTAGTAACTTTTGAGATGGTTTGAGATGATTATTGTATAATTTGTCACTTAAAATGACGTTGTAAAGCAAAAATGGAAAATGACCATGCCCAAAGTGCGTGATGGATAATGTATATATTTTGGTTTTTTTTCTCAATATTTTTCACTAAAAGAATGTGAAATTATATCCTGCGCATTTCTGACATTAAAAGAGACTATTTCACATCAAATAAACTTAAATTTTAAAAATTCCTTATTTCAGTCTATGTTACGCCTTTGTACCCCTGGATCTTGCCACTGGTCAATCTGGAGGGCATTTTAAAATGTACTTTTTTCCTCAAATCTGTTAGAACAATGCTCTGTTTGTTTTTTTTTTTTGCATTCAGGACAGTAATGTCTTAAGTTCCTGTTTTCTGTCCTTTTAGCCATCAAAACTGATAGATGCACTAAAAGCCATGAGGGATTTTGAAGGGGAGCTAACCCTTAAAGAATCTCAGCTGAATTCATTGAGGATCGATGCGTCAGATTTGGAAAGTGTACGTCAGTTGAAAGGTATGTTGAATTATATATACGAGTTCTTTGTTTCTCTGTTCTTCCTGGCATGGATCTCAGCTGTCTGTAAGTCAGAAAAAGATGTGTCTGAGGGGATCAGTGCTCCAAGCTCACTTTTTCAAAAAGTCGCCTTTTGGCGACCTTTAATTGTAAAATGGTCGCCATTAAAAGAATTCACTTGCCAAAAAAAAAGTGAAGGATTGAAGAGGAGGACACTTTATGACATGTTACACAAATGGCTTATACTCTGAACAGCGTGTTTTCAACACTTCATTTTGCTACAGCAAATTTATGCATCCATGTCGAGTTTCTGAATGAAACTGATTAAATTGATCCTATTATTGATAATTTTTCAAGAAAGTTTCTCTTTTAATCTGTTGGTCACCAATTGGCGACTTTCGCCAGAGTTTTGGTCGGTAAAAATTTTTTCCACTCACCATGGCGACCAAAATGGTCGCAGCTTGGAGCACTGGGGATACACAGATCATGCAAAACTGAGCAGTCATTGTGATTTTGAATTTTCCTATCAAAGATTTCAAAACGAGCTTGCTAATCAGTATCCTGAAATAACAGTGTACAAATCTAAAGAACAGACACTGTAACGTTGGCAACCTTGTAATTTTCTTTGCCATGAACAAAAAAACAAACCCCATCAATATTGCAAGAAATAGATTAAAACTTGTTCACCTTGGGATGCATTGAGGCTAAAAAAGGAAGTGGAACTTCTGTCTCATTACCAAATGGAAGCTTTCACATATGTGGATTCCAGCATGGGCAGTCTATGTTCAAGTGCCATCCCAGATCCTTGGGTTGTTTCTTAGGCAAAACACTTTTGCCCAAATGCTGAATTCTCCCACCAGCTCCTTGGGCTTTGGCCAAACTAATGCATTTTTAAAATTTTCTTTTTCATCTCAACCAAAAGGAAGCAAATTTTTTTGCCCATACCAGCCTTTTCGTTTTGTTTTCAGCAATTCAGTTTTATCAGAAGTCTCATACATTTTGATGTGTTTTTGCCTAACGTCCACACTTAAAGCCATGAAAATGATAATAAAAATGACAGAATATGACAGTTTTTTTGTCACCTGGCTAGGCTAGGAAACAGGGTGTTTTTATACAGTTGCAATTTTCAAAGACTCCACTTGTGATACTGATTTCGAAAGCCCCTATTTTCATGAGCGTTTTTGGGTGTTGGTGTCAATGATTGGCAAAGAACATGTAAAAAAGTATGAGAAAATGATCAGGGCCTTGATTAGTTGTTATATTTTATCACAGGATAATTAAAATGGCTAAATGTTAGTATCACAAATTTAAACTATATGTTAAACAGACTTGACTTCAATAATGGATACTTTCTCTCTGCACTATTCAGATCGCACTGGTGGTGGGAAATTTTGTGAGGAGTATGAATTGGCTACTGCCACGCTTGAAGAGTTTTTGGAGACATTAAGACGTGAACAGGAAGAGAGGAGAAACATTATCAAAGTTCTTGAAGATGGGGAGGCCTTCTGTGATGTTTCATATGGAGAAGTTAAAGTGATAGTTCATGTAAGTGTTATGAGACTTTTGTTCATGTCTGTATCTAGGGCAGCCAACTTTGAATACTGTGAACACTCACACACGAGGCATGCCTGGAAGTTAAAAGCTCAAACTTTGAACAACAGTTTCGGAAAAAAATATACAACAAAAGCCTGTTGGTTACTAACAACAACAAGAAGTTTATTTACCCCATTTAAATTTTAGTGCTTACATTCTTGTTTCACAAATTTTACATCAATCAATCAATAAATCTCATTTTCACTTGAAAGAAAAATTCAAATACTTTCAGTACACTTTTATATTTGCAAAAATAGTTTCACTGTAACAAAAGATCAGTTGATCTTAGAATGTTCCATTGGTCCCTTGTAACTCTGCATGCACAACATACTTACAATGTTAGTATGCCCAAAGTATTTAATGACACTCTGCTCTTGCAACTTAATTAAGATTCAAATTTAAATGCTTGCTCCATGTACAGAGGCTCCGACTTTTCCCTGTATCAGGTGTCAATGGAAGAGCCATCCTCACTGCATCTATACTACAGCTCTCTGGATGCAGAAATAGTGTAATTTATTTTTCGTGTTAATTAGTGGGTGGTCCTCGACTTAACTAATCATTACAGACTCTGTGACCTGTCTCAGCATTGTATTGTCTTGAAACACTTTTTGTAAAATCTATAAGTCCTGCAGCTATAAAAAGTGTCTGTTCTTTGCACGCTGACCATGTTCTTGAACAGGAACCATGAAGTAGAGTTCTATTGGCAATATGTTTCTTTGTTGTAAGGAGCTGATAGTATGTTGTTGTTTTTTTGTGCATTTGTAGGCTTACAAGACCTTTGGGAATCGCCTTACTTCCCTAAAGAAAAAGGTAGACGGCAAGGTAAACCGGCTTGCGCAGAAGGAAGCAGAGAAAGCAAAAACTGGGCCTGTGTCAGCACCACAAGCTTCATTCCTCACATCAGGTCTTCCTGATGTCACAGAAGGATCAGCACCATCGACCCCAACAGAGGTGCAACAAGCTAATTCAGATGAGGCTAAAGCTGTTGATCCAACTGTAGACAACATTGAGGTTGCTGATATGGACATTGAGGATGATTCAGACAGTGAGAAGTCGGAGACAAGCGAGGAGGCAAGTGCCGAGGATCCCAAGAGTAGCAATGATCAAACTCCCAACTCCACAGGAAGTTCTGATTCCCAACCAACACAGTCAGCAACTCAGGAGCTTGACATCACTCCGGTGATTTCTCCTGTTCCCGGTGTAGCCCCTGCTCGACCACTAACTCCAAATCTGGGGACCATGATGCCAATGCAGGGCTCCATGTTGCCCAGTCAGCCTCAAATTGTCCCTCCTGGCCCACCAGTTGGAATGGTAACTCATCCATTTATGGGAGTACAAGGTGTCCGTTTTCCAGCACATACTCCACAATTCAGACCTGGAGTTCCTGCAATACAGCCTTCCCCTGGAATGGCTCAGAATCAGTTATTACAGCCATCAGGAACTTTACCTGGCCCTGGGCAAATGACAGTCCAAGCTCAACCTTTTTCACAAATACCAAGACCAGCGGGGTTACTTCCAAGTTCAAATGCACCTCTGCCAGGTGGGATGGGAACTTTGCAACCATTTCCACTTGGTAATGGTTTCGTCCACAGCCAAGCGCCACTTCCAGTTGCTGCAGCTACTGTTCCAGCACCTGTTCAGGTCATAACTAACTCCACGGCAATAACGGACATGATGAAAGATAATGCAAGTTATCCCCAAGTTGCTCTCGAAGTGGGATCGCCAGATTCAGAGGCGTCTGCCCCATCTCCAGTAGGATCACCTGAGCTGCATTTGGCAGAAGGCGATGAGACACCAGAAACGACTCCAGCCCCCCTCGGAGATGTGAATGTAAATGACAATACTGGTTTTCAGACAAACAAGTCATTTTTTGAAAATCCGATGAAAACCCCAACAACCAGTGTAGTACCTGGCTTTTCCGGGACACAGTCAATGCCCAAAACTTCATCTGAATCACCGTCATCTTCCAGCAGCACACCTTCCATTCCTGACCAAGCTGCAGGACAGGATAGTGCTTTGGGGAAAAAGGACAATGGTCAGAAAGTCAGTGCTGTAGACATTCTGGCTCAGTTACTAAGTAGAGGAAGAAAAATGCAACAACCAACTGATGCTGATACAAAGCCTGTCCCCACTACTGCTCCTGTTCCTTCCTCCATTTCTGCTCCGGTAGCCCTGCAACAAAACTCTGATAAGCCACAAAGTAAACCTCTTCTTTCCTTGATTGATTCATTATTCCCAAAGCTGAGTGACTCCATAAAAACATTGAAAGAGAAGGAAAAGGTTGTTAATTCACCGCAATTCAAGCCTCCAGTCGTTGACATTGCCACAAGTTTACCTGCCCAGCCATTACCCACTGAAAGCCATTTCCCACATTCTTCCAAAATGGGTAGTGAGCAACCGGATTTTCCGCCGACAGGACTTAAGAGTATTTTGAAAAGGGGACCAAAATCCGATGATGAAGTCCTCGCACCTGGTCAGACATCCCAAGCATTTCGACCAAGTGATGGAGCATTTGAAAGGCATTCTGTGAACCATACTGCTGTGACCAATGTACCACACCAGGGTCCTGTAAGAGCGGACCCCACCTCAATCTTCCCAGAGGAGAGATCTATGGGACGGCCAGTGGAAAATGAAAGGAATGACACAGGGCCAAGACCGAGACATAATCAGCAGCCAGGTAACAGGATAAATGTTAATGATGACATGCCTGCGGCAACACCACCAAGCCATCTCCCCCATCCAGGAACCCATTTCCAAAGTCCTCCTGTGAGAGGTGGTTCTCCGCGGTTCTCCCAAGAGCGACCTTTTGACCGACCATTAGACATGTCACCCCGTGGAATGCCACCAATTGGGCCTAGACTACCTTTCCAAGACTTTCATGGTCCTCATTTCCAACAGCCCAGGGATACTGCAGGTCCACCAGATGAAAGACGTGAAGGTCCGCCGGAGATGCCTGGACGGATACCTCCTGAACAGCAATCCCGCGGGCATTCCCCTGGAGGTGCTTTCAGAGATGGTTCTCTTCGAAGGCCTCCAGACACTTCAAATGTTCATCCGGAGCGTCACTTTATTGAAAACACAGCCCCCACCAATCCCCCTGACATGCCATTGGAAGACGTACATGCGGGAAAGCCTCGTAATAACGAGCAGGCTTTCGTTGATGGCCCACCAGGGATGAAAAGACCCCCATTTGAAGGAGCTCCAATTCACCGGCCTGATCCTCGAGAATCACCTCATGAACAAGTTCCTAGAGGTGACGGCCCTCCACCTCACCGTGCCTCTTATCCTGGAATGATGGATGATGTACAGCGAAGAAGAGAGTTTGAGCGTTGGGAAGAACACCGGAGGGAACCTTTCTTTGATCATCGAAGAGGACTGTGGGACGTTCCTCATGATCATCCGGGCCCTCCTCCTCCTGACTGGAGAGGACCGCCAGTGTCACCTCGTGGTGACCCCAAACGAGCGGACTTTCGGGAGGACGATCCTTCCATGTGGACTTCATTCGAAAGTCCAGGAAGATCGCCTAGGACTTACGAAGGATTCCGAGAAGGCCCCCCTGAATTTGATAGATTTCACGGTCACGGGCCACCAGGTAGAAGGCGTCACTCTGTAGGAGACTTTGAAAGTGAACGAATGCACTTTCCTCTGAAAAGACCTGGGCCACCGCCGGTCCCATTTCCAGGGCCTGCAAAGCGCCCTTATTATTAATCATTCCCGGCAGTGTGTTGTTTGTACGTTTGTCTCCCTTACTTTGTTAATCGTATTCAGACACCAAACTGTGATCCGGTCATTCATCAAAGGTCAGCGAAGAAATTTCGTCCTGTGTGCGGCGATATGTCTGAGCTATTGTAATCGTTGTGTTTCACGGAAGGATGAGAGCAACTCGCTCCACTTGTATCAAAGTGACTTCCTTTTGCTTATGTCATTGACTATTTTTTCAACCGTTTTAACGTGTACGTTTGTAACGATTCTTTGGAGAAAATAGCTACGAGCTTCCCAGTGCAAGATTTGATAGTTACGCTGTCCTAGTGTCCCGGATGTTCCTTACTGGCGTTAAGAAAAATCCAGTGAATGAATGAAAACGAGTCAATGAATTATAGTTCTTTATCGCGGGAGGGATGACACGTTCACAAGAAATTTTTCTTCAGTGTTGATAGCGCGGTACGTTTTGTCAAGTTTCAGTGAATTTATGTTATCGGTGTTTCTGCAGTACCTAGTTACAGTGTACTCTTTCATCGGGTTATCTCAGTTCTCCGAAAAAAAGATCAGCTCCATTCGTCTTGTTATAGAATCCTTTTGGCCATTAGGGCGTTGCTACGCAACTTGTAGTCTGGTGGAAGAGCTGGCGTAAAACAGAGCTAAGTATTCATCCGATTTTTAATTTCCAATTTGGAGCTGTTCCAACACTTGGTAGGGATTTTCTCGATCCGGTAATCTGTCACTCTCGTATTGTTAATAGGATCATAAAATAAAAAGTGAAAGTTTCTACCAAGAACACTAATATGTGGATTTTATGGTGATTATTAAAAACTGGATCACTGGACAAATCAAGAGTTTTCATTGGCTTAACTCTGCAAATTTGCAGTTGTCATGAAGCTCTCTAGAACTTCGAATTTCACTGGATCTTGTTAGCACGAAGCTCT
>CM042748.1:14610260-14635339 GCA_022496165.2 Catalaphyllia jardinei
TATTAAAAGTTTCCTGAAGATGGTTTGTACTGAGTAACTTGAACAGATCCTCTCGCTTGCACTAATGAAGTAGTAGTAAGCGATAGCTGTACCAGATTTTTGACCGACCCCGCCCTTTTTAGTTGTTGACGTGTGATGACTTCCATATAAGGTCATGAACACGTGCGAGCAAGACATGATCGGAATGTGAAAATGTAGCGAGGGAGGAAGTTTTTGTAGAGTTTTATATTGTGAGTTTTAAGTCTTTTCAGTGAGTCTTTGAGCGGCGAATAAAACCAGAAAACGGAGAAGAAATTGTGAGTTCTCCATACGGTTGGGAGAACGGCTCACTTTTGGTGCCGGGACCAGGATACGCTGTGGAAATTCTGGAAATTATTTCGCAGTAGTCAGAAGTGAAGCGATCATGGGTCAAAACAAACATGAGCGACGGCAAGGAAGCGAGCGAAGACGAGCAACGTCTTGTTAAAGAGATCGACAAAGAAATCAACAAACTCAAGTATTTCTTGGAGGAGACAGAAGAACTGATTGAGATTAAGGATTATACTGAAATGGAGATTGTCAACAAACGAGCCGGGAACACAATCACAAACCTGTCGGATCTTGTTTCACAAACTGAAGAGTTGAAAACTGAGCGAGGATTGTCACCGCGATCTGTGAGACAGTGGAAGAAAGACATCAAATCGAAGTATGCTGCATTGGTCAACGACAACGAGAGACTGCGAAAGTGTCTGGGTGATAGAGAAGAGGAAATTACGAGACAAAAGTTAGATTTGAAGCGGAACCAACAAATAGAAGACGAGAGGCAATTATATGAATTACGCGAAAGACAACAGCAGCACTAGCGAGAGTGGTGGAAGGAAAAACTCGAAGGAGAATTACGGGTGGCAGAGAAGAAATTAGAAATGGAAAAAACCGCCATTTCCAGCTCTACAAAATTACCGAAATTGAAGATAACACCATTCAAAGGAACTGCCAGTGACTGGGTAAGATTTGAAAACATGTTTCTTTCCCAAGTTGATTCCAAGTCGATTTCTGACAAAGAGAAATTTGGATATCTTCTCGAATCCGTTGGCCCGAAGGTCAGAGACTGAATAGCAAACCTAAAGCCTGAAACAGTTGGTTACAAAACAGCATGGGATCGATTAAAGAAAGAATATGGGCAAACGAAGGTTGTCGTGAATGCGCATATGGATGAAATCATAAATTTATTCCCAGTCAAAGGATCAAATTACTTCAGGGTTCAAGAATTTTACGAGAAACTCAGCAGGAATTATGACGCGCTTCAGACCCTGGAGGAAGGTAAAAAATTACAAGGGTTCGTGATGACTACGCTAAAGGAATTGCCTCATGTTAAACCTGATCTGGTAAGGGTGGACGAGTACTGGGAGGAATGGTCCATAAGCAGATGCCATATTGTCTTTTCTGTTGTAAGCAAGATCACTGGAGTGTGAATTGTACCATAGTAGCAGCATTGGCGGACAAGAAGAAGCTCTTCGTAGATCACAATTTGTGTTTTAATTGTGGTCGTTCAAACCACAGAGCAGACCAGTGCCGTAGGCGTGGTTGCGTGAAGTGCAAATACAGGCATCATACAAGCAAATGCGATAGACAGGAGGGGGAAAACAACAGCAGTCCGAATGGAGTATCACTAACAGGATACACCAATTACGCAGAAGAGAAAGTACTACCCGCAATTAATCCAGTGAGCATCAAAGGACAAGTTCTTTGGGCATACCTGGATATGGGATCTGGACACAATTTCATCTCACACGAAGCAGTCAAGCTGTTAAAGTTAAGGCCCACAGGTCACGAGACGCGCGAAATCTTGACTGTCAATGGAACTAAAGTCCAGTCCATGCCAATCTTTGATGCCTACATAAAATCCCTGGATGGAAAATCATGCGAAGAAGTTGAATTTACTGGCTCGAAGTTAGCTGATTTTACCACTGTAAGAAGGCCAGACATGAACCAGATAAAATGGAAGTACCAACATACTTAGGATAAGAGGTTCTACATGACATCTACTGGAGAGCACCAGGTACATCTCATTCTTGGAGACGGTATTTACAGCAGAATAAGGATGGAGAGAGTATTCAAAGGGAAGCCAGGAGAGCCACTAGTAGAGGAGACAACGTTCGGTTGGGTGGTTCATGGTGGAGATGAATATGGGAGTGGCAGCGCTTGCATGTACCTGCGAGAGATCCGTGACTATGAGAAACTGTACAGCTTGGATGTACTGGGAGTCGAGGACTGCGGTGAAAATGATCAGTTGGATGTTCTGCGTGAGTTGAAAGAGAGCATTGTGAGAAGAGAGGACGGAAGGTATGAGGTTGGTTTCCCTTGGATTCCGGGAGCTACATTCCCGAACACAAATGAGACACTTAGCAGAAAGCGTCTTGAGAACGTGGAGAGAAAACTGTCAAGAAATGAGAAGCTGAGAGAGAAATACAATGGCATCATTGAAGAGCAGGAGTAATAGAGGAAGTGCCTCAGAACCCCTCGGGAAAGAGAGTATTCTACATGGCCACACAAACCAGTTGTAAAGCAAAGTGCAGTCACCACAAAGGTTTGCATGGTGTTTGACGCGAGTGCCAGGCCCCACCCCTTGGCTAACAGCATTAATGACTGTATGTTTACTGGCCCCCCATTACAGCCGCTCCTCTGGGACATAATGGTTAGGGCATGAATGTCCGCAAATCTAATTCTTGGAGACATCGAGAAGGCATTTCTGCAGATAAGTGTGAAAGGGGAGGACAGAGATTCATTCAGATTCCTGTTCAATGTCAAAGGAGTAGAGAAGCATCTAAGATTTACGCGAGTACCTTTTGGAGTCGAAGCAAGTCCTTTTTTACTGGGAGCGACCCTGCAACATCACTTTGAACAGCAAGGGCCAGATTTTGAAGACACAGTGACAGCACTCAAGGAGAACACTTACGTTGACAATCTTATGCAAACGGGAGGAGATCATGGGAAGCTTGTACAATTCAAAGAAGAAAGCACTGTCATACTCAACTCTGCTAAGTTCCCAGTACACAAGTGGGAATCTAATGTGAAGTCTCTTGAGAGTGAAAGCATGCCAAATCCAAGCAAGATTCTTGGCCATACTTGGAACAAAGATGATGACACACTGGAGCTGTCTTCAAAGCCCTTTCCACAAAAACAGCCAGTGACTAAACGTACTATTCTCAGTTACTTAGGAACTGTGTATGATCCACGCGGGATTATTTCACCCACTATGGCAGAAGGAAAGCACCTCTATCGGGAAGCCTGTGACAAGAAGGGCTGGAACGCGGAAGTCTCCACCAAATTGAGGGTCCAGTGGCTTAAGTGGATGAAACAACTTAGAGACGTGAGAGTACCTAGAAGCATTGCTACATTCATCGGAGAGGTAGAAGCAGTACATTTACATCTTTTCGCCGGATGCAAGCATTCTAGCATGCTGTGCAGTGGCTGTTGCAATCATAGAGCATGAGGGAGGCGTTGCCAAAGGGCTCCTCACATCAAAGTCCAGGATATCAAAGAGAAATACTTCGATAGCCAGACTGGAGCTTGTCAGTGGTCATATGGCAGCGAACATGGCGAAGAATCTTTGCACGGCTCTCCAGCGGTGGCCCATCAAGTCTGTAACCATTTGGATGGACAGCATGGTAGCATTGTATTGGATAACCAATCCCGGGAGGGGATGGAAAGTGTTTGTGGCTAACAGAGTGAAGAAGATAGCAGAAACCACAGGTCCGATCAACATCACTTGGAAGTACTGGCCGTCAGATTTAAATCAAGCAGACCTTGGAAGCAGAGGAGCAACCATTGCGAAGATGGAAAGAGGAAATTGGTTTACTGGTCCAGATTGGCTCTTAGATTAAAGAGAGTAAAGCCACCCAAGAGGCAGTTCTTGACACACAAGACTGCAAGTTGGATGAGTGGAATGCGTTGCTGGAGAGGAGCACATACTGGCGGACAATGAGAGTAACAGCATGGGTACTGAGATTCATTAACAACTGCAAAGCGAGAAGAAACAAGTTCAAGAAAATGTCAGGTCCGTTAGTAACTAAAGAAATCACCACTGCAAGGAACTACTGGGTGAAGAGAGTTCAGAAAGCAGACGAAGCATGCCTACAGTCCCCAGGATGGAAGCTAGTAGAAGATGAACACACGGGCGTTCTCAAGTGTGAAGGCAGAGTTAAAGGATACAGGCCCAGGAGGACCGCTGACTGAGAAGCTCGTTGCTCATGTACACAACCAGATAATGTATCTTGGTGTTGCTAATACAATGGCAAGTGTAAGAGAGAGATGATGGATTCCGAAGTCGAGAGCAAAAGTCAAGAAGACGATCAAAAGATGTACTGTCTGCAAAGTATTCTCCACCAGGCCGTACCAAGCACCATTAACGAGCACCCTGCCCGAATACAGGTCAGAGGGGAGTAGACCGTTTGAGGTCATTGGAGTAGACTTTGCCGGACCTTTGAGTTATGGGGTTGGCAAGGAAGAACTAGGAAAGTACTCAATCATCATCTTCACGTGCGCGAGTTCAAGGGCAGTCCATTTAGAAGTAACGGGAACGCAAACAGCGGTCAAATTCCAGAAGAAACTGAACGTGTTCATCTCGCGTAGACAGAGGCCTCGTATAATCATCTCAGACAATGCCGGAGTCTTCAAGACCACAGCAGACTGGATCAGAGCTATCAGGAAGAGCGAGAAGTTGCAGAACTACTAAGCAAGAGAGGAAATTCACTGGCAGTTTAACCTTGCGAGATCCCCTTGGTGGGGAGGGTTCTATGAGAGACTGATCAAAGAAATAAAGAAGACTTTACACAAGACGCTAGGGCGGTCAAGACTCTCGCAAGAAGCCATGGAAGCGGTCGTGATGGACATAGAAAGGAACTTGAACAACCACCCCTTGACTTACGTGGAGGCGGAGGGAGAAGAAGAGGTGCTAACACCAAATGTGATCATGTGGGGACGTGATGCTTACCCAATCAGACATCGAATTTAACGAAGATGACAAGGAGAAGCTGGCGAAGATGAATAAGAGGTTGGAAGAAGCTAAGGCCCATGCATGGAGACGATGGAAGAGAGAATACATCCACAGTCTAATGGAAGGTCACCGTTTAAACAAGGAAGGAGGAGCTACACCCATAGTCGGAGAAGTTCTTGTCATTGGAGACAAAAAGAACAGAGGAGAGTGGAAGAAAGGGAAGGTGATGCGCCTCATTCAAGGCAAGAACGGTGTTGTTAGAGGTGTGGTTTTGTTGCATAAGGTACACACTATTGAGAGACCTCTTCAGTTAGTCTGTCCATTGGAGATATGAGGAGTAGATTACAGTGTCCACCTGCAAGAGGGGAGGAGAGACAAAGTGCAGCCGAGGAACCAGAGAGTGCAGAGACTTGTAGCCCAACAAGCAGCTGAAAGGATTGCAGTACAAATGCGAGCAGAAGAGGAGGACTAAATATGAACTGAACTGTTCACAAGTTGCATGATCAATCGTTAAGGGTTTTAAAAATTGATAGTTGCAATTTTTAGGGGAGTTGTGTACGAGATTTTTGACCGACCCCACCCTTTTAGTTGTTGACGTGCGATAACTTCCATATAAGGTAATGAACATGTGCGAGCAAGACAGACGATCGGAATGTGAAAAAGTAGCGAGTAGCGAGGAAGTTTTTCTAGAGTTTTATATTGCGAGTTTTAAGTCTTTTCAGTGAGTCTTTGAGCGGTGAATAAAACCAGAAAATGGAGAAGAAATTGTGAGTTCTACATAGGGTTGGGAGAACGGCTCATAGCGTAGTCATAGGAATAATAAAACTTGTATCGGTTTGAACAACTAGTGGCAAATGCCCTGCTTTGATGACTTTATTGTTTAGCAAAACAGAGGTTTTGTTTTTCATTCCACAAAAGATCTCCAGAAGATATGCCCTTGGGAAACTGAGATTATTTGCCTCAAAAACGAAGTGTAAATCAACAAAAACGATATTACAGATTGATGCTTTTCATGTCAAAACAAGTTAGTCTGCCAAGAATAGGCCCGATCCTGCAAAAAATGAAAATTGGCCCAAAAAGCAATATATGCTCTTTTTACATCAAAGCCCTAATTGGGTGTGACCTTTATATTGAATAATTCACAGTACAGTATTGTGCCTTTACCGATGCCAGTGCTCTGGCTAAGTTTTGTTACCTTTTTTTGTGTCACATGTGATTTATTGTATTATATTTGAAAAACACTCTATATTTTGAAACTAAGAACCTGTATTGAAGTTTTAGCGTAGAATAGTTCTTCAGTAAAGGGTGCGTAACTGGGAAATTTTAGCCTAACAGGATTGTAAATTTTAGGTTCTTGTACATAGATTTTTACAATTATTAAATGAAGCTGAGTAGAATATGAAGAATTCTGCAGATCAAGGAGAGTGTTATCCACAGAGCCGAAGGCCAAGGTGAATAACACCCTCCGAGATCTGCAGAATTCTTCATATCCTATGAAAGCCAAATTCAACAATTACTTTATTATTCATTCAAAATATTTCCCCATTCTTAAAGGAGTTTCGCCATTTTGCTCTTTGTTTTTACGCTCACAAAACTAACACAACCTTGTCCCCAGGTTTCCTCGGTCAACGGTTCAATAATCTGCAGTGGGCTGCACTTTCGATATCATTTTGACGTCATCGGTTCAATAATTTGCAGCGGGCTGCACTTTTGATGTCATTGGTTCAATATTTAGTCAACAGTGGCTGGTTATGGTGAATTATGCATGTGGTTTTGACCAATCAGAAATGGGGAAATATTTTGAGTGAATAACAATGCACATTCTTAATAAACCTCCATTGAGCAAATATTTATTGTGAACTGTTCTGATTTTACATTAATTATGTAGCAAACTCCAAGCATAGATAATTCTTGTCAGAAGATCTCTGTAAGACTTAATCTTGGTTAGAATCTCAATTGTTTACAATTCATTACTCTCTTTTTAGCCAAGGACTCGCTGATAACACTGTTGTATGTAAGGTGAGTGATATATTGTGCACTTGTATTCAGATTTACTATTGCATCAGCTTATCTCTGAGGTATTCCAGAGCTCTGTATTTTTGTCGTCTGACTCAGTTTATTTGTAAACAAGAGGCTGTAGGTAGCCTATACTTGTAGAAAATGGGTAGGTAATAGATACATGTGGGAGATGAAATTATATAAATTGTTGTTATGTGACAACTAGGAATGACACAGGAGAAAAGGTGAATCGAAAAAGTGTACCATAGAACTAAGATACAATAACAGTAAGAACTAACAAAATAGTGGGTCATGAACAAGACTGATGAGATTGAAATTGGAGAGCGAGTACTCTCTTTCGAGAGAGCCGAAACGAATCATTATCAAGTGGCTTCACCAAAACAACAGTCCAGGCGTCAATTTACATTGCACATAATTTTCAAAAACTTTCAAGTTGTGTTTTTGGGGGATAATTTCCGAGAATGCGCAACCCTTGACACAGTTTATTCAGAAATATTCAAGCTACATATTTTTATTGAATCAAGGTAGGAGTATTTTTTAAAAGGAACTCATTTATGAGGGAAAATGTGGCATTCTGTTTTGTTGTTTATTTTGGTTTCATACTCGTCTAGTTTGTGTCATGCAGCATGATTTTCTTTCACGTCTTAAGGGGCTTGAAACATGGGATGGATTGTTGGTAACATGCACAATGTTTTTGTTATACAGAAAAAAAATGATAATTCATGGCTATATATAATTTAAGACTATACTGTTTTTTTAAAATCTTTCCACACATTTTCCAAACACACAAAAGAATTTATACAGCTCCTGGAGAATATTTCAAATAATCCCCTACCCCCCTTCCCACCATAAAGGATGGATGGTAAACGTATGCTAGCATAAATTTGCATGCACAAATGTGACACCAAAAAGAAACGGAGCCCATTTTGTAACTCATGCACCTTACTGTGCATGAGTAATAAAAATAAGCTTGTTGATGTGCAATACAAACCAGGTTATTTCAGTTAAATATTGAGTAAAGAAATAACATTATAGTAGTCGAGCTACAAATGTAGCATGCAAAGAAAAACACTTGAAGAAGCTAGTGATAAAAGGGGATAAGTGTTTTTGGTTGTTTCTGTTACTCTCGCTCCAACTCTCGCTCCAAATTAGCTGAGTTTTTGCATGTGGCCTTCATTTCAGTTGAACAGTATTGCCCTGTAATTTCTTTCGCTGGCTTGCTCTTCGTTTTCTAGAAATAACGTATGCAAAAAAACCCTCAGTTTTCCAAGCGACATCTTTTGTAGATGTATTGTTGAATAAACAACAAAAGAAACCTTAAGCACAATTAATTTGTTGAGCAGCAAACAGGCAGACTTTTTTATATTGTATGAAGTCAAAATCAAATCCCACAAAATCTTGACTGTCTTTTAAGTCAAAGGAAAATAGCATAGAAAAGATCTATCTTCATGTCTTTGTAATTAAATAACCGCTAGGCTATCAGTGAGTTTAAGCATGGCGTTTACGACAGACGGCAAATGGCAAAGATGACCTCTGAATTTGTGTTCTTTTCTTCTAATCCTTAATTAAATCACATAAAAATAGAGAAATGTCTCCTACTATTCACCACAAATACACAAATATTTTCACTCTACTGTTCAAAGAGCTAAAAACAAACAGCAAAAGTTTCAGTTTTGCCGTTAGCCGTTTGACGTAACTTCAAGCTTAATCTCTCTATTGTGACGTCGGCTTTTGGCACGCACAGCATCGATTATTCAGAGCCTACCTGTTAATCAAGCAGAGTTTGCTCGTTATTTCCACCGATATTCGAAGCTTATTCGAGCAATATTTGCGCCCGCCTGGTAGGAGATTTAGCATCATTAAACACGGCCGGGAACTGGTGAGAAAGGTGGCCAGGCAGCAAAGTCCTTGAATTTGACCTGTGTTAGGTGAAAAGTTAATTTAAACAGATTCAAAGCCGTTTCTACGGGCCAAAAAAGAACGCAGGTCGGTTAAATTGGCAAGCAAGCGTTCCGTGAGTGTGTATGGTGGATTTCCAAGCAGATGATTGCTTTGAATTGTGATAGGATCGAGCCCGCCGCGAAGAAAAAAAGACAAAGAACGCCTGATCGCAGGTTAGGAAGAAGAAATCTTCAGCTCAAATGTAAGTTTTGCTTTGTATTTCAGTGTTCCTTTGCTGGTAAATTTTCCATTTCATGCGCTTTTATTCGGCATGAGCAGTGTGCTAGCTTAAGGCTTCCTCT
This sequence comes from Catalaphyllia jardinei, assembly GCA_022496165.2. Lineage (NCBI taxonomy): Eukaryota > Metazoa > Cnidaria > Anthozoa > Scleractinia > Caryophylliidae > Catalaphyllia > Catalaphyllia jardinei. Next base: position 14,619,498 of record CM042748.1, read on the forward strand.
TTCTGTGTTGTCAGAATTAATCATTTCATGGAACGAGCAGTTTTGTACCGGCCAAAAAAATAGTTTCACCTAGAAATGTTTTATAAATCACTGACGTAGCCGATTTGCAAAACGTTTAACGTCTTTCTCTAGGCACTAATCATTGACTTGATTTAGGTATCAATTCGTGCAATAGATTCTAACGTATCCTGACCTTAACTCTAACCTAATCCGAAGCGCTAACCTCGACCCGTAACCCTGAGCCCAAACGCTAAGCCTAACCTTGTTCTGTAAGCCTAACCTTCAATGCTAACCCTAGTTTCGAGCGGTAACGCTAAACCTAACTCTAATAAGACTGGGAACTCTTAACCCTAAGGGTTAAAGTCAGCTGCCAATGTAAGTTTTGCTTCGTATTTCAGCATTCCTTTGCTGATAAATTTTCCGTTTCATGCGCTTTTTTTTCGGCAAACGCTAAGCCCAACCTTGTTCTGTGAGCCTAACCTTCAATGCTAACCCTAGTTTCGAGCGGTAACCCTAAACCTAACTCTAATAAGACTGGGAACTCTTAACCCTAAGGGTTAAAGTCAGCTGCGAAGTTTGGACCTGTTTTGGCCTTGTTCGACATCTAGGGGACGTTCTTGCACGCAGCCTTTCAATTGAGCTTACATGTTGTGAAATGAACTTCTCGCTGTTCTCTAAGTGAAATCAAAGTCCTTGCGGTGGCGTGATAATGTGAAATCAAAATTCTAACTGTCAGTAAATGACCTGATATCAAGAGTGTCTAGCTTGCACATTGTGTGAAGTAAACCGTTGGCTGTAATTTGAGTGAAATTAACGTCTTTGTGGTCGCATGTTAACCTGAAATCAGAGTTTTAACGGTTTTTACCAGTAATCGACATTTTCGAAGGTTACATGTTGCGAAAGAACAATATATTGCTGGATAGCAATTGAATGTTTTAAGCGTGAAACAACGCGGAGAAAAGTTGGCCGTTGTTAATGGCAGCTCGAAACTGGTAGTAAGCAATGTCCTGTAGTTTTTCTGCTAAAGTTTTGCTTCATTTTCGAGACATCGCGTAATTTTACTTTATGCACAAATCCACCCGTTTTTCCCTAGTGGCGTGCCTTTTTTGCATACGTTATTTCTCGAAAACGAAGAGCAAGCCAGCGAAAAAATTACGGGGCAATGTTTTTCAACCGAAATGAAGGCTGCATGCAAAAATTCAGCTAATTTGGAGCAAGAGTAACAGAAACAACCAAAAAACGTCACTTATCCCCTTTTATCACTAGCTTCTTCACTTACCTTATAATTTGAAATGAAATATCAATTCTTTACAGGTTGATGGTGAAGTGTTTGACTTGGATAGAGTCTTGGAAGGAGATTGCACCCTAGAATTTCTTAAATTTGAAGATGATGAAGGTAAACTAGGTCTGCTACAAAATTTTGAATTCCTCTATATATCATCCTATTTTTGTTTTGTTATGTCCTAGCTAACAGACTCTCAGAGGTCATGACAACTAGTTCTGTTAAGAACAAAACTTCCTTTGTGGTTTTTGTTTTGTAATATTCATCGTTGAATTGTGAAAGTGTGTCAGTTAAGTTGCTGGCACATACTTGCTGGCACACACTTGCTGGCACACAGTGGTTTATTGAGTTATTGAGTTACATATGGGTGAAGTCATTGCAAACATCCAAGGTCTCTCTTTTCCATTTGTAAAATACAGATATACAGTAATGATACCCAAAGAAGAAGGAAAACAAGAATGGTAATTGCAGATGTGCTGGTGCCTGATCAAACATGCCAATGCTTTAATGGCACTTACAAATGATAATGCATTGGCAAAAATTAATATTTAATTACTAATTAATAACAATATTTTATTTCCTGCAGCCAGAGCAGTGTTCTGGCATTCTAGTGCACATATCATGGGTGAAGCAATGGAGAGACACTATGGAGGTCATCTGTGTTATGGGCCACCAATAGAGGAGGGCTATTTCTATGACATGTTCCTGGATGGAAGGTTGGCTTGCCTTCACACTTTAAGCAATACATCTTGACAGCTTGTTCATTTTTGATGAGGATAAATGTATGTATTTAGTTAATGGCAAGGAGCATGTTACATGTAGCATGTTGCTCAGTAGTTGGCATGGCATGGGCATGACAATGGCATTTATTAACGTCTAAGTTCAGTGTTTAGCTTATTTTTTCTGGCAAGGGGTCATGTAATTTTTCAGGGGGGGGTCACACAAAGTAGGTCTACCTAGCTAACTGCAGTTGCAGCACTATGTAAAGCTAAGGGGGTGGGTTGGGGGTGGGGGGTTGTCGGGCAAACAGATAAAGGATTCACTTTCGGGAGTCTAAAAATGTTTGACATTTTATACCTCAGAACAGATTGTATACATTCTTAAAAATACGTAGCATAAATTAACAACCAAATGTGACATTTGGGTTTACATAAAACACTAGCAGCTTATTTTTGCATGCAACAGTTGTAAACTGCAGTGTAAACTAGTCAGAATCCAGAAACGTGACGTGCAGAATGAATGAATGAACGAATGAACGAACGAATGAACTAACGAACGAACGGATGACCAACCGACCGAGCGCATGGACAAACGAACGCTCTGCAGCCCTGGCACTTACGAATGAACGAGCGAGGGAGCGAAGAAATAAACAAACAAACGAACGAACGAACTTGCAGGCAATTTTGAAGTGAAATAAGTACAACTGTGAAAACATTTGTTACAAAACAAACCTACCCTGGTCAGTGCCATCCTTGGATCAGTTTTGCGAGACACTGAGCAAAGATTGTTGTTTTGTTTGCTTCATTTTGAGGCAAAAAATTTCCCAGTGCCCAATGTGCGTGTTTGGGCCGTCATGGCTCGGTTCTCACGTGAAAATTGGCAGGTACAAAAGACAGGTCACAGGTCATTGCATTGGGTTGTTTTGGTGTAGGCAAAACAATGACCTGTGACCTGTGACAGGGTGCAAAGAAAATTAATTTTATACAGCTTGCCTGTCAGGCAAGCTGTAACCAACATCTAGCCTGAAAGTCATTTTTACTAGCCGGAAAAAATTTTTTTACAAAAAAAAACGGCCCAAAGTTCTCAATCGACACACTAAATGACAATGTCAACAACGCGAAAAGCTTCCAGTGAAAGCGCTTCATTCTGCAATTTGCCACCAAAAAAATTTCCCGCGGGAGTATTTCTTAGCCGCTGACAGGGGAGATGTTTATCTTATTAAAGGACAAAAAAATTTGAAATCTTTCATCAGTTTGCTTCTCATTCAAAAGAAGTGCATTCAGAAGATCACTTTTCTGAAGAAGGTTTGTTTAAGAGTCAGTTTTCCAAGTCAACTTTCAAGTTTAAGAGAAAGTGGAAAGTGCGAGTGCTAAGTAACGCATCAGTGAGCAAATATTATGCAGACAAAACTTATGCAAATTTGTGATTGATCTTGTTACAAGTAACTAAAGGTTTTACGTTTCAAAAGAACAAAAATGTATGTTTCATTTCTGGCAACTTTTCATCTGACAGATTTTCGTGAAAAGTGAAAACAATACGATATGGTCTACATATTTTAATCAACAAGCACCTACACTATCGGTGTTTAGAATTTATTTACCATATTGAAACGCATGTGATGAATATTTGCTAAAAAAGAAATAAATTTCTCACTTGAGTTCAGGATCAATCACCCTGCCTGTGACCTGTGCTTTGTACCTGCTGCGTGAAAATAAATTTGACATTCCCTCCAAGCACATAAGCGTTAATGCAATGAGGAGACTTTGCTGAACTCTAAGAGAGAAATAATTTTTCCCCTTCTTCCTTTACTTTAAATTGAACTCATCAATATTGAGAAAATCGAAAAGTATTTCTTGTTTAATTCATGAAAAGTATCGTAAAACGGCAGTAAATTAAATATTGTAAAGCTTCGATGATTAGTCAGGTGTGGCTTCAGAAAATGACCTTATACAAAAACAAAACCAAACTGGCCTTTTACAGAACCGATTTTTGGCATATTATTTACAGTAGTTCAATGAATTAAACAGGGAATTCTATCCAAAATTTTTCAATGATAGTCGGCCTGTTGGAGTCCGGCTACTCTTCATCTAACATTTCAGAATCCTGTTTACAAAGAAATAAAATTTGATTGGGTAAGAAATTGATCATGTGCTAGGTAACTGAGGAGAAATCACACGAGACAGAGCTGCCACGAATGAGTCAGATGAATAGTTTCTCAGTATCTTGAGCCTTAGTGAGATCATCGAACTGTATTTATTTTATCCTGGACTAACAAGTATGGAAATTAACAATGTCACAACAATGTAATTTTATTTCCAGGGCACGTTCTCTTATAATTTGCTAAATTAAGAGAGAACCAAATGATTCGTAAGTCAAGTCGTCGTTGGAATTTTGTTGAGTCGTTTTTTCAAACTTCTTTTCCTTATTTTCTATGAATACTTTAGCCGATATTCCTTTTCGTCAGTGTCGGGTCGGGTAGCGGTTGACATCAGGTTTTTGACCCGAGGTCCGTCTCTTAGCTGGAACACTGTAAGTTCTGTTGGCATGCTGCGGCATTTTGTTGCCAAGGTTTGCATTACTGTAGTAGTCCTGATGCTGAGCAATTTCCTGTGCCACCAGGGTCAGCTTTTTTTCTTGTAATTTACGTGGGTACCTTTACATGTGCTTGTAGTTTTACTGTGCTTAGTGTTTGGGGAGTCCTGCTCACAGGTGCTTGGGCTTGGCCTGGGTGTGATGGGTGGGCTCGTAGCTGGTTTGCATCTAGGCCAGACTTTTGGGGTACTTTTGCTACCTGGGTTTGGGGTCGGCAGCTCCAGATTCCTGGACACTCAACCTTCATGTGCAACTCAGGCATTAATTTTCTTTGTTCCAAAGTTTGGTCCAATGTCAGGAACATTTTCGTTTGGAATTTCAAGATTTTTGACATCAGTCTTGATATCTTAGTTAAAAATTTCTGGTTAAACGCGACTATGATGTTTATTATACCAAAGAGAGTCTTGGCTTAGTACTAAGGACAATGCCTGTGAACATATATTTAGATTGTAACTGTGCAGCAGATGTATAGTTTCATGATTTTACTCTTGCATCTTTAATATTTGTGTGAATAACCCTAACAAGGTCCAGGCATATTATAAGATGAAATGTTTCCTTCAGGAGAAACACAATTTTTTTTGTTGTTTTGCAAAGTTTGCTAAGAACTTTTTTCAAACATTTTGATGTTTAAGTGTCTTTGAACAAGTGACAAAAAGTACAGAGTCTTGGATTTTTGTAACTTTTCTGTGTGTTTTGATTGCAGACAGGTGTCATCCAATGACTATTCTTCTTTGGATACTTTATCAAAAAACATTGTGAAGGAGAAACAGCCCTTTATAAGACTTGAGATGTCAAAGGAAGACCTCTTAGAGATGTTCAAGGTATTACTTACAGTTTCTTTTTTTATATAACTGTGAGGCTGAGTTGGAAGACAGTCTGAATGCAGGGTTTTATCTTGAAAACCCTCTAAAACCTTTGAATATCAGGAGTCCGATTTCAAGGCCTTGAAAGTACTTGAAACTGGTTTTCACTCCTTGAAAGTCCTTGTTTTTTTATTGAACAAGATCAAAAAGTATTCAGTGTTTTTAACCTAGGAAGAGATCTTGTGTTCTATATTACTACTTGGTTGCACACCCATCCTTGGTTGATTTTGATATTTATTAAGATATTAATATGTTATTTTTACAGTACAATGAATTCAAGTGCAGGATTTTAAGGGAAAAGGTGAAAACACCAACTACCACTGTGTACAAGTAAGAGTGAAATTAATTGCATTGATCACTGGATTTTACTGGATTGAAGTGTACATTCCTAAACTAATCTTGAATGACAATTTCCATTGATTGATGATTTCTGCTTTCTTGATTGTAATTTCTGCTTCTTTCCCCAAGTTCTCTATCAGAAAATGATCTACATGGAATTGGTTAAAGACGTTCTCCTTTTAAAAACAAAACAATTTATTCACCATAACCTTGAAGGAAATAAGTAAATGCGATGTTAAATGCCGTCACAGGTGATCTCTTTGATTTGTTTAAGGTGTGGGCCACTGATTGACTTGTGCCGAGGACCTCATGTAAGGCATACTGGAAAGATAAAGGCCATGCAAGTCATTAAGGTATGTACAAAAGTATGTAACTATGGATGATTTTTTTGCAGTCCTCCTGAATGTTTTGTTTTTATTTTTATTTTTAGAACTCTGCTACATACTGGGAAGGAAACTGTGAGGCAGAATCTCTTCAGAGACTTTATGGAATCTCATTCCCAAATGATAAACAGGTAAAGTGAAATTTTCTCAGTAAATATTATGGCAGAATGTATGTAAGGTGAAGTCTGCAAAGGAGCCAAGTGGTCCATCAGGCTGGAGCTTATCCCGGTTTCTTTGGCATGAAGCAACTAATAATATTTTTACTACCTCCTGGATGGAATGCTAGTCTGTTGCAGGTTTACCCACAGCATTTAAGGACGTTCGCACCCAAAAACTTCCCATGTACAGATTTTTTTTAAAACTTTGACTGCAGGTGGAAAATGATAAGATTAGATTAAAAACGTAAAAAAAATCTGGGGTCACTGAACTCGTTTTGAAGATAAGGCATATCACAGACCATAGCATTTCTAGGATTTCCAGTCATTTGAGGTGATTCTGGACGGATTCATTACTCTTGGCATATATATATTGAAGAATCATATCTAAGTTATGTGTGTTTAACACAGCATATATAGGTCTATTAATTTTGATAGATCTTTGCTATATATGTCATTAAATCAGCTAAAATAAGCCTTAAAAACTACAACTTCTATGTCATGCACACCTGTATCCATATATTTTTTTAAAAACATCATTCACTTTCTTATACACAAATACACTGATATAAGTTACTTACACTAAATATATAATAATATAATATTTAAATTTTACATAGTTCACTCAACTTTTTCATTCAGGAGTGTTATTGCAGTATCTTGGCAATGGTTGAACCACGATATAATGAATATAGTTTTACAGACTCCCTACAATCAATAAAAGTGTGTTTCATTGAATCAGCATTAGAGCAGTGTATACATTTGTCATTATCCGCTAAACAAAATAGTTTGAGTTTTCTCTTCGTTACAACTGTTCTGTGCAAAAAGCAAAAACAAAGGAGTTGATTATCCCTGGTAAAGTGATATATGTCTTGAAACTTATTACACCAATCAACAAATATTTTGGGGAATTTCTCCTGTCACTTTTTAATTCCATTTGGGACAGTGCAGCTGTAACTGTTAAGCAGCTGGTAATAATTTTTACAGCTTGCTACAGCAAGATCAAGAGGTTTTTGTTAAATGGAACGGATGTGGAAATCATAGAGAGGTCTGCAGCGGGTATAAAAGTTTGTGCTGCTCTTCTTTTCAAGTTGGAAGGAATAGCTGAGATTAATTGGAAGTAGTGCAAATAATTGGTGGTAATGTTAAACTTGTTCCTGAACTCTTGGTACGATAAAAAGTTACCCTCTGGATTTAGCACATCCTTTACTGTTACAACTCTTTCTTCGAACCATGACTTCCAAAACAAGGTAGCATTATCTATTGTTATCGATTTGTTATTCCAAAGAATGAATTTGGAAAGATGTTAGTTGCGTTCTTGAGATCTTGAAAAAACTCAAGAAGTTCTCAATAGAATAGAGGAAGGCCTGTTTTTTTTGCATTTGAGGAGAAATAATAAACTTTTATGTTTTCGAAAGTAATAGTTGGGGATTGCTGTCCATTTGTCATCAGACGTGCTCAGTAATCTACCAATCCAAGCCAGACGTAACGCTTTAATAACCGTGCAAAAATTAGCAAACTTGATTCCCCCTTTTTCTACTGTTTAATACATAACTACTCTTTCTATTTTGTCTTTCCTGTATTTCCATAGAAAAGCAAAACGTTTCTCTTGCACCTGTATCCATATACCAATTCGACCCTATTTGGTATGAGAGTATATGAGAAATAATTAAAACTTCCCACGTATGGATTTTTTTTGTTTTTTAGTACAATGGAAAAAATCAGAAAGGGAATTGATCTGCCGAAAAAAAAGTGGGGGTCACCAAGCATCCAACAAAAATATTCGTATGCTAAGTTAATACAAAGGTCATCAGCTGTATATTTTGTTGAGTTTATGGCTCAGTGTGCATGCTTGAAAATGACGTGGCACGTGCATGCCCAATGAATAGTGTGCGCACTAGAGATGTGCAGTAGCAATGGGCGCGAATGTCCTTGACTCACCAGTTCACATTTTTACACCTGGGTGGAGACACCATGTTTTTCCCAAGAACACAACACAATTTTTCTGGCCAGGGCTTAAACCTGGACTGTTCAAAATGGAAGTGATCACACTGATTATCAGTAATTAGTAAATTCTCAGCTCTGACTATTGCATTTCTAGCTTTTTGATTGGCTAAAAAACTCTGACTATGAGCCAATAGTAGGAGTTTTACGTCATATGGAAAATAGTGCACCAAGTTTAAAACTTTTCGCTTTGTAAAATTGTGAATTTAAAAATCAGAGGCAAAACCCGGTTTAAGAATTTACTAAAACAATTATTCCATTCGCCTTTGTTGGATATGAAGTGATTACAACTAACTCGCGCTACACGCTCATTGGTTATTTTATCACTTCATATCCAATGCGGGCTCATGGAATAATAATAATTATTGTTATTTAGTCAGTGGCATGTCAGAAAATCCCTTTAGCTGGTGGAAACTAACCTTGTGGTTCATTTTCACTGCTTCCTAGAATGGAGTATTCTATGATCTCTGAAATAATAAAACATTTATAACTGTTTTATAGTTGACATGAAGCCAGTTTCAATACTGTCTCTTTTAAGAATTACCTTAGATAGGAAATCTGATTTAGCCATGAGAAAACATGATAATTAAATATTTTCTTGTTGATGTAGATGAAAGAATGGAAGAAGTTTCAGGAGGAGGCTGCAAAGAGAGACCACAGAAAACTGGGAAGGGTATGTACAGCCTCTCAGTATTGGCCAAGTACCCTCTTGTTCAATTGTTGTAGCAGCTGCTTATTCAGGCTCTGGAAATCCTGTAAAGGCCTGTAGTCCTTACATTTGAAAGTGAGTGAGTGGTTTTGCAAGTTGTGTAAAGGTCTGGAAATTTAAACCCCAAAGTGAACATACAGTGAGTGAGGCAAAAAAGCATTTCTAAGAAATAAACTGAAGTGGTTGGGTGCAGCAAATGCCTCACAAAATTGAGATTGAGAAAAGGGAGTGGTAGTCAAAATTCCAAAATTAACTTGTGCACTCAAATTAATGAAAAAGTGTATAGAACTTGTCTGAATGAATAAAATCTTGACTATGGACATTTTACCAACGAAAAAATGTTATAAATTTCAGGTAAAAAGCCATTAAAACTATGTAAACTTTCATTTATCGTTGACATCATCACTCTTATGAGGGCCTCAATGATCAAAAAAGTGCATATGTAGTTTCCAGAGGATTTTATCTGAACTTTGTAAATAAAATCATGACCATTCTCCTTGATTTTCCTTACAGGATCATGAACTGTTCTTCTTCCACGAGTTGAGTCCTGGTAGCTGTTTCTTTTTACCAAAAGGGGCTCAAATCTACAACAGCCTTATTAATTTCATTAAGGTTGGATTTTTGTGTCTAATTTACTTAAATATTTATGTATTACTGCAACTAATATTAATACATTTTTGATGGAACTGACAGGAAAAATGTACCTCACCTATATAATGGATTATTGACATTCCTTTAGCCAACTAATGTCTTAAACATGATTGTGGAAATATGCCAGATGGGCTGCTGAAAACAAGCTATGCTAACAAATTTGCAATACAAGACAATTCCCAGGTTAACATGATCAATCTAACAAAACTATTTCGAATCGATCTCCACCACTTTCAAACCTCTATTTTCATCTTAAAAGTTAAAAAAGTTTTACAAACTCGGAGCTAAAAGTTAAAACTTATGAAATATTTCGTCCGTTTGTTCAACCGGACTTCATCAGTCAATGATATGAATGTTAAAAAGATGAATTTTAAAAAGGGGTTTTAACGTCTCTTGGGGGTTAGAATTGTGTCATAGATAGCTACTAATTTGTAACCATTGTCTCTGTTTAACGCCAGTTTCGTAAGTTTAATTTGAATAGCTTCTTTTATCCTGCGTTTGAAGGTGTTAACTTCGGTTGATAGTACTTTTGTCTTATTTGGGTCCACCGAGTGGCCCTCCAGGCGACAATGCTCGTAAATAGCTGATGAACTTCTTGATTGGTGTTCTTTCACTCTGATTTCCAGAGAGCGGGCCGTTTCGCCAACGTACTCCTTGTTACACTTCTCACAATGGATCTGGTACACAGTACCGCATTTCTTGAGATTGACAGTTGTGTCCTTGACACGTACCAGTTGTGATCTTAGAGAATTGACGGGCTTATGAATAAGTGTAACCTCGTGTGACTTGAAAGCTCTTTGCAGGCGTTCCGAGATTCCTTTGATGTATGGCGTCGATGCATAGATTTTCTTCTCATTTTGAGGCTCTTCGGTATCTTCTATTGTAGATTTTGGATGTGGTATTGTTAGCATCCATTCTGGATAGTTATTCATTTTTAGAGCTTGCTTGACGTGCTGTGTTTCTCTAGTTCTGTCATCGTTTTCCGTAACCAAGGTCTGAGCTCTCAACATCAGGGTGTTAATCACAGCTCTTTTGTGTTGTAGATGATGGTTTGATTGGAAGTTTAGGTACTGGTCCGTGTGCATAGGTTTGCGGTACACAGAGATCTTGGTAGAACCATCTTGGTTAATACTCACACAGGTATCAAGGAAAGGAATCCTGCCATGCTTTTCTTGTTCCGAAGTGAACTGGATATGTTGGTCAATGGAGTTTAGATGTTCTGAGAAGGAATCGATGCCGTGTTCCTGAATCTTGGCCATCGTGTCATCCACATATCGATACCACATCATGTGTTCCTGTTAATCTGCTATCTTCATTTTTAGGGCTAGGGGCACTGTGTTTGCTCTTTGTTTATTCCTTCAGTTTAAAGAACCAAGTAATTGGTGCAGGTTGTCCCAAACTATGGCCTGATCCCCACGACCAAGCAAATAATGCATCAAGATGCACAATTTTCCTGTTCCTCTTTAGAGAGTGTCCTGGGAACTTAAATCCAGGGAATCTAATGAGGAGGATATAAATTCTGAAGGTTTAAACTGTTCTTTTTGTCATCAGGAGGAATACAGCAAGCGAGGATTCCAAGAAGTTATTTCTCCAAACATTTACAGCACCAAGCTATGGGAAACATCAGGTCACTGGCAGCATTATGCAGTAAGGACTACAGTGATTCATTGATGATGATGCTTTTATTTGCAGTTGTTTATTAAGCAGAATCTTAACATCACTGTGTTTGTTTTCCAGGAAAACATGTTCTCCTTTGAGGTGGAGAAGGAACGATATGCTTTGAAGCCTATGAATTGTCCAGGACACTGGTATGCTTCTGGTTTGCTCATGTAACCATAGTGTCAGGGGGCTCAAGGGCTTACATTGCTCTGGTCCATGCTGATCAAAAGAACATCAGATTTGCAAGGAAACTATCAGCTAATACGTAAAAAATTGTTATAAAGTTGTTATAACTATGTACATGTACTGGGCAAAATTTTCACTTGTCATTACTATTTACAGTCTTTCCCATAAAACTTGTTTTCTATTTCTTTTAGAAAAAAACCCACAAAGAAAAGGGCTCGTGCTAGTTCTGTGTTTCTTTTGAGCTGTAGAAACATAATTTTTAAGCAATCAGCATGCATACTTTCTTAGGACTGTTTTCAAACAGCCAATAGTTGTGAGACAGAATGATTTTACAGCCTTCACTGCCATCACTTAATTCTTACAGGGTTCGTATGGGTCATTGAAAACCTGGAAAGTCATGGAATTTCAGTATGAGTCATGGAAAGTCATGGAAAAGCAATACTCCTTCTGAGAATAAAAAGGCAAAAAGACAAAAAATTGAAAAATTGACAGACTAGTTAGAAACAGGCTTTCAGTTCAGTGCAAATAGACACAAGCATAATGCTGAAAAGTATGTTAAATAAATGAGATTGTTTTGATACTACTGTCAGAATAGCTGCTTAACTTTGGTCATGGAAAACTTGGAAGAGTTATGGAAAAGTTCATGGAAAGTTATGCAAAATCTTGGAATTTTGAAAGTCTAAAAGAGAACGAATCCTGTTCTTATCTGCCAAGATGTGTTTAAACATGCAGTGGTTTTCACCCAATCATTGCTTCTGTTATCTATCAATGGGAGGTACACTGTTAATCCACATGACCATTGAAGATGGTAGAAAATTAAGTGGAGTCAAAGATGTGATGTGCTATAGATTGTGTGGATAATCGCTATCATGGGGGCAGATGTACACAGGCTACACGAACAGATCCCTATGATTTTCTTCTCATAATCTGTTGCTCAATTCACATAAGCAATATTCAACCTACTTTGATATCACTAGGAAAAAGATTAACCAGGTCACTTTGTAAATTACTTGTGGGGCTGAAGGTCTTGTAATAATTAAGATTTGTTTTACAGTGTAATGTTTGATCACCGTCCTCGGTCATGGCGTGAACTTCCACTGAGGATGGCTGACTTTGGAGTTCTCCATCGTAATGAACTGTCTGGTACATTGACTGGACTGACCCGAGTCAGGAGATTCCAACAGGATGATGCCCACATCTTTTGTAGACCAGATCAGGTAATCTTTTGGTGGAACATTTTAGTTTTAAAGTTTGTCTGCAGGACTGCTATTGCTGCAGATAGCAGCGACACTGCTGTTTTTGATACACAATAGCCTTTGTATCTGAGCTTAATCTTCTATGCACATCACATACCCATAGTTATTGATCATTACCTGAAGGGTATTGTTTTTGTAATTTTTTCTTTTGCTTTGTTCACATTGCTGATTCCATGTTATGCTTGATTAAAGATTGGTGATGAAATTAAAGGATGCCTGGATTTCCTCAAATTTGTCTACAGCAAGTTTGGTTTCTCTTTCAAACTCTTCCTGTCAACCAGACCTGACAAGTACATGGGTAAGCTGGAGCTGTGGGACAATGCAGAGAAAGTGAGTGTGCTTCAGTACTAATAGTGATGATCTTATCTATCTTCAGACGGCAGAAAGAATTTCTACTGATGTTGATATGTAATAGCTCAAGGGGAAAGCACCCTGGTATAATCTAAATGTTTTATAATTTGAACTAGAAGAAGTGTCTCCAGACCAGTCAGAAGAATTGACATGTTAAGGCAATACTTGCCAGGGTGAAAAGATAATAACAGGTTTTCATAGGTTTTCATGATGTCCTTTGGATAAGTTAGAGCTATTGGTTTTTAGTCTTTTGGTCTGTCTTGATTCCCTTTCTTTATCCAAAAGTAAAAGTCAAGTGAAACTCCAGAAATGTTTCCTGTCCATCAGATGAGTGATGGATAAAATTTACTAACCCTGGACTATCGACCAGGACTTTCTTTGCACACTACTTACCCAAGAACCATATTTGCTTCTGTATGATTGGCTCTCTTGTTCATGACAATAATTGGAAGAAACAATTTGGTAAATCTTAAGAATGGGAATTAATTCATAAGGGTGAATCAAAACATGCGCAATTTTAAACCTAGAGATTTCAAACATCATTTTGTAGCCTGCTCCTATAGCTTATCCATCTCTTACTCACCGACTGTTCTGAAAATAAAATTTCCTTAGTTCTTACTGAATCAAACTAAATTTTAGCATTGGGACTGCTCATATCTTTAGTGAGTAGTTGAAACATGCTTGTGGTCTTTCAAACACTGAAAAACAAAGACTTCCATTCATGTCAGTAGATCAGTCGGATATGTCAATATTGGTATCTTTGATACCCTCTGTATGTTTCCTGTGTGTTTTTAATGTCTTGTGGAAATTCTTGTTTATGTTAGGAACTGGAGAAGTCTTTGAATGAATTTGGAATGCCTTGGACGTTAAACCCAGGAGATGGAGCATTCTATGGACCAAAGGTATGGTAGAATGATAGCTTAAAGGTCAAATGAATCAAAATTTAGGCTTTTCTTCAGCGGCGAAATGTTAAACTAAACATTTAAAAGGAAACTTATGCGGAAAAGTACGAAGATCACGAAAACGTTTCTAAAATAGCAGCGCAGTTTAATGAAAGGAATGGAACTGAGACTTTCCTTTGTGATGTCATTGTTGTCTTGAACTTTGCCGCGTTTCGGCTTCAGGGAGTCGTTCGTGGAGAAGGTTTTTGGATCTAAATACAAACCTTCTTTTACTTGGGGAATGACCGAGGAGTTCGCCCGTTGTTGGGAGAGCATTATTCGCTTGTTTTTCGCCATTTGTTTGTCCAATTGCGGGCTTGCAACGTTTCATACGGATGCAAAAAATCGTCGGTACCGCGTCGTTTTTGAATGGAAGTCGACGAGGCTTAAAAAAGAGGCCTAACAAAGTCCTTACCGTAAGATTTCTTCGAAGCTGTCTGCGCTAAAGAGTTCTGCACAAACGCGCGAATGCTTCGGATGCGTAAAGCATTCTCTTTTCATTTCTGTAAGCCATATTCTTTTAAGTTTTCGATCCTGGTTGAAATCGAAAGTGCTAACTTTGGATTTTGAGTGGTTTTCCTCTGAAATTCACTGTGAACTTGAAACCAAAACAGTTTAAAATTTCCTGCATTTCTTGAGCTCACCAAGAATGACGTCATGCGTTTTAATTGCGACAATTTTCCGACAATTTTCTTGACCGCTCTACGATTGTGAAGGGTTAAAAGTGTCTTGCTCAAGAACACAACGCAATGTTGCCAGCCAGGGGCCATGTCTACTGGAAACTGCTTAAGAAAAACGCTATTGCTTAAAGCCAAGTTTGGATTACGTAGGTGGAAAGAAGTTTTTCTTTTCACTGACACCTATCTTCTTTATCACAAGTGGCGCATGAGACCTTACTTTTTAATTCCAAGAAAGTAATTCTTTCTCCTCCATACCTACGCCCACTCAGGCAGTCACCCGCAAGGATATTGCACTTCACAACTCCCTCTTCAGCCGCATTAAATTGTGGGTACAGCATTGCTTTCAAGGGTTGCAAACAGCAATATTTTCCTAGTCTAGACACCTCTTGCCTAGCTAACTTTCCAGCATGGAAAACTTTGTAAGTTGCCTAAACAAAAGTCATCAGAAGGGTGAGCTTCAGTTGCTATAACCCAAAGATGGGGTATACGCAAGAAAGACAAGCCACTACATAATTAAACTTTGAGTACAAAATTACATCCAAGGTGATTGTTTCTTGACTTCAGGCTGTCTTGGAAATTTAGTAGACAACGACCAAACTGGCTTCTTGAAAGGGCGCACCATTACAGTAAACATTTGCTTGATTAATAATGTCATCTCATGCACAGAGTCAAAGAGCATTCCAGGGTTACGCGTCATTGTTGACTTTGAGAAAGCCTTCCATACTATCTAATAGGCATTTGTCCAGAGCATTTTCCGCCATTTTGTTTCCTGCTCTTCTCTTATCTAGTGGATAAACTTGTTTTATTGTGATATTGAAAGCTGTGTTATAAATAACGGTTGGTCGACAGGTTTCTTTTGATTGGGTCGAGGTGTTAGGCAGGGCTGCCCTCTCTCGCCTTACATTTTTGTCTTGTGCGCAGTGATGTTAGCTACTACCACACTGAACGTAAGCTCAGTCACTGCCCTCTCTCGCCTTACATTTTTGTCTTGTGCGCAGTGATGTTAGCTACTACCACACTGAATGTAAGCTCAGTCACTGCCCTCTCTCGCCTTACATTTTTGTCTTGTGC
>CM042748.1:14649218-14665720 GCA_022496165.2 Catalaphyllia jardinei
TGAGTGAATTGCTTACTAAACCACAGATTAGAGATTTAGCTGATGCTTATAATAATAATATGGATTTAATGTTTAAAATTAATAAAAAGCAAGTGGGTAATGGTATAGGTACTATTTTAGCAAGTATTGGAATACCAATGCTTATAAGTGCATTAAAAGGAGGAGCAATTATGCCAATGAGTGAATATCCAATGAGACCACCTCCATTTTATGGTACTTGGGGTGAGGGAGGACCAAGAGTTGGTAAACCACCACCTTCAGAAGGAGGTGGTAAAAAAAAAAAGAACGAAGCAGCCTATTATTACTAGGTTCAAAATTAAAGTTTAAAAAAAATGTCCCATTAAGTAATTATGATCTTTTAGAATGGTGTAAATATTTAGGTATTCCTATTAAAGATGTATTAAGTAGAGATGTTACAATACCCCATAATCATAAATTAGCTATATTTATCTATAATTTAGAACCACATTATATGAGTGGATCTCATTGGGTTGCAACTTATGTCAGAGATGGTGTTATTAATTATTTTGATAGTTTTGGTATGCCACCTTTTCAAGAAATAGTAAATCATGCTAAGATGAAAAATTTAACTCTTTTACACCAAAACATGCAGATTCAAAACTTATATACCACTACTTGTGGTTATTTTTGTCTTTACTTTCTCTATGAAATGCATAAAGGCACAGATTATTGGGATCTGCTAAGTGTTTTTAAAAAAGATACAAAATATAATGAAAAATTTATAGAGCAGTACTTCCATCAGCTTTCAACTTAGACTTATTTAAAGCTAATTTTACATATTTTTCTTCTAGTTTTCTTTCTCTATCTTTTATTTTAACTTCTCCTTCTTTATGTTCCTTTTGTAATTCTCTTGCTCTAGTTATTAGTCTATCTCTTGCTTTACTTAAATCTTTTTTTACTGATTCTTTATGTTCTTTTGCTTCTCTCTTCTCTTTTCTATTACATAATGATCTAAAAAGGTTTTTGTATCTTTTATAAAAACTTTTTACCTCTGCATATAAGATCTCTAGTGAACGAATATCATTTATTAATACATTAACATCCATATATATAAATAGCATTTAAAAAATTTTTTAATATAAGTTTAGGTACTTAAATAAAATTATAATTTATTATTATATATGAAATCTTATTGTGTAAAACAAAAAAAACAAACTGAGTGTGTTCCTGGTAGTGAGGTGAGAGTTGTTACTAGTAATGGTAGAAATGCTATGAAGTGTAAGTGCGCTGAGTGTGGCATTACTAAGTTTAGGTTTGTTAAAGGAAGTGCTACTCCTTCTAAACCTAGAGTACCTAAAGTAGCTAAACCAGCAACTGGAGTAAAAAGGAGAAGAGGTAGACCAAAAAAAGGTAAAGGACTATTATTAGGTCCAAACAGCCCTTTTAACAGTATTCCACTTGTAGGGGCAATTTTATAATTTAAAAGATTTTTATATTTAATATTATAGGGAAATGGAAATATATTGTGTTAAACAAAGAAAACATACTGGCAATGTACCCGGGTCAGAACAATATTTTAAAACTATTAATAATAGACATGCAGTAAAAGTAAAATGTGATGAATGTGGTATTAATAAGGTTAAGTTCCTATCTAATAATGAAGTAAATGGTTTAAGACAAATGTATGGATCTGGATTTGATGAGTTGTTTATTAAAGGTTTATCAGCAGGCGCTAAAGGATTATTTAACTTAGGAAGGAGAGGAGCAGCTAATGCAATTAAATCTGACACGGCTAAAGCTAAATTTAAGCAAATAGGTCAAAAGTATTTAAATGAAGCTATTGATTCAATAACTGATGATGTATCCAAAAAGATAAAAGGTGAGGGTATTGTTGATGATGCTAAATTATTAGTTAAAAGTGGAAGAAAAAAAACAGCTGACTTTATTAGATCTAATAAAGCTAAAGATAAAATAAAACAATATGTTGATGAAGCAGCAGATGCAGCAGCTGATAAAATAGAGGGAAAAGGAGTAGATATTCATAAAGCTATTGGAAAGCTTCCAAAACCAAAAGGTGGTTGGACTCTTCCTGGTCATAAGTATACTGGTCCATATAATGATTTAAATAAACAAGTTAAATTTGATAAAAATACAGGTCAAATATTAGAGATATATGATAAACCAACTGGTACAGCAGATGCCATTGCAATGCAACATGATGTAGACTATACTGTATGTGGAGATGATAAATCTTGTAAACATAAAGCAGATAATAAGATGGTTAAAGCTCTTGATGCAATTCCTTGGAAAGAGAGACAATGGGGTCATTGGTTAGCTAGAAATATGATTGATAAAAAAAGAAAGTTAGGTTTAGGCGCTCATGATAAAAAAAAAACGCCCAAAATTTAAGGTGGCAAGAAAAATTGGCTGATGAGTTACATAAACCTATAAGACGTAATTTTAATAAGAGAAGAGTTATTGTTCATAATGTTGACCAAATTTGGTGTTCTGATTTAGTTGATATGCAAAAGCTTAGTAAATGGAATAAAGGTTTTAAATATCTTCTTATGGTCTTAGACCTTTTTAGTAAATATGGGTGGATTGTACCTTTAAAGAGTAAAACCGGTTTAGAAGTATCTAAAGCATTCGAAACCATTTTACGTAAGGCTAAGCCAAAAAAGTTATGGGTTGATAAAGGCAAAGAGTATTACAATAAAAATTTTCTCGATTTACTAGATAAAAATAATATAGAAATTTATTCTACTCAAAATGAAGAAAAGTCAGCTGTCTGTGAGCGATGGAATAGAACTATTAAAGAGAAAATGTACAAGATGTTTACAATCAGAAATAATACTGTTTATATTGATATTTTAGATGAAATACTCTCTTCTTACAATAATAGTAAAAATAGAAGCATAGGTATGACTCCAAATGAAGCTAGAAAGAAACATAACTATGGAAAAGTTTATTTAAAAATTAATGATTTTGGTGGGGAAATAGATAGCAAACCTATATTTAAAGTGGGTGATACTGTTCGTATAAGCAAATATAAAAGAAAAACTTTCGATAAAGGATACACTCCAAATTGGACAGAAGAAGTATTCGTTATAGATAGAATTTTACCCACACATCCTATAACTTACAAAATAAAAGATTCAGAGGGTGAAGAAATAAAAGGATCTTTTTATACAGAAGAGCTGCAGAAGACAGATCAAACTGTTTTCAGAATAGAAAAAGTCATAAGGAAAAAAGGCAACAAAGCTTTAGTTAAATGGAAAGGTTACCCTGAAAAATTCAACAGTTGGATAGATATAAAAGATTTAAAAGATCTATCCTAAATTTTGTAATGACCATATGCTAGTGAGCTCACTTTATCATCTAATATGTATCTCTTATCATCATAACATGATAGAGTTGTTTTATTTAACTTATAACAATATATTTCATGAAGATCTGATCTCATTCCATTCATTTTATGTTTCATAATTTTATCTTCAAAAAGAGTATTTTCAAAATCAGAATGAGTTAGTAACCCATTCTTTTTTAAATACTTCTTTACTACTTTTGCACTCATCTTATCATATTTTTTAATTTCTGTCTTTACATCATACATTTTACTTTTTAACCCAATAAAACTAATTATTGGGTTACCTGCAGTCTCATCTTTCATTTTTCCAATAACTTTAGTATTATAGTCAAAAAAATATTTTGAATCTGTTGGATAGTCGCTATTATCAAACTTATCTCTATCTTTATAAAAATCTTCATATACATCTTCTGTCTTTATATCATATAATAATGAATCAGTATCAGTAAATAATAACTTAGCATCATTAGCATATTTTGGTTTAATATAATTATAGTGAAAATCATACATACAAACTTTACTTACTTCAAGTACACTAAATCCTACATATATTGGTTTATTAAGCAATACTTCTCGCTTTTTCATATGAACACCAACTAAATCTTCTGAAAATATATTGCAACCTTTATAGTATGGGCTTTTTGTTAGTTTCAATAATTTATCTGAATCATATATTAATTTAAAATTACATCTTTTTCTTACATTTTCCATTGTCTTTCCAAATACAGAATTATTCATTAATTTATAATAATCTTTTTCAAATTTAGTCTTTGCTACTTTTCTATATTCTGTGTTTTGTTCAATATACTCTTTCATCCATGGTTTTTCATTAAACTGAAGAACTCTATGCACTTTTTTTAGTTTTAATCCAAGTTCCAAATATAATTTTAGATTACTCTCATGAATTATATAGTTTTTCTTATCATATAAGGATGTTACTAATTTTTGAACATTTGATTTTGATAAATTATATTTCTTTTTTATACCCATAGCATAATCTGATAGCATATCATCTCTTATATTCATCTTTTCCGGTGCTAGTGGATACTCATTATGTAGGTCATGTAGTTCTTCTGGGTATTCTAAATCTACTTCATATATATGTCCAATACCTTCTGTTTTTTTAATCATTTCATTTTCTGAAAAATCTTCTACCCATTTAAAACCACCATACGGCATTGGTTTAACCATTGCCCAACCATAAAGATTATTAATATCTAAATAAATTAAATAATTGTTTTCCCTATCTTTATCATAATCTTTCATATATGGATTATTCGCTTTTGCACATCTATGAGAAATAAAACTCATTCCACCTCTCATTCCACTTTCTATAAATTGATGCATTCCTGGATCATATAATAAATCTAATTGAATTTCACTATATTTTAGTAAACAATCCCATGACATACCAGCTAGGGTATAATAATGTGCAGGATCAAGTTTATATACTCCATTTATACTTGTCTTTCTAAACTTTTCAAATACATCCGCTAATAATAACACATCTTGTTTTAGATATAAATCATGATACTCTCCGAGATTTTTAATTTTTAGTTTATCCCATACTAATTTTGCACGCTCGTAATCTTCATCTTTTATATGACTTTCTGTTAAATCATTATAAAAATATTCCTTTTCTGGTAATCTTTTTTCTTTAAATCGTTTGAATGAATCCATGTAAGCATATGGGTATACACCTTTCTTTCTCATTAGACTAAATATTTCTTCATCATTAAAATATTCTTTTGTATATTTCATTTCTTCATCTTTTACTGTTTTAGATAATTCATCTAATGATGAAGCTAAAAATTGAAAACTATCGATAAATCTTAAATAATTTCCTACAGAAAATGATATATATTTTTCACTTGTACATGGTATAGCATCTACTGTTAATTTGGGTACTTTTGGTATATCTTTTATTTTTGCTCCTTCAAATGCTTTTGGATATTTAATATAAAAATCTATGTTTTTTTCATAGATTTTTCTGTTTTTTTCTACAATCTTTTCATTCTTTTTATCAATATCTTCATTTTTAACTTCAACTTGTTTATTATACCTTTTCATTACATAACCTAACTCTTTCATTATTAAATGCCCATCATAACCTTTTAGATTATGGAATACTACTGGAATATGTGTACCTTTTGCAGATATTTTATAATTAAGATTACATACATTATGCGCTGAACCTCTATATTTCCCAGTAACATGACAATGATCTCTAACAGGTTTATCATCATCTTTATACTTCTTTTCACAAATATGACATGTATCCTCCTTTTTGAATTTTTCTTCATCTTCTTCACTCATAACTAATGTTTTATTAAATTCTTTTATTATTGTATTGATGCAATAACTCTCTTCTTTAAACATTTGTTTTAAAAATTTAGGTATTGCATCTTCCCCTCTATATTCTACATATGGTTTACTATACTTTTTATCATAGTGACAAACAACTTTATAACCAAAACTGCATGGTGTATTCTTCGCTGTCTTTTCTGTATAAGGTTTTTCATCATTTTGTGTTACAGATGATATTTTTTGGACTAATGATTCAAAATCTGCATATATTACAAATGGCACAGGTAGTTTTTTATTGTAATTTTTAAAAAATAACTTTTCTGGAACTAATTCATCATTAAGTAATTTAGGTTGTGGATATTTATCTCTTGTATTATCTCCTATTTTTTTACATCTTTCTGTGTGCATTTCTTGTGCTCTCTGTGATGGTAATCCATTAAAACAATATCTACAATGATATTGCTTATCATGATGTTTTGTTCTATTATACATAAGCGAATTAAAATCTTTTATTAAATTTAAATGCTCTTTTTCCTCTTCACCTTCTCCTCTATCTTCATTTGTTATTCTTAACATATCAACTATCTTATCATATTTATCTCCACCTTCCCATAGTGGAAAAACTTTACAGTCTTCATAATTAAAAACAAATATATTTACTTTAAAAATATCCTCTAGTTTTCTTATATCTTTTTTCCTCACTGGAAATTCGACTCCACTAAGATCAAATTGTTTAAGAAACTCTCGATCCTCTTTTGTTATTCTCTCTGGGTGTATTTTTCTTGGGTTTAAAAATCTAATAATACACCATACAGCACACATATCATCTTTATTCTTTATGTTAATTAAACCTTTTTTAGAATTTCTTAATTCCTGAGGTGTATCGAGAAATGATCCTGGTCTATATGGATCATATTTTACAACATTAACATGATGATTTAATATTCTATCAACAACCCAACCAGAACCCTCTGATAACCACCCTGCAATAATATTTATTATTTCATTTGATGCTCTATCTATGTTCTCTTCTGTATCAAAAATGCTTGTTAAAATAAATGGTGTTGTATTTGGAAATGTTGGATCTCTAAATTCAAAGATAACATTACCATTCTCATCTATTTTCTCTTTTTTCATGCTAATTCTTAATCTAATTGTAACTTTTATTCCTTTTAGATTTGCAAGATCACTATCTAAAGTACTTTTAACATATGGTTTAGTTGAATATAATTGCATATCTGGATCTTTATCATCAATAACAGTAATATCATAAGATTTTGCAAATCCTTTTAATGCAGAATCTCTCTTTTTAACAATTACTTTTTGATTATTTTTATTTTCTAACGATCTTTTAAATGCAGCTATTGCCTCTGGTTTATAAAATAAATTTAAATTCTCTCTTAGTTTAGCAATATCAGCTAATCTTTTCTCTTCATCTTTTGGAACAGTATCTCTCACATTTATAAACTCACTCTTTATTCGGGGAGCAGGAATTGGCCTTTTGCTCTCCTTTCTAGGTTTTGGTTTTGGTGTAGGTCTTGGGACTGGAATTGGCTTCTTGCTCTTTATTCTTGGTTTAGGTTTTGGTTTTGGTTTTGGTTTTGGTGGAACATATGGTGTTGGTTGTAATGGTTCTGGTAATCTTTTAAAAAGAGGTCTACCGCCTATTTGAAATAATGGGTTAATAATTATCATTTTAATTGGTTGATTTAATATATAACTATTAATTACATCCATATTATATGAATTAGCAGCTTTTTTCTGAGATTTTATCATTGTCTAATATATATTATAGGTATCGATTTTTTTTTTAATTATTTTTTTTTCTTAATTATATTTTTAATAAATTGCTTTGTTTGTAAAAATTCCTCTCATGTTTCTTTGTTCCTAAATGAGACCATTTTCCACCTAATTTGTAATCTTTTCCATTATTGCAAACATCACAATACCATGATGTGTTTCTTAGTTTATAATGATCATATCTCTTTCTGTACTCTTTATAATTTTCTTTCTTTAGTTTTTGCATTTCTGGGGTTTTTAAGTAAGCTTCCATTTATAATATTTATTATATAATATTTTCTAAGTAGTTTGAGTATCAATTTTAAAAAATGATACCTATTTTAAAATTATATGGGAAAAGGAAAAAAAGTATATAACAAAGAAACAGAGAGAGCAAGACAGTTAAATGAAATAAATAAAAAGAAACATACTGGTGAAATTCAAAATAGACTTAAGAAAAAAATATATGATAAAGAAGAGATAGATAAAGAAGAGATAGATAAAGAATTTACAAAAGATATGAATAATCTATATAATAGTAATTTAAATAATTCTGTTATTATGAATTATAAAAATAAACATTTAAATAAATTTAGAAATCTTATTTTTTTTAAAGATGGTAATTTTGATGAAAAATCAACAATAGATTTATTCGATAATTTAGACAATTTTAAGATAATTAAGTTTAATAGTATAGAAGAGGGAAATAAATATTTTGATTGGTTTGAAGATAGAAATAAAAATTATATTAAATTAGGGTATAATTTACCAGAAAAACCTCAATGTTATTTACTAAAAAATTTAGATAATATTGCTGGATTTTTTAGTAAAAAGTATCTAAAAAAAATAGAAAAAATAGAAACTGAAGTAACTTATATTGGTACAACTTTAGGAGATATGATTAAATTTTTTGATAATTTAAAAGATGATGAATAAGAAGAAAAATGACACCATATTTTAAATTATAATGAAAGAAGAAGAAAAGCAAAAATACTACAAAATAATTTACTACCCTGATGTAGAGGGCTCAGCTCCAATTTATATAAAGAAAGATAATTCGGCCTTAATAAGAAAAATTAATAATAGTGAACCTAACTATGATTTTGGTATATGAATTTTGTCCTTTTCTAAACCTTTTCATTTTACCTTATTATTACCCTTTTAATAGCGTTTGTCCTCGCTACCCCATATACCTATACTACTTTGTAAACATATATGTGATAAGAGCACGAATAAGAGCATCTCACTCTCCGTATGTGATTTTATAAAACTGTTTTTACTTTTCACGGTGCACGAGCCGGAGGAATTCAGCCAATTCTGCCATCTGATTGGTTCTGTGAGCGGGCGGAATTGTTCTATCTTGTCCGTTAAACCGAGGGGAATCGATGTGTAACGAGCCCTTCAAGGACGTTCGCGCCCATTTCTACTGCGCATCTCTAGTGCGCACACTATTCATTGGGCACGCGCGTGCCACGTCATGTATTTCAAGCGCGCGCACCGAGTCGAAACTCAACAAAATATAGAGCTAAAAACAAGAAGAAAACTGTGTTGCGCAAAGTTCGTTAGATAAATAAACTAGTAAGTGTTAATTGCGCGAAAAATATGTAAATTTCCATACGTTTCGAGGCTGCTGCCTCTTCATCAGTGGATAAAAAGCAACTGTAAATTGCGCCAAATATAGAGCTGATGACCTTTGTGTTAACTTGGTGTGCGAATGCTTTTGTTGGGTGCTCGATGATCACAATCGAGCCCCGGTATTGAAAATTGTCGTTCGGTGGGTTCCCGCTTTGGTGTTTCAAGTAATCTTATGCATTGGGCGTAAACCCATAAAAGCTAAAACCCAATTTCCTGAGTGCTGTGAAGCGTTGACGTGATTTCTTCTCCATCGGCTAAATAAAGACAGATACGACGACTTCCTATAGGAGGTCCGGTTGCATCTCCCCACACCGGTACACGACATTACTGATTCATTAATACCATTTTACGTGGTCGATTGTTCGAATCCTTACCAAACTTGACGACCAGCCGAGGACTGTAAACGAACCATTGTGGGAGATGGCCTTGGTTGACAACGTTCAAGTCGCCTCTTTGCACATTGTTCTCTGCCAGAAATCTATTGGCGTGATTTAGTTGAAATCGGGAATACACGTCTAGTCCTCTCATGGTTGCCTCTTTCAAACTGTTTTGAATTGCTTCGGGATCTGGTGGTGGTGTGTAGAAAAGTTCTATAAGTGTTGCTGTGATTCCCAGAGCCGCGGCTATGATTGCTCCAATTGGGCTTATAAAAGCTGCTGCAGCTGCGCTTGCTTCTAATACCGCAGCAAACGTTGCCAGGCCATCTAAACCTGAAACGATGCTAAGCCAAGCTGCTGCAAGAGAGCCATGGTTGCACTGACTGGGCATACCTATGCAGTCACGTATCGCTGTTTGTAGAGCCCACGCGTTGACACCAACCGTGGCAACATCGAATAATGGGCCCAACACCTTTCCGAGTGTTCTCACTTTCAACCACTTCTTTGCTTTACGTATGTGTTTCAGGGCGACATGGTCTGTCGGTAGACTTGCGACTTCGGCCGTGTCGAATGTTCCTACAATGTTAGCCTTCATTGTTGCAAGTCTTGACCTTATTGTGCCATCCGTTAGTTCTTCCAGGTTTTCTGCCCACGTCACCATGGGTGTGCCAAAGTTCTTCAGGGCTTCTCTTGTTTGGGAAAAAAGTGGATTTGTTGTGAGGACATCAATGACGTGTGATGCCAAGGGCACAAGGAAAGGTACCCCTCCACCAACGTCTAGAACTGCTAAAGTAACAATTGCCTGATTTAAACTTTCTCATACTTGTGCGTTATCTTCTCCGTGTAAAGATCGGGAAACTGAGGAGACAATTTTCGATCTGGAGAAAATACCCAGCCCAGTATTGACATTTTGCATTTGATCGGCAACTTTCTCTAACACTTGGACTGAACTGAGAGCTTCAACCTTGAGAGTAAGACTCACGAGAAGGGAAATGAGGCAAAAAAAACTTTGCTATCATATAATCAACTTAAAGCAGCTTCACTCTTCTTGATGATTTTGCTCGCGTAAAGAATTGTGACCAGTTTCTGAAAATGCAGTTACCGTCAAGATGGATGCCCATTCGAAAAATGGTGTCAAAGTTCTCATAACAAGTCATGATTTGTATTACATAGGATGATTTAACATTCGCAGCGGGTGTCAGCCCACTAAGGCGGAACTGTGGATTTTTTTAAATTATCGATCTATCATCTAAGGAACACCTTTCTGGTGATTTTACTCGTACAAATTAGTGTAGTATTCTGGGAAAGTCAAGTGCTAATATTGATGCCTCTAGGAAATAAGCTTCAAGTTCTACTTATAAGTTTTCCACACGCGAAGCAGGAAACATTTATTAAATGTCAGGTATTGTACGTTCTGTATGAGTTATCATGAAGTAATCAAGTTTACACGTTTCACGACTCGAAGGGTCAGCTTTTATTAATATTCCGAGAATATTTGATGAAAGAGCAGGAAAGCTGTGAAACTGTTTTCCTCGCGAAATCGGGAATGTTAGAAAGTAAAATTTGAGGACCTGTAGCTTTGTCGTGACAGTAAGCCATATACGGACTTCATACCTCCGAGTTTTATCAATTTTGAAAAAACAACGTCCTGCATGAGTGATTCTAATGTAATTACATGTAATTTGATTTCAACTTTCCACTTTCAACTTTCTAGCGAACCAGGCTATGAGAAACCCGCCCCAGGAAAATATTGTCGTTTTCATAACAAGTCTTTTCAAAGCGTGTCATGATTTGTGTTCCATAGAATGATGTAACATTTCCAGCGGGTGTCAGCCCTATGGTGGCCGGGAACTGCCAATCGAAAAATCCGTATTTCGAAGGAAGAATTGTTTTAGTTGTTGTTAGTTTTTGTTTTGACGTGTGTATTTTGTTTTATTTTTCAAATTTATTTATATATCTATTTTTAAATGAAATAAAAAAAACAGCAACAAACAACAACAGTATTTTATTATTTTACAATGAATCCTTAATCCCTTGGCTCCGCAGGTAGCAGTGCTAATCGAGGCGGGCCAGAATAATCGGTGAAAAAAAAAAAGAAAATACACAGTAAAAACGACCAAAAAATAAAACAATAAGTAAATATGAAAACAGATTAAGTCTACAGGAACAGGCTACAGCAATGTAATTGTTTGAGGTTGGCAACGCAGTATGTTATGAGAGGTGGATAAATAAGACAAAAATGAATAAGATAACTGATAGCTACTGAGAGTATTTTTTAATTTTTGAGATAATAGAGTCTAAGTCGTCGTAAGAGTCTTCAGTTTCTAATATATTGAACAAGATCATACAAATTTTCCTTTTAAAAATGAGTTTTGGTATTGTTCGGAGCTTAGTTGGTATCTCATTCCACAGTTTTGCACCAATTCTTGAAAACAGTTTTCGTTCAATATCAAGTTTTGATTTTTTAATATAGAAGTTGTTGGAAACTGAAGATCGGGTATTATATGAATGAATTTTTGCGATAGGGATGAACAAATCCTTTAATTGTGAAGGGATAACATCATTGTTTACATCATGCATTGTTTCAGCTAGCAATTTATAATACAAAAAGTGAATAGGTAAAGTCTTCGCATGAAGGAACAAAGGAATGGTTGTCAGCGAAGCGCATGAAACGGAGACTTCTTTTTTGGAGGTTCAAAAGCCTATTTAATTGAGTTTGCCAGCTTGTCCCAAAGCAGTTAAGCCGTATCGTGTAAAGAAGGAACAACAAGGCAGTTATTTAAACTAACAAGAATATGGAAGGGAACAAAATGCCTTATCTTTGACAGTAATCCAATGGTTTTGCTAAGTTTCAGTGTTACAGGGTCAATATGGTTTTTCCATGAAAGTTTATAATCGATTAGGACACCGAGATATTTCACATGATCTTTACATTCCAGGTAAGTTAATATATATGTTCGGCGATCGTTAATGTATATTGTAGGGAGAAATAAAAAGCGTTTTTGATAAGGGCGAAAAATTACAAAATTTGTTTTTTGAGATTGAGGGTTAGTTTGTTAGACACTAACCACTGGTACACATTATTTAGTTCAACATTCATTTCTTTTTCAAGAGTTTTAAGGACTTTGTGGCTATGAAGAATATTTGTATCATCAGCAAATAAATGGATTTTCAATTTCTTTGAGCTGCATGCAATAAATGTCGTTGACATACAGGAGAAAGAGCAATGGTCCCAAAACTGAGCCTTGAGGAACTCCACAAGTAATGAGTGACTTATTAGACGACCTATTTCCAACTACTGTCACTTGTGCTCTCTCTTGTAAATAAGATCTAAACCAATCGTTAATTAACCCCCGAATCCATAATGAGCTTATTTTTGAAGTAAAATCGGTTTAAATCCAAGTAAAAATGAAATGAAACCAAAACCAAACCAAAACAAAATGAAAAGGAAATTTTCGAGCCAGCCGAGAGCTGCCACTACAAGCATGCATTGCGTGAATTACCGTCACGTGCTCGAGCATAAATCATGGGCCTTCTTAGCTCCAACCCCTCCTAGGGCGGCAAGTCCTTTCGAGTCGAGATCAGTCATGACACTGTAAAATTGATCTCGCGTAACTAACAAGTCATATTTTTGTCTTATTTTCTTTTGCATGCTTCTATACCCCAATAGCTTTCCTGGGCTTTCCAATTCCTTTTTTAACAGCCTCTTTAACATCTTTAACCGAAACATTGTCATCCTTGTAATAAACTTCGAAATGGCGTAAACGTCTGTCTAGTGTTCGCAGACTCCAGGCGTATTGGGGGAAGTCTTTCCGCAAAATATCAATAGCTTCTTCGCGTTGTAGGCCGTGTTTGACGTATGCCTTTAACGCATCTTTAAGAAGATCGTCTTCTTTCCACGACGAAAACCTGTTATCCACCATCGTTAAGAGAAAGGGCGTTTTATTTACACACGGTAAACAGGTTGAACGTATTTCAATTCCCGCGTTTTTAAATCTCTTCACGATGCACGCAATGCATGCTGGTAGTGGAAGTTCTCGGCTAGGTCGAAAATTTCCAATTTATTTTGCTTTGGTTTGGTTTGGTTTTGGTTTTATTTCATTTCTATTTGGATTTCAACTGATTTTACTTTCTCTTTTATTTCGTGAAAGTTTGGGAGAACTCGAAAAAGCTGTGGAAACGCTCGCCTGCGGCTCGTGTTCCCACAGCATTTCTCGTTCTCCCACTCGTGTTTGTGTCACTCGATAGAAACACGGTACATGTTTTCTATTTCATAAATACAAATCAAAAGAAAAAAGTAATAAATAAAATATTCTTTCTTTAAAATACGGATTTTTCGATTGGCAGTTCTCGGCCACCATACAGCTCACTAGAGCGGAACTGTGAACGTTTTAAATTATCGACGTATCATCTAAGGATTACATTTCTGGTGATTTTACTCGTGTAAAGAAAGGTCAAAGTCAAAGTCAAGTAATCCCTGCCTGGTTCACATTAGTGATTATTGAAGCCAATTTTAGCTCCTCTGGGTTGAGCGTCAGGTTTCGCTTGTAGTGTTACGCGACTTTCGATGTAAACAAACCCCCAAGGTTCAAACATTGGTTTTTCCAACGTGCAAGAACTTCGAGTCGGTATTTCAAGTTTCCGTTGGTATCGATATAGCCCGGGTTTTTTTCTATGACCTATCCGTTCTTGTACGTGGTTGGACTACGACTTACATATTTTGGTGACCAAACACTCGAAAGTTCGGACCATATAATACAACGCTATAAACAAAATGGTTACGACATAAAGATGTGCCTGTGGTCCTTGTAGAAACGATTCCCGATACCCTCAGTCTTGGAAAAGAAATTCAATTAGTGATCCAGTTACGTTTTTCCGTTTTCCTGGCGCTGGTAGACAAAATGAGAGACGGCAAAAGTGGATTACTGGATGTCGTCGCGGTGACTCGTTCGTTTGTACGAAGGATAGTTAAATTTGCAGTATACACTTTGTTGGTGGAAACGAACAGATTAGTGCGGTAGGCATGTTCTAGTGGATTAGCTGGTCTCTTAGTAAGGGTTCGACTGTATTTGCACTATGCATATTCACCATTTGTCTCAATGTGTGCCCTGTTCTTCTGTTTACAGATCGATATTCAGATTCAAGATGCACTGCGCCGCTACCATCAATGTGCCACCATTCAACTGGACTTCCAGCTTCCAGAAAGATTCAACCTAACTTACGTCAGGTTAGAGACTTTTGCCCGTTTGTATTCAAGCTGACCATCGAGAAAGACAAAATCCTTATTATTGTCTTACCTTTAAACTTTTTGCTTTGAAATGTTCCTGTACTATGTAACTGATTGGGGGTTTTCACACGACGTCACTAAAATTCAAACTACGAAACTATTGCCCCTCCTGAGATTTTATTTTCATGTGTAAGAACAGCTGAAATCTACTATTCATACAAATTTTCGCTCCGAATGGGTTCTTGGTTTAGTGATAGATTACGCTAGAATTTCGTGGCATTTACATGACGGCCGAGAGAGCTCTCATGTTGGTTAAAAAAGTGTCTCATTTCGGGGAATTTGGCTATCTGAACAGTTCATGTATTAGAAAAAGAATTATTTCAATGTATTTTAGTTCCTCGAGAGATGAATTCACACTTTTGTAGCAAAATAGATGTTTCTGTTGGTTTCTGGCCGCCATGTGGGTGCCCATCCGTATAGGAACAAGCATGGCGTCACCATACAAATCTATACAAATTTGGGTAACAAATTTCTCCGCATATCCTGCTTAAGAAAAATTGCTGTGACCTGAGTCTTGGCGAGCTTCTTTGCCTATTTACCTTCTTTCTTTTCCCAGATTATTTATCTATTGAACCGTTTTGATTTTTATTTTGATCTATTTTGAATGGCGCGACACTGAAAACTAGCAACAAAGGTTTCAGTCAATATGGACATTTCCTTTTTATCCACCCGGGGCCTCTTCATTTGCGGAGCCAGGTCAACCGGGCTGGCTCGGTTACCCGACCAATTCTGTTGTCTGTTCATATGAGAAATTTCAGTCCGGTTGACCGGGATGAAATTCAAGAAACAAAACCAAAATGGTGCAACATAAACTTGTATTGTTCGTAGCTGTCGTAGCTTTATGAACCCTTGTAACTTTACTAACAAAGCTAATTCGCATGCTTTTGAAGTGAAAATACATACGCGAAAAAAATTATGCCATTTTGGCCGCAAAGTTGCGAAAACGAGCTAAGTTTGTCCGGCAAAACTAATTCGTCCCGGTCACGCGGGTTGAACTGTGCATATGAGAAAATTTTCATCCTGGTCACCGACATCTTGGTAACCAGGCCAGCCCGGCATCTCATATGAACACAGATTTACCGCGAAGAAAAGAGTGGTGAAGCGAGACCTCGGAAACCGAGCCAGCCCTGATGAGCGGGCTCATATGGAGAGGCCCTCAGAGTTTTTCATCACTCATTGGTGTCGCCAAGTAACATCTAGCGTGGCTTGCTTATTTCATCTTACTGAAGAACGGTTGAGCCTAAAACCTGCTACTATTTGATGCGTTAAAAAGAACCTTCAACCTCATATTGTGTTTGAGTTGAGGGACTAAGTTTGGATGCGAAATTCCTTGTAACTCTGAACTGAAGATGTTTTATGACCATAAATCCCACCATTGTCATGGATGGAGTTACTTACATGGTATTTCACAGAAATATTGCGTGTACTTGAGCAACTAAACCATTCAACCAATTCCTTCCTATCTTTTTTTTTGTCAATCTGCATTCAAAAAAGCTTTTCACTGATGATTTTTTTGTTGTTGTAGTGGTGAAGGCGATGAAAAGAAAAGGCCAGTCATTATTCACCGTGCTATTCTGGGCTCTGTCGAGAGAATGATCGCTGTACTGACAGAGAATTTTGGTGGAAAATGGTAATCACTTTTACTATAAAATCATTAGTGTCTTCTCACAAAGCACTTTGTGCTCGGCCTTGAGTTTTTCAAAAAATGTGTTTTTGGTTTTAATTTTAGGCCTTTCTGGCTGTCTCCAACCCAAGCCATTGTGATTCCCGTATCTCCTAAATATGAAGA
>CM042748.1:14665730-14673230 GCA_022496165.2 Catalaphyllia jardinei
TGTGGGAGATCACGTTCTTGTTCTTTTTTATCTTTTATTCTAATTGCTTGCACAACTTGTCAGGTGTGTTTGTCTACAACATGCTACCCAAGTCTAGACGCTTCGTGTGCGTGATGGAGATCGTGTTCTTCGTGTGCGTGATAGAGATCGTGTTCTTCGCGTGCGTGATGGAGATCGTATTCTTGGGGACTTTCAGACAAAAAGGCATTTGACATGCGTGCGCGTGTTTTGAGTCGCTCGAGAAAGAACTCTGCTTTTAGAGCGATAGTGGTTTTGAAGAAACAGTGTTAGAAAAACAGTTCAACTTTCAATAGCGCGCTACATTTGCTCTCCAAGTTTAAGTTTTTATTCCTCCTTTGATCAAGTCATGCGTCTTAATGTTATCAACGAGTCTACCTGGAAAGATTCGAAGCATATGCCCGTTATACTCTTGATTAGTTGTTAGTGCTTATTGTTGTTAGTGCTGATTGTTGTTATAACCTCTTGCAGGTCAAGAAGACAGTGTTTAGTGCAGGTTATCTGACCGACGTAGATCTTGATCACGGTACCACGCTCAACAAGAAGATACGAAATGCACAACTTGCTCAGTACAACTTTATATTTGGTAGGTTTAACTTTTTTGTTTCTCAAATGTTGTTGCTGCGTGTAACTTGGCTTGCTGCGATAGAAAGACAGGACTGGTAACTGAACGCTCTCCAAAGATTGGGGCTTCATTGTTTTGTATATTAACCTTCAATCAAACCATTGTTAATAGAGAAATCAAGGTAATTGTGAAGGTAATTAGTTTCCCGAGATGCAGATTTCCAGCGCCCCTTCAGCCCATTTCAAAAAACAACAGATCTCTTCGCTGATTTCTAAGACTGATTTGGCAAAGAAAATAGCAAAACTTTTAATAGCGGTATGACGCCTTTCTTTGGCTAGATACCTGCTTTGGTTAAATAACTTTTAAACGTCGAGGATTTTGCTTGATTGTTTTTTTCTTTCATCGCATTTCTTTCAGTTGTTGGCGAAAAAGAACAAAATTCCAACACGGTCAACGTTCGTACGCGCGACAACAAAGTTCATGGCGAGAAAACCATCGATCAGGTGCTAGAAAAGTTTGCCTTCCTCGCCAAGGAACGAATCAAGGACAGTGAGGACGAATTTTAAATTAAAATAATGCAGAACAGTTTAAAATGTGCCCAGAAATCTCGAGTTGAATTATTTACCTGAACCGCAGAAGGCGGGGAAAAAGGGTGGACAGGGGTAGAACTGTGCTAGACTCGTCTTAGTAATCGTTACTGGAAGTTTCTTACGCATACGCGTATAAGACAACTTTGGTGTTTTCGTCAAGTGTGGAATCGAATACCACCTGTTTTGCACCCAATCGAGTTCGCAACCACCGAGTTCGCAGCCTTGAACTCATAAACTTTCTGTTTCGAGTTCACTGTCACCTTCAGTGGATTAAAGAACGAGAAATAATCATGTTTTATCTGATGTTGTTTCATTAGGTCCACATTGTAGTCTTTTTTCCTCAATAAGAGAAAGAGAGAGAGAAATATTAAGCACTCGATCGCTAGTTGCGTCTGTGTCGGGTGCGAACTCGCTTGGTTGCGAAACCTACAGGTACCGGGGAATGACACGGATGTAGCAAAATTTCAGAAATATTTGCTATTTCGTAGCGAAGCACAGTTGACTAAACGATACAGCTGAAAACGTTTTGTTGCCCACGTTAGTTCCGCCTACTCCCTGTTCCTTCCTGTTTTACTCCACGTGACTAGGAAATGATATCGGGTGTCGTGTGCCCATACCCTGAAACCACCAATTTATTAGTTCCTTTCCTTTTTCTTTCCAATGTAAAAGCCCTTGGCTTAGTGTTTTCTATTGATAATTTGTCATAATATCGGAACCGAGAGCGGTATAATTTTGTGGGAAAACCGCAGTAGAACCCACATTTAAAGCGTACGCGTGTAGTTAGAATTTAACTTGTCATATTAAACCAAGAAGGCCGAATTGGTTTTGTGGTTTCAGTGTTCCTATAAAAACGTGATGAATAAAGCCATTTGTACAAAAGACATCTTGATCTGATAGTTCTCTAATTCCGAGCTCTTCTCTTTCTTCCGTAACGTTCTTCTTGGCATCCCTGCTTACTTCGCGCTGTTTTTACCTATTTTTTCTCGTGTAACTTGTCATTCCTGTACTCAAGACTTCTATCGTATTTTTTTCCTCGTTCGTTTGTTGGCCCTTCCCCCCTTCATTATGGAATTCCTTACGCTAAATCATAGCCCAGACATCACTCTCAGGAATAAAAAGGCGAACATCTCCCCACAGCCTGGACAGAAAACATACAGACAGCGAGACAACCAGACAGACAGTATTTAGTTCCTGTCTTTCAAGATGTTTCGCAGTCACTAGTTTTTATTCATCAGCACACGAGGGCGCTATAGATGACAACACAGATTTTTAGCATTGACCCTTTCATTTACCGTTGCGCACCTTAGAAATAACCGATGGAATGGCTCATCGTAGTAAATTAGCAGCATTAGCAACACGTTTCTTTTTAATTTTTAAGAACTGATAGCCTTATCACGTACACTATTTTGCGGTGAATATGTGGTTGATTTGGAATCTTTTAAGCGTTTTTGTTTTGACAGTCTATAATGGCATTTTTTTCCTCTTGCCGGAGGAAGTAGGAAATCTTGTTCGATATGTCAATTAAATTCACAAAATAGCCAGCAGATGACCGCATTTTGTCCCCAATGCAAATAGAGAACGCGGGAAAACTCTAGAAAATTGTGTTCTGCTGTCGTCAGCTTTCGTATTAGATTGACTTGAAACTTTTAAATGTAGTTAAAATGCTGCGTTGTGACTCGTAAGCAACTGGTAACACCGTTGTAATTTGCTCTTAGAGTCTAGGATTTTTCATGGCATATTTGATCACATTCCTTGGTTACGTGCGTGACTTGTCACGCAATCTCTCTAGAAACCCTCGATGACTGCATGCAAAGAAGGTTCGAACAACATGACCGTTAAACGTAAACTATCTTGTGGTGCATATAAAGAGAATGGAATGATGTTCCTTCCGTTTTCTTGAATGGACAAAATATTAGCTTAGCTGTATATTTTAATAATTGAGTGTAAACTACAGGAAGGGCGTATCGTCACTATTGTCACTATAAACCACGCTTTGGTCACGTCTTTAGAAAATCTACAAATGAAACTTACGGTATACACCATTCGCAAAAATTGTGGGGTGACTTCCCAGAAGGCTGAAGATGATTTCCAGGTATTAATGATAAATCAGTCCTAAGCGCTTGATGAAATGCAAAACAGTTAATAATTCTTGTTGCGGTGAATGGTTTGCAGGCGAATTTAAAATACTCTTACAATGTTAACGGCTTTGAAAAGTGCTGTTCTCCATGAGGAATTATACATAATTATGAATGACAGTGTAAATAAATGAAATGCTATTAACCCCGTGTGCAGCACAGATGTCTCGTAATTTAAGTCGTCTCTGCGTAGGCTAGTCGAGTGCATGCTTGATTAAACCAGTACCAACAATTATTTTCGTAGCCTCATCGAACTACTCGATAACAGAATTTTTTCCCAGGCTTAAAAAAGTTTAATAAAAGGAGTCGCATTTTTTGGATTATTTTTTCGCCATTTTTCCCGCATATAATCAATTCTCACAGCCCATGTAGTTTGATCTTGACAGTCATCAAAAACGTCGTTCGATTTTAACATTGCTCCCTTTCGATTCGTTCTAAAATGAGATATACGAGGGGTTTTTTTAAGCGTGGGAACTTCAATTTTCTTAGTCAAAATCGTGTTGACAATAAAAAGTTCAAACTGTCAGAGGCCAGAGGTTGCCAGTATATTCCGTGTAGCACACTCGATGTGTTGAAGTGCTTTCAATGCGCGTGAGTTAACTCATGCAGGCCCCTTGAACCCCAAGTCACGTTCATCCAGTGCGCAGACAATATCTCATCCGGGAGTTTAGCTTGCAATGATAACGTCATGGACCGAAGTAGAACGAACCGATTAGTTCCATCAATGCCGCGGCGTGAATAACAAAGTCGGTAATATAGAAACGTTGTTAATTTTAAACTTTACTCGGTGCATTATCAATACTAAAGTACATTTTATAAAGGATTGTCATCTGGTAATCGATAAAATCATGTGACGGGAGGTTTTGAAATAAAGTTCATTGACGTCGCAATCGCTTCCTTTCTTGACCTTTTATGGCCATTTTACGTCAAGGCTTGTTTGTTCAACAGTTGCTAAGCGTATATCAATGTTATAGGGGCGCTTTTTCAGCATTGGCAAAACCAATTTCAGTGCAAAAAGTATTATTTGGTTACGTGGAAGCTCCGATCAAGGTTTCTAGAGTATTTTACGCACGAAAACCGTAGAGTGTTCCTGGGAGAGTGTTATGCTAATTTCCTTGTTCATTGACCGGACGTTTCACGGTTGATTGGACATTTTATGACATTGAGCACACAATGCAAGGTATTTTCATCCAGGCCACTTGGAACAGATAAAGGTTTGTACCTCCTGAAAACTTCCTGTTTTCAGTTGACTCATTCGTGAACACAGATAGTTGTCGACTGTATTGAAGTCACTTTGTTTAAGTGTGTCTTAAATCAACGTTTTGCAGACTCATCATACCAAGCGGAGGAATCTTCAATTATTGCAAAGTTCCCTGTCTTAGGATCCAAGACACTTGGATCATATTTCATGGTTACGATATAAAGCGTCTTCTAACCTTTGGATTCCCGTTTATTTTGCGACAAATAATTCAATACAACATTTCTTCAACTGTATCGTACTGGAAAACATTATGAGTTTGGAAATGAGCGATCTGTTCGCTAACCAAATGTTGAACATCAACGGGCAACCGGTCAATTTGGACTGCTTAGACATCAAAGATATTTTGGACGAGTCTAATCAAGCTCAAGGTTTCCTCGACTCAGCGTTTATCCCGACGTCCACAGAGCAAGGTATGTACGGTGTTTAACGATACGAAATGTAATGATCTTCTGACAGGGTTTAAAACAATCTAGCAACTAATTTATTTTCGGGATATGAAACCTTTGTAACAACGATCGAATAGCGCGTGAGTGTAATGTTAGCCTGTGGGTTTCAAAACGCGTAATCTCTAGGTAATATGCGGATTAATACCACAGGAAAATGACGGAACAGTGTTCTTTATCTGTCGTTTTCCTTCAAGTTATGGCAGGCTCTTTTGTAATATCTGATCTTTTACGTCTGTCGTTTCTGTCGGTGGAACCCGCAGCGCCGCATCCAGTAGCATGATGTCAGGTAATTTAATATAATCACTTGCGAATATAATTCAAGTGAGATGCTTAATTGTTTCATGTAAAATTTCCATTGTTTCCAGCGATGTTCCGTATGGTGCTGGGAAATTACTTGTTCTCAAGTGAAGTGATTGTGGTGTTTTAACTTCAACAATACTGCCCTCTTTGCCAAAACGCTTGTCAAAAGGAAAGAAATATTACACTGTATTTTAGTGTCTGATCCGTTTTCGCATGTGTTTGCTATGTAAGTCGGTCGGTTAATGTACTTTGAATTGTCAGTGGTAGGAACCAACATCATAAGGCGGACATGAGGATCTGTATTGTAACTCAATTTGAGCAAGTTTATCCGACTGGTTGTATCGTTGACCTTGGATGGCCTTGGACAGCAAGTTGTCTTGTCAGTTTCGTCGCTTGCTGGGCATTTCGCTCTAAGCGCACGTTTTTTAATATACCATTTTTACCGTTAAGAGACTTTACTTTTGATATGAAAGGAAATCTGTCAGGCAGCTAATTTGTCAAGCTTCCAGAGATTGTTTCAGGGATTTCAAGGAAATTACTCGATGCAACATTTCGTAAAGTCGACGACGTGTTATTTGCATTTGGAAATCATGCCATATAACTGTCAAAACATTCCTCTTGTTATGTTAAGTCGCGTTGATCGTATCATGTTCCTCTCAAAGAATTGGTCAAAAAATTAATAAATCCGGAATTCAGATTCAAACTCATTTCCGACTATGTGCCGATTCTCTAAATTAAAGGTTCGCATTTCCTTTTGTCGACTTTTGCAGACTTTACGTCAGTAAAGTGATTGCAATAGATATGATAAATAACAATAATAATATAAACTGACTTATTTATGAAACTGCAGAGGAAACTACGGTCAGTCTTAGTGAGAAGTTTATCAAGGCTTAGAGTTAACGATATTTGCCCTCTAGGATCAGAAATAAGTGGGTTTGTGACTCGGTATCTCGCAATCGTGTTTCCGGATTCGCGTAGCGTGAAAATTGATTTCGTATGCGAAAAGGGGTTACTTCGTAGTTCCTAATAGGTCTTGATATAGAGCGGTATTATCTCGTCCAGAAACTATTTTTTTGTAGTATACGTAAGTAGAACGTTATTCGACCCACATCAATTCAGGGAAAACAAATCATCGCCAAACTTAAGTGAGAGATCATGTATGTGTTACTATCATGCAATCTTGATAACGGTTGTATATTCATTGAAATTCTGAACACGTTGCCCTGCACTTGTTGGGTTTCATCACGCTAAGTTATGGGCGACTCTATGAAAAGAAAAACTGATTCAAAAAATGGTTTGATGCGTTAGAAAAAGCTACCACAAAGACACATAGTGGCTGGAATAGGGTGTGACCAATCCACCTCTCATTACTCCCCCCAAAGCGTGGTTGTGGTTGTGGCGCAGCTGCATTTGCAAGCTTAGTACTTGGTTAAACTGCTTTCCGTGTTTACGTTTCTTTCGTTTTGGAGAGAAGGAAAAAAATTCCCCGGGTTAGGATAAGGAAGGAGGTGTCTGGGAGGGAATGTTCTTAATTCTTTGTACCAGATGCTTGTTGTCATATCGAGGCATCCGTAGCATTGCGATCGTAACAATCATTGTAGCTCACTAGAAAAAAAATACACAAATCTTTAGTGTATCGTGTGTGTGACCTTGGCTGGAAATTCAAAAGGTATCCTTTATCGACAACGAAAACATTTCGTCCTCTGAACGTTATTGTCTCGCACGATCCAAGATGCACGATCCAAGATGCAAAATATTTATTTCCTTTACTCTTTGCAATCTTTTTGTTTAATTTTACGTTTTGCCGGACTTAGTTAGTGTGAAAGGGAAAAATAATTTCAGCGTTCTTTATTCCCGTCACGTAGGCGCTTAAACCCTCTTTTGGTTCTAACCAAACTGTGTTTGATTCTTCGTTGTTGCATGCTATTTTTTTATGTTTAAGCTATTGAATACTGCTATAAAATTTAATTTTGACAATGTTCACGTGATGTCAGTAAGTACGCCCAAGTGTCAGACGTGTGATATGAGGTGTTACGTTCACTGACTAAATCATTTTAAACGGCGACTAAAGGAAACTCTCATACAAACTTGCTGCAGCAAAGCCGATTTTCAACTCTGTGTGAAAATTTTACAACGATGTCGCAGGTGTTTTAGTGCAGTTTAAAATCTGCTGCATGCGTCCCCA
>CM042748.1:14678230-14681909 GCA_022496165.2 Catalaphyllia jardinei
CTAAGTAAGTATGTAACATGGTTCTATTATCCCTCGTACGCCATTTGTGATTGAGAAAACGTGAACTACATGTACCCTGAAAGCCTAAGCAGCGTTTGATCTTGCTAGCAAATCGTCTTATTTTATTTCTAAATTTTTCTGTTTTCAGCTCTGTACGACCTCGTTTGTGTAATAGGTATGGTGGGTGTTAAAGTTCTCGGCGCAGTGAAACACGGTGAGCGAATCTTCGCCTCTTTGGAACATCCGGGAGTTGCGGTACCCCAGAGCCGTGTCAGTGACGCTGTGTCTAGTGACGTCGTCCTGCTCGGCCAAACTCTTGAAAGCCTGGACGCCAAGGATAATGAAGTGAACCTGGTGCAGTCTTTTGTCTCAATCTTGTTGAGCATTACGTCTGGTCACGTGACGGACGCCGTCAGTGATTTGCGGAAAAACGTGAGAGAGGATGTGAAAACAGAAGTGAAACAGATCAAAAAGAAATGTTTGAGAGGTATTAGTTAGCATGTATTATTTGGGTTTTTCGTAAAATAAGTATCAGTGCGTCAGGGGTCAAGCACAAGGGTGACAGAGTACATCAACGAATGTATGTTAACCATTTTCGAGTTTGTTTTATATGTCAAATTATTCTCGCGTTGATCGGTCTTAAGTAACATTCGCCTTGAACATTTTTTTATTCGATAAAAGAACTGATCAACGTGACACCAGCGCGGGACAAAGAAAAATCTGAATCCCCGATAGGATTCTTTACTATATAAAATAAGCAGTCTCCGTGTTGTCGCGCGTCTATTCAATAATTGATCACAGAAGACGTCAAAATGTGGTAAGAACATCAGTGACACACCCGGCTATCGCCTCGTGTACCACGTTTTTGTTCTTCAGTTTCCATATTTTGACGTGATCTGTGATTGCTCAGTAGTGTTTACTTTAGTTCAATTTGTGAATCATTCTGCATCAAAGAAGCATAATCTTAAGTTTCATTGACAGCCCATCTCACTATAACACTTCTTGTTTTTTTTTTTGTTTCAGGTTTTCGCCGCTGGCTGTTAGCGGGCTTAATCTTAGCGGTATTAGTATCAGTTTTGCTGTATCAGTTATTCGCCCCAGGCACCGCGCTTCGTTACTACAGATGTCGCCAGGGATCCATTGACGACAGTGACTTGTGGTTCACATTCACCACTAATGATTTGCAGGTAGTTCGTCTCGTGTGTATGTTCTATACGTTCTGACGACTTCAATTCGTCAGTTTGAAATGAGAAGATACCTGGGGCAAGTCTCATTTCGCACTGGTTGAGGAACCGTTAGTGAGTACAAACCAAATTTGAGAAGGGATATTATCCAGTGATGATCCCACAAGCGATTGCGAGATTGGACTCGCCCTAGATTTCTTCTTGTTTCTAAAATGGAGAATTGTGTAATCTGGGGGCGGATACAGGATTTCAGAGCAGGGGCTTCGAGACACAAACCACCGGGGGCCCCGTAGCCGGAGGCCGTCCGGCGCCTTTCTCTCCCTAAAATTTTTAAAATTGAGGTCCTCGGAATTGAGACCAAGTCAGTATATTATAATGTCCCATTTCTTTTTTAATTTAGACGGGTTCCACCGATCGCCCCTAACTCACCCTCGGTCAGCCCCAGTACAGTAATGTTGCAATAGATTCTTGTGGTTCTGCTTTTATTTAAACTGATTCAAATTTATTTTCAGTTCTTATTTTATGTACCAATTAATTTATACTTCGTCGTTGTTGCCATTCTCTTGGTCATAAAAATTAGCTGCAAGAGAAGGACAGTAAATACTATGGACAATTATAAATAACACTTGAGTTTCTTCTACTCCCCAAAACATCGTCAAGTCCAAGCGAAAGATGCTAGAAAACTATAAACACATACAGTAAGCGATACAGTATATACATTTTTCTTAGTATGTCGCTAATGATAATCTCATTTTTTTTAAACAGATTCCTCGAGTACATGGAATCGAGTTTACTTGGGACAAGCTGAAGAAGAAAATGGGTTTGAATTTTGGCAGAATAAACTACACAGGTAGGAGAACGAAAATTACCTCCATTGCAAACGTAGCCTGGGTAGGAGGCGTTCAAAGGGAAGGGTGACGGGAAACTGTAGTTTGCCTCTGACTCCTTCCCCTTTGAACAACAACAAAGACAACACCAACTTATTCGTACTCAAACCTAAAATTAAATTGTTCGTCAAAAATAAGTTTTAAAATTAAAACGAGGGCATGACTGCCTGAAATAACCTTATGGGCTGATAGACTGGGAAGCAGTCCTGAGTGATTACAGCAATTGTTTATTTGGGTCAGCTAATAAAAGAGAGAACCTGCCAAGCAAGCTATTGCAAACGCATATGAATATGAATACTTTTACTTTCTCTTCGCCACGATTCACCACCTAAATCGTCCCCGACTTTCTCAGTCCGACCTCGTAGTTCAGTCGGCAGAGTAACAGTAGATTTAATCCGGAGGTCGTGGGTTCGATTCCCACCGAGGTCAAAAGATTTTTTCTTTATCTCGTGTGGTTCCCTGATTCCCTTTACTAGGGCTAACGCCCTGTGGGTTATTCATGGGTTAAATTAGCACTAAAATTTACACTTCAGAGTTAATTCTCTGGTCCACCATTATTGCAAACGCAGCCTTTTTTTGAAAGTCTTCATAGGTGATCAAATTGTAACAATCAATTCTGTTTTTCATTTGATACGTTCTGTTTTTGTCTTCAGACGCGCACTATTATCTAAATTTGGACCGTTGTGCTTACGGTGGGATTAGACTTGTGGGTTCACCTTTGGACAACAAAGAAATGGTGCGAGGTGCAGAGATAGTGGCTGTCGATCAAAACTGCACAACTGTTTATTTTCACTCAGAAGAATGGTCCCCGTATGAAACTGGCAGGGACATAGTGTGTACAGCCCATCCCTGACAGACTATGCTTTAACACTAGGATTTGTCGAGGTCTTTGAGTGAGCTTTGTCTCGAGATGCGACAGTTTCGTTTTAAAGTTCAACTGAAACGACGGCTGCATTCAAAGTGGAATATTGTAGAATCCAGCTTCAATTCCACGAGAAATGAGGCCCGATTGTTGCAAACAATTCAAGAAGCTTTCAGGTTAAACGACTGATTAGCGTTTAGAAGCACTGTAAGAACAGAGAAACATTCATCAAGGAAGGAAACAAAGAACATGTTTTCTTTCATAGATAGTACGGTATTATTTAATAACTTTGTTGTTGTTATATAACATTTACGTTACGCATCGCGATGGCTGGACCAAGCATACTTTTAAGGTTATTATTTTTATTCATATTAGTTGAGATGGCGCCATTATCTAAGTTTGCTCATTCGTTTAGTCTTTAGGTTTCACTAATTCCGTTTACCTCTCGCTTCTTGATTTATTATCGTCCCAGACCTACCTGTATGTCTTAGCCTGCGGGGCCTTGGCCCGAGGATAAGGTGGCTTTGTAGGCACGTGACGTTTCTTCTTTCAGTGCTCCGCTGGCTCAGAGGGAGAGCTGTCTGGGGACGCGAATGACGTATGCCTATGTCTACTCTTCAAAAATCTGTTTACAGTAATGGGAATATTTTCAGCATTTTTTATAAAATAATCATCCCTTAACATTTTGCGAGTAGGTGATATTTGTATCCCTTAACATCCAACAATGATTCATTGCATTTTTTACC
>CM042748.1:14686336-14709644 GCA_022496165.2 Catalaphyllia jardinei
AAAATGGTAGTAATTTCTTTAGTTCCCCCTTTCCGTCGCATGTTATAATTATTCCTCGAACGTTTCCAGGCTGGGATGATGATTTGTCTTTATATATATCCCTGGGTGGAGAGAGGCAATGTGAGATTCAAGCAAGCCATTTGAAATGAATGATCAGGTTGTTCATGGATAGCCCACAGATTTCTGCAGTCTGGCCAAAACTTGTGCGCATGCGAAAAACCTTTAACCCGTGGAGTGCAGGAATGGACAATTATTCATCCTTGCTAAGACTCATAAACAGAGCATAGCCTTGTAAGTTCCTTAGCTCTGGTTATACCATGGTGATGCTGATAAGCCCAAACCAAAACAAAACAGTTGTTCATGGCTGCTATTTCAAAGCAGAACGCGAGTGTAGGTCACATGGACTGCATGGATGGCTAAATAAAACTGAAGCAAACCGCTCCTTATACCTTTAAGCCACTTTGACCTGTTCATCACCACAACATCCTCAAATCTTCCCTGCATCCTTTCTTGAAGGTCGTTAATGGCATTAGTGAGCTGTCCCGACTGAATACCGAGCACTATCGATACAAAGCAATAGACCAAATGAACGCTGTCTTGTTTATAGCTCGTCTTGCTTTCCAGGGCTTGACCCAGTAATGTTGGGGTGCGACCAGCCATTGCTCGTAACGGAATCTGCGTCTCCGGAATAGCAACACCTGGCTTGTGTACTGCCGCGTATACACGCTCACCATTTTGGACCGTGCCAAGTACTTTAACCTTAACAAGGCCGATAACACATACCGTC
This sequence comes from Catalaphyllia jardinei, assembly GCA_022496165.2. NCBI lineage: Eukaryota > Metazoa > Cnidaria > Anthozoa > Scleractinia > Caryophylliidae > Catalaphyllia > Catalaphyllia jardinei. The sequence goes on from CM042748.1 coordinate 14,687,124, forward strand.
TCGGTCGTACCTTCAAATAATATATAATTACAAAAGAAAGATTCAGCAAGATAAACCAAACTTTCCATAGCACCGCAATACTAGGAAGGGTCTTTGTGTTCAGTCCTTTGACAAGTTTATTAAACTTAGCCGGAGCACAAACATATTGGAAACCCATCCCAGATTTAATACATTCCTACAGATTATTTGAAGTCTAGGTCTTTTCTAAGCCAAGAGATAAAAGGGGAGAGACAGGTTGGTCATCGGTGTCAAATTTACATGCAACATGATGCAGGCTCGGAAGTGTTGCTTGTGTACTCGAGTACATAGCAGGTAAATCACTTACAGCATATGTCAGGCTACCCGGTCCCATCAACTGCATATTCGTCGGTACTAATTTATAAACCTGGACTAGGAGAGAGACGCAATGGCAGTAAAGCATTTAACACTAGTACTGACTGAAAGGATCAATGACAAGTATCCTTCTCAGTCTGTAGTTGAACGGGCTAACCATTACACTACCACACCACCACACTAAAAGTAGGAATATCAAGAGCGGGTAATCTTGACACTCCCCTGATAGAGTTTTTCAGTGACAATACAAGAGCCGAGCTAAACTAAAAGGTAAAGTATGCGATAAACATTAAACAAATTTAGAAAAAAATCATCATACAACAAATACTAAAACGAAGTGACATACAATCTTGACGTGTATTTAAGAAGCCAGCAATCAATTTGTTTTTCAGATTAAATTTTAAAGTCGAAATCGATTATGCGGTTTCAAGAGTGTTGTCTAGATTGTTCCAGATGGACACCATGCGGTAGTAAAATGTTCTCTGTCCGGTACTCGACCTCACGTCTTTGCGCATGCACAAGATTTGATTGTTGGACAGGCTGTCGCGAATCCAAAAGATTCGAGAATTAATAGAGAGCTTTCACAAATCTGTTTGCATCGTCCTCCATCAACTTTGGCTTTGCCCTCTTTGCTCAGGTATACTTTGTGAGAATTACTCCGATATATTTGTTATTTAGCTAATATGATAACTACTCGTGTATAAAATTAGTACTGACATTTCCGCCATAACATTGCACATCGGAATATTTTACTGACGAGCATATCCAGGCACGGACTTACCGCGGCCTTGTTCTTGCATTACCCATGCGGCTTTTGCCGTTTTCCGCCACAATATTGGTCAATACAGTTTTTATTTGGCGTTTACGAAAAAACGAGTCGCTTTTCCTGACAAGTTGAGCGCATTGACTTGCAACGACATTACCTTTCTTCCAGTAAAAACGCGACCGGCAAAATCATACAGCCGTAGACAAATTGAAGTATGTTTCGCTAACCTTCACGATGCGCTCGTCTTGTTGCGACTACATTTTATTAAGACTGTTATTTTATTTCAAACTACTTTCTTGCAAGAACGGGAGCGGCGGATCGGATACAAATAGCGCTTATCGAATGGAAAACTTGTCGGCACGACCCGACAAAGTGATTGTTCTACTGTTTTCCAATAAAAGACAGATCAAGTTTGCTCGTGCGCTACATCGTGATAGTGTTCCTTTAAAACTGGATTAATGACATTGTCTGTAAAGGAACAAAGGATTTAGGTGAAAAGTGGGGTGGGAAAGGGAAATGTTTTTTACCTTACCTTTTTCCACGTCATGACGAGGTGCGTGAGCATAAATGTAAGCCGATCGGCTTATTACGCCGGCCATCACAGCTCGTCCAGAATTTTCGTGTGACAGTTTCTCTATCTCCGTTTGGCCAGTTTTCGCATTTCCCATGAAGGCAATCACATCACCCTCCTCCAGGTCAGGTCGTCTTCGCGCTGATTCTGTCAGATTCAGGTGATAGGCAATGTCTGCCTTTTCTGTCGTCATGTTAACGACCCTCAAATCTGTGATAAGAGCCCTCTGTGCCTCCAGGTAATCTGTTAGAACTATACAGAAATCAAGACAGTCACAATTTCTTTAATTGAATTCAGTTCACTCAAAAGACAAACTTCCATGTTATCTGGTCTCAAAGTAAAACCGAATGAAGCCGTCACTGACGGTACTGAAGAAGTGGCGGGGAGGGGAGGGGGGTATAGATCCTATAACCCCCGTTCTATTCAATTTTTTGTTTGCAATTCTTGGTCCCAGTGACCCAAATCTCATTTTCCTAGTGACAGAAATCACCCGGTTCCTATTTGACCTCTTAAGGATTCTCGTCTCTCATCACGACGAATGCATACATACACACATAGTTTATTTGAGCAGGTTACAAAATGGGCAAGACGGAAGTCCTGATGTGGCCCTGCATTAACTACATCCAAGCTAAAATATATTAATTACTTATTGAGATAATATAAGAATTTCTTACATGAGTCAAACAGTGAAATAAGTCTGCAGTAGTATCACATGTACCACAGAAAATCCACTGACTTAAAAGAAATGCTACAGGAAGCTTTCTCAAAACTTATAGTTTTGCGACATCCACTTTCCATAGATCCACAAGCTATCTAGCCTTTTAATCATTTATTAATTGCATAACTGATTGATTCTTTTTTCATATAAGCTCATGTAGTTTATATTTTTCCCGGTTGGTATGTTATCGTTGCCTTTCGAACGCTTTTCTAAAATATCATTACTTTATAACAGGTATCGTTATCGTTGAGTAATGTTGACATTTATAATTTATATTATACTCATGTTCATATTTTTTTTATCTATTCATTTATTATTTGTTTTTACGGTTGGTGTGATATCTTAACGATCTTATCGACCAAATAATATGTAGACGTAGATGTAGAATTTTACATGCCTATGTCCAGCTTTTCTTAATTCATTCAGTGTTGAATCACTTTTCGGTCATTTTGTGAGTGGACGTACAAGAAGACGACAGTCAGGGTAGAGGGAGTAGAGGGTCATATCCTGCTTTTCCTGTTTATCCTACTATCCCGCCCTTTTGCCTCTAAATCCCGATCCCACCCACTTTTCAAAGACGTTTCTGGGTTAATTATTAACTTGTTACATTAATTGATTTATAATTATTAACACAAAAATGTTTTAAAAATAGATATCGCATAAAAGATCACAAGAAAATTCAATGGGTAGCATATAAGTAAGCACAAATGATTATAACATTTCTTTCTCTGAACGGCTTACTGTTTTGTTTTCTTTTGTCCACGTATCAATAATGAAAGAAAAAGATTGTTCATTCCCATATGCATGAGATGACCCGTAAACACACTTGCTTCTTTCAAAGCTTTCAGCGTGTTCACTTTCCTTGAAATCTGGGCTCAGAGCTTTTCTTTCCGAATGCTCGCAGATCCTTTGCGTAATATATGGAGACGCAATTCGTAATGTCGCATACTTCACATACTATCACCGCCATTAATTCGGTGTGGCCATCTTAGCCAAAACAAGCCAAGCGCTCTGAAAAAGGTCGAAAGATTAGAAAACCTAGAAAGGATCTGGCCCCGGTTGTTCGAAAGCCGATTAAAATAACCCGAGGTTTGCGGTTATTCCGCGATTAAATTTCTTATTCCCGGGATAACTAATCGGGGGATAAAATGGTGTTCCTCAAAACAGATTTGATCTTCGATTAATTATCCTTCGATTAAGCTCAGATTAAGCCGTTAAAACCGGTCTGTGCTAGGAGAAAGTGGCGTAGCACTAGGGGAGGGAAAGGATAATTATGACGGCTCCTGCAAACTGATACGAACTTGTTGCTGAATAAAAAGAAAAAGAAAGCCCAATTTTTATAATTCAACTGTATTTGCTTGCTATAAGAACCAATAGAAATGCTTAGATTAAATTTAGAGTTGTGGTGAAAAAGCATTCTGAGCAAGATAAACGCTAGGAGAAGCTTACTGGATCATGCATCAGTCGGAAAATCGGTCAGTTCTTCAAAACACTTACCGGTGTAATCACAAGGCCCCCATACTAGCAGCGTGTCTGTTTATGTTCGAAATATAAAGAAATGTATAGGAGAATATTGAAGAGTCTTAATTATGTCTGGGTTAAAGCTCAAAATAAATGTAAACCTACCTCAGTTGTTGTGTATTGTCGCTTCTGTGGCTCTTAAATGGCGAATTTGAGCGATTTGGTGGGCTTTGCGTTTAGTAACAGTCAACGCAAAACCCACCAAATCGCTCAAATTCGCCATTTAGAGCCACAGAAACGACAATACACAACAACTGAGGTAGGTTTACATTTATTTTGAGCTTTAACTTAGACATTCCTCGATATAAGTTTACGATATTAAGACTCATACATTTCTTTATATTTCGAACATAAACAGACGCGCTGCTTGTATGGATGCCCTGTGGTGTAATTTCCAGCCTTACTTCTGTGTAAATTAGAAATCTAGAATAGCCTCTATTTGGATGGCCTAATGATGTAAGTTTGGCTAGGGGAAAATGACTACAAAAGAGGAAAGCCATAAGCTAAGCAACGAGATTTGTTATTTTAATCTGCCGAATGAAATAAACAACTTTTTGAAGAACAATCAACGTGGACAGTAAACGACGAAACTTTAAACTTTTGTTGATAAAAGACTCGCTTTTATCAAGCCAAAAAGTCTTTATTTCCACCAATGATCTTCCTTTTACATTACAGCGGCTAGTAAGCGACGATTTCTACCTCTGAGAGCGTAAATTAATGTTGAATTTTTTGTTTCGCCCTCATCGTGTAAAACATTACAGCGGTCTGTCGGTGATGTGAAAACTCGAAAAAGCGCGGGAAAACCGAACGAGGAATGGGTCGTCCGTAAGAGAATCGGAAAAATCGTCAGGAAGCATGAATTGCTTTTCTTTCCTCACCGGGCTCGGGATTACAAAATCGACAAAGTGTGAGTCGGCTATTTTGATTTGTTTGACTGTTTTTTCATCCGATTAGCGAGTTAATCCACCTCGCTAGATGTGTAAATTTAACCCTTAGGGGCTGTTTACATGAGGATAGGCCAGGCCTTCTAGAAGGGGCACCCTCTTAGAAGGGTAATCCTTGCCTATTGTATTTTCCGGTTTGGTTTACATGAGAGGTAGGGTCACCCTAGGGGTAGGGTCACCCTATCTGCTTGGTAGGGTAACCCTCCTAGAAGACCCAACTTGTAAACTCTTGAGGTAGGGTCACCCTCCTAGAAGGGTCAACTTTTGTGGGATCGGATTACTGTCATATTGCCGCGAAACTCTGTAACAACAGTGTCGACATTTCGCGAAAAGACCTAGATGGTCATGAACAGCATCCAAAGAGGAAAGCGCAGGAAATTTGAATTTACCGCCAAAATACTTCGCTTGTCCGCCATTTTGGTTGTTTTCTACTTAGCGGCCGCACAGTTGTGTCCCTCGGCGCCAAATTTAATAATCGCGATAGCCCTAAGGACAAGACTTTGCATGCAAACTTATCTTGTAATACTCCCACCGACGCAGCACCACAGTTTCTTTAGAAACTTACCCCCTTTACTCGTTTGTTGTTTATCGCTGCGACCACTAACGTCTTGCCTTAGTATTCTTTATTCCACAGCTTTCAGACCAGAAGACCGACCACAAGACGATATAAACCACACACAACCCACAATTCCTCGATTCGCTCCGACGAAGATCTAGCGCTCGAAACGTCAGCTTCCGAATCTCTTTACGGTGGTCAATTCATATTATCAACTCAGTTGATAAAACCAAATTATCTTGTAATACTCCCACCGACGCAGCACCACAGTTTCTTTAGAAACTTACCCCCTTTACAAATGATAATGGATACGTTTGACAGAACCAACCTCGTTCCCAGGGTCTTTTCCCTGGCTTGGGGGGCGGGGCGGGAAAAGGCCCTGGCATCGGAGAAAAGGCCCTGGAAACGAGGCTGTGACAGAACCTGACGGAATACAGAGAGCCGTTTTTATAGCATCAGGCAAACCGCAAACCGCAAGCCGCAGTTAAGCGTTTGCAGTGATTTCAAACTTTAGTAAGGCGTTCAGTTCAGTTCAGTTCATTTTTATTTAGCCAAATACGAATACAATACAAGGATATATATATGGGAATTGTAATGTTGCAAGGGAGCGCAGAAGAAACCAGAAGGTTTTATGAAGCCTGGGCTCCCCAGTCTCAAAGAAATCAGCAAAATAAAACGAAATTCGCGGAGTGATACGTTAATAGTTGGAACTAAACAGAGACAGAGTTAAGTTATGAATTCATTAACAAGATGGACAAAAAATTTAACTCTGGATTGGAACAAAATACTTTTCTTTGTTAATAAGGCAGAAAGGAATATAAAATTGATTTGAACTACGCGTTCATTGTTTAGGGCCCCCATGTTGTTTTCATGAAGTCGAAGTGTATCACTTTAATCGCCCAAAAATCAGCAATAATTTGTTGATTTGAGATAAAAAATCCAACGAACACATCGTAAACAGATATAAAAAGCTAGTTCATACCTTTAAACACGAGGCTGTACAATTTTTGTGGCAAAAAACCTTGCCGTAAATCACTTACCGCTGGAAACCCTTCCTGCGGTTCAAACGTGAACTGCAAACTGCAAACGTGACTATGCCTAGACACAAAAAGCCAGATTTTTTTTAGGATTTTTAGAGCATCAGGAGATTTTTAGAAATTTTGGGGATTTTTAGCAAAAAAAATGGGATTTGGGGGGATTTTTAGATGATTTGAAACAAAAATTTGTGACCACCGCTTTGCCGTCACGTTTGCAGTTTGCGGTTGCGGTTTCGAGGGGAAGAAGGCGCTCTAGCGGTCAGTGACTTACGGGAAGGTTTTTTGGCCGCTTAACGAAACCAACTCAAGTTTGACACTTTTAGTAAGAATTTTCTACCTTTTATGGATCCAAATGTCGTTTTTTGTTATTAAAAAAACAATGTATTTTGTATGATCTAAGACGAAGGAAACCGAGTGGCGAAAGAAGTTGAAAACAATAAATTACAATAATGTAATGCACAGTTATGGAGTTCTGTATCAATGTATGTCTTCTTCTATTTCTAGAAAATGCCTTTTAGATGGCCAAACACTTGCCAAGACGTGATGCTAGCGACCGAGGTGGCCCAGCGAAGGCCAAAATGTCCAGCTTATTATAAAGAAATTTCGAGGGCACTTTCCCCTATTTTTTCGGAAGACAAAAAACCCGTTGTGCTTTCAGGGCGAGCTTGGAGAGAAAGGATGAATGGTCTTATTAAAAAATACCTTGAAGAAGATAAAAAGGCTCTTAAAATGTAGGCTTTTGGAAATATTTAATCCCATCTCAGTGGGTTCAAAAGTAAAACGTCAACACCATGCTAAAGTCAATTTTAGTGACGACGGCAAACGGGAAACCTCAAACCGCTAGCAGCCGTTTGCCGTTTGCCGTAAACGCGATGCTAGACTTGGTGAGTTTGTGACTGCTAGACTGCAATCCAATTGTACAGCGGTGTTTCCCCATATCATTTAAGTGCCTTTTGTTTAATAGCGTACAAAATGTGTTTGCCGTTTTCTTTTCAAGGGAGAGCTAAGGTTTCATTAAAAAGTAATTGTGAGAAAAATAGAGATTTTTAGAAAATTTTGGGATAATTAGGGATTTTTAGAAACTTTTGGGGATATTTAGAGGTTTTTGGAAAGATTTTTAGGGAAAAAATTGAGAATTTCCGGATATATTTTTAGAAAAATTTTCGGGATATTTGTGTCTGGGCCTAATTACCTGACCGCAAGGGCGTGGTCACCTGACATTTTGCGGTTTGCGGTTTACAGTTTCCCATGAAAAACCTGATGCTAAAGGTCCCTATTACTTGAAACCTGACACAGCTCACACAGAAGGTTCTTTTCTCTTCTACCAGCTTATGGTCTTGCACTGGCCAATAACAATTCATGAGGCCATGTAAAAACTGAAATCCCGTATCCCGCTCTGTTCCTCTTGGGATTCCCGCACCTCAAATCCATAAAGATACGAAATCCCGCTTCCGCTCGTAACTGTAATTCCCGCTTCCCGCTCCTGTTTTCAGCTCAAATCCCAAAAAAGCCAAACATCGCCAAACCTTTTGGGGACCCTCGGTCCAGGGGTTTTTTCCATTATGCCAAAGATTCCGGAATTTCGGTCGGTATTCAAATGGAAAGATCCGTTTCGGTTTCTTTTCGAAATATTCCGACCGAAATTCGCCGTTCCATTTTTGACAAACCGGTTCTTTGCCCTAATTAGGGAATTTTGTTACAGAATTTAAAATAGCAAGAGCCATTTCTATTGGTTGACGGGGTGCTTACCATTTGTCAGAATAAACCGGTTGGGACGAGCGTTGAATAATGGTAAGGGTTTTTCCAAAATCAGTGAATCATCCGAACGAAATGGCGCTTACCATTTGCAATTCGATTTCCCGCAATTGTTCTCGGCTGACAAGAGATTGGAAGCTGGAAAGTTTAGCAAATGGTAAGGAAATTTCCGCCGTTCCGTTCCGAACGGAAAAAGAGGAGTACCTCTGAAGGTACTCCAGAATTTCCGAACGGAATTTCCGGAAAATTACCTTACCATTTGACTTCAAACCGAAATTTCCGGATTTTCTGGCCAAATGGTAAGCACCCCGTTTAATACACCATTTTTCTAATGATCAGTTCCTGGTGAATTGTGGGTAGATCCAGTCCTTTGTGGGGGCAAACGTGCAAAATTACAATTTCAAATTATGTCCTAAACTGGCCGTTTGCCCCCACAAAGGACTGGATCTACCCACAATTCAAAAGGAACTGATCATTAGCAAAATGGTGTATTGGGAAATGTCCGTACCATCTTCCTCAGGTATTCACACTGATCTCTGATCGGTCAGTTTGGCACGTGACTACTGCATGTTGAAAAGGCGCGAAAAATACGAAATACGAGACGCGGTCCGAGACGCAGCCGCAACCGCGTGCGTGTTGGTCAGTGAGTTTGACCTTAGAAATGGCCTGGAATATTGGGTTTTCTGTCGTTTTCTATACTTTTCAAGTTCAAACTGAGAAAAAATAACCGCTACGGACACGATATTTTCGAGAAAATGATGGTGGCAAATAACCCTGAAGCCGTTCAAGCCGCTGTGTGGACGTGAAGCAACTGCACTGCACAGCGCTGCCCACGGCAGGTTCCCGGTAAGTTGTCTCGTTGTAAATGAACGTACCTGAATTAAAGTCTCTGTCGCTCCATGAAAGGTTAACATAAGGGTATAAAGCTTTTTTGCTTGCGTTCGTTTTTATCAGTTCTCTCATCTTTGATTTGCTTGCCGACTATCAGGACTATAACGATATGATAACGGGTGAAAAAACACAAATGCCATTGTTTATTTGACACCATGTATGCTGCTGGTTCAAAATGGTTTCTTTCATCCCTGGTGAAAAATCTTACCAGATTTCTGAGCGGTACTGTATCTCGAAGTTCTCTTAAGATCTTGGTCAATATTTCTGAAGATCCAGGCGAGAATTGTGAAGGTCTTTGGGATTTGTTCCCAGGATCTATCATCTTACCGCCCCCTATGGCGAGAGATGGGAGACCCTGGGAACGGGGTTGGGGGTGCTTTCCGTTATGCCAAACTGGCCGGTCAGAGATCAGTGGGAATACCAGAAGAAAATGGAACAACATTTTGCGAACTGAAATATGTGGACAACCTCCAGAGGTGATCCCGAATATTCTGGTCAGAAGAAACTGAAACGACCCTTTCCATTTTAACCCCAACCGAAATTTCCGGAATCTTTGGCATAATGGAAAGCGCCCAATGAGATCTGTGCATGTTTTCGCGGTTTATCTCACCTCAGCTAGATAGCCTGGCACAAACTGTTTTAATGTACATAGTAAAAAGCTATTCCGCCCAGCCAGGTGCCCCGGGCAAGTAGACAGGGTGCGCAGGGTAGGCGGGCTACCCTGTCTAGTATATATACGCTTCAATGCGTTTTCCAAAGAAATGTATTAGAAGTTAGCCATGCTAGGGTAGCTCGGTTAGCTGGATAGCCCAGTTATCTGGGACACCCTCCCTCCGTGTATTTGCTTATCAGTCAAACTGTCCTGGGTACTTTGTGTTTCCTTGTCAGTGAACCAGAACAAAATAATAAATGGGACATTTTGTCCTTAACAGTTCACTGTTTAATTTAATGAGTTTCCCTTTCTGTCAAACCTCAGCAAATGAATACTTGTAATGGTTTTGAGAAAACGGTTAAAAACCTGGTCAGGCCTACCAGTGGAGCAGTATCAAGACGTGGATAGCGCACTTCCAGGTTTGTTTGTTTAGCACCTAGCTTGCTAGTGTAGCTGTAATTATATTTTTCAGGCTAGGAAAATTATAAGCACATCAGAAAATGTGATATTATTTTTATGTTTTTCTCTCCTTTTCTTTGTATCATCTAATGTGAGAGACAAATTTGTCTTTAGGTATGACATTGAAGTTTTCTAATGACAAGCATGCAACACCTAAGGTCCGAGTGTTGCCTACATGCACATATATATATGCCCATGGTGTGTGGTAGTTTTTAGCTATTATGGTGTACTGTGAAACCACATGAATGGACAAGTCAGTACAGAATAAAAACTGGCCTCTCCGTCTAGCCATGTTATTGACACCATGGCTAAAATTTACTGACAGCATATTTAACTACCATTATGATATACATGTAGATAGGACCCTGGAATATCTCTGATTGGTCAAAAACCTGTGTTTTATCAGAGTATAAAACATAGGAAAAGCATGTGCTATTGTTTTTCACCACATTACCTTGGGATGGTGAAAAATATTTTCTATGAATAAATTTGTAATGGAGTTCTCTGCAAAGCAGCAGAGAATTTTGAGGACATGGCATGAGGCACTAAAGTGGTTAAATTGTGTCAGTTTGTTGATCTGTGTGCTTTGTCGTTTCTACTCACAGCATGTAAAATCTATATCAGAAAGAAAATGAAGAAGCCTAAGCTGTACATTACACTGATAAAACACTACGGACATTGTGTTTTCAAATGCACATTGTGTTTTATCACAGTGTAATACACGACATAGACTTTCTTTTTTGTTACATAATATGACACCATCTTTACCCATTTTGGGTGTACAGTAAATAAGTAGTCTTTCTTATAAGAAAATGTGATTTTACATGTACATGACGGTCATTGAAGTTTGGTTAAAAAGATGTTTATTAAGTTCAACCTTTTATATGTATTACTTTTTAACTATCCATACAATTTATTTACTGTGAATACAACAATGGATTTTATTTTGTAAATTGATAAGGTTTTTATTTTTATATGAATTTAAATAGAGTTAATTTATAAACTGTGTGGTTGCCACAGAATAAGCCCTTTCTCCAAAGGTGATGCAGATGGTATTCAATCAATCAGGAAAATAATAATTATTATGATCTATTTTAGCTGTAAGACTTCTATTGAATTGTACGAAACAGAATACTTACTGTTCTTGTCCGTCAGTGTAGTTGATCCTGAAGGAGAGTTACCAGTGCCTTTATTAACATAATGACAATAGTTTAGGTCACAGTGGAATTTTGATTTCTTAAACCCTTGATTTTTAAGACCTCTTATTACCTTGAACCAAAAAGTCCTTTCTCTCCCCACAGTGGAACATTGTAATTTTATACCTGATTTCTTGAACTACCTGATTTTTCAAACCAATTTTTGTTTTCTTGGAGGTTCAAAAACTCATCAATCCCCTGTATGTAGTATTAGGGGACTTAAGATTTGAGTACGAGTACAAGGTCGAGTGCTAGAATGACTAAATTTTAAATTCTACTTTTCAGGCTTCACATTATCACAACACATACACATTTCATCCCATGAGCTACCCTCTCTGCCTAAAACCAACATGAAGAGCGAGGGCTCTGGAAATGCTGCTGGTGGGAAATTCGAAAATCGTACTCGTACTCAATCTTGTACTCGTAGTCCAATCTAAAGCTCCCTAATAATATAGTAATTGAATTACTTCTACAAACTGTCAGTAAAAGATTTTGGAGAAAATAATAACTTCAGTTATTCATGAATGTGGAATCACAACGAAGTTACAAAAATATTTTCATTGTTAGTTTGAATAAGTTAATATGCAAACATTGAGAGTATGTGTTACAATGCTGGTTGTGCCCAGTTTTGACCTGTGGGTTTCCAAAGTTGATTTCCCTGTGCACAGTTATAGGCAGGAGAACAAGTCCTAGGATTCAGATTTCATCAGTAACACTTTTTTCGTTCCATGTCCAGTGATCATGGTAAACGATCGGCAATGGAATATTTTTGTGACAAAATTTCCGGCATGTTAGATTTGAAAATCGAAACGTGTGAAAACGAAACACGTACATGTACTTTACAATGGCAGCTGCCCCCCCCCCCCCCCCGTTTTGAGCCATATTTTTTTGGCATGCCCGCTATCTTATAAAAAATGAATGGTCCCTCAGAAATGTCCAAGTCTTATTTGCAGTGTTGGAAATTAGTGCTCGCCCGCTTGCCAATGCAGGTGTGAAAAGTGTTGAGTGAGTACAAATAATCAATCACATGCATGTTTGGCAAGTACAATTTTCACTTTGGGAAATTACTTAAGCTTAGATATTGAAAATAATACTTTTTATTTTCCATTTTGGTGAGAATTTCTCTACTGAGATGCCCAAACAATTTACTAATAATCCAGACAGTGTTCGTATGGGTCCTTGAAAAACTGAAATGTCCAGGACTGGAAAGTCCAGTCCTGAGAAAGTCCTGAATAAAGACTACTGGTCCTGAAAAGTTCTGGAAATCTGTTACACTTAAGTGAAAACTATGAAAAGTATGATAGACAGTAAGGAGAATTAACATTAAGATCTTGGTAGTGAAAGGGTTAGAGTCCTGGAAAAGTCAATCTGAGTGCTACAAAAGTATGAACCCTGTACACAACATCATCATCATCTTTCCTTATAGCCCCTGATGGGGCATAGGGCTGCAATGTTTCATGGGGCCACCTGTACAGAACACAGTTCTTCATCGATAGAAAAAATAATATACAGCTTCTCCCAGTGATGATTTACAGGTACACATGTATGAATTGATACGGCTAGTCTCATCTTGAAACTGAAACTGCTTTGGAAATTTAAGTGCCTCTGTTTTAGTCATTTTTGGGATTAAGATCTTTAAGTGTAATTTTCTATAATAGGAAATGTGTCAGTTGTCTGTGTGCCGATAATTTTTTACTCCAGGGATATATGAGAATTGGCAAGTTTCAGCTTTTGGTTTAGCTGTTTTTCAGTTATCAGGCTACAGAAATGTATGACAAAAACAATATATAACCGTTACAGTAAATTTGTCCACAATCCTGAGGAGGTGTCTCGTAAATGGACCAGAACAAGACCACTCACATGAAATGGCAGGCTAGGTGTCTGTGATTACAAGATACCAAAAAAATATCTTTGGTTTGTGAATCATTGTGGAGATATTTTTGAGGATGGGAGGCATCTTTTTGAGCAAGTTGGGAAATGGTGAGTGGATTTTGAGAGTTACTCACCCAAATGGCGAGTGCTGCCAAAATTTAGTTTCCTGTGCACTCTACTTGTACATTTATCTACAAAGAAATTTGTGGGTAGGATATCATTTTAAAAGTCTAGTACCTGAATATAATGCTCCATTGGCACTATGAGGACTTGTATTTATTCCAGAAATGTGAGAATCTGAGTGAGAAAGGCAGTAATTGAGTGGACATTTAAAAACTACAGATTGTTTCAAAGGTTCTTAGTTATGTACTGAACAAGTTTCCTTCCTCTAGGATTATTTTTCCTTTCAGTGGCCACAGTGTCAAGGAACAATGAAAAACTGTTTAAACTGAAACTGTGTTCAATCATCTGTGTCCAATCACCTTAAATGAGCAACACAATTTTGAAAGGAAACAGTTAACAACAGTTTTTACTGTATTTTTATGACTGCTTAACATAAAGAATCTTATGATCAACTGCCAGAAGAGAAATTTCATATCTCCACCTGGCCATGCAATATCCTGTAAATTTGTCAATGCAGCCAAGTTTATGGGAAAGTGGCCAGATTATCAAATTAGAGGTGTAATTTCTATTGATGCTGAAAAACCCATTTAGGGAGCGTCAATAAAGTATGTACACCTACCTGTAGGTATATAATATCTAATTAATGTATTTCAACTCTAAATCATGCTGTTAGAACTGAACATTGCCTATGCTTTTTCTAAAAGGTTGCCTATAACAAAAAGTGGAAAGTTGCATCACTGGACATCTCAGAGAAACCACAATCAGAAGTAACTGTATTGTAAGTGAAAATTAAGATAACCTGCAAAAAGCACCAGCTATTAGAAATTATTTGTTATATCATACAAGTGCCTTGGTTAACATTATTTTGAAACCATGAATGTAGGTTTTACTCAGTTACTTACCTGACTCTGGCCGCTTTCTTTTAACTGTATTGTCATTAACTACATCATTAAATCCTGAAGATCGAGCATTTATATATTAGTATCAATAGTTGTAATAAGTAAAATAATCAATAATTGTTTAATTACAATGGTTAAATTGGGAAGTGAGAGGTGATCGTCTTGTGGTCAAGTCAAGTTAAGTCAGTCTCTATTTAACCACAAAATCCTACCATATTCAGAGGTAGAAATACATGTATGGTCTTCCTAGTAGTTGTTTTAATTTATTTTAGAATAAATTCACTACAGAACTTTTAATCTAGGAAAAATAATATGTGATTTATACCAGTAAACTCATTTTATCAAGGTTTCTATAATTCATATTGATTAAAGGTAATCTTTATCATGCAGTACATGAAGCTTTAAAATTGTGTGTGCTCTTCAAATGTTAGTCGAATTCCATTCAATCCAAGTAGAGCTTATGTGTAGATCAGTGGTACATTTTTGCCCTTCTTTTTTCAGGTCTGTGTGTGTACAATGTACATGTACCTGTAGGCTGCTTGGGTGGTGGCCTTGGTCTTGTTTTGATGCGAAACCCTTTTGATGTGAATTGTTGTTTTGAACCATCAATGAGTTCTACAATGATAACAAGTTGCCACATATTCCGCATCTCCATTTCTACTCTGTCAAGTGAGTAAAACAATTCTCCCTTTGGCGTCTTATATACTGAATCCAGGTCGATTGAGAAATTAGTTGATTGCACTCCATGTTCTTCATAACTAACTCTTAGCTCCATTGGTCCTATGAAAATGTAAGAAATCTATGATCAAATTATTTTAGGTACTAATGTGTTGATCAAGTATAGGTTAAGCATCCAGCCCCTGGGTATACATGTGCCCTGGGCATTTGTCAATTTCTTGTGCCATGGGAAGTACGAATTTGACATCATTGGTTGTAATTTAAGTTGGGACGCTTGACACCATATGGGAGGGGTAAGGAAGAACTTGTTTTAAAGTCATAGTCGCGCTATAAGTAATCAAGGGGCGTACGACAACACTGTTTTTTTGCAACATTTTGTCTTGTAAAGAGAGGCCTTCAAAGCTTTTTACTATGTTTGATGATTAATAAAACATTTCACTCGTCAAAATTTAACAGCTTGTACTGATTTTTATGGTGCATGTATATGAAAGCAATACTTAGGACACAGTGAAAGTTCATAGTGTGTGTTAGAAGGAGATTGGTTTTATTTTCCATTTACTCTTTTATATCATGTATGTTCCGGGTTTGGGGGCAATTTGATTGCCTGCAATGTTGTGCGACCCTTTGGTGGGGCGTTTGAACACCATTTTTGGCCCAGATAATGAAAATTTTACTAACCGAAAATTTGAAATGTCAAATGCCCGGGAGCTTGCCTGGCATGGATGAAATTCTTGTAAAAATAATAACCCAGCTAGTCAAAAGTCAGTAGAAGAAAAGAACCACAGTACACTTTCTATAGCTACAAAAATCTATGTCATTTATTTTCCTCTTCCGTGTGTGACAAACATAACTGGCTGACAAAATTTCAAAATTGAATTTTATTTTTAATTGAAGTTTATAATGATTTATTGAAGAACTGACTACCAAATGCTGAATTACGTAACCAAAGAAAGCAAACTCAGTTATTGACTCGGAACAGTCAAAAGAGAATGTAGACAAATTTAAACATATACACTGTGCATATAGCTGAAATATTCTGTCTATACTGGTCCCCTTCCAGTCATCACAGTATTTCTACATGTATGTATTATGCTTAATATTCTCTTACTCAGGCTTGTTATGCCTAATTATCTCTTACTTGAAATGTAATCCTAATTGTGCCAAGTTTAGATACCTTACGTAAGACACGTGAACAAACCTTTAGTGTCGTGGACCTTCTCTGCTGCCTCGGGAGTGCGTTGAACAAATGCTGTAATATTCTCAATTTGGCCAGATGTCCAAACTACTCCATTGACTTTGCCTTGAACAATACGTTGTTCAGACGCAAAACATTTTTTGACTTCTTCAGATGTGAGCACTTTCTTGAATTGCACCTTTTCATAGACATCTTTCAAGTCTTTTATCTCAACTTGAATAACAGGGGGCTCTCGGATGGCGAAGTGAGGTGGATGTTGGTAAGGGTCAACCAACAGTTCCTGTGCATTTCCTGTATGATATTGGGAGTAAAATACAGCCTGTATGTTGGGTGGATCGTTATGAAGCACATGCTAAATGCTTGCTACAGAAAAGGATTTATTAAGCTGTCACTTTACCCACACATTATTCTTTGACGTGTTGGTGGCTGGAGTTAAGTGTTCTTTGAACGTGTGAAGCTTATAAGACCAGAGATTATGCTGGCTATATCAACTGAAGGTATTACTTTTAGTAGAGTTGCTCTCGTGTTTATAGTTTTTCTCCTGTTTCCTGGAATGATCTGTTGACTCAGCGTTACGTTTTTTGCAATGCCAGCACATATTTTGAATCCTTATCAGTTTTCCATTTTTAGATTCTTTTGAAATTTTTGTAACCTTTTTAAGGGTCAACACGTCATCTGGGAGAACAATATATTTCGTTTTGTTCGTCCTAACATTCGTGTATTTTTAAACACCTATAAATTTCTTACTGAAAACCGGCAAAGTTGAAACGTGTGTATAGAGTTAAAAAGTCCGGCTATGAATGTACGTATTTATCTACATGTACGTGAACGTGAAATACTACTAATAGTAATATACGTTAAGTAGCGCTTCCTTTGGGATATTAAAGTTAATCGGTCGTCCTAATTAGAATCAAAGTTAAAAATAAATTCACATTTAACGTTTTTTAGTTCCATAATATAAATATTTTTTTCGGATATTATTTTCGAACCTCGATCACGAGGTGAAGTAGAATGATAACACAACAGAGGCTTCCGTTTTCAGAAATATACTTTCTTGACGGTAGCTCTTAAAGTGATTAAGAATCCTCAGCTGTTTTGAGTTTACATGTATATGTATTCGTACAATTTGTATCCATATGCACTTCTTCCAAGAAAGTACGTTGATTTATTTTCTAAACAATTTGATCCCTAGAAGTGGAAGTTGGTGAAAGTAATAGGAGTTTTCCGGTTTCGTTCTTAAGTTCTATGTTGAAGTATTTTGAAACTGCTAGTATATGCAATGCGTTATTTCTTGCATAGCACTTCGCCTAACCATGTTAGACAATTTTTTCGCGGATACTTTGTACAGACTAATATAGAGGATACATAGTAAAGCGTCCCCGTATTAGCATCTGTTTCAGTGTAAAACAGTTTCGGTTTCCCTGATTAATGGATTGATTATGGTTAGTATTGTAATCTGTACATTTGTGCGTCCTAGAAAATCAGCATTTCATAGCCAGAGGTCAGAGATAATACATCACCCGGTGTGTATAGAATTTCTAATATTAATCACAATTACATGTACCTTCTTCTCCGCCCAGAATCTCGTCTAGATCTTCAAGATCAGCTTCCATGTTTACTGAACTCATACCCGCTGATGGACGTTCGAGAACAATTTTTTTTTGCTTTCGTCCTCTCAGTGTGTAAAATTGTGGCCGGGTAGATATCGGAACTTCGCCTGGTCAGGAAGGGTTTGTAAAGTTACAAAGACTTCGCTCTGTTAAGAGGTTGAAAATTTTAACGCTTTCCGGGTAACATGCAAATGAAAGAGAGAAAATGAAAAATCATTCAAAAAAAATAGTTAATATGGACAATTATAGTCTTGTGACTCGTATATTAAGGGAAAACCCCTTCCGTTCACACTTTCGATTTTCAAATTCACCGTTTAGGCGTTAGATTTCACGTGTAGTGTCACGTGACATATGATGTAAACGAACCGGGAAAGTTCGGACATTCTAGTCAACCACAGAGCAACCTCTTATGGCGTGTGATTCCCGCCAAAATTAGCTTTCCTAATTTCTGGTTGCTCAACTAAATTGTGCTCTATCAATTTCGCATATGTGCATATAAATTCTATCCTGTGACATCCTGTTTGGTAACACCAAATCTCGCGACTTCAAATTCGGAAACAACAAATTCTATCAATTCTATCTAGAAATTATATCTCACCAAGTCAAATTCGGAAAGACTGAATTCTATTCTGTGACATCTAATTCCGTGATACCAAATTCTATCTTACGACGTCAAATTCGGAAAGACCAAATTTTACCCCGGGACATCAAATTAGGTAACACCAAATTCTATCAAGCGACTTCCAATTTTGAAACACAGAAACGCAAATCCTGCAACTTCAAATCCTGGTACCCAGTACGGTCGAGCGTGAAGGCCTGGTTAAAATGTATAGAAGATAATTTATTTCCCTCGTTAAGATAATTTATTCCGTTCCACAACAATATGGCCGAACAACAGCGGCAGCAAGTGGCTGTGTTCATTCGCCAGCTGTTGGTTAGCCTGATAAGGGAAATAGAAAATTGTAATGATGGAAGAGACAATTAAGAAAGCGTCGTATATCGCACTGACTGGTTATACAATTTCTGTCAGTGACCAACTTGTCAGCCTCTTTCGCGACGCTAAGGATCAACTAGAAGTTTTAGTCCATCAGGATGTCGCCTCTTACAGCTACGGAGTTGAGCAGGTGTGTCATGGAGGCCGTGGACGACCAAAATTTGTGTTCTCTAGGGAACAACTTGTCGGAAATAGGCTTTTCCGTTCCTGATGTGGCACAACTCCTGGGTCTTAGTGTCCGGACAACAGAGGGACGCCTTCAAGAATACTACACGCAGAGTACACGCATTTTACGCGCGTGTAGGTGCTGCAATCCCTTTGACCGGTACTGTATGGATAAAACGGTTGCAGCATTTTAAATGATACTAAAGGAAACATATGTCATATGATTGGTTGACAAAACTAGAGAAAAATTGAAACGTGTACTAAAACGGATACATAAAAAAATAAATGAATAGATCAAATTTCGCCACGCCTTTTTAATCCAAAAGGTTCAAGGGCCTTGTCCTCAGAGATCAGAAATGCTTCTCTTGCCTTGCTAATAGCATCTCTATTTGAGGTGACGAGTTCGAGAGGAACGAGTTCTATGTTGTCCATAGAATGGACAGGGAGGGTAAATTGATCTGAAACGGCGTTTGGTTGATCAATGTGTTGTTGTGTGATGGCTTTTTCGATTGCACGTCTGTGCTCACCAAATCTGTCGCTGAAATGACGTTTAGTCTCGCCCATATATTGAACGTTGCATTTATTGCACTGTATCATATAAATGAGATTAGAAGAAGAGCAGGTGTTGTGATGTCGTATACCTGTATACGTATTTGTTTGTTGGTAAAGAAAAACGTGTAAGACGTGGTTCCCTATGTTCCCTATGCAATGAAAGGACACGTCTTGCTCCTATTTCTGTGACAACGGAAAGCTCCCGATGCCGGGGGCTTGCCTGCGGTGTTTGGCCCTGACCACTAAATCACGTAGGTTTTTGCAACGGCAATACGATATACGAGGAGGAGAAGGAAATGCTTCTAGGCATTGTGAAGGAATATTCTTGTAAAGTAGGAAGAATGTTGAGGTTGCTGGAAATGACTTGAGGTATATTTGGTAACACTGGATTAAATGTTATTACAAATGGAATTCTGTGGGACTCTTCTTTTGATGGAGGTTTCGAGAGCTCTACTGCGAGGAATTTGACGTACTTTTTCTTTGGCCATGGTAACTTTATAAGAAATAACACACACAAACTGTAGTGACAAACGACTACAAAACGGCGAATATTGGAATTCATTTATCTTGACGTTTCGAATGTTTAGACATTCATCTCAAGAAATGACGCACTCTGTTCCTTTCACCACACCTTGGTCTATGACCAATCCATTTCCAACGTATTTGGTGGTATTGATAGGCTTTTGACTGGTTCTTATCACCTCAGGCCAATATACCTTTAGAATTCTTCTCAGATACTGCTTGATGAAAGTGTGTACTTTCTTTCTCTGATCGGGAGGCTAATAAATTATTTGAGGCCGTCTGTATTTAAACCCAGTAATCATGGACCAGCAAACTTTCGAGCACACCCCTGTTGATGTGTGCTTTCACTTTTTTGTGTCCGCCTTACGTTTTCCAGTGTGATCTGCCGGGATATCTTCATCTTAGGCGATGTTACAGCTAGCTGTTTACAAGCGCTCATACGGTCATCAAAACATTGAATAACTGTTAAATGTAATTAAGAACAAGATTATGAGCTCAAAATTTCTTTTACGATAGTTGAAGAGGATGCAATCCGAGTCACGATAGTTGAAGAGGATGCAATCCGAGTCACCTACCACGAATTTCAAAGCAGAAAAACGTAATAAGCATGCGCAAGCGTTAGCCCCGCGCCGGGGTCCAAGTTTGAAAAAATGGCGGGAATTTAGTTATACGCTTTCCCAATTTTCCAAGTAAGCAACAACATTTTAACGTCACAGATGGAAAGCTGATGTATTGTTTTCATGGGAAATCAATTTTTTTTCGTACAAAATTAGCCTAAAGAAGGTTTCCGAACACTTTATTTCCCCGCAGTATATGAGAAATTTCAGTGCGAGGACAGATCTTTTCCACAAATACTCTATATATTATTACATCCATATAACCATACCACTGAATTAGTGAATATATAAGCAAGAGAGCCTCTCAGCAGGCAGGGGTAACCTTGTTTAATTAACAGCGAAATGCCAAAAAAAATTACACTTGACTAAGTATAAAGAGTGTGTGCAAGTGACGTCATTAAATTCTCAAATCCAAGACTGAGAAGCCACTAAAGTTTTTATCCTCATAAAGCATAAGAGGTACTAAATTTATATCTGTTTACAACTTTCCAGCTCAATAGCATCCTTCTTTTGGAAACCAGCGCATTCTTAATTTCGAATTTAGGGCGATGCGTAACATAAAGCTCAGATCGTGTTGGTCGAAAAATATGCACACTTATCTCGTGATTTTTTGTTCTTTTATGAGTTTAAGTATTAGGAAAATTGCTTGTGTAAATGTTTTTTTGTTTTGGTTCAGATAATCAGTCGACTAGAGAGAGGAAGTAAGTTCCACATGTTAACACAATTTACCGACCGCCATATGGACCAAGGAGGTCCTTCAACATGTCGGCTCCATACCACAATCTTGGACAATGAGAAATCTGGACCACCCCTCCCCCCAATTCATTGATGCCAAAATGATGCGTTTTTGCCCCTTTGCGCCTTCATCCGAGTCATTGCTTGGGGGGGGGGGGGATGGGGGGTTATCGTTTAACTTGTAAGCTTTATGATTTTGTGCCGAGCAATTCGACGAATATCTCAACTTTAGGACAACGCTCACACCTTAACCTTAGAGAAGTGTCTTCTTTATTTATCGTCTATAATAGTACAATTTCTTGACTTTATCCACTGCATGGTTTTTTTATTTTTTTATTGCGTGACAATGCACACAAAGTGATGTGAAAATGGTACACTTGCGAGATGCTAAAAATGCACAACCAGAGTGAAAAGGAAGGTTATAGCCAGAGAAAGCGTACAATGTTTAAAAGTACTGATCGGAATAATTTTTGCTGTTTAGCTTGAGAGTTGCGTAGAAAAGGCAGTAATCAGATAAGCCAAGCGATAGTACTCACGTTTTACTAAGCTTACCTTGGTCGTCGCGTCACAATCAAATCACTAGGGACTTTAAGATACGAGGACGCGGTGGTTTCTAGAACGTCGTAACCGCGGAAAGCCTGGGCCGAGAGCGGCGTTGTAAGCGCGGGAAAAATGAAGTTAAGAGCTGCAACGCGACGAAGAACAACACAACTTGAGAAACAGCAGGTTTCGTCCAAACTAAACGCCCGCATGAGCTCGTTTAAAGCAGTTCAAGAAATGCTGCTTTTCTGTTTAGAAGAGGAAATTATCGATGATGAAGAATTTGCGGTACTCTACGAGGAATATACGCCACAAAATCTTCCATTTCCTCACTGTCAATATGACACGTTTTCCCTGTTGAACAAGGATCCTGCAGAGTGTAAAGCGGATTTTCGAGTGGAAAAGGCAGATATTCCATTGCTCATTGATGCTTTAAGAATGCCTCCAGAATTTGTTTGCGGGAATGGCACAGTTTGCGATGCAACAGAGGGCCTGTGTATACTGCTGAAGCGGTTTGCTTATCCATGTCGTTATTCGGACATGATACCAATTTTTGGTAGATCAGTTCCAGAATTAAGTATCATTAGTAATGAAATCACCGACTGGCTATATACAAACCA
>CM042748.1:14714644-14729570 GCA_022496165.2 Catalaphyllia jardinei
GGCTCAGTTTAAGCCAATTGCAAGGACGGAACTATTCGAGCCATTGTAGCTTTTAGCCAATCAGGAGTGGCGTTACATCTAGACTTGCTGTTGTGTTTATCCAACTGTGAACTAGTTTCAGAAGATATCGAACTAGCGTGTTTCCTCTCTCACTTTATCGAACTGAAAGTTCAATTGGGGAACGTGCCCTTTACAAAGCTCTTCTAATTCGAATATTGAGGAAAACTGTTAGAGAAGAGCAAATCCAAGACACTAAATCGACACGAAACCGAACCAGCGTGTTCACCACAGAATTGAGCGAGCGTGTTCATGAATCGAAACAGTGTATTCCTTCTCTGTTTACCTATATCGAACTGAAAGTTCCATCAGGCAGCGTTTTTTTGAAAAAGTGTGTTCACCAGTCGAACCACTAGAGCAAATCCAGTGTTCAAATCTAGCATATCGAGCTGAAGGTTCAGTCGGCAGTGTTTCCGCCTACTGGATTGCGTGACGAACGAACCGGCCGGTAAGCGCGTTATAATTTTCTCTCGGTAATGTTCTCTCGGTAATGTTTGCAACAGAAGAGAATCAAAAATCCGTCATGCTGTATTAATAAACCCCTTATTATACCACAAATTATTTGCTCGTTGGCACTCTATCGATAGGTATACTTAGTTTTATCTTTGCTTAAGTGAAAGTGTAGAGACGAGTAAATGATCAGACATGTCAGTCAATAAGTGAATTTTGATTGATGAGGAATGAACACGATCCTTCTTAGTTGCTATATTCTCAATTTCGAACATATTTGTTACCACATTTTCAATTTCTTTGTTAAATTACACTCTTGTTGGTTTCCGAATCTGACCGCTAATAAAATTAAATCACGACAACGTCTAGTCGAGCACCTTTTATCGTCTATTGCGCAAAGATTCTTTATCTTCTTATTTCGCAATTGTTCTTTGTATCCCTAGTCAATAAAATTTGCTTCCCGTCTGAAGTTATATTATCTTCATTTAATTATTTCCGTAACATCATGTGTGCGTGACATTTATTTACTATCACAGAGTGGTGCCGGATATCACGTACTCTAAGTATTAATTACAAGGGTGATAGTCTGCATGCAACGCATAGCACGCATAGTGTATAAAGCACGAGACAAGCAGTGTGTGTGTGTGTGTGTGTGGGGGGGGGGGGGGGGTAGCCGAGTACAGTATAAGTGATTGTTGTGACACGAACGAAAGGGATTGTAATGTTATGAGAGGAGACATAAATACAGGATTTCCTTTTGATTTTGGCTCAATACCGGAAGATAATTCCCGTACACTTGTTTAAAACTATTGTTTTCTTTCTACCTTCTCGCATCGTCCTTTAGACCTAATTATAGGTGTTTTGTCTAGGTGCCTCTCAAAAGATGACACTCTTTCTTCCGATTTCTCTTTAATGTTTTAAATCAACTTTCAAGGCCCATTGATTACGTCGAAGCTGTCACTTCATACAAAATCTCTTTTTTTCTTGTTTGCTACTCGATAAAAGAGCAAAGAAAAAGAAAGCAATTTTTACCTCCAGCTATGTCCTCTTGTCAAAATAAAATTTGTTTTACTTTGTCAATAGGGTGCCATCATTGTCAGTCTGCGTGGCTAGCACTTAACAAATGTATCGACACATGACTGAATTTCTAAGGCGTTTCCCAGTTGTAATGAAGGTAGTATTGTTTTATGAATGATGTAAATAATTTTTGTTTACTTTTTGTCGTCTGTCGATCCAGTTTCTGCATATAAGCAAAGAAATTGCTTAATTGTGTAAAGTCTTTCAAGTATTTACATGTGATTACTATGTGACACAGTCAAATATTTTCTTTGACCGCCTCCTGCACCGCCTCATAGACGCTCAAAGAACAATTAAATTTGCCAGCTTTGACTAGTCAAGGCAGTATTATATTTAAGATATGTGAACTAAGTTCTCTTTCTTCTGTCCCTTTCCTCGACAAGGAATATTGTACTTATCAGACAGAATTAAGAAAGTATTGTGGGACACATGTAGCATAAGTGGAAATTGTGTGCAATGCCACATAACGCAGGAAGGGGCACAATACTAAATTTTCACGTTTTTGTGGAAGATTTTTTTTTAGTATATTACTTTCCCCACCAACGCGCGCGTGATTATAAATGACAGCTGCCGATAAACTCGAATGATATTCGTCAACACAAAAATATTATTTTGCTTGCAGACACGATTTTCGACTCGTCACGCAATCAGCGATTCATGTGGGTAGGAGGCTATTAAGAAACCGCATTTCGGCCTGTTATTTATTTCTGTTACGCGGAGACAACGACTTGGTACATGACACCCAGCATGATAACACTCTACACCAATTTGCTCTCGAGTTTCGCGATGTTTCTAGAATTTATGAATACCCCGCCACTATTAATTTTAGTAGGACTGTTTTAGTTTTTACAAGCTAAATTAATTAATTAATAAGACTCCCAAAATGATATCTCATCATACTTGGTATGTTATCTTGTTGCTAATCGCCCAAAATTGGCGATCCTCAAAAAATGAAATCCTTAAAATTTATAATTTATGACAGGACCTGAAAACCAGTCGATAATTGAACGCCAACACAATTTAGCGTAGATGTCATTTCATGGGTGAGCTGGTGTGTTGTTTGAGTGCATTAGCTTTTGTATTGGTATATGCGGCGCGGGAAACTGGCTCACGAGATGTTAATGTATTAAAGATCGCAGAATGTATGTGCGATGTAAAAATGATTTCGTTTAGAAACTAGAGTTTTGAAGAAAAACTACCATTGCTCGTTTGAAAAAAAAAAACATGATTTCTTCCATCCGCGGATAAATTTTGTTAAGTGACTTGCTTAGGGTAAGAATCATATAAACAATAAAGTGCGTGACTTAATGAGCACTTCCGCTATCGAGTTCCGACTGGTATTGCACAATCGACATCATTTGAATGCGAGCCGGAATCATGATAACTTCTCTAAGGTGAATTTCGAAATCGCATTTCCTGAAGACCGATAAAAAAATCGTAAGAAATAATCTACATGTGGTTTCGTGTTCCTGTCGCTCTAACATATCTTCTTCATCAGGTTGCCACGTGAAAAGAAGAATGTGCCGTCTAGAATTCCGACCTCTTGTTAAACCTTCGATTCTTCCGGTCGTCCAGAAGGAAAGAAATCCTTAAGAACTTAAAAGAAGCCTTTGTACACGTCATTTCTAATAAGCTTCTTGCTGCTTGATTGGAGATATATTCAGGACTCGTCTTCCTTTCCTTTAGACCTAATTTATTCCAACGGAATTCAGTTTAGTTAAAATCACGTAGAATCCTTGCTACTTTGCAACATTTCAGTAACACAATTGTGTACGTACGTGAAAAGGTCCCTATTACATTATGATAGCCCTCCTAGTTGTACACACCTGAAATGGAATTAAAAAAGCGGAAGCATGTTATTTAAAACGGCATTACTTGGTTGGTCACGTAATTCGCTTCTCTCTTCACTGCGCAACATATGCGTGGGCGGCTAAACATAATATACAAATACCCGCCCACCACTCGACGGAAGTGAAGCATGTTAGACCGTCAAGTTCAACAAACTTCCTTTCTGAGTAGTACTTAACAGAAAATTCCACGGGAAGTTCAGCAAGATGGATCCCAAATCATTCCAAGATTCTCTGAACAACAACTCACACGCCAATTTTTTCCATATGAACTGCACCATTGACACCGTCTTGGAAGAGACTCTTAGCGATATCGACGAGTTTATTCAGTCTGAGCTGGGGTTTGCACCTCTTATTGCTACTGAACCATTAACAGCCGCAGAGTTACACGATTTAAGCTCCCTTTTGCA
Organism: Catalaphyllia jardinei; assembly: GCA_022496165.2. NCBI lineage: Eukaryota > Metazoa > Cnidaria > Anthozoa > Scleractinia > Caryophylliidae > Catalaphyllia > Catalaphyllia jardinei. Next base: position 14,718,486 of record CM042748.1, read on the forward strand.
AAATCGGCGATCGTCAGATGAAGCAGTCTTGGGTAATAAGCCAGGTGAGAACAGGTTTCATTAGCTCATCGAATGTCAATGAGTATTTGGTACATGAACTGCATAGCGCAGACTATAGTCAATTGAAGCAGTTGACGAAGTCTTCCCGCTTTTTGTAGTCTATGTTCTCTTTGAAGCAACTATCATTGTTGCACCCATGCACTAGTTTTTCTTTTTGAGCGAGATGAAATAGTTCCCAGCTAAGAAGTGATTGCTTTATTGATCATTTTGACTGTCTCGAAAGATCTGGTGAAATGCGGTTATGATTTGCAGGAAACGGCGAGGCAGCCAGCATCGTGTCCAGTCCTGAGTTATCAAACAAGATTTCTGAAGTTGACGTGGAAATTTTGATAATGGGCCTCAAAGATGTTTACGACAAAAAGACCAAGAAAACTAACGAAGGATTAGAATATCGCTTGGAAAACTCGGAAGTGACAGTTGTGATCCGAGCATCTGACGAAATCACCAGTGTTCGTGCTTATACTCGGAGATGTGCCGAAGCTGCGATTAGAACACACGATACCATTGGTAGGTGATGCAGTGTAGGGTTCTGGAGTGATAATGTTTATTGTAATCCTCTCTTAATTCTCGTTAAATTACTTACCTATAATGTTTGAATATATATTACTGCGTATAATTTAGTATATTGAGTTAGCTATATTATAATACACGTTTTTGAACCTATAGGTCCAGTTGAACTAGATGTAAATATTCTCCAAAGTGACATAAAATGTCGAGTTGTCTCGGTGGATCTTGGCTCGGTGTACAAGACACAGGAAGGAGATCCAGTGTACTGGCTAGAAAAGGCAGAAGTCAAGCAAAGGAACAAATGGGAAATGGTTGTGGCAATGGAATTCAGTTCAGGCTTGAGAGGAACTGTAACGTCAGAAGCGTTCCGAGTTACGACCAAAGCAAGTTATAAGATGAGAAGAAATGGAGGTTTGTGTAGTACTTACTACAAGCACGAGTGATAAGCTCCAGAATATATGCAATGTCGATACTTCAACTGAGTTTAAAGAAGACAGTAGTAAACAAATTGGAAAAGAAAATGTCGAGAAAGTTTGTTTTAATGCAAAAGAAAAGGTAATTTCTGCGGAGACAAGATTTAAGCGCATTGTTGATACAGTGTCATACAAATACATACGCACAGTAACGTAAACGAATGCATCTCCAGTTCAACTCACGCTTTTTGAAATCATGATTGTGATGAACTGATTGGATCAAGAATCAATCTCCTATACAGAACTAAACTGTAGTTTTTGTTTTTGAAGCGTTTGACGTGCAACTCGCTCATAGATTGCAGTACAATTTGGTCGTATAACTAGTTGAAATGTGTGAGTATGAATGGCTCTCCGTAAGATAAACTTTGTTTTCTTTTTCAGATGTGCCAAGTTGCGGTAACGTGCAGCGTCTATTCCGTAAAATCAATTCGTCCACTAGCCATGAGGATACGGGTATTCCTTTTCAGCTAAACCGTGGAATTAAACAAGGTTTGTTGATAAATGTGGCTTGATTTTGTCGTTTGTTTTGGGTTTCTGAATGTGGCAGTGGTGATCGTAGGTTCGGGCAACCGAAACTGAACGCGGGTTGTTATGAATTATACATTTCCTTAGAATAGACACCATTATAGCTTCGTATATATCCCAGTTTACAGCATTTTGCTCGCATCACGCCTGCTCCCGAGGGAAGCTAACTAATTTGTCGTTTAAAAGGTAAAAGGCGAAAATTTTCAGTTCAAGGGATCAGTGTTTCGAATGTCGCATGCCCGAAATAGAATGGCTGTGTTCGGCAGCCGTTATTTTGGCCATGAGATAAATGGAAAACAGTGTCGCGTGACGATCAGTCTAGTCTATAAAAACAATCGTTTTTGACAACTTCAAGATACTATGTCCATTTTGCATTTGGATATTTTTGTGGTCACAAACTCCGCCAAGATAAACAATCTAGCGACATTTCTGTGTGTTGTTTTCGACGATGGCAATATTTGGCGTACTTTATAACAACAGAGGACGTTTAAAGGTTTATTGGCGAAATCCCCAGCTTACTAGAGTATTTGTATTCACCCGCAGAATTTGCTGATCGCGACGCTTGTGCTTTGAGTCGAGAGTTATTTGGATTTAGCTTAAAGGAGGACGGTGATTGGGCAAAAGAGGACCAATCTGCTGGAAATTCTGGATCAGATTTGAAGTCTAGTTCGGCCCTTTCGGATGACAGGAAGATCTTGCTTCAACATCACACCGTTTTAGATAAACAAATGGTAAGTGGCAATCAGAGTCAGGATACATTTGTCATCAATCCATTTTGACAAGGCTTTCTTAGAGTAAATGCCTTACACAGAAGCCTCAACAGGTATTAGCTAAGCTCCAATAGTGTAGTGAAAGAAACTCGCTCTGAGTATAATTAAATCCCTTTAGACATCTTATATTCTAATCCTTGATTCGTTGCTGTTGTAAGCGCAAGTAGAGTTTCGTTAGCTTGTAGGGTTCTTGGACCCTCATTCACACACAGGTTGTATAAAGAGAGAGATGATTAATGACTGTCGCTAGATAAAAGCCAAGATAGCTGTTGTGCCATGTCGCATAATGCGATGTAAATAGTGCAATAAACCCTATATCAACTTGTCGTCGTCTATTTTAGCCGTCCTGTTGTGCTCGTAGTGTCACTGGAAGAACTGCCGAGATTCCCTGAAGAGCGTTGTAGACAACCATCGATGGAGCTGTTTTGATTTAGGAATAGATAACCCTTTTTCTTCAAGGGTATCTAACGTTTGGAAGGGAACTAATAGATGAATGGATTTATTCTAGGTCACAAAGTATTATGGCCATAACCCAAAGGTCCGCTATGTTGTAGAACAGCCTGAGCTTTCAGGTATGCTGAAGCTGGTTGGGAAACAAGCTGTGTTGGTCAACGCGCGTCGAAAGGCTAATGGTCACAAGAACGCTGAAGAAGATTTCTGGTGGGCCTGTGGGCATTGCTTCTTCGAACGTCGCAAGAAATCTACCATAAAAGCTCACGTCATTCAAAGGGTTTGTCAAAAGTCGGTTGAGAATAAAAAATCGAGAAGAAAGTTGACAACCCGCCACTTTAGTCAGAGCGACCTAGAGGAGCATAGCTTTGAAGGTTATTCGTGGAAAAACTCTCTTTCTGTCTAAGATAATGCTAGATAGGGGCTTATCGTTGTGTTCAATGTACTAATTTAGTTAACTGCGCATGGAAATGACATTAGTGATATGCAGTGTTATTTATTATTATATGGCTAGCTCCTGCTAAATCCTGCGCTGTGATTTGCCACCCGAACAGGCAAGATAGCGCTATCTTGCCCGCTCAGGGATTATGCATCATTTCCCGCAAGAACATTTTACTCTTTATCCCCTGTAAGAGATCCTCAATTGACCTAGCACTGGCCTCGTCCTTTTTTCAGTGGCTATGGACCTCGGCTCGGTCTCGTTTCATAAACAAGCAGAAAAAAGGACTTGCCAAAATCCAGCCATCTTGACCGAAAAAGGTTGGCCAATAACCCCTGTATATCGTGTTTGTGGTCAATTTTTGAATTTGAATTTATGACGCGTTGGAAAACGCGTCTCTAAACGTTTTGTACATAGACATGCAAAGACGTTGTGTGTGGCTGGTCCACGTAAGAAGTAACATAATGTTTATGTATATTTGAAGAAAGTATGTATATCGATATTAAAGACAGATAAACTTCGTTGATATACTAATTTTTTAATAAAATTTGATACCATATTTTAAGACAAACCATTGACTTGAACGCCATTATTATTCATGCTTCTTGATTTTTGTGATGATTTTTAATAGCTGGTCTATTTGAACAGTTCTTACTCTCAACCGTCTAACGTGAAAATGTACAGAAAGCTCAACCTGGAGATCGCCGCTTTTAAAAAGTGTGCGCTGAAGGGAAATGCTATTGCATAAAACTTTGAAAAAATTATACCCTAGCTTATACCAGATTATGCTTTTGTGTATTTCTTACGTACATCTAGCAGTTGTGTGCCTCAGTTGTATTGCTGTTTTCTACATGTTTACTCGAGTAGCGTACCTGTTTACTGGCTGATTATATACATTGATGTAAACCGCGAGCTTAACGTACTGACGACTTAAACTAAGTGAATCAGTTGTTTGATTAATATATTTATGGATCATGAAGTCAAACTGAGCTATCAATTAAAGTTTATTGATGAAACTCAGACACTTGTGTTTGGTTTAAACGTGTTACAGGAGCCGATGAGGGGAAAATGATCTAGGTCCCAAAATTTACGTTTGGTTTATTATTGGTTCATTTCTGGACCTCGTTATATTTGGGTTTGACTGTTCGCAGTCCCAACATGCAACCCTAACAGTGTTTTGTAGGTTCACAATAGGATTCATCGAGGCCTCCTAAGGAACTGCTGAGGTAATGACTGGTGGCAGCATTTTTTCAGCATCCTAACTTTGTTGAATCGCTACTATTTTTCAGTACATTCTGCAATAAGCGAGTGTCAATAATCAATTTGTGGTCATTTTCGCGACAAATTTGCAAGATACTAAGGCAACAGTGTAACTTTCTTACCAGCATTTCAGAGCCACCTTAATTTTTCGAAAAAGGTGACATGGTGTTTAAAAATCATTTTACGTTAACGTCGTTTTTGAAGAGATGAGTAGTTGTACATCTTGTTCAGTTTTTGGCTTAAGCACCCGCAATGTGCAGTTTCACTATTATAAACGGCACATCGGATGCAATTAATTTCGACAACTTCGACCTTTCAGTGGTGAAAGGTAGAGTGTATCTGCGAGCAAAAGGTTGATGAAGACAATGTGATCAGTTGATGTTTGTTCACGCCCGGAACAGCTTTTGGCACCAACAATAGAGAATGTCTACTAATCGTCATTTTAGTCTTGTATCGATCCAGCGTTTGCTTTGCTCCATCCGAGCTGGTTGAAATAGACCTATTACTTTGGCATAATTACTTAATGCTGATATGTGACTTAACTTATTCTTCTTCGTTCCCTCTGGAGCACAGGGCCTTGACTACGAGCCTTCATCTTTCTCGATCTTGAGCTTTGCCTTCTCCCAAGTCAGGCTGTTGTTCCTTAGCTCTGCTTGAAGAGTTCTTTTCCATGTCAGGGCTGGTCTTCTTTTCAGTTTTCCCTGAGGTTTCCTATCCAAGGCTTGGCTGGTGATGCTAGTCTGCTTTTCTGCTTAGGGTATGCCCGATCCATTTCCACTTACTAGTCTGATTTGCCATTGCTGTTGAATAGTGTCATTTTCGTACCGCACCCGAGCGAGAAAGATGGCGCTCGGGATTACCCCCTGTGTCCCGCTAGAAAAAGTGTTCTTTTGCTATCAAATCAATCCTTTATTGACCAAGCTTGTTCGCTCAAGATAGCGGGATATTGGATGAATATTTGGTCAAGATTGTTAAATTGTGGGCGTGCTTTTGGACCTTGCTCCATAAACACAGACAAAAAAAGCACTTGGCCGATATCCGGCCAACTTGACCGAACAAGCTTGGTCAATAGCCCATATAAATAATGATATTTCCGAAGCCTCGTAACTACCGAGGCTCATGATTTAAAACTTCTCGTCTGAAATTCCATAACATTATGCGCCACATTAATCAAGCGTGGGTGCTTGTTAGGAAATTAGAATTGCGTGGATCGAAACTTCAAAATAACACACCTGTTAAACTTGTTCTTTAACATTTTAATGCAGACAGATTTCGATCTGGCAATCCATAACCATTACTTCCAAACTTTCGTAGCTTTAGTATAGATATAAAGCATTTTCAAACAGCGACAAAACGTTTCTATAAAACATGTTTCGGTTACTTCAGCACCCTTAGAGTTCAAAGGTGTTCACAATATTGTGACCATTAAAATTAGCTATTACAATAACTCATTGCAAATCAACATGATCGGACACGAACCTGTGAAAATTAGTACTGCCATACGAGAATAGGTAGACTGTTGGTGCGGCCACTTTCAAGTGAGGACTGTGGAAAACGATACTGATGCTCCTCAAATAAACCTTGATTGTAGTGTGAAAGGGTGTTGGTTAAACAATCAAGATAAGATTTGGAACGAATCGCGCCCAAGCACACGAACATTAATAGCATTTAAAGCCAAAAAGCGTTAAATAAAGTCAAATGAAGAAAATTAAAGAAGTGCACTGCAAAACCGGTGCAGAGGCAACGTACATTTTTTCATTGAGTACACACGAAAGGGAAAGTTCTAGAGCACCGAAGGCGCCAGCCGCCAAGGTACGGTTTTGGGGCATGCTTACACCACCCCCTCCAACAGGAAATGGCTCTTTTAAGAGGGCCGGAAATGCCTTTTCCCACGTTTTCCGGAAAACAGTTTAACAAATCAGAACATTGATTAAACGTTAAAAATGGTGCGTCTTTAGTAACACAAGTCTATGTTGTTTATATGTCAACCTTCGGGATAATGGATATTAGTTTAAGTTGGAGCGAGACTGTTGACTGTCCAACCAGCCGATTTGATTATCAAAAAGACGTTTTTACATGATTTTATTATTATAATTTGAGTGTCCACAATTAGTTTTCTAAGCCAAATACTCAAGTAAAATAGGGGTTAAGGCAGCATACAAGCAGGTCGGAGCTTATCCCAGTTTCTGTAGCATGAAGCGACTAGGAACATTTCTCCTGCCCTCTGGCCCCCCAGCATTAAATTAGCCGGTACCCATTTATGCGTCTGGGTGGAGAAGGGAAGTGTCTTGCCCAAGAATACAACTCCGTGTCCCCGGCCAAGGCTCGAACCCCGACCGCTCGATTCGGAGTCAAACACACTAACCATGCGGCCACCGCGCCTCCTCCAAGCTAAATATTCAGACACCTAAATAAAGTTTAGTTATTCATTCATTTGTATTTCGTAACTTTACTCATCCGGTGGTCGCTATGCCCCTGCGCTGAGGACGGGTGTATACAATAACAATAATAATTTAATTCATCCGTTTGTACAAGGACTGTACAAACGGGTACGAACAAACCGAGGCTGTGGTACACCGGAAAAAAATGTTCATATTGTGTCAGTTTGTGCAACTATTGACACTTCACGCTCCATTTATCTACATACATGACTGATTTAGTGTCTTTACCTTTGAGGTGAAAGAGGTAACTGGTTATTCATCCACCTAAATGCAGAAAAGCAGGCCGAACCGCGGAATTTTACTTAATGTAGACTGGGGAGTCGTGCGGTGAGTTCTTAAGTATTTAACATCAGAATTGGACTTTCAGTTAACTACTGTTCTTTCCACATCGTATTGCGGTAAGATAGCAATGAAGGAAACTGACTGGTAGCACTTCCGCTGTCAAGGTACGCGATTTTCTTTTCCGCCCCCTCAGTTCCTGAATTTATTTATCTCGCCCTTTACCATAAGCGTTATGAAAACAGGCTGGGCGAACTGGTTAACACTTCCTTTGCAGCCAACCATAAGTATAACTTCAGATCGAAATCATTCCAAATCTAATGTAAGGAGTCAACCATTAGTCTATTAGTTTTATCTAAATGAGCGGCCGCGAGATCGACGCTATTCTTGAGGAAAGACTTAACGATATTGACGAGCTTATTCAATCTGAGCTGGGCTCTGCACCTTTAAATATCAGAGAGTCATTCACTACCCCAGAAATCCACAACTTAAGCTTCCTGTTAGAAACAGAAGGAACGTCGGTTGGATTACTGTCAAACAATATTCTAGGTGAGTACACTTGTGGAGTATCCCATTCTTAGTGCAGAACGAAAGCTAAGTTATGATGTCGATTGAAGCAGTCATGCTCTTTGAATTTTGCGAAATATTGTCATTTCAAATAATTTGCTTTCCTCCATTCCTAGTTTGTTGGGTTATAAACCCATCCCTTGTTGTGTTATAAAGGACGTATAGTATGAAGGACGTATGCTATATATGTTATAAGGAACGCAAAGTGTACCATTCTTAGTGCAATAGAAGGCTAAAGTGCGTTGCCAGTTGAAGCAGTCAGGCTCTTTGCATTTTGTAAAATGTTGTCATTTCATGCATTCCTATCCTTCATTCCTTTTTGTATTATAACGAACGTCGTTAAACGTCATAAGTAAGTACTGTAGTAATTAAAAGAACGTAGTGATGCAATAAGCCACTTTCAATATTTGAAAATTCAGATCGATAGCGAGGCATATAGGACACAAACAAAAGAAATGAATAAGTTCAGGCTCAAGTTTATGGCGCACTATTCAAGTTGATACAGTTTAAGATTGCTTACAAAATCAGTAGCTTAACAAAGTCAACAAAGGATGAAAAGAAAATTTGATGTACAGGTTCAGTGTTGATATGTGCACGGTTAACAAAGTAGCCAAAGCTTTCGTGTTGGTCACTGTCCCATTTAAATAAACAAATGTGTTGGGGTAAGAATAAATTAGGGTATAGAGAATGCTCGTTTATATATAATTTTTTCTAGACTTCTTGATAGAGTGTGCTAAAATGCTTTAGGAAAGTTTATAATAAAAAAAAGTAGAAGAAAGGAAAATAGAATTAAATAACTATATAGTTCTATTCTAAGCCAGAAGAAGAAAGGGTTGTGAGCTATTTCGCTAAGTAGAAACATTTTACAGTTTCTTTAATGGGCAAATCTGTTAAGAGACTTCAGTTCTTTCGGAATAGTTTCCCAAATTTGAGCCGCGCTACATTTAAATTTTCTTTGTTTGAGTTCTCTAAGCTTCACTGCCAAGCTGGATTTTAATATATCGAAATCGGTTTATTCCAATAGTGAGGCCTAGAGGACACAAACAAAAGAAATCAATGAACATCGTCATTCAGTTTCCTTTGTTTGTGTCCTCTAAGCCTCACTGCCAAGCTCAATTTGAAGAATAAACATTGTTTCTGCCAGAGTGCGCCATTGCGGGAATCCCGCGTTGGAATTGGCGATGTCCTCAGAAAAACGAAAAAAAGGGTCAATTTGGCCGTTTCCTTTTACAAGACTGCAGGCTTAACACTTGCATAGTGTTTTGAAAGCCATCCCAGGGCTCAAAATTTCGACCGATACTTTCGCCAATGAAACAAACATTTCTTCCTTGGTGACCAAAATTCGGATTCTGGTTTAGTCGCCAAAATGGCGACTGAATTTCTCTGTGTTATATCTGCAAAATTTCACTTGGGAAGTTTGGAGAGCAGTCAAGAAGCTACAAAAGTGCTCTCGGCTGCGCCTCGAGCAACTCCTACGCTTCTCTCGTGCTCGTGCATCCATAACTCGATATTTGCATGCTAAGCATGAACCAATTCTTTAAAATTGAATATAACTTTAGCATACTTTTTTTGAACGCTGACTGAATTACGTTAACGCTTTAATAAACGTTCTCCCAAAATGAGTGGCCTTAAATATATCAAAAAAACATACGTTCACAGAGAAATACCTGTACACATTTTCGACCCAAATGGAGATTAAAATTTAAGTTGAAGTTTGATTGTAATTCTAGACGGATAGAATTACAATCAAACTTCAACTTCAGGTAAGTCGCGTTTAATTTTTAAATTCTATTCCGTCACCGCACTGAGGGCTCACGTGAGACTTCAAAGCACACTGCACACATAAACAAAATAATTCAGAATAAACACCAAAAAACATATTTCGTAGCCAAAGCAGTTTGGTGTCTTTAATCTTCTAACAAAACAGTAGAAACGCTATCTGTGTTGGTAACAGGCTTATTATAAAACTTGGCAAATGTGTCAAATGAGCTCCACCCGGCATGCAACTGATAGGATATGCTCTAATGGAACATGTTTCAAAAATGCCTTAGATGTTGCAGCAGCCCTAGTTCTGTGTGGCTTAAACAGGTTTACATCAATCCCAGATTTTTCCATTACTGTTGGTTTCCCGAGAAATAGGTTTAACGGCTTGGAATAACTAACAAACAATTGATTTGCACTTTCACGTAAGGAAGAGGTGCGATCAAGATAAGCCTTCAAAGTAGTAACAACACAAATGTTAGGGTTATCCAGATACGCTACAAACTCAACAACAGTGGGTTAAATGTTTAGAAGTGATAAGTCACAGAAGTTTCTGAAACAACCATGTCCTCCAAAGATAAGTAGTGAATCATTTGCCCCTGTTGAGCTGATTAACTCTCAAGTGTAAATTTTAGTGCTAATTTAACCCATGAATAACCCACTGGGCGTTAGCCCTAGTAAAGGGAATCAGGGAACCACACGAGGTAAAGAAAAAATCTTCTTTACCTCGTGTGGTTCCCTGATTCCCTTCACTAGGACTAACGCGCAGTGGGTTATTCATGAGTTAAATTAGCACTAAAATTTACACTTCAATGTTAATTCTCTGTTACTTCATTTGTGTTCATAGTGCTACGCGGCACAACATTCATATGTACACTCTGTAGTAGAGATTGACTTAAGATAGTTCAGGACCTTGTTTACATCCCATGTCACAGCATATCTCGGGTTTGCGAGTCTTGCTAAGTAGCCTTTCAAAAACCATTTTACACTTTCTTGTGCTCCGAACGTTATCCCATCGACAGTTTTTAAGACACTGGATAGAGCGGACCTCGCAGTGTTAATGCCACTGTAACCAACGCCTGCCTCAAATAACTCCACTAAAAAGTCTAGCGCCTGGGACCTGATGATTTAATCTGGATGCAAAATGATCCATGGAGGGGTCTCCCCAGATATCTGTCATCTTCTAGGATATGTCATGTCTTATCAGCCATTTCTTGTTGTCGGAGAAAACACCCGCGATTCTCGGTCGGCCTCGACATTGTTTGCGCCTGAAATATGGCCAGCCTTTAACCATATTTGTTTATCTATGCACCACTGCCAAATATCTTTAGCAATAGTATTACATTATCTAGAATGTGTACCCCCATAGCATTATTATATAGTTCACAGTTGTAGAGTTATCCGAGTAGACCTGGACAGTGATGCCTTGCTCATTTTTGCAAAATGCCTTAAGTCCAAAAAATGCAGTCATCAGCTCCAAACAATTGATGTGGTACTTTGCCTCTTCACCTACTCCCTGTTTTCTCTGCATCTTTGACTGCCCCCATCCTTTA
>CM042748.1:14729580-14737080 GCA_022496165.2 Catalaphyllia jardinei
CACCTACTCCCTGTTTTCTCTGCATCTTTGACTGCCCCCATCCTTTAGTTGACGCATCAGTATAAATGATTACGTCAACCTTTGAGTTAGTCAATAATATGGGGTAGTTAACGGTTGGTATGTTATCATATACCACCACTTCATCTCGGAGACACTTTCTTGTGATTTTGTAATTGCCTTTATTCTGTCTTAAGGTAGTAGTTTTGTCCATCTCAAGGTGTCTATAAAGCAGTGGTCCATGTAAGACCCCAGGGAAACTTGATACTAGCAGTCCTATATAAAGCTTGCATCATTTTATTGCACTTTTCCTTAATACCCTGGATTTTTTCCTGTGTTAGGGAGGCAGTCATAACAGCTGAGTCCAAAACAAATCCCAGAATTGCAGAAAGATACGCACTTGCACTGACTTTAGGACTGACCCAACTTTGAAAATAAATCACAAGTATCACTAATATTGGCTTGGCAGTCCTCTATGTTCTCCCCTTGTAAATAGGAGTCATCGATGTAGCCAACATTCAAGTGCCCCTTCTGGCGCAGTGTAGCATACACTGGCTTAAGACTTTTTGTGAAGAATCTGGGTGGCAGGTGAACTGAAGCAATTTATCTTTCGAGCAAAACCTCAAATATTTTTTATCTTCATTGTGAATGGGCACTGAATAGTATGCATCGCGCAAATCTACTGAAGCCATATAAGAGTTAGGAGTCAAGGCTGATTGCTGATTGTAGTGTGTCCATCTTAAAATGCTGGTACTCCACATGGTCTTTCAAATTCTTCAAATTAAGAATTAATCTATGGCCCCCATCTTAGGGCGTACAAATCAGATAGTAAAAATGTATTCACCAGCACAATGTGTGGTTTCTGAAATAACACCTTTAATGAGCAGTTTGTCAATTTCCATGTCAATGACCTCCTGGTCTTGTTGTGTAAAGTTTATTTCTCTCGGTGGCATACTCAGTTGTGGCTCTCTATTCTCGAACTCAATTTTAGAATGTTTCACACTATTAAGTATGAAACGATCTGAGGTTATGCGTTGCCATTGAGAGACAAATTGTTTCAATCGGCCACCTATAATTTCAACAGATTGTTCTGACATTTTTCTTATCTCAACATCAACATTGTTAGAAATCTGAGTCACTTTGACTTCCCCTCCTTCTTCTACTTGAAGGTCTGAGGACGTTTGTGCATGGTCGTTTTTCCAGGAGCCTAAATAAAGGCTTCCTGTAATACTGGTGTCCTGGGCGTCTACGGCCACGAGCATAATAGTTGTGCTTGTGATAATCAGGCTTGGCCGTTGATTTTCCACCGTGCGTATACACTTTCTTACTAACGCGGTCAACTCTTTTACCCGTTTAGGGAGATCATCGCCAAATAATTGGTCGGTGATTGCCATCGACGAAGAGCAAAGGTGTTTATATTCGTCATGCAGACCAGGTTTAATCAATTCTCTTCGTCTTTGGTTTAGTTCGCTATTTTCATTAGCAAACAATGCTAGCGCATCTGTTGACTGTTGTAAAAGTCGTTTTCCTGTGCAAACGATGGTATATGATCTATAGAAATTTGTCGGTCATAGTAGTCAACGCACACGTTCCTTTGAAGAGAGATGTCTGAACCTTCTGCAGCCTAACATCTTGGGATCGAATGGCTGGAGTTATATGATCCCATATTGATTGATTTAGTCGGATTTCTGTCAATAATTCACCGTTCTCTAGTCTGTGATACGTATTCAATTTTTCCTGAAGTTTCTCTTCGGGCAGGCCATCTTTGACAGTGGCATTAACCACACTGGCCAGCTCTTGCTTTAAGCTATTAAGCACTTCAAATTTTCTTTCATTAGAAGGCGTTTTCTGAGCCCCAGCTGAATCAGTCAGCTTTGTCACGGCTTCCTCCAATGATATAGTTTTGGTATATTTTTTCCTCTTCGCAGCGGGCTCTCCGTTGACCTCGTGGTCATCCTTGGTCTGAGGAGTTTCCTCCTGCTCTACGCCCTCCATGTCTTCGTACTGTATTTCCAATTCTGACTGGAACAGTTTGAAAGATTGCAATAGTCTTAGATAAATCCTGAGACATCTGGGCAAATCCCTGTTTCAACAAAGCGGTCAACTCTTGTAGTTCAGTTTTGGCGCCAACGACGCCATTAACAACTTCGACATTCGCTTCGATATGTTCGTTTTAAGAAGCATCATTTCTCCTTTTTAAGTTGTCTTTCTTGCCCTTTGGCTCAACATTACTTGAACTTTCAGGCATTCTTTGCAAATTATCACTTTACAGCAAACAACAACACTCTTTAGAAATCAAATTATGTGCTGACTTCAGGTCGTTCTCCAAGGCGGCAACAAACTGTGTTCGGGCAGGCGCAATGCTATCTCACGTGAGCCCTCAGTGCGGTGACGGAATAGAATAGGTTAGCCATACTGGCAACATCACTTCCGGTCAAGTGTGAGAGCTTGGTTAAATTCTGAACACCGTGTTGATGTAACAAAATTGGCCGGATAAAGAAGGATAACAAAATGCCTTAGAAAATTAGAGGGGTTTTCGTTTTAGAGTTTTTGGGGTCTTAGGGTCTTAAGTAGGGTCTTAGTGTACAAGTGTCTTCGTTTTAGAGACACCCGTACGATGAACGTTTTTTTGTGAATTTCTGCCGTTATATTAGATATTTAAAAAAAATAAATTGATTTCCTTCAGTTACTTTCCTAGACCTTCAAACTAGCTGAAGGATGAGCAAAATCGATTTTTTGACCGTGACCACATTTTTAGAATTTTAGTGGCAATTATTCTTACTATATCGAAAACGGTTCATTTCGAACCGGGTGGCTCCCTCGAGGAGACGAAGAGTTTCTCGGAGTGATTTCCCACATGTTCATGGCGAAGAACAAGCAAACGTCTAGCAGTGTAGAACACACTAAAGTGTAGCGGGGGCTGTGGGTCTCACTGCCTCGGCGTATTTTCTATAAGTCTTCAAAGCTTCAAAATAATTCCCACAATGTTGTTTTGTGTTGGTTGCAGGGGAACAGGCAGCCAGCTCCATCTCCGCTCAAGAGTGGTCAAACAAGAAAGTTGAAGTAGAAATCCAATTAATTGACTTCAAAGATGTTTACAATAAAAAGACGAAGAAAACTGACAAAGGATTAAAGTATTGTCTAGATGACTCGCAAGTAACAGTTGTAGTTCAAGCATCCGATGAATTCACCAGTATTCATGCTTATACTCAGAGAAGTGAAGAGGCTGCGATTAGGACACACGACACTGTTGGTAGGATAACTTATATTGTGTTTAATGATCGTCATGAAACCGTGACACTTCTCGCTATTAAATGACTGAAATAGCTATAGTTCATTATTACACGTTTTTAAACCTACAGGCCCAGTTGAACTAGATGTAAATATTCTTCAAAGTGACCCAGGATGTCGAGTTGTCGTCGTAGATCTTGGGTCGGTGTTCAAGACACGAGAGGGTGATGCAGTCTACAGGTTAGAGAAGGCTGATGTCATGGAAAGGAACAAATGGGAAATGTTAATCGCAATGGAATTCAGTTCAGGCTTGAAAGGCACTGTTAAGACAGGGGCATATAGAGTAACGACCAAAGCAAAGTACAAGATGAAAAGGAACGCTGAAGGTTAGTACACCCTTAAATAAGGTGTGTTACTGCAACACACGGTTTTTTGTCCTTAAAACAACACACTTAGAGTTGTGTTTCGTGCTTGTCCTAAATTTCACACACTTTCAGGCGTGTTCTGCAAAAAGATGTGTTTTGTTACACTTCTTGATGTGTAGCAAAGCACACCTTTAGTTGTGTTCTCAGAACACACCTTACAATTCACCCCAAACTATAACATTTACATAATTGTTTGCACAAAACATCAGCAGTTGTCCACAAATGGTTTATTTCCCTTTTAAAAACAATTTATATACAACAATTTTCAAATACCCATCCTGTATAACTTCACAAAGTTTTGACTTGTACCTAAGTTAATGTCTTTGGGAAATCAAAGAAAATTTCTTCAACCATTCTTACATCATTTTTTTAAAAAGGTCATGCAGTATCTCCATTGTAAAACACCATTAATTACAGCTTGCCTTGCAACCATGCATGTTCACCCAACTGCATGCTTTACACATTCTTTTCCTTCAAAATAGCTCAACTGTTTATACACTTAAACTGGAAGAAAAAACACTATAAGATTTTATGCCACTCTCATACTACAGTGTAGGAAGTACTTCGTAGATTTTCCCTATGTGGTAAATGAACATTCGACACACATGCATTCAGGGTGCACATGAGTCTTTAAAATCAGTTCCCTTAAAATGGAATATCATGCATGCTAACATACAAAACTGCTGAAAATTACATAATTATTAAAAAAACAGCTAAAAGAGTTACAAGCATGTAAGTTGCCTGTTTTCCCTTAACATGTGGAGTTCAAAATCTACTTCAATCTGCATGTGAAACTAAAAAGTTAAAAAAATAAACAACTCAGAAGTATCTCTTTTGGAGAGAAACAATGAACAGACAAAAATCTGTTAAAGATTTTGAAAAATTGCATGTTTTCCAGTATATGTGAACTTAACTTCTCAAGATGGTAATAGTGCAAAATGCATGTACAGCTGTAGTTCCTTTACTTTCATTATTAACAGTATTTAAGTTGCTTGTCCTTAAACAGCTTGTCTGTTGGTGTCCTCAGCTGAAAAGAAGAGAGAAGAGATACATTAGCTATCACAATAAAAATGCCTTGAGACATCATTCCAATCATTACCTACATGATAAATTATGCCATAGTTTAAAACAGTGTCTTGAGAAGACAACCACAAGTTGTGACATGCATGCATGGAAACAAAAATAAGCCACTGTCATAATGAATATATATTACATACATACATACATACATAAACTTTATTTATCCTCGGATTTTAGTGTAGCTTACATAGCTAGTATCTCCGATCCTAATTTACTGATTAAAAGTTACAACATTATAATATAATATTAATTAATGTGGTATTAACTAAATCTGTGCACTAACAATTTGCGCTTAAATTCACTATAATCTACAGTATATATTCACTATAATCTACATATATATTAACTGATCAAATGTAGATTTGACTTGGCATTTTATTACTATTTAGTTTCGTACTACACAACTTGTGTGCAGCACTCATCAGATAAAATTGTACACACATGTAACCACCATTGGAAATATGAACACTTTTTTTTATGAAAGCTGGAAATTATAAATTAATTCTGTTGCTATTGAAATACATGTACAACACCAATATTGATTACTTCTCAATTAAGCCTTAATCCCATGGCTCAACAGGTAGCAGTGCTAATCAAGGCTGGCAAGGATAACCAGTGAGAGAAAAAGAAAATACACACTAAAAAAAAATACACACCAAAAACTACAGATAAATAAAAATAGGTAAATATGAAAACAGACAAGGTCTACAGAAACAGCCATGTGGTCAATTGAGGTTGGCAACGTTACAAGAAAAGCTGTAAAAGAGAAGCTTTAAAGATAAGACAGTAGAGAAGAAGCAAGAGAAGCTTTATTTGTTTGGATGTCTACAGCTGTACGTGAAGTTGTCAGTTCATTCTGTTTGCTCAGAGGGCTAATTCAGGTTTAGAAATAAAATACTTCTCCCAGAGGTACAGGTTACATCGACTTAAAGCAGGGTTACATGGGACAGCCTCCAAGTGACTTTGAAAATAAGTCAAAGTTCAAAGTCACTTGAAATATTTTAAAACAAGCTGCCCCATACATACACCTTAACCCTGCTTCAAATCAATTTAACCTTTGCCTCTGGAAGAAGTACCTTTGTAAACCTGAGTTAACCTCCCTAAACAAACAGAATGAACCGATAACTTCAAATAGACATGCAAACAAATTCTTCCTGACTAATTTTTAAATTTTAACCTCCAAAGCTCCTCTCGTCACACAAAAGTAACAACGTTTATCTATAATCGCCAACTTTCTGTTGTTTTGTAAAAGCATTCACGTATTGTAGCTATCATATTTCCAATCATATGTGTATTTTAAACCAGTGTAATAATGTAAATTCGCATTTGACAATTTTATCTGATGGGTGCTGCACACAAGTTGTGTACTACGAAACTAAATAGCAATAAAATGTCACATTAAATCTACAGTTGCTCAGTCTTAAAAAGTCCCCATGGCCCCCCTAAATAGTCATAAATACATACATGTGGATATCTTGTAAGCCAGGGTTCTACTTCACAGTTTCTCTATTTTTTTCTTCAAGTTAGTATGCCAGGGATTTGACATGAAACACTGCCAATTTTACTTTTTCCTATGAATAAAATACAACACACATAAAAGGTTAGCTAAGTTTATGTCTAAATCCATATTGGGAATCATCATCAAATCAAGCTTACAGTACTAAGGAAAAAGATAATAAATCAATCAGTAAATTTTACATTGTAGTTTGATTTAACAGTTTAATTCACCATCATTCTCATTGCTGTCTTAAATCAAACTGTTGTGTGACAAAGACTGTTCATGCCTAAATTGAATGGAAGGCACTGAATGTCAGAGCGTATGGCTCAGGAGGAGGACAAGTAGTGAAGTGATCTTCAGGCATAGTAGATAATCTTACAGAATGATATATACAGCAAAAAGGCTGTTTTTGCTTTAATGCTTTAATGGGAATACTCCTAAAACAGTATGCACTATACTGTTCCATAATGAATAGCTTCTGCTTTTTAACGAAAGATCTACAGTCAGAGGCAATTGCATTCATCTTAGGCAAACTTTATAACTGAACTTAAACCTGGAAATAAAAGCTTAACTTAAGCAACAGACGGGAAGACAACAATGGCTTACCTGTTGTTGTTGATTCGTACCTCCGTACGTATCGATGTTTTCACCGGATGTATGCCACCAAAAACTGCTTTAAATCGTGCACAGAGAAGAAGCAAAAGTGAAATTATTTCTATCCGCCAAGGTAGAAAAAAGGACCAAGAGATCGATACAAAGCTCCCGGGTACACGACTTTTCACACCTTTCAAAAAGGACGCCAAAAAATGGCGCGAGAACCGAGAGAACCTGGTATCTAATTTGGAAAGCCGCTGATCGGTGCTTGTTGAAGTTCGGGCACTCGGAATGCTGCTGAAGGTCGTTCGTCCCCGTAGGGCGTTCATTAGTCACTTAAGTTCTCACGACTTCGCGACTGAGTCGTCGCGCTCGTTTAACGCAACTTCGTGGCAGTTTTAATGAAAAGGCAAGTTGCCGAAAGGCAGTCAAATCATAACATGACCTTACAGGTTCCTTTACAGCAATTTACATCCCTTGACGTAAAATTTGAAATTCTCTTGTAACAAAGGGTTCGCCATCATACTGTAGGACCCGACAGATGGGTGGTATACTTAACGAAAATCCACGAACGTGTTATGATAGCTATGGCAGATTTCTCTAGTTGAAGAACATTTACATCTCATTAATTTATGGTGTGTTCAAGCCGATCTTATGGTGTGTTATCAGTAAACA
>CM042748.1:14742080-14805060 GCA_022496165.2 Catalaphyllia jardinei
GCAGCCCCGGCCCTAGCGCATGCTGCTACGCTACTCATTACCTACAACAGAATAGATAGAGAGTAGCGTAGCCAATCAGACAACGCCATTCGTGATAGAACGGTAATAGATTTATACTAAAATTCGATAGAAACGCGGAGCAATGGTCAGTTTTAATCTCTTATAGAAACACTGCAAAAAAAAGTCACTCGTTTATTTTGATTATCAAAACATTTATTCTCTTTGCTCGCGCCATCATAACCTTCGCTCCTCGAACTAAAAGTTTTATGTTGCCCTCGGGTTTAGAATGACGCCTTTAAGACGATATTTTTTCTAGTCTTTTTTATTTCTTAAACAACAACAATAACAAAAGAAATCAAGCAAACACAGTTGAGTGGAGAAACCCCCAGCTTGCTTAGTTATACGTATCTTTCTTTTAGAACTTCTGCGTGATGAAACCGGTGCTTTGAATCATGAGTTAATGGCATTTAACTTAGTGGAGAAGGATCATTGTGAAACGCGAGGCCAGTGTCCTGACGATTCTAGGACTGATTTAAAGTCAAGATCAGGCTCTTTGGCTGAAGAGAAGATCTTGTTGCAACACCACACAGTTTTAGATAGACACATGGTAAGTGCTGAGGATACTTCGTTTCAAGCTTGACAGTAGAATGCTCAAACCTTTTGGGAAATTAAACTCAAGCCAAGCATCAGCCTGAGGTTCTGCAAAATACGTCCAGTGACTGTATCCATTATAGTTTTGCTTCAGGGGAAAATGCTTGATTACCCATGCACTTACCTCTATCTATTGATAATAATGAAGTTCGTTGGGTATATTTATTGATTTAAAGAAAGCATTTCATACTGTTAATCATTCAATTGTAATAGATAGTTGATCAGCGTCTGGTTTCGCATTTTTTTCTCGGTTTAAACTTTACCCAATAAGCGTAACCAAGGTTTTAGAAATTACGTGCGCAATGTATCGCGGACTTTCCAGGAAAAGATTTTGCAAGGAATGTGTCGAAAGAAAAGTCAACAATGCGCCAGCGAAATTTTGCCTTTGCATGTACCCTCTCCCTCTCCCCCATAGTAATAACCCAGTATCGTAAATACTTTTCTTCTAGGGCCATCGTAGTTTGATTAAAATTAAAAAACAAACAGCATTGATAAACATTTTGAACTTACACATTTTTTGATTAACACTTATCGTATGTACTCTGCATACATTTTCAAAAGTAACCGTTGAAATTTAAAACATGCATTTACATATAACAAAGGCGAGGGATCTGGAACCCAGATTAAGCAAATACTTAACTGTTAACTATAAAAAAATACTGTAGATTTATAAACCATCAGCTTTTCACTTCCGACATTGACATTGAAAGCTGACTCAAGTTCTTGAATAAATAAGGTCTCTGATTTTGGAGCTTTTAAGAATATTAAATTATTTTTTAAGTTTATACTTATATTTAACTTTGTTGATAAAGTTGGAAAGTAATAGAAATGTTGAGTCATTCTGGAGCTTTTTTTTATAAATATAATACAGCAGAAAGAGCAGGGTTTAGTTTTTTTTTTTTTATCAAGGTACTCGAACTTGGGAAAGTACCAAAAAGAAGATCTTGTGTTTGGATTAAATTCAGAGTTATTCTCTGTATTAAACCACTGTATTGTTATTCGATGATATTTCGCTTATGTTGAATGTGCGAAGATTATGCGTGGTTGTGGTTAGTCTTATCAGTGACGCAAAAGTGTGTGATTGTGTGATTTCCGCATGGTGTTGACAGGTATGTGATCGCTTGTTTAATTGCAGTTTCGCCAAAATAGTCTGTGCCAGGCATTAATATTGTTTCGTTGGTGTTTAGCTTAGCTGATCGTACCTTGGAGAAGCAACTCTCGACTCAGGAAAATTGGATCTAGGCCTAGTTTCAGCGGGCTCTAATGGCATTGAACCATAGGCCAGTCTTTGCAGATAAGAAGATGACAATTTGTGCACTGTTTCATTCAGTTTGTTGTCTATTCCATATGAAATCCTGTTGTTTATCGGACTGCGAAAAAAGTAGCGTTTTGCTGACTATTTAGGTTGCTATGCAAGGCTTAACCAGGCACTCTTTCGCTACAGCTCACTCAACTTAAAAATTTCAAGACTGAAATAACACCGGTTTGAAACTTTGCGAAGTCAAATTACTGCATTAATCATAACAATTACAATGTCCTAAAATGTGATTGGTGCATAAACTGCTGTATTTTGCTCTAATAAATCTGCAAAGTTGTAATCAGACAGTGTTATCGGACAGGTGGCTGTAATTGGACACCTGTAATCGGAAAGTTCCCTGAGCCAATCATCTTAAGTCCTCTCCACTAAATCCACATTGATTAGAATCTCTCTAAGTAACCAATTCAAGAGACTGACTTTGTAAAATTGTGGAGGTCCTAAATCAACATTGATTACAATCACTGTAGTAACCAATTCAAGAGATTGACGTTTTAAAATTGTGGAGGTTTAGTCTCCAGTGACTGTTTTTAATTTTTAATTTTTTTATGACTATCACATGTAACAGCTCTTCTTTAAATGAAACTTTTACTTTTGTGGGAAATTGTAATTATGATTAATTGGTAACAGGACATCGTGTCGTCCAATTCAGTCTGTAATCATACCCGTGATTAACAAATCGGACTCCTGCTTCGCGGTCGTTCAATTTTGTTAAACACTCGTATGATTACAGACCGAATTGTAACCAGGGGGACGCGGGTTCGATTCCCACTCACGGCACATATATGTTTTTTCATTCAAAATGGATCAGTTAGTAGTTCGCTGTCGCTATTTCTTCATTCAAAACTACTCAATTACTATAGCAAAACGTTGTGTATCCTTTGGATCCTACTAACTTGTGACTACATCGTTGGATTTCCAGCTTCTTCATTCAAAATAATATATATAGTCTTAATAAAAAATGTGCAAGTTCAATATGTTTATCACTGCTGAATGTTTCTTATTTTTGTAAGAACCCGGCTTAAGCCCGCGATCTAACCAAAAAAACAGTAAGCTGGTCAGGGGTCAACTCTGGAAAAATGTGACCTTGATGAGCTCTAAATCTGATATAGTTACATGAAACTGGTTAGTGAATACCTTGTTTTGACAGCTGTCGATTAGCCATAATATGGATCTCCAATATCCAAGGTGTTTCTATTGTCTGATTTCAAACCGTGAAGGACTAGATACGAGACTATAAATTATGGGATTAGCAACACAGCGTCCGGATGGCCATACATTTCTTTGTTAAATCTGACGTTTTTAAATCGCTGTATCTCAGTGAATCTCGGTGTGCTCTTTCTGGCTATGTGGTTGAATAGTTGCTTATCCCATTCTAAAGAATTTATTCCGTGTTCCGACTTACAACAACTGGCTAAAGTGATTCAGACCGAGTTTAAACTATAATTCCAGAGTTCAGTCCATTAACGCAACGGAAACATGCACACAGAAAAACCAAAGCCGTAATATTACATCATGTGATCACGTGACTAATAATCAAAAGTCAATGTCATCTAAGGGGGGTCCTCTGAATTCCGCACACCCCCACCTTAACCA
Organism: Catalaphyllia jardinei; assembly: GCA_022496165.2. Lineage (NCBI taxonomy): Eukaryota > Metazoa > Cnidaria > Anthozoa > Scleractinia > Caryophylliidae > Catalaphyllia > Catalaphyllia jardinei. Next base: position 14,745,643 of record CM042748.1, read on the forward strand.
ATGGACCAAATGTCCTTCACTGTTCGATAACAATAAGTGTACAATAAAGACATCTAAACTATTCCGTAACTAAGTCATTATGTGTTCTCTACGCAACTTTGTCTTAATTCCAGTCAGCTTAACTAACGGCTCTAAGCATTGGTTAGTAGTCTCCTTTCTTCACCTGCTCGAGCTGCCTGTCTTCGTGGTGGCAAAGGCATTTTTCTCAGTTCGGCCTGGACGGGTTCCGGGTTCCCTTCTTTCACACTGGTGACGTCTTCAGTGACGCTCTCTGGTTCCTTCTTAACATCAAAGGGAAACAAGCGCTGCAGAGGACACCGAAAGTATGAACTACTTCACTTACCAGCAATGCAAACGACTGCTCCCCTCGTCTTCTTGTCTTCTCCCTTAATCAGCTTGTGAAGGACTCCCATTCTCCATTTCGTACTGGGAAGAGATTCATCATGTACACTGACGATGTCACCTATCTGCATCGTGTGGCCTCCGGAATCTAACTTCAACCTGTGAGATTCTCTGAGCGCTGGGATGTACTTCGGTCTCCATCAATTCCAAAGGTAATCCATTAATCTCTGTAAATATCTAGCTCTTCTAGTGACTGATTCACGAGTACTGGAGTTGTCTGCTCCACTTCTGGTTGTATCTGGCAGTGACAGCAACTGTCTCTCCTCAAATGGGATAGTGTCAAAGGCTCCTCCAGGTCGTCTGAACACAAATAGGTTAATGACCTGGAGTTTAGTATGCATTCAGCTTCAGTTAAAACTGTCGAGAGCTCCTCATATGTGAGGCGAGCCTTTCCAAGTGTTTTCCCCAGACAACGTTTGGTACTCCTGATCATCCGTTCAAAGACACCCCCCCCCCCCCACACCATGGGGCTTTCTCAAGATTAAATTTCCACGGTATTCTCCTTTCCAAAAGAAACGACATGACGTCAGGGTCATTGAAGATATTTCTTATTTGAGTAGCAGCCGCCTTGAATGTCTTCGCGTTATCAGATATGATAAGTTCTGGAATTCCTCTGCGTGCCACAAATCTTCGAAGACTTTGAGTGAGCTCAATATGTATGGCTCTTCTACTTCCACAGGTGAATAAGCAAATGTACACTTTACTGACTTGCAATTCCTTTCCAAAGACAGTTTTTAGAAATAGCGGTCCAGCAAAGTCTTCTCCTGTGCTTACAAAGGGGTATCCTTCCTTGAATCTAAATTCAGGCATATCTGATGATGACTCATGTATGACCTTCCTTCATGTCTTCTACAGACTACGCAGTTGTAGATCTGTTTTCTGATGAGTTGTCGTCCCTTGGTGAGCCAGAAACGAGATCTCAATTCTGTTAGTGTTTCGCTTACTCCATTGTTCATCACCCTGTGGTGACAGTCTCAGATTCAGTATGAGCTTCGTGATGTGGTGATCACGTGATCCCCTTGATCCAGTACAGAACATTCTTCGAGTCTGTCCAGCAGCGGACACGGCTGATAACGAGACACTGTTCCAGCGTAGTCTTGAGCCGTGCAGTCAACCTTGCCAGTATTAACGCCGCCAAGAGCTCCAATCTCGGAATCGTCTGCTTTTTTAGTGGGGCAACACGAGTTTTTGATGCAATCAATCGGACTTAAGTACTGATTCGGGATTTGATTACCAAGTAAACCACCGCTGCGTAGGCCGAGGATGAGGCGTCACCGAAAGTCTCCAGTTCATACACAAGTTTCTTAGAGTCAGGTTCGGAAGTGACACATCTGGGTATCTGAATGACGTTCACCTGCCCCAATTCTGAGATTAACTTCATTCATCGAGTTTTCAGTTTCGAGTCAAGTTCTGCATCCCAGTGGTAGTTTGCCTTGGAAATGTCCTGCAGAAAAATCTTCATTTAGACAATAATTGGTGAGATCAAGCTCGTAGGATCATAGAAACTTGCTATCACTCTGAGTACATTCCGTTTTGTGGGCATTAGACCTTGTGCGCTTTGTACATGTGTCTTAAACTTGAACAAGAACTTATCAGTGACGTAGTTCCAATTAGTTCCCAGGACCTTCTGTTCAGTGTTGACATCCCTCTCTTCAAGACCACCGACCATTATTCTGTTGTATGTCTCATCATCTTCATCGACCCCTTTCTGTTTAGATACTGAATCCCCTCTGAGATTCCATTTCTTTAATCTTCTCCATTAGGGTTCGTGAGTTGGTCAGCCATTTGCGCAAGGTAAACCCCCCTTGAGCATTCTCTTTCTTCACTTGAGGTAGAGTTGGTATGCCTCGTCCACATCCTCAAGGCTTAAGCTCAGATCATCTACATACAACGAGCGAAGCATCTGATTGAAAAATTCAGGATCTTCCTTTCCATAGTTATTGATGTGCTTGAGAAGAGTTGCATTCAAAAGAAAGGGACTCGAAGTAACTCCAAACACAACTCGAGCAAATCTGTATTCCGCAATCTTAGGTGAATTCACGTCATCCACCCACAAAAAGCGTAGAACGTCTCTGTTCACCTTCTTGACGGCTATCACGAGAAAGGCTTCCTCTATGCCTGCAACTAATGCAATTGGTTGGACTCTAAATCTTATGATAATGTACAGGATGTCAGGAGTTAGGGGTAGTCCAGTATGGAGGTAATCATTTAATGCTGGCCCATTCTCCCTTGCTGATGCGTTGTACGCAATGCGAAGCTTGGTTGTCTCTCACGACGCAGTGATGGGGAAGGTAATGTATCTGGTGACAAGGATGGGCTTTCTCTGATTGGTCAACTCTTTCGATGATGCCCTTGTCAAGTTGATCCTTAATCACACGATCATACTCCTCGAGTTGCTCTAGCTTCTGGCCGAGTCTCTTCAACAAGGACTGTAATGTTCTTTGACTGAGACTGCGATTGTCAGGCAGCGGGTCAGGAGCTTCCTTCCATTGAAAGGCCTACTTCATATCTCTGATTCTTAAAAGTGACTGTCTCCTTATGTTTCTAGAACAGAGTTTTCTTCCTGTTTAATTTCGATTGATTCCAATTCCCAGAAGGTGCGGAGTTCCTCGTCAAGCTCCATCTCATGCATGCCCATTTCATCTCTTCGTGTGTTGCTGCCAAATGGACTGAATGAGTCTCTGAGCGAGGTGCGTTCTCGACAGGACGAGGACCTTGTGTTCATTGCAGCAGGTCCGCTCTCTCCTTTTTTGACTTCTCCATTTGCAATGTTCCAATACTGATCAGCTCCAATGAGAATGTCTACGGGAAGATTCTCTTCTGGATTGCATTCCGACAAAGCAATATCTTTCAAATGGGCGTGATTCTTCCTTGCAAATTGGACTGCTTGATTATTAAGTAGCGAACAGATTATTGGCACAACATGGGCTGTAATGGTTACAGTGACGTCATTATCAACATTCTTCAGGCACAAGTTCACAACGTCAACAGTCTTAAGGTGGTCGTAATCTGATCCAAATGTCACGATACATAGTCTCTCCCTTGCTATTGGTTTCAGGCCCAGAGTCTCCTTAAGTTGCTGAGTGATGTACGTCTTCTGACTTCCACTGTACAGGATGATTCTTACACAATGGTTCTCTTTGGGCTGTTCTGAGGTAGGATTTGATGCTAAGGCGATGCACGTTTGCAGCAAAATTGATGTCTTGCTCTCAACATACATGCTAATGGCTGAAATTGGTTGTCTACTTTCTTGAGTTGACGGCTGAGTTACACCTGCTACGGAGTTGCCTGATGCTGGAATTTCATTAGTTATACGCAAGTTTGAATAATGTCGCTGAGAACAATTTGAGCAGCCCCGTTCGACTCACAATTCTTTGCAATGTGGGAGCGCTTGAGACAGATGAAGCAACGCCCTTGTTTCTTGAGTATGTCCTCTCTTCCACTGACGTTTGTGACAACAACACAGTCTACGGATTTGTGGTCCTGCTTACAAAAGGTACATGTAATTCTCTGTCCCTTTCGAGCCAACAATGCATTGAAAGTTGGTAGAGTGGGTTTGGGTGGGTGTTTCCTTTCCGGGGTTGTAGAGGGAGTTGTTGCCATTGAGTTACACCTTTCCCGGACTTCAATTTCTGTTTTGAATACTTAAAGCAATTCATCAAGACGCCAATTTCCTGTGTCAAACTCCCTGCTTATTACCAATCTTAGCTCTTGGGGCTCTTTACTGAGGAGAACTGGGAAGAGTAAGCTACCATACTGTTGAGCCTCTACACCCAAAGCTTGCAAGCCTCTGATATGGATTTCTGTTTTCTCATATAACTGTCTGATCCCCTTAACATCATTGACTGAACTGACTAATGTCGATTTAAGTACGTTATCTATATGAGACCTTATGATAAGTCCTCCAAGATCTTTCTTGCCTAGTTGTAGTTTTCCGATGTCAAGGGCAGCCCTTGATTGCCGCTGCGGCTGGACCGTCTACGAGAGACTTGTTTCGGGTTTGAATGAACAGCACTGTCAAAACAATCGATAAACGCTTGCCACTCCGTCGGTCGACCATTGAACCTTTTCATCTCCAATTTCGGTAATTTGGCGCGAATTTCGACGTTCGAAGCAGCAGTTGCTCCATTTAAGAGTAGTCCTGATTGGGGACTTAAGCTTACGTTTCCAGATGAAGTGTTTGGATTTGAAGTGATCGGCGAATTTAGCTGCAGAGATTTCAGAGTCGAATCGATGCGAACCAAAGCCCACGTGATTTTATCTGTGATTTCGCTTGCTTCAGCAACTTCATGTTCGATGGATTGGTCTTCATTTTCATCGTCTATGAGTTTCAAAATCTTGCCATCGAGACTTTTCAAGGTGTCGAGCTTTTCCCTGCGTATAATCTTCTATTGCGAGGGTTTATCCTGTAACGACGGCTCGAAATTGGTGATTGAATCCTCAATTTGCGGGAGGAGATTCTTCACATGTGCTCGATGACCTCCGCGGATTTTCCTTTGTTTCTTGAGTACTTATTGTCTCATCATCCGGCTCCAAAGGACCATGTAGAGAATTTATTCCGTGTTCCGACTTACAACAACTGGCTAAAGTGATTCCGACCGAGTTTAGACTATAATTCCAGAGTTTAGTCCATCAACGCAACGAAAACATGCACACAGAAAAACCGAAGCCGCAATATTTCATCATGTGATCACGTGACTAACAATCAAAAGTCGTCAAACTAAGGGAGGGGGGTGGTCCTCCGAATTCCGCACACCCATAATTTACAAGCTCGTGCGTAGCCCTTTTCGGTTTGAAATAAGGCAATGGTAGTGGTGCTGCTCTCTTATATTTCAAGGTATTGGGCTTGGCGTACGGACGTGCGTCGTACGTACGCCTCTACCATCGGTGTCGACGCTAATAAAAACCCTATTCTAAGTTTAGCTACTCACCGAAGTTTCTGCCTGTAAAGTGTAGGTTTTTCTTCATCTCCAAGCCCAAAATTCGAACATCATGAAAGTAAAATCTCAGGTGGATCATTAGTTTTCTAGTTTGACGTCATGTGAAAACCGCCAATATACTTTTCTCCGTTAGTTTTGAATGAATGAATTTATTTATTCCAGGTCACAACGTATTACGGTCATAATCCAAAGATTTGCTATGTTATAGAGCAGTCTGACCTCCCTGGTATGTTGAAGGTGGTCGGAAAACGCTCTTTGAAGGTCAGCGTGGGTCAGAAGACAGATTGGCGCAATAGCACTAAACAAGTTTTCTGGTGGGCCTGTGGGCGTTGTTTCTTCGAACGTCAAAAGAAATCGAGTATAAAAGCTCACATCATTCAAAGGGTTTGCCAAAGGCCAATAAACGTTAAAGCGCCAAGAGGAAAATCAACAAGCCGACACTTGAGTCAGAGCGAGTTGCAGGAAGACACGTTCGAAGGATATTTGTTGAAGGACTCCCTTTCTGTTTAGAGTTGTTGCTTATCGGCCGGTTAAATGTGTGAAATTAATACTTTCCTGGTGTAGACTATTCACATAGCTGCATGTGTTTTTTTGTTGTTGTAAATATGAAAATACGTTGAGCATGCATGTCTTTATGGCACTTTGTGGTTAGCTTTGATTTGTAATTTAAGACACAGTGAAGAACATCTCTTGAATCTCTCTGTGCACGTGAAGTTGTTTAGTAGGTAGTAGGTGGTCCACGAGATAACAATAAGTTCTTAAAAATCATTTGAATATATAGATGCATTTTACTTTTAACGACTCTGGACACTTTTTTTGGAAAAATGCAGTCAGTGGGCAAAGGACTGCGGAAAAGCCTTGTGATTTTAAGTCTTTTGGGTTCCCATTGCATCATGATTGCAATTCATTCTCTCAAAACAAAACAAAACAAAACAAAATTCATATTCCATTTCTTGGAGTTACTCATTTGAGTCAGGAAAAACAAAATAATGCTTCAGAAAAAATATGGTTAACATCTTGAATTTTGAATACAAAAATGTGTTCGACTATTGCTATAATAACCCTCAGTAGATGAGTACACATTATTTACCGATGCTTGGGAAATCGTTCATGTAGTAACGTGTCCGAAAGAGTGGCAATACTGTTCCATTAAAGGTGAAGAGCTGGAAACCTCTGGCTACGATTACTAACCACCTGCTGAACAAGTTTTTAGTTAACGCATTCATGTTTCCTTAATTAAATAGTAAAAGCAAAATACCATCAAGCGAAGGCAATTGAAGAAGTGCACTGCAAAGAGTCTGGGAAACTGTTGCACAGGCATAGCGTGCAGTTTTTCATGGAGTACACATTAAAGGGGAAGTTGTAGAGCGTCGGAAGCGCCAGCTGCCATTGAGAAGCGGTTTTGGGGCATTATACTGCCAACCCCTCGCTCCAACAGGAAATCTTTATTTTAAGGGGCCCAGAAATGGAATTTCCTACATTTTCTGGGAAAAAGTTCATAAATCAAAGCATTGAGTAAGAATTAAAACGGTGATGATCTAGTAATTTATATCTACGTTGTTTATATACCACCCTTCGGGATAATGGATAGTAGTTTTAATTGGAGCGAGACTAGAGTCTGTCGATCTACGCGATTTGATTATTGAAGACACGTTTCACCAATAGACAGGTGGTGTGCTTCCTACGATTGCGGTGCATTGTGGTTGTTACAGTTTCAAGATGGCGGCGAAGGGTCGAGAAAATGAGTAAGTTCTGACCTTCGTTTCGTGAGGCTTTAGACCTTACATCTTTAAATAGTTTTTAATATACTTTTTACTGTAATGCCATTTCTGTTATTTAAATTGTAATTATTGTAAAGCGCTATTGGGCTAAAAGGAAATAGCGCTATATAAATAAAGTATTATTATTTATTATTATTATTACATGTACTGTTTTTCCGGCGTCAAGTGAAATACCATGTACGTAGGCCTCATTGACGTTATAACAATCGGAAAGTTTGTTATTTTGTTAAATAATTTTCTATTTGAAATTGTCTACCCGAAATGTATGTAATTTATGCCCGATTTCTTTTAAGAGACAATTTATAGACTGTGGATAAACGACTTTCAATAATGCTTCAGAGTGATTCTACAATGCTTGTAGCAGGCCAAGGTATGAACGCACCCCAACGCACCCCATGTTATACCTCACTATTTCCGTACTGGAATTGATGTGTTTTGGTGAGAAATGGTTAATTAAAGTATGATGATGTGACCCAGAGAAGTCACGCTCTCTCTTAGGATGGTGGGAGTGATTGCATTCCTCTAACTTTCAAATTCAAACAATTCGTTTCTAATAGGTTGTATAATAATCACACGTACTTTGACTTGCTAAATGTTGCTTCATGATGCTGTTTATGAAACTATAATGATGCAGGAACAGCTGTCAGGATGCGATAACCAAGCAAGCTTAGCATAACAAAGAGGTATTAGGCAATCTTCAAAAATACATTTGGAAATGTTACTTATAGCATCGATCGTTTGACTGTTGCTAATGTACTCATTGGAGCGTGAGGGAATTATTTTGCGGAATTGAATAAATTTTTAACCCTATTAAATTGCTTCTTCTACCAGTGTATTAAGGACGTTCGCGCTCATTGCTACTGCGCATCTCAAATAGGCCTATATATGCTGTGCTAAACACACAACTTAGATATGATTCTTCAACATAAATAAAATATTTGCTCGCAAATAGAATTTTTATGTCTTTTCTCTTTGACCAAAGTTACTGGATAGTCAAGGGGACTGGGTCTGGGGCAGGTAGCAATGGCCATTATGTCCATCCCCCTCTTAGCTTTTTTGCAGGTCACGTGAAATGGCAAGCCATGTGCTTGCCATTCGTTTCTATAACTCGGCGTGAGAAGCTGCTTTTGATTCCCACCTCCTTCCCCTGATCGCCCCCCTTTTTCTGTAAGGGTATTTAGTGTTCTTGCGTTTTTCTTGGCCCGCACCTTTACTGGGCAAACATATGATAACAGAATTCATTCATGATTTGTTTTGATTTGTTTGTTTCAATAAAAGCGGCTATGGACCTGTTGCCCATAGCCATATTGCTCCAATTCAGGTGTGCTTAGTTTTTATTGCCCAGTAAACAGAGCTCAGGCAAGAGCAGCATGTATGGGTTTGGTTTTGGTGGAGAGGAAAGACATAAATATATGCCGATAGTAATGAATCCGGCCAGAATCGCCTCGAATGATTGGAAATCCTAGAAATGCTATGGTCTATGCTACCCCTTATCTTCAAAACGAGTTCGGTGACCCCCGATTTTTTTTACGTTTTTAATCTAATTTTATCATTTTCTACCTGAGGTCAAAGTTTTAAAAAAATCTGTGCGTGGGAAGTTTTGGGGCGCGAACGTCCTTAATAGTTTGGAAGCACGACCGTAGATTTACTGAATATGTGATCTAAATTCGAGCAAATCTATCATAAATCAGAGGCAGACTGGGAGAGAACAGCCACTACTATCATTAGTACATGTAACTATTGCCAGTGTGAATATTAAATATAAATTTACTAGAGTTGGATGAAAGAAAGTTTTACAATTCTCTGTACTATTGTTCGTACAACTGTCCCTGAAAATATTATACAGTGTTCTGATAAACACAACAGCAAAAGATAATTACAGCTTATTGTATTTTTTATGTTTTTGCCAACTAATTGCATATGCAATAACAGTAACTGACTGTTATTGTTTGAGCTGGACAGCTGAAAGACATATGAACTAACATGTGAAGACAAGATTCCATGTTTTCTGTAATTTTTAATTCAGAATGTTATCACGTAATGAAAACATCATCCAAATTGTGAGAGAAGTAAGTGTTTTTATTATGGAGGTTTGGGGATTAATTATGGCATGTGATGTTCATACCATATTGTTCTGTTCCCTGATTAAACACCGGGGTAACTTCTTTGTATGATATAGCTGTGTAAATATGACCATGTTTTTATAAAAGTAAATGAAAAATACAAACCCTTGTTTGCAGTTACATTAGAGTGGATAAAAGTATTTTTTTAATTTTCCAAACTTGACTTTGCAGCAACAACCAAGTTGTTGAAAAAGGCAACAAATGCAATCTGACCCTCACCTCAGGAGCTAATTCTAACCTGTCACATAAAGAGTACAACTAAGAGTATTGCTTCTCCTACTGAACATGTGGCTAGTTAAACCTAACCAGCAATCATGTGTTGTCCTTTTATTTTTCATTGAATAAGTATGGAGACTGGGCATAATCACTGCTTATAAAATTCAACCTAGGTTGCCTGACAGTTCACCATTTCCCCCATGTATAATTGCTGGTTGAGAAAAGCTCATAGAGAATGGTGTGTGCTGGCTGTGAGTGCTGCCAAAAAGAAAAAAACACAATTGCAATTACTTCCCCCGCTGCTCTAACCTCAACCTTTTGATCCAAAATCCATCATTCTAGCCATTAAACCAACATCTCCCCCACAAACAGGATGTTAAGGTTCTTCATTTAATTCATTCCCAGACTTTCCTACAATGCGAGATCTGTGTGAACATGCTATGAGTACTTTATTGAACTCTGCAGAGATAAACAACACATTGAAAAAATATACTACACAGGGGTTTACTCTGTAACAAGTCCAAATTATATTGACAGAACATGAGCAGAAGCAAGGCTATCAAAAATAAACTTGCCCAACAAGATTCTGTGAGACAAATTTTAGATTCCACTGCAAACAAGTATTTGATCAGGCTCAGTACATGTAAGGTTGATATAATCACATATACTCATGAGATTTGCACACCACAATATCAAATTTATTCGCTACACTGTGAAAGGTTAAGGAAAGATTGGTAATCGGCTTCTCTCTTTTACTTCTCTTCTTCCATGAAGATACCCCGATAGCAAGGTAAAACATTTCAAATGCACAGTTACCGGTAATTGATGACAGCAATGACCAAGAAATAAAACCTCGCTAGTGTCGTTCAATAACCAAATAATTCGCCACAGATGGACTCAGACATCGCACAGATATTCTGGTCCCGCAAAAACATATAAATGTACATGAATATAAGCTTAACAATAAAAAACAGTTACGAATAGCCCTTACTGATTCAGTTGCTGTTGTTTATGCCTCACTGCCTTCACGCTGGCGATCGTGAAAACAGTATTTTGCGATCCTTTCTAAAATTCTTGAAGAAATGGTTGGATATTTGCCAACCTGTAGAGTTTATACGATGAATAAAGCATACAATATCGACTTCTAAGGGTCTTCTTGTTGAAATTATCACAGCAATTTGATGTGCACTTGACGTCGGTGTTGATACGAATGAGCTGTTTTCCTATTACGACCAGCATGCTGAGCGATCATGGGCCGCACACCACCTGACCAATAGATTTATACTGTACTGGATCTGGAGGTCTCTGTGCCCCCGCCCTGACTTCTCTATCTATACCTCAATCACTTTACTTGTTAGGCCGCGTGTATGTAAGAACTGTACAAACAAAAACGAACAAACCGAGGCTGTGGTGTGCATTTTGTTTGGTCTGTGTACAGTTATGTGATGCGTTTTCCGATGAGGTAACTGGTGTTGTTGTATGGCAAATATAAATAGTATTAAAACTGGCTCTTCTATGCTAATATAAAAGGCTAACAGCTTAAAATACAACATGCTTACAATAAAGGACACTAGAAATGAAATTTGAAATTATACATGCTGGAAGATTTAAAAAAAACTAAAAACCTACAATTATCTTCTGCAATGGGTCTTACTGGCGATTAAGTTTTTGCTCAAATTCATCACCCCTAAGCCTCTTTTACACCATAGTCATCTCAAGTCTCTGGTATTTTAAGTACTGTTTCAAAAAATTTTCAGGCTACGGGCCTGCGTCGGTCATACAATCCACCCACTGAAAAGTAGGCCGAATCACTGAATTTATAAAGTAGACTGGGAAGTCGCGCAGTGAGTTCAGTCCTTAAGTATTTAACTTCAGCATTGGACTAACTACTGTTGTTTCGTTAAAGTGTTGTAAGAAAGCAAGGGGGAAGTTTGAATCAACTGACCGACAGCACTACCGTTACGGTCACAGTATGCGACTTCTATTTTTCCGCCCCCTCAACTCCTGGGTTCATTTCCCTGTCTCGCCCTTCCAATCCTACTACTTTAGCACGAGCGCCATGAAAACACGTTAGGCGAACCGCTGGGTAACACTTTTTTTTCAGCCGACCAAAAGGACAACTTCAGATAAGAAATCATTCCAAATTTAATTTCAAGGACAATACACGAGTCTATTTGTTATATTCCAAATGAGCGGCCGCGAGATCGACGCTTTCCTTGAGGAAAGACTTAACGATATTGACGAGTTTATGCAGTCTGAGCTGGGCCATGCAACTGTAAGCATCACAGAACCATTTACTGCCCCAGAAATCCACAATTTAAGCTCCATGTTGGAAAGAGAAGGAACTTCGAGTGGATTACGCTCCAACACTACTAGGTGAGTGCACTTCTTGTTTATCGCATGTTCTGATATTGTGCATGGAGTGTAACATTCTTACTGCAGAACGAAGGCTTAGTAATGTCGTCAATTACAGCAGTCGTGTTATTTGCCTTTTTTGAAATATTGTCATTTCACGTAACTTGTTTTCCTCGATTCCTTGCTGTGTTATAAGAACGTTGTTAAACGGCATAAATAAGTACTGCAGTAATTTTGTGACCTATTCTAAACGCATCCACACTGCGAGAAGCTGGATTCTACCTCGCTATGAACGAGATAGAAAAACCACCACAAGGAACTCTTTGCCAGCTAATTTAATCGTTCAAGGCCCTGATCAGTAGCTCACTCGAAGAAATGAACGGTTTCCCGCGGAGGGTTCCTCTTTCGTTTGTGGCGAAGAAGAATCACACTTCTCGTACTGAACAACTCACTCAACTGAAATGCGGAAGTCACTGTCCCGCCGTATGTTCCACAAAGTATTATCGCTTAGAAAAATTCCCGCAAACCAAGAGCATTATAACCAAGCTAAGTCTAAAATTATTTTCTGTGGAGTTGTGTTGTTGACCAGTATGTTTCGACTTTCAAAATATATTAAAGTTCTAGTGGTATGTAGTGTTGGTTTCAGGAAACGATGTTGGCGGCCCATTCTCTGGTCAAGAGTCGCCAAACAAGGTTTCAGAAGTTGGTTCTAGACAAGTATATATGAGCTATGTAAAAATTTCAACAGTTTTATTGGAGTGTAGTGTTGGTTGTAGGGGACGAGGCAGCCAGCTCCATCTCCGCTCAAGAGTGGTCAAACAAGGTTTCAGAAGTTGAAGTAGAAATCCAAGTAATTAACTTCAAAGATGTTTACAATAAAAAGACGGAGAAAACTGATAAAGGATTAAAGTATTGTTTAGAGGGCTCGGAAGTAACTGTCCGATGAAATCACCAGTATTCATGCTTATACTCAGAGATGTGTCGAGGCTGCGATTAGGACACACGACACTGTTGGTAGGATAACTTGAATTTAATGATCGTCATGAAACCGTGACACTTCTAGCTATTAACCGGCTTAAATAGGTATAGTTCATTAATACACGTTTTTAAACCTACAGGCCCAGTTGAACTAGATGTAAATATTCTTCAAAGTGACCCAGGATGTCGAGTTGTTGTCGTAGATCTTGGGTCGGTGTTCCAGACAAGAGAGGGTGATGCAGTCTACAGGCTGGAGAAGGCTGATGTCATGGAAAGGAACAAATGGGAAATGTTAATTGCATGGAATTCAGTTCAGGCTTGAAAGGAATCATTAACTCGGGAGCATTTAGAGTAACGACTAAAGCAAAGTACAAGATGAAAAGGAACGTTGGATGTAAGTAGCTTTAAAGCATGTTTAGGAAAGACTGATAAGTGAAATGTAATGGTTTTGTTTGGGTGAACTGTAAATGCAGTGCATAACGAACTCTAAGTCAAAATGGTTGGATATCTGAAATTGAAAGGCAGGGAGAAGTTACTTATCTGTGTCTCTGAAGGTGCCATAGACGCTTGCGTCCACTGGTTTACCCAACTCTTCGAAAGCGACTAAATTTGCGAATACAGAGGTGAACTGATGAGACAAAATATATAACGACGAGCAAATATAATGGGGAAATAAGACTGTTGACCGAGGTAACAGCAATTTTCCTGCACCTACTCTTCAGGTCCTTCAGGAAGGGGCTAGCCAAACTAAGTCAAACGCCGTTCTTTAGCTGTAAGTAATAAGTAGTTTCTGCACACGGGCAGAGCGGCGTTCAAACCGGGCCTTAATCTCACTCTGTAACAGTTGAAACTGCTCTCGATGATCCGATAAGAATTACATGGAAATAAATTAATAAATGACAGTTATCGCTTATTTTCTCAGATTCGTCTAGTAATTGCAAGTCACAGCGGCTATTCGGCAAGTTTACGTGGTCTGACAACAACGTGAGTGACCTTTCGGGAGGGAATAACTTTCTTCCAAAACGAGGAATGAATCAAGGTTCGTTGCCAAGTATGTGCATGTGGGTGGCTTTAACAATTTGTCTTATATTTGTAGATGAGCCGAAACATATCGAATTTTCAGTAGTGATATTTAGCGTCCAAGTAATAATTGCTTGCGTGAGAAAATTCACATTTCCCCAAAGAAGAAAGAAATTTTGCTATCCCAGGCGCGCTCTTGCTGATACGATTCAGCGCGCGCGCAAGGATTGCAAAAAAAAACACAAACATGCCGTCGATTCAGCGATCATTTTATATGCTAAATGCCCGCCGACTATGTGTGCTATTCTTCTTCGTAATTAAACGCAGTGTATTGATAGTTTAGGTCTTTTATTACAAAGATATGTAAGAAAAGGTATCGATGCAAAGAACCCAGCCATTCTCCGACTTCTCTTTGTAACCGAGCCAAAGAACCCAGTTGAATGCAGCGCATGGGTAGTGCGCCGGCAAAAAACTGCGATTGAGAGCGGAATAACTATAGGAAATACGCCTGTTTCCTGGGTACCACTTGTTAGAATTTTACGAAATTTGGCACGAAAAAAATTTGGGAACCTTTAAAATGGGAGAATTAAAGATCTCTCTGCTCTTCCTTCCCGCCTCCTCTCCACCTGTTTTTCTTCTTCCCTTTCCTCCTACGTCTCCTCTTCCCCTTTTTTTTAAGAAGGAAGAAACATTTTCCATGTTTCTATTGTTTCTTTTTTGTTACTTTCCATGTTTCTTTTTCTCTCTCACTCTCATTCAAGTGACTTGAATGAGAGTGAGAGAAAAAGAAATTCTGTGGCGACAGTAAAAGAAGTGCTGAAAACTGTTTGAAGCTCTAATTTCAACTTGATAGAAACGTGGAGTAATGGTCCGTTTTTATCTCTTATAGAAATCACTGCATGAAAAAGGTGTAAAGAGGAGTATCTCGTTTACTTTGATTGTCACAAAGTTCAAGAGTCACTCATCGATTTTGAATATCAAAAAGTGCGTTCTCGTTGCTCGGGCTCTCATAATCTTCACACCTCGAGGTACTAATCACGTGTTCCCACATGGTTTACAAAACATCGCAATGAATAAAAGGGAAACAACTTGTTTACTTTAATCATGAATATGTAAATTCTCTTAGCTTTGGTCATGTAAAAGTGGAGTCTACACAGCAGCCAAGTGGCTCATTATGTTCGTGCTCGTGGTGGTGGTGGTGGTGGTCGTCATCATAATTCCTTATCGCCGACAGTGGGGCATCGGGCCGCATGTGGTTCATTAGGCCGGAGCTTATCAGGTTTATCGGTTTCAGTAGCATGAAGCGACTAGGAGTATTTCTACTCTCCCTGAACGGGATGCTAGTCCATCGCAGGTTTACCCCCCAGCGTTAAGTTTGCCGGTACCCATTTATACCCATTTAAAGGCACAATGATAGTGTATTTGGCTTTATCAACTGGGTTGATAATGTGAATTGACCACCGTAAAGAGGTTCTAAAGCTCACGTTTCGAGCGTTAGCCGCTCATCGGAGCGAATCTTGTTGCAAAGATAGTTAAGTGTCTTGCCCAAGAAGACAACACAGTGTTCCCGGGCAGGGCTCGAACCCGGACCGCTCACTCCGGAGTCGAGAACACCAACCATGAGGCCACCGAGCTGAAAGCAGAAAGAGAACTACAACAGCAAAAGAAACCAAGTAAACAAAAAAACCCTCTTTTTCAGTTTTTTGTTTACACGTTAGAGAAATCCTTAGCTTGCTGAATGATTTGTATCTTCCCTTTAGAATTCAAGCAAGATGAAACTTGTGCTTTTAATCGTAAATTAATGGCATTCAAGTTAACGGAGGAGGATCATTGCGAATCACGATACCAGTTTGCTGAAGATTCTAGGACTGATTCAGGCTTTTTGACTAAAGAGAAAACCTTGCTGCAACACCACACAGTTTTAGATAGACACATGGTACGTGGTAAAGATGCCTTGTCTCTATCTTGACAAAGCATGCTGTCAGTAGAATGCTCGAATCCTGTGGCTAGTAAGGCTCAAGCCAACCATCAGGTTCCGCCAAATACGTCCAATGACCTTATTCATTTCAGTTTGGTTTCCGGGGAAAATGCTTGATTACCCATGCACTTAAATTTCCATCACTGAATCTCTTCACCAATCTATTGATGATAATGAATTTGGTCGTGGTATATTTATTGATCTGGAGAAAGTCTTTAATACTTTTAATCATTAATTATATCACATAAACAACTATTTATATGGAATACGAGGCATTGTGCGTGGCTTGTTTAAATCTTATCTACCCCTCAGTGAGCAATTGTAATGGTCATAGCTCATCATCCCTCCCAGTGAGTCTTGGTGTACCTCAAAGAGGCATGAAACAGTAAATGATTTACCCAACACCTCTTACTCTCTAATATACCAGTGATATTAAAATATTAGTTCAAGTCAATTTATAGTTCTGCCGGTGAATTGGTTAGAGAGTAGCACTACTCCATCTCACTTCGTTATACAGAAAGTAGTAAGGGTGCTAGCCTCTTAAACCGACGATCTTTGGGCTAGCAGGAGAAAAATGGCTTTGGGGTACTAGTCTAAAGAAATTCTGAAGGCGGTGTAGGCCATTTGCCTCATATTCGACCTCAAATGTTTTCATGGTAGAGAAATCTTGGCTCACAAGACTCAAGTAAACTCAAGATACTTTTCTTCGTTAGTTTTGCTCTGTTAAAGAGAACTAATGACTGAATTTACGTATTCCAAATCACAACGTATTACGGTCATAACCCAAAGATTCGCTATGTTATAGAGTAGTCTGACCTCCCTGGTATGTTGAAGGTGGTCGGAAAACGCTCTTTGAAGGTCAGCGTGGGTCAGAAGACAGATTGGCGCAATAGCACTAGGCAAGTTTTCTGGTGGGCCTGTGGGCGTTGTTTCTTCGAACGTCAAAAGAAATCGAGTATAAAAGCTCACATCATTCAAAGGCCAATAAACGTTAAAGCGCCAAGAAGAAAATCAACAAGCCGACACTTGAGTCAGAGCGAGTTGCAGGAAGACAAGTTCGAAGGATATTTGTTGAAGGTCTCCCTTTCCGCTGAGTGGTGTTGCTTATCGGCCGGTTAAATGTGTGAAATTAATACTTTCCTGGTGTAGACTAGTCACATAGCTGCATATTTTGTGGTTGTTGTAACTATGATAATGAGTTTGCTTGTATTAAAGGCATTAATGTTCTAAAAACGTATGTATTTGGGGTCAGCGTTGACTTGTAATTTATGACCCGTTGACGAACGTATCTACAAGCTCTGTAGGCATGAAGCTGTTTAGTAGATAATAGGAGGTCCACGAAGATAGTAACAAATCTGTACAGATTATAATTGCATACAAAAATGTATTGTAGTATAATAGTGCTATGATAACCACTAAAGTTAAATAATGAGTACAATTTATTTAGCAATGCTTGGGAATTTTTTTTTTGAGCAACAACTCATAAAGAGTACTGATCCATCAAAGGATAAGGGGTGCAATGCTCTAGCTACTATTACCAGCCACCTGCTGAACAATTTTTTAGAAAAAAGTCTGAGGTAGTTGTGAACCCTATGTGCAGATGGTGTTTAAACTTTGCCAAAAGTTGCATCTTATCCTGCTACTTAAAAATTTGATCATAAAATACCTTGATTGTAGCATCAACTGATAAAGAGTGGTTAAAACGTTCACTTTGGTATCAGAGTTGTTTATAGATAGAGTTGAACTTCACCATTGCAGCCACTCTACCGTAGGGTTGAGAACAGAGGTGGCCAGTTTTCGAGAGTTAGCCTAATGAATGTTATGTTTAAATGCTTTTATGAAATGTTGTATGTGCTTATGGTTTCAAAATACACTATTGAAATCCTTCTAATGAAGACTGGAGCATTTAACTAAGTTTAAGCACACCAAGAATCTATTCTAAAGAAACATTTGTTAATCCTATGAAAAATCTTGAGACAAAAATTGTATCATCATCATGGGTCCTTTCGGTTCCTTCACCTCACACTATTCTTTACTCTTATCTTTCCTTTGTTCATGAAGATGAGAAGCCCACTATATTCTCTACACATAGGTTCTTCGCTGCGTGGCCTGTCCAACTCTAGTACCCATCCGACCTTTACTGCCTGGCCCAGACAGCTAGAAGAGCTGAGAAAAATGACAAGCATGTGTATTTACTAGTTCCCAAACGTACTGATTTCTCTCCTTTTGATTCCTTTTTTGAGCTTATCAACAAGGGCTGGTACGGTGGACTTTTACCCCATATGCGCGCCAAATTTACCGGTGGAATTCAAACAAGACAGGTAAAGATGATGCTGTGGAAGCCCGCTCTACGGACACCCGTTCAATGCCCCTTAAAACGGACAGTCTTCTTTGTCCCGAGAAAAAGCTGACATAACAGCCGCTGAACACTGCCCGGCCTGACCAATCAATGATACCAATAATCGATAACAATTAATCGATTAATATCGGAAATCGATGACGAAAAAATCGATGGCAATCGACGAAAAAAACTTTTTTGTTTATCGATTGCCATCGATTATCATCATCTGCCATCGATTGGTGTCGATTGCCATCGATTATTATCGATTCCATCGATTGTCACGATTGTCATCGACTTCCATATTTTTTTGGGCGGGTGTATAAGAAATACGTATCGTATCTGGGCTTACCAAGATGTTACTAACGCAATAAGCGATACGCCAGTTACTACAAGTTACTCTAACTTAGCCGGGAACGTAGGTAGGTCAGGAGCGAAAAATGAGGAAAGATGGTCGATGCTGAATGCATATGGTGTTGACACGTTAAATAAACACCCAGGCGGCTTTATGCGATCGTTGTAAGTTAAAGCCCCGGGATTAAACGTAATGAATACTCGGCTGCGATTTCCCTTCCCATCCTCAAAGAACCGACAGCAATCGACCGCTCTTTTCCGAAATCACTCATATTACCGTCCGATGGTCGAATGACCACCCATACAATTAGAGGACTCGAGCTCATGATTATCGATTAGTCATCGGTTGGCCGATAGCAATCGATAACAATTAACTAATTGTCATTGATTGATATCGATTGATCGATTGGATTTCCGATCATCGCTTGCCATCGATTGGTCAGGCCGGGAATACCGAATTAACCGAAACCGGTTAACACGGATAACGGAAGTTTTCCATGGACGAATGCCATACTCTCATACTAATTAACCATTATCAACTCCGGCTTCACACCGTGGATTTTTGTTTATCAAGCCGGATCATTTTTACCGCTTTTGAAACTGACAACAGAGTATTAGTGTTGGTGCAAAACATCTGTCTGTTTAAATGTGCTCAAGCTAAGCTTCTGTTAAAGTTGCAGTTACTATGCCTTAGAGTCGTTTTGTCACGTTTATGTTGGGTGCTTTAGTCCCCAGCTTTTACACATAAAGCGTATGTCCATGACGTTTATTCTTAGAGTAAAGGGGGTAAGTTTCTAAAGAAACTGTGGTGCTGCGTCGGTGGGAGTATTACAAGATAATTTGGTTTTATCAACTGAGTTGATAATGTGAATTAGCCACCGTAAAGAGATTCAGAAGCTGACGTTTCGAGCGCTAGCCCTTCGTCGGAGCGAAGGGCTTTACAGTGGCTAATTCACATTATCAACTCAGTTGATAAAACCAAATTATCTTGTTTATTCTTAGAGCCCGCTAATATGGACTTCTGTACGTAGAATAACGACATTTTTTCAGGTCCCTTTCGTGTCCGTAACAACCGAGGTTCACCATGCCGCTTTTAAATAATCAGGGAAACTTTTACTTGGCTTTCATTTAAACTGACAAATTGAAAGAAATTTAATTTCGCAAGCAAATATATCCTGTAGTTTTTGGAAGTCCAAATTTGCCTCATGCCGAGCTGCGACTACGTCATGTTGGAGAAGCTGGTGAAGAAATGCGTTTGTAAACAGCTTTATTCAACACATTATGCCCTGTTTTGATATCTGTAATGCAGACGATTATTGAATGTAGGATTTCCAAATTTAACTCGTTTCTCAGTACAATACATGCAGTTTGTTTTGAAATAGCTTACGGGTTGTGTTGAACACCGCCGACAGCGGCGAAACACAATGACTTTTGGTTTTGGTTTCGGCGTGGGTCGAAATCGTCACCCCGAGAGCAGAAAAAACAAAGCTGTATCGCTGGCTCTACTTGGATTTCGTTGATAGAAAGTAAACAAATTTGATAACTCTTTCTGCTGATACACGACGGCGAGAAAATTTCGCGCCATAATGACGTCACTTAATGCGGTTTCTTTCAAGCAAAACCACTTAAGCTTTCGCTTTTATACCTCGCACGCTCTTCTCCCTTAAGTTTTGAGCGTTGCAGACATTTTTCGCCTCCCGAGCACGCCTTACGCAACATTTTAATTATTTTGTCGAGGCTTGTGCATGTATGTATTGGGTCTTAGGTGGTGGTAAGCTGCATGGAAAAAATGCTCTGATGAAGGGCTAACTCTCGGAAAGTAGGCTTAATTTACTTTTAAAAACTTCAAATTGATAAATAGCTAAGTACGTATGACGTGCTTGCTACCATGTGTGGGCTTTGCGAGCAGATCTGGTAAGATGTGCTTAACATTTCTGACAATACCATAGAAGCACGGAAAGATATAAATGACGTCCGATCAGAACCGCGTCAATCGTTGATCCAACAGGTGCTACCGTGGCTGTTTATTCAGGGTGCATGTATGTAATGAGCAGGTACGCATCGCAAGTATTGTTTCCAGTCTGACGTAAGCCTCGGAAGATATCCCGATTGCCTGATCCATTAAGCTGTCATCTTCCAAGCATTAAAAATAAAGCGTGAGGTGTCTACTACATATTTAGATAAGACATTGAAAATTATTTTAGACGGAAATTTGGTTGAATGGGATTATGCCAAATCAGTTACATTTTTCGCTCTTAGTGAAAGTAGCTTCAGCCTTCGTCCTCTTCAGCTAACACTGACGTCATAGAAATCTCGATCTCAAAATCTAATTGTCTATTAACACGTGGCATAAATTATGAAAAAGAAGTGTTCTTCATTGATGCCTTAACCGTTCCGCTACGTAAGGTGGTTTTGCCGGCAAGAAAATCTTCTTAAAAATACTGCTTTAAGTCTAGTGAGCATCATTAAAAGATACAGACTGGCTAAAAACCTAACCATCAAAATTTGCTAATCGCTAGTCAAACTAAGGTCTTGACTTTAGTTTACCATTTTTGTTTCTCGGAATTTTTAGTTGGCAGATGCTTGCATTGAAGTGATATTTTCACTGCAATACAAGTATTGAAATAACATCTGAAATGCCCTGTCCATTTAACTTAAAATCAAGACGGTATTTTCAAGCAGTACTCCTGTTTCCGACACCTTCAGGGTATTGTTTGAGGAAAGACCTTTAATGAAAACGGGTGCTAAGATATATGGAAATCAGTCAGTTAACGAGAGTTTATTTTTCGAGTATAGCATATTTTTGTACGTTCAGGGTGGCTTGATGGGTTAGGAGAGTTTTTTTTGCCGGGCACGGACTGTTCGGAATGCAGGATCGCGCTGTTCTCGCTATATGACTGTATTCAGCATTTGCTCATCTAGAGATAATACATAAAACTGTGGAGATCATCGAGGAAAATGCAAAAGTTACAAAGAGAAATCTTGATACTCTGACATGTGTCATATTAATAAACTGAGGTGGACCGGAACAACCAATATTTTGTATAAAACATACACAGGGCCATTCTATACAGCCTAACTACTTTTATTAACCAGGCCTACTACCATGTAAACTATTTGATAGTTAAAGCGGCATTGTCACGCTATTTGGCAACTTTATAAAAAGCCAGAAGGTGTCTTCGCATCAATTGAATCCCAACCCTAATGATCTAGTTTTGTTATTAAAGACTACTGAAACTATTTCCTGTCGCCTGTCGCTACGGATGGCATGGATGGAAATGGATTGAAACTTGAAAAATTGGCCAATTTTTTCGAGTTTTGATGCTACGTGTTCCAAAAATCCTCAAGAAATTTATTATAGTTCACGCCCTCTCTGATAAAATTCATTTGATATCTTCGTCGTAGCTTTACAGAAGCATTTTGTTTATGATTAAAGCCTCAAAGTAACGATTTTAGCACAGAATTGACCTAAAACAGCAAAATCCTCATGAAACTGCTCCTTTAAATGAATAATGAACCTTAAGCCACTAATGCCTGGTCCAGACGCCGTACTTCACATGAGCCGAATCGAGTGCTAATTAGGAAGAACAAAGGACTTTTCGCATTTGCATTCGATTCGGTTCATGTGAAGTACAGCGTCCGAGCTAGGCCTAACTTGGCTAACACCCACTTCATATTAATTGAGGGAGCTCAGTCACCGCATTTCCAATTATTTTGGCCACGTACGAAATTGTTTTAAGTTGAAGGAGACCTGGAAATAATAGTTTGCTAAGATAGAAGAACGCCCGAGAGATAATAATAAACCGTAAAAGGATAAGCATGGTTAAGGATGGAGACGATTGACATGGTTGCAAGCAATGAAGTAGAAAAATCTAGGCATAACTTTTCAAAATGTCCAAACCGTGTCGCAGTTCCTTTAAAAATTCGTTGGGTTTTGCATTTTGATTCTGTACTTAGCTGTATAGCCTTAAAATCTCTCATTTTTGAAAATACAATATGACATTGATTGAACCGCACAAATTGTTTGAAACTGAAATTTTACTTTATCGCTATTGAAACGGTGAATTCCAAACAGCTGCGTTATTGCAGCGTTCTCATTATTCTGTCTCATTATTCTGTAATTAATTTAATAACTCATGTCTTTTTTATGTTCATTTTAGATGTTTGTTGTACGTGGCTATTACAAGAGGTAAAAACTATTACCAGAGATTAAGACCATTGCAAGAATAAAGGGCGTAAAGCTATTACAAGAGGTAAGGACCATTACAAGAAATATAAAGATGAATGTTATCCTGTCTGTTCATCTTTGCCGCCCCATTAAGGTTTTCAAAGTATTTCGTTAAATGGCTAATTATAGCAATTAACTTCACTAATGATATCATTAATCTCCATAAAAATAGCCACGCAGAATATATCATTTTCAATTTCAGTTGAATCCCGCTATTTCGAACTAAAAATACTAGTTCGAACTAGCGGGGTTTCGAAATAACCAGCTCAGCATTACATATTAAAAAAACAATAAATATAGTAATTAATATGTCATCGTCACGATGGAATGCATTTTGTATTGACCAAAGATTGTAAGAGGAACACCCGTGGACCAAGTGCAATGAAAAGCCCAATTTGCAGCTTGGTCTAACGTCGTTGATACCACGGCGATGTTTATTTTTCAACATTCCGCATTCCCTTCACACCCCGGGGGGGGGGGGAGTCTCACAATAGCGGGGAGTTCGAAATAGCCGAGTAATCGATTGTAGATCACTGGAAAATAAGGGAAAATCCAACGGAAATGGATTTGAGTTTGATAAAGTGGGGAATTCAAAGTAACCAAGTTTGAATTAGCGGGGCCCTACTAGATCATGTGAGAAGGTGGTGTTTGTCCATACGAATTGCCAGAAGTAATTTGTGTGAATTTTAGTTGGTTTAAGGATAATAATGGGGGGATGGGAAATTTGAACCAGTAACCAAGTAATAGCTAGGCCTTCAGGATTTTCTGAAATTTGTAGCTGCAGACATATGATCAGTGGCTGTCCTCTCTCTCCGCTCAGGAAGGAGAATGAGAAAATTAAATCCCGGCTTTCTAAAGAAACTGATTTTAATTATGTCCTTACGAAGTTGTTCTCTTGTGGTTTATTGAACAAAGTTTCTTCCTCACTTTATGCTAGTAAAACATGGCCATGAGAAGTCAGGTCATAATCGTAATAGATTATTGATGACCTTATACATGGAACCATTAGTACTCCCAAAAGAAAAAACCGGCACTACCACCCCTTTCATTGTCCAACTATTTTCTTGCAAGCATATCTATCATCTACCCGATAAACTATTGGATTATTAATAAACATCTTTTTTTTAAATTTACTTGGCTAATACCCTGCTCACACTAGTTGAGATGGTATTACTATAAATTCTAAAGTATTTGCCTTTAGATCTTTTACTAGCTATGTTTGTAGACTTCAAAGCTCCCATTATTACGAGTAAAAGTTAAGTTAAACTTGTGTCGAACGTTTCATTCTTTACAAACCATACTACACTTAAATTTGAGTCTCGCTCTTTAGAATAACTGCATAAAATTACGCGAGCCTTTATTGTCAACTTGCTCGTCACTATTTGTTTAACAAAGTTGAGCCAGTTTTCAGGTCTCACAAGGGTCAAAAGCGTTCAATATTTCCTTCGCCTGTGGATGGTTGCTGTGAAAAACCTGCATTTAATAATTTATTTATTGAATCAGTTGGCATACATTCTCAGAGTGAGAATGTTTTAATTTTAGGGAAGCACTCCTTAATAATAATAATAATAATAATAATAATAATAATAATAATAATACTAATAATAATAATAATAAAAGATCTCTCTCCGTAAGTCATTTTGAAAAGTCTCTTCTCTCCCAAGCAATCTTAGATGCAGAACTCTTTCCGGTAATAAGCCAACTAAAACGCCTTTTTGTGCAATTATAAACTCAGGGCTTGTCGGAATATTACTTAGTTTGCTTAATTTGCACTCTTGTTATGCTCTTGTTCGGAAACCCGCTAGCGATTATTCTAGCAAGGAGGCTGTCTTTTAATACAAAGATAGCGTTTTCACAGCGCTTAGTTAGTTATGTAATCTTATTTTCCCTTCTACTATGATAATTAAATAGCATGTGCTTCAAAGTTTTATTCTTTAAGAAATTCAGATGCCCGAGAAAAAATCCTACCCTGCCTGCGGTAGGCGCTATTACGTGTTAAGCACAATAGAGCTTATGCATATTGAGTTAGTTGAGTTAAAGTCACCCCAAGACTCCGTTTAAAAAGACAAATCCTTCTAAACCTTGGGTATCTTCCCGCCGTTTTGGCATGGGCAATGTTTTCATCTTTGCGGCTTTGAGCCCGTGATTTCTTTGATGAAAAACATTACCGATTTGCGCTTCAGAAGCGATGCTTGTGGGTTATTTAGTTCGATATAAATATGAATATGGGCCATAAGGTGACCACATCTGTGATAAAATACTTGTATGATTATTGTTGCTAAATAATATAAACATATGTTTATGTACCATGTGTTCTGAGGTAGTTCTGAGATATACTTCTTCTCTGTCTATGGGTGATACCCAAACGATTCTGGTGTTGGGTAGAAATATTAAGATAGTGCAGTAAATCACATGCAGTTGGGATATCTTTGCTGTAAGCCGACTACTTTTTGACAGATCTAAATCCGTAATTACACGAAGTATAATCCGTATCTACTTTTTTGCACTTCGGCTTCAATCCTGCTCTTTGTTTGAAACCACAGTCTTGCTGCTGCATAGTGTTGGGACACAATCCGAAGTGGATGGTTCTAAAAGTACCATTTGGTTCAGTTAGACGGAAAGAGGACTGTTCCATGCCAGTGGCTCAATGTCTTCAAATCCCTCAGTGCTAAATTCACAGCTAGCGTATCGTTTTAAGTGACCTAACGCCTTTCTTCTCTGTCTCATTTCTTTCCTCAAAGATGTTTTCTGGCAAACTCTCTGTGTCACGTGGGCTTTAACTGTAGATTTTTTTCGTCTTTCAAAGAAGCATAGCCCGCATGCCCACCAAAAGTCTTCCTCGGCAGTTTTGAACCCATTTGCTCGTCTTCTTCCGCCACTTGTACAAGTCGTTCGGCGGCTCATAAGTTTTAGCAGATCAGGGAGGTCAGGTTGTTCGACAATGTATCGAGCGCGAACATCACGATTGTAGTGCATTGATACCTGGAGAAACAAAAGAAATCCAGAAAACAAACGATAAGCGTTTCTAGTACACGTAAATTCATTAGCAGATCTCTTTTGAGACTGACTGGTGGAGGAGGAGGAGGAGGCGCCATGAGGTCCCGAAACCTGCCCCTAACAAAACAAATACTGATGCTCTCGAGAATGAGGATAAATATAGTACTGCAATCAATTCAGTCAAGTTTAAAAACTTGATGATCTATCAACTTAATCGGTGCTGTTCATATGAGTGACACGACATCATCGTGTCGACGTCTCACCTTTCTCTTGTCAAGTTTCGTATCTGGTCGCAGAACAACTTTTCCAAAAACAAGTGGATTTGTTTTCAAAAATGTTTGAGTCGAGCTGGGGGTTTCGTCATTAAGATGAAGCTTTGAAAGTTCTTGACGAAGCTTTATGGCTACTCTGTTAACAACAGCGTTTGTAGTGAGGGATTCTGTTGAAGAATTGTTTTATAGGTCAGTTGTAGCTTTAAACTCTATGGTACTACATTACTAAGCCAATCTTGTTCCTGCAAATGCAGTATTATAAAGAGTTTTGCCTTAGTTTGTTGCCCTTCGTATCCTTGAAGCTCGGTGAACTTCGTTATTTTGAACAGTCGGTTATCTCGTGCTCCTCGACTATCTCGAACTATTTTTCGTTTCAGCTGTACTATTTAGTGTACAGCCATTGCTTAAATAGCTACAGGTTTTCCACCTTCCCTTTTCTTTTGCGTTGCTTGACTAGTACTTGGTAATAACCTACCTATTGCAATGTCGTCAACGTCTGTGAAATTGGAGCCTTTGAACGAGCGATTCTGGACTTCACAATATTGCGAGGGTACTCCCTGAATGTCATTTCCAGCGACACCTAACAAAGGGTAAAGAACAATAAACTAGTTGTTCGAAATGCTAAGAAAAAGACCTTCACTTATGTAGTTGTAACGTTTTGAGAGTGTAGCTAGAGTACCTGTCAAATACTTCTATGACTACTAGCGGTGGCAGGTACAGCTGTTGTATTCGAACCTCAGTGTGCTATTTGCTATACAGTGGCTTTCAGTTCTACTGCAGTGAGTAGCCTAAGAAAATTTTACATCACCGACAACATTCTGTGATCAAACGATAGCAGCCTGGATACCTGGTAATTACTAAAGCGTGCTGGTTTTACAGAGCACTAATCGTCGGCCCCCGCATTGACGTCATTCCATTTCCCACTCAATGAAATAGATCCTCCCAAAAGGTAAAAAAATATACATATATACAAGCATCGTACAATTCAGCTTGCACGATTTTCGATTTGCCATACGTTTGCATTCCATTTGGCTCTCACGTTTCTTGGCTTGCCATGAGTTAAAATGCCATGGGCTTAATGTCATTTTGTGGTGACTTTTTCCACTTACTAAAATAAATCTGGAAGAACCTAGCTTCGTACTTTTCAGCTGGCAGGTTTGTTTTTGTTACGAGTTTACAACCATGAATTTTTCGTCCTTCTGTTCCCACTCATTGGAATAGATCCGGAAAAAGACACCCAGCCAAATTTCAGCTCGCACCTTTTTTGGTTTGCCATGAGTTTTGCGTCATTCTATTGGGAACTTTCCCACTTACTGAAGTAAATCCGGTGAAAACCACCCAGCCCCGTACAATTCAGCTCGGACGTGTTTTGATTTGCCATTAGTAGGCAGCTTTGTAACGAAATCGAACTGAAGAAAGAATTGTACAATAAAGCATGTTCACGGCCTGACTAAGTCGAGCTGGCCGGACTACAAAATCTCTGAGTAGAATGTAGACACCTGTTAATACTTAGCACTTACGCCGTGATAAGTGCATGAAAAAAACATTCTTCAGTGCGATCTTTCCACAATATTATTAGTAGTCTTGCACTCTATGCTGAGTGCAATTCAGGCTATCTTTTCCTCGCGAACCTGTTGGTATACTCTGCTATGTGGTACATTTCTTTAGCATACCAAGAGGAAATCGTCTTTGTTTTCATAACTTGTTTTTATGAAACTGTGATGGTACTGGAACATGACGTCTACAAGCTCCACCAATGGTCGATTCGATGGTGCTGAGTAAACGTTTTACTTACTTGACTTCTCTAGTGGTAGTTCCGGACTCTTGGTCTTGTGGCTAGCCCTTGTGGTGATTCTGAAAGGTTTTGACTTGACAGTAGTGACGACGCCTGCATGAAAACCCATCATAATAATCAGCTCCCATTTATTTCTCTCCAAGACATCAGCCTTTTCTAGTCGGTATACCGCGTTGCCGTCGTCAGTTCTGTGTACTGAGCCTAAATCAACTGACACGACCGTCTGCGAGTGGTCGTGCTGCTGCAAGTTTACCTGTAGCTCAACAGGACCTGGGGAAAACGCAATAGTGTAATAATGTTTATGCCCGCAATTTTATAACGAGCTTTATTTATTTCGACGTTTATAAGTCATAAGTACAAAAACGTCGTGCATCAGTGGGTCTTTTTCTTGTTTATGCAGTATTACGAGCTCTCTTAAATTTGGACAACGGAAACTAGTTGTAGTCCAGTTGTTGATAGAACAGAGTGAATTCTTTACCACTGTGGGTGGGGCCCACAAGGTTTGCTCGCGGTATCGTGCAACTTGGCTTTGTGGTGTTTTTTGTATTCCTATGTTAAGTTGATGGGCTTTTTAAGTCGACTTACCCACTGTATCTTGTGTTCTAACTGCTGCTTCAGGACATCTCTGAACGTAAACTCGGACTTTTTTTATTTCATCGGATGCACGGGCCACAATAGTCACTTCTGAAGATCCCAGTCGATATTCGTACTTTCCAGACAACTTCTTTGTTCTCTTATCATAGGTGTCCATGAGGTTCATTATTTGAACCCCTACCTCAGGCTGTACATGTTTTGGAGGAGGGTCCTTAGATTGCCCGTCCATCTTGGCACCACACGAGGATGGAAAACTCTGGTCGGCTGTTGGAAAAAGAAGGAGAAAATGAAAATCCTGGAAGCCATTAGAACAGCTATAGACTCAAAAACAAATAGTGTGTTTGCAAGAGATTTATGTGATTATCCGTTAGTCCAACAAAAGATTATTTTTTGCTGCTTTGAAAAAGTAACCATGCATACATAATTCAGATCACGGTCAGAGCGGATTTTCCGCTTCTGCTTTGTACGTGATATTATTAAATTATTTAGTGCAACTTTTGTTTTGAGTGATCTTTTTGTAGTATCGAACATTGCCAGGAGATGGATTAGGCGGGAATGTTGATATAAACCTTGACCCTGGCTATTCAAAATGAACGCTGTGTTCATCACGCGTATCTGAACAAACAATTGAGTCATGGTTATTTTCGCGAGCTCCCTAAGGCAAAACTAAATTGGTATGGAATTATATTGTAATTGCAGTTGAAGCAAAGGGGTTTGAAGTTTGCAAACTACAATTAGCAGCGCAACCCTCGATTCTGCTTTACCAGAAGGAACTCGACTTAATAACATAGGATACATTTGTCGACACATTTGCATTCTGGCAGTACTTTCTATCATAGTCGCTAGATTAAGCGGAAAAAAACAAAGTGAAACAACTCCACTCCCTTAAAACCGGATGTAATTTGGAATTATTTGAATCTTAGCACACGCATGAAGATGTAGTAAAATTCAAAGCAACGAAAGCTGCGATTGTAATCTAGTATAGAGATATTAATGTCCGTCAAGCTGTAACTTTTCTTTAGTAGATTTAGTGCGATTTCTCAAGTGAAGTTGATTAGCACGGTTAGATATTCAGTCGTTCTGTACAAACACCTTGAATTCTATCACCTGCAGTTCGTAACGAACAGGTTATTGAAGTCAAGCATTATCTGCAATAATGGTGTTATTTTCCGCTTGGCGTGGGGAAAACGCATCATTTCTGCTCAGAACATGTTTTCGAAATTTCATTACCACACGTCAGTCCACGAAAATATCGTTGAATATTTTCCTTATGAAAACTAGTGTGGCGGAAACGCTTGAAGTATAGTCTGAGTATGGTGTTTAGTGATGCACAACTTTGTAGACTTGATATTAAAAACGTACAAATGCTGCTGCAATAGAAATAATCACAGAAACGCGTTTTGGTGCTATAAAGCTTCCCAAGTCGTTTTAAGCCTTTGAGTGGTTGGCTCCTTCTAATGTTTAAACGGTTAATGGCTTATAAGTACCACTAGTGAATGTAAAGAAATGCTTATTTGGATTTGCTAAATATAGCTGTCGTTAGCGGCTAAATGTACTCTTTGACAATACGGCGGCCAGATAAAAGCTGATTTGATGTCGAAGGCACTGCTATTGCTGGCTTTATGCTTTAACAATATGGCGGCTTGATAGATGCTGGATCGATGCATGTCGAAAGCACGCTGCCTGCTGCTCCGTTCTTATGCTAATTCATTAATTAAATCCACTTGTAATGTATTTCAAAGGTGAATTACGACAAGAACTGAGACAATTTAAATTAAGTAGGTGGTTACTTCGAGTTGGTGCCCTCTGTACAGAGAACTCACGAACTACGTCAATCTTTTCTGATTTGGCTTCAAAGTATACGTGGGCGAATGGAGCAAGCGGATAAATAGTTTTGACTTTAAGGGTAGAGAAGACTACTTGAGATGCTTCCTGTTTGTTACAGACTAAAGTCGTAGTTTGCATATCATAAGCAACAGCCATATTGGCGTAATTAAAAACAGCGAGGATTTGGCAGATGTAATGTTAGTAGATTATCCTATAGTTAAGAGTCTTTGTTGAAATACGCGGTACCTGTAGCGGAAAGATTGAAATACGACCTACGGTTGGTAAAGCACCTTGTCGAATTTTATTAGATGGTTTGGTTGTAAGCAAAAGTCGTGCTCAACCCTCTCCGAAGACAATCGCGTCATTCTTTCGGTCATATGTTATTATTAGCCGCCTTGTATTTTCTTCTCTCGACCGAATAACTTCAATATTATTTGACCCACGTTTAAAACTTGTACTAGCCGTTTCTTATCGGAAGTTAAGTGCGGTCACCTTCTGAAAAGAGTAGTTCTATTTGTATTTAACGAAGAACCGTGAAATGCTACGAAATCCGTAATGTCATGCCCTTGATAACGGACGACAACACTTTATTGTCTTGTCTTTTTTTTTGAGCCATGTAGGACCTGCTGAAATTAATACGCAAGAGGGTTAAATACGACCTCTGTGACTGAGAAAACTACTTGCTGAATTTTATTAGTTGTCCCAGTTCTAAGCAAAATTGTGCTTTAATCTTTCAAAGACAATCGTTCTTTATCCTTTCCGGCATATGGTTTTATTTCTGAGATGCTTTGTACTTTTGTACTTTCCACTGAACGTCAGCTAACAAATTAAACCCCAGTTTAAAGCTTGTACTAGCATTTCTCACTAGAAGTTAGATGCTGTAGTCTTTAAAAAAGCTACGAAAAACCATAGCAATCCACTTTGTCACGCCCTTGATAGTCAGGATGACAACATCTTGCACGTCTTCTGTCCTAGGTTCTTTGTCTGAACTACCGAGGTAATCTTTTTCACTTACACTAATACCCATGAAAGTTAATCTAATTATTTTTCGTAGATGAACGATATAAGGAAAGGTTGATGTAATTTCTAACTAAATGTTATATAGTATGGAAGGTAAAAATGGGATTGCCATGGAAGGTGGCTAGTTTATGGCACCGGGACCTTTGTTAGCCTTTCCAATACTTTCCGAATCAGTTGTGCACGATATATAAAAAGGAAAATTCGTTTTACTTGGTCTTGAATCACAAGAGTAGTAGGAAACTACATCCGTGATATTTTTACTGATTTAAGTGGCTTCTTGGTGGATTCTTGAGTGAACGATGGCATTTCAACTAGTTCCAAAGTTCACTGACTTTATCAGAAGATAGAGTTAGGTCCTCTGTTGTTCTACTTGATCGCATTGTGTTCTTGCGGAATAACTGGTGGTGTATTAACAGCGAAGTTAAACAAAATAATCATCTGTAAAAGTACTGACGTAGTTCAGTTGGGACAGCGTCAGTCCCGCTGAATTGTCAATTGTCTCTTTTCCGAAGATCAGTTTGTTGAAAACTACTCTGTTGTTTATTGGGTTTATGTACAGAGCGAATGCTCTCTTGTTGTGAATGACAATTAAGTTTAAATATAAAAAGAACGATGGAAATAATTTTTTTTTTCTAAGCCACGATATTGTATTCCGGGTAAACCAACTAGTGGCTTTTTTTTCAAGTTTCGTTGTATTTACTTCCATACCTCCATCACGTCAGTGGTTGCTTAAATGAAAGCGAGCAGAACTCTACTGCCTTGAGTCTAAAATAACTTTCTTTTAACTGAATCTAAATGAATGGTGGTAAGAGTAGTAATGTAAGACATTTGGACGAAAAAACAGGCCCTCGAAATTTTGTAGTGAAACTATATTGTTTTCTTGGCCAATGCAGAGTCGTTCCATTAAATGTTTCTCTTGGCACTGAACTTTTATCAAAGGGATCTTTATATGTTTCCACGATTTTTTTCCTGAAAGCAAGGAGTTGATGCAATAGAACTGAATGTAGATAGATAATGAAACCTTCCTGAAAACTGTTTTGGGGTTTGGAGTCTACTGTTTCTGAATAACTTAACGAAACTGGTTTTTGTGCTAGGTAAAATGTAAAACTGATTATTTCGCGGCCCATGTGCAAAATTGACTCTTTAATTTGTGTGTCTAGTTTTCCCTTCTGGATTTTGATTCACCAAGTAATAAAACAGTTAAAAAAGCGTCATTACGAGAAACTTTATTTACTACAAATAGTGTTATTTATAAAAAGGAATTGAATATTTCTTATGAAGGTGAAGTCATTTGGATTAAAGGAGTGAAGTGCATACCTTTCAGGAAAAAAATGGTCTTGTCAGTACCGTCTGTTGGCAACCTCGTAAATGCGTTCGGAGAAGCGATGAAAATATAGTCAAAATCAGGATTGTAACAGTAAGATCCTATCCACTGCCATCCCTATGTAGAATTGCCAGGGAGAATATTTAACTGTTACAAAACCCAACTTAAATATTTATCGAATGTATGACCGTCCCACGCTAAAACCTGTAGGGCAGGAAAACATTCAATTTTGACGTTGAAGTTTCCTGACATCATGACTACGATTAGTTATGACATTAACGTTGATATTTTGCTTTGTTTGGTAAATTCGGAACGGTCAACTGAACTGATTTGCCAGCCAGAGCCCGGTTCAGCCAGCTTCAGAGGAAAGTCCTTCCGCTGACGATCTGACGCCTTGACATTGCACAGAATCACGAATCCCTTCGTATTACTTCGGAAGATGACTCTTGTTTTGCTCGGTGGCGGGACTTTGTTCATTTCTTGGTTTTCAACATTATCATCTATTCGCCATGAGTCGGTTGATGTAGACTTAGGTGAACGTGCGATACACGTCAGCTGCCATGTTATTAATCCTGCTAGTGGGTGCGGTATAAACTGGCGAAATCAGGGTACATTTTTAAGGACAAGAACGAGTTTCAATGGAAAGGAAAACAAGTAAAATCAGTCAAAAGTGGAAAATGTTCACGATCAGGTGTAACCATTTGTTATATTGATTATTGAGAGAATCGAAAGTGTGGCATTCTTGTATAACACACAAGAACCAGTTTGTTATAGCTTGTTATGTTTTCAGTGTTGTTGCTAAACTGATAAGCACAGGAACAGGAAAGACACAGGATTGTTCACTACATACAAATGCCATTTTTTGTTGCGTGGAAACGCCGTATAGCTGCAATGGCACTTTACATGATGTTCAGAGAATGTTCATGTATGTTGCTACTCAGTGACCACTCGGTTCAAACCTCGACGTTGCTTGCGACTCTTCTTGTCCTACCGGTCGCTGTCGCGTGCGTCAAACAATAAAATGGGCTTGTCAGTTAAAAAATCACATACGGAAAAATCAATTTAATGTCAGTTCATCAGTTTGCTTATAAGAGGAAAAACAATATCTAAACCGGACATTAAAAAGCACGTGGACGAGAATATGTGTGATGAACCATTTTAAAAAGCAGCCTCCATAAATTACTGAATTTTTGCAAATGGACGCTGCAATAAATTAGAAAAACGTATCTAAAAAGCACTGCCTTTTGTTGCTCTAAAAACTTGTTACTCTAGAATAGAGGTAAATGCCCTTTTTCTGTTATTACTTGAAGTGTAGTTGTCCAAAATCATTATAGTATTGCAGGTTTGGTTACAGTTCCACGGTAGAAATAAAACAGTTTTCTTCATGCAGGTGATGAAATAAAACAATCATTCTCTCTTGGTAATTATTTTGCCTACTGTTTGCACGGGTAAAATACGCAGGACCCTTTGAAGTGACCGAGCTCTATCAGAGAAACGTGTGTATATATTTTATCTATTTGCTGATAAGCGAGCGGGTTTGGAATCGCAAGCGGTAAAATGGCGCTGTCTCATAAGGAGATTATTTTATAGTTGCTTGCCACGTACAAGGTTCAAGTTATCTTGTGTGTAGACCGGCTTTCATTTTCGTTCCGCTTGTGTCTAATAAGAATGAAATTCCCAGACCTACCTCGTACGTTCCAGGAGCTAGACATAGTCTGTACTGGGGCTTCCCCGGTTTGTGAAGGCAAAAGCCATTCGCTTTGATTGAATCCAACAGTTAAATCGTCTCCGCACTGTGCTCTAATAAACTCATCTATGTCATTTAACTGTTGCTCAAGTTCGGGATCGAAGGCGAATTGACTCATTTTCTCCAACGCCAGTCAGGTGAGCGGACCGATAGAAACTCTGCACGGCTAGCTTCTATGCCCTGGGAGGAAGTCGTTCCTTAAATCTTTTTGCAAAACTAGTTCAAATGTCTCACAAAGAGTGGGAGGCGTTTCCGGTATAAATGTCAAACAAACGGGAAAAATATGACGTACGTGGCCTTTGTTTCCAACCTCACAAGCGTGGTTTCCGGGTGATTGTTATTCTAGCCAGTACTGTTTCAGTGACTAACTATGTTTGAGACCTAATTTCGACTTCATTATTTGCCACTTTGTACACAGATGTTTCGTTATAAAAAAAGCCATATTTGATTACACCTTTTACGACAATTGCCATTTCAATTGTTAACTTATTGCCAGCAGCTCTCACGTAAATATGGCGTGACGTTATAAGTCTCATATAGGTTGTGTATATTGGTTGGATAACATGTGTTTCTATTGTCAGTAGTTGAATAACAACTTTAGACAACAATCCTTCTCCAAACCAAACATAAAACAAATCTTCAAATCTAGCTAGCGAAACATATATTCTATTATATAAAGATATTATTTAGAATTTTCCACTTCGCTTGATTGCTGATGTCTTTTGCCCTTAAAACTTTTACTAATGGTGGAATGAACTCTGCCTTTAATATTAGTAATAGTTTTGTTATGATATATCTAAGTCAGATCTATCCTTGGACAAAATCCAGTACCGTGTAGGCTTAATTAGTCACGAGTAAGTCATTACTATGAATGATTTCAAGCATTGAGCGCTAATATATGAACACTCGTCCATAAATTTAGGTGATCTCATATTGGAACAGTAAAATAGTTATCGTTATTCAAATATGCTTAAATCAGTGTGGGTGGAAGAGCGTTGTGTACATGTTGGCTCTTCGAAATTGGCGCGCCTTGCTGACCTCTCCAATTGAGTGACCCACCGCTCCCACTACGGACCGGTGAGTTTCGAGACAGAAAATAATGTTCTTAACCCATCTTTGTCTTTAGTTACAATTTCATCCGAACCGTCGGTCTTCCTTCGTTGAACTGGAAAAATTAAATTGAAGGTGGTACTGTTCTTGCTATATTCAGAGTTGGCCTTGTATCCGAAACCCAGTTTCAATTCCCAGTCACGTCGCGTTACCTTGTTGACGTCTACTCACTGGAAACCTTGCACAATGTTGAACCGCAATGACGTAAGCATGTCACACCTTCCACGCAATGCTGTATATTGCGAAACTCTTAGCATATTTGTAAGTCACGTCTCTGCATGGAGTAACGTCATGTCGGGTACACAGTCAAAACAAACTTACTGGCACATATATTCACAGTATACCACTACTATCACCTAAATGAATGTGAAAATAAGTCGAAGATCTGCTGATGTCTCCTTCAAATGGATCTGATCATGGAAATTTACGACTTTCTTGACGCTCGGTGCCGTTATTCTCGCCCGCCCGTCGTCGTGAACATGTTCCGTTTGTTGCTACAACCTCTAAACCAGGCTATTTTATGACATGATAGGTTAGCTGAGTCTGAGCTAAAGAGCACTTCAATTTCATAATCAAAGGCAAGGTGGGATGTCCGAACAATTTAGAAGGAGACATGTAGCTTGTTGTATAACACGTGGACCAATTTATATTTATCAAGGATCTCTCAGTGCCATCTTACAACAGATACGCTGTGCGTGTCGCTTAATCTGAGACGTCATCCTTAGTTAAGACACGTTTCAATTTCTAAGCCAGTTTTTTACACAACTGAGTGGATCTTTTCCAGATCTTAATCCTTGACAGGTAGGAATATCAACGAAAACGTCGCCGATAAATTTTGAGAGTGTGGCCCATTGCTGACTGTCTACGATCGCTCTATTATGATAGCAACGGAAGTCAAAAGGATTTAATTTCCTCCAAAACTCACTTTTGATGTGCATAAATACCCCTGCGTTACATTCAGATGATGCAAAATTCAACCTGTGTACTATACTCGAGTCAGGATATACTCAGCTTTATCACTTATGCTTTCAGAGGTGTTTGTTTCCTTTGATAAAATGGCAGCAGGGTTTCTTACCAAAGATGGATGCATACACATATTTGTGGACTGCCCATTTCCGTCCTTCCAATGATGACCTCCTTTTCAAACCAGCATGTAATTCAAAACTTTCTGTGACGTTTCGTTTCCTTCAGTTAATTTCGTTTTACATGCCTTATGTAGTATAGCAAGCGGGATAAATTTTCGCACGTGAGAGATGTGTAGGCTTCAGCTCTGTTTTCGCCATCTTTGCCGAACTCGGGAAACGTGTATAATAGCAGTTGTGGACGTAACGATTTCATCTCAAGATTTCGCCGTAGTGATTTAAGGTTCTGCATCGGATTTAGCAGAACCCCCAATCCATACTTACACGGAAAATCGCCTGGTGTCTTCACTCGAACTTCTTGTTATAATTTGCCTCGTCCATTTGTCAATCGAGTGAGAAAAGCGTTCTTTCGTATCCACGTGATTTTGTAACCAAACTGCGAGTTGAAACCTTTCATCAGCGAGCGCTTTCCAACCGGATTCATTTCAGATACCCTAACCATGGCCTCACACATCATCCGTTTTGCTTTTTTAACACCATTTTAGCACGCAATACTCAACTCTTAACTGACTTCCCAAAATTTGTTTGTCTTCTCGGTAGGTTTGTCGAACCGCTTTTTATTATGTACCAGCGGTATTCTAGAAAGTTCTTTGCCGCTTAATTTCAAAACAGGAAGGGTAGAACATGACATCTTCTAGAATATTCAGAATAAAGTGACTTCACGGTTAAAACTTATTTCTTCAAACACCGAACTTAAAATTCAATTAAAATAAACTTCCAAACTAGCTTCAGGAATATATTTTCCTTTTTCAAAACGTACGCCGTCTGTACTGTGATGTCGGCTAAATTGGACAGCTTACTCAGTTACTGTCGAAGAATTGCTGTTCTTTATTGAACCAAATAGCCTTCTGTGTCATAGCCTACAGCTAAAAAGTACTGAGTTATTTAGTTAGATACGGCGTATTAACCGTCTTGGCATCATTGTACGGAAACAGCGGCTCTTACCGGCTCTTGCCGGGAATTTTTGCTTATGATAATTTCAGTCACCTGCCCGCCGGCGCTGGGCAGGGCTCCCGCAAATCGCGTCACAACATATTTTCCGTTTGTCACGGCAATCTGTAATTGTCCACTTAAGACGTCTCAACTCTTAATATGCACTGATTTTGAGACCAGTCAAAGCGCCAACGCAATCTTATGCTCTCATATGTTATTTCTAAAGCGTGTACAATTTTTTCAATAAAACAGTTCATTTTAATGTCGAAATTTGCCACCATGAGAGTACGTCACGTCTCCACAGGGGAAAACTGAACACCTGCTCTCACACGCTTTATAAAAACACCGAAGTGTTGAGTTAAGTCTCATTTTAATTGACGAAACTTATTGAATTTTGTTACCCGTGGTGAAGTGAAATGTGTATTACTTTCTCCAATATGGCGGTCATCATATCTACATGCCACTGACTATATTAATCAGGGATAGGTTTTATTTTGTAAAATCGTCTTAAACACTTGACCAAAGTTCGTATCGCTAAAATCTTAGTTAATCAGTTTTTGTCCAAAATTATGCTTTTCAAGTTCACTGGCACTCTACAAGGGTTTTCCCTCTCAATATTCGTGAGGGAAAAGTAATCAAATTGTGAACGCACTGCCCTAATCTTTGATGATTACTAGCATTTTCTTTACAATTTTCGTTTTGAAACAAACGGCTAATCGCGGGAAAAAGCTGGAGGTACCATTTCGTTACAAACAGAACGCACCGAGACCGAAAGCGGGGGGGGGGGGGGGAAGGGAGGGGGGATTTGTTGCCCACAGTATAATTCAGTAGTTTGTAATCATTATATTTCTAAGTTCGTTGGCTACAAGGATGTCACTTCATTTGTTTACCCAAACAGTGTACAGCTTTACTGCTATTTTTTTCCCGTAAACTTACTTAGCGAGGCTCCTTACCTGCCAGTATCCGGCCAATAGCACCTACCATACTTTCCCGCCGTCACAATTTTAAGTTGGTAATTAATTAAATTGACGTCAGTGTAAGCCTTTTGTGGACACTTGATTTGTAACAAGAAATCTGCTTAGTAACGAGGCCAGGTGTGGAAAGCAAGACTAAAGACTGAGGTACAAGAAGTTTTTTTGAGATGTAAATTGACTTACGAAACTGGCCAGAGGTACCCGATCCGGTCTTCTCTAAAATACTTCAAAACTCTGTCAAGTTTAGGCTTTCTGAAATGCTTTTAAAGCTGTGTCGGTTAATTTTTAGGCTGTGCCTCCCAAAAATCTCGTTGCCTTTCCAAAAATCTGAACTGACCTTTTTTTGGTATCCAAAACGACATTTTTATTAATCTGAAAACAACAGTCCAAAACAATTGCTCAATGATCTTGACGTTCGAGGTGACAATTCTCTTAAGAAAAATCGGAGGGGATTAATGGCCCTTTGAACAGATAATTCACCGAAACGAGCTGCTGGGTGCCCCGGACAGGCAGTCTTTGGGTCTGTTTACAAGGAGGGAGGGTTACCCTAGCAAGCGGGTTAACCACAGCTGGAGGGCAAAAGATAGCCTGAGTTTACAAGCAACATTTTACAGGTTGGGTAACCCTACAACCCAGGACAACTTGCGTGGTTACACTCCAAGGGTCTGGAAACAATTGGAAAGTTAACCCTGGAGTGTTTACAAGGGAACAAGTTAACCCGCCTGCCAGGGTAACCCTAGGACGCAGTTAGGGTAACCCGCCTACCCGGGTAACCTTAGCTGCCTTATAAACACGACGAAGAAATAATAGAGGAAATGTGTGAGTGGTGCGGTAACCCGCTTGCTAGGGTAACCCTCTCTCCTTGTAAACAAAACCTATGTTGCAAGGTCGTTTTTGACAGCTGAAATTTATATCATTTGTTTCCTAGAGGAACATGCTCTGCGCGCCAACATTTTAAAAGTTGTCTTCCATGTTTTTAAGAGCGAAATTTCTTCAAACATTTTCCATGCGATAAATTCATGTGCGATAGTTCCACGGTGCAATGAAAGTTCAACCAGCATTTGTTTTGCTTTTCTATTTGACCTTTATCTTGTGTCATTGAAGCAAAACGCCCCAGCTCCCCTCCCCCCTCTCCCCCTAAAAAATTGCTCAAAATAGTTCGGCCGGTAATGACTTTTTTATCTCGATGAAAATAACGGAGTTTAATATATTAGAACAATTTATGGACATTTCATACTTTTTTTATATATACGTGGGGACAATGTCAGCATTGTTGTTATTTTCATCATTGCTGTGCTCCCAAAAGTTGGGATGGTTTTACTGCTCAAACAGAAGAGTATTAGTACTTGCTCCTGTTTACAGCGATCACTGACTTACTTGACTTAATTCCTGTCGTTCCGTACGGAACATAGGTCGTCCACCAGAGTTCGCCATCCACCCCCCCTGTCCTGGGCCTTCTGCTCAAGCTGACCCCACGTCAGGTCAGCGACCTTCGCTTCAGCTTCAATTGAGCGCCGCCAGGTGGTCTTCGGCCGTCCTCGCTTGCGCTTCCCTTGGGGTGTCCACCGTAGCCCTCTTCGTGTGACGTTGTCTGTAGGTTTTCTCAGGGTGTGTCCAAGCCAACGCCACTTGCTTCTCTTGATTTGTTGCACGATTGGCTCCTGAGCTGTTTTTCTCCACAGCTCTTCATTTCTCAGCTTGTCGTACCACCGCACTCCGAGGATCTGGCGGAGGCAGCGGTTCACAAAGACTTGTATCTTGGCCATCGTTGACTTCAGCACTCTCCAAGTTTCACAGCCGTACAGAAGGACGCTTTTCACATTGGAGTTGTAGATACGAAGCTTCGTGTTGAGGGACAGCTTTGTTGATCGCCAGATGGATCGAAGGGTATTGAAGACACCTGCAGCTTTTCCTATCCGTGTCATCCGCGGCCCGGTGAGGCCGCCCTCCCGTCGGCGCAGGACTGAGGCTCTAGGTTCTCTAGTGTTCGTTTCTGTAGCTGGTTAATTTTTTCCGGGGTGAGGTAGCTGGCCTCACGCCCAACCCTCCTCCTTTATCCGGGCTTGGGACCGGCAGGGGACTAGCATCAGCCATCCCCACTGCCGGGTCCAAATTTATCGTTCAGTCCCAAGACGCAACTCTCCTATGCACAGAAAACTACAGAATGCAGCATACTTAGCGGACTTCTGTCAATTAAAAACCCGCTATCCAAACCCCTTTTAATCTGCTACCCTTTATACAGGCACAATGTTTCTGGCGTATGCGAAATGAAGAGTCTATTTTTCGAAGAAAATAGATCTATTTTGTTACTGTTATATGCCCTGGGGGTACTCCCTATAATGGCCTATACGGGAAGGCTCGGCCCGAAAATGGGTACCTTTTTCACGCTTCAGGTAGATAAAAGGGTTGGGATTTCACAAGTTGAGGTATATAAAAGGGTAGGGAAATCGGTCATTTAGGTATTTACAAGGACCTTTAATTATAATATTTCGAATAGACGCTCCTTATGGCTGTATAAGTTTATTTATTCAGCACTATATGAAAACGAAAACAAGACTTCCTAAAGTAGGTATGTGAAAGGGGTACCTTTTTTCAATAAAAGGTGTATAAAAGCGGTACCTTTCCTATCTAAATGGTATATAAAAGTGTAAGGAGATAGACCTCGGGGCGGAGCCTCCCCGTATTAAATTTTGTTAAGTACCAACCCGGGAGTTGTGCGATATAACTCAGTTCACAGATGGATTTTTCCGGGATGGCTGCATGTCATTAGTTTTTTTTTCTTTTTATTATCATGGAGTACAGTACCGGTCAAAGGTAAGTTATCACCTCTCGTCTCGTTTCTCACGAAGACGCGTCTCCTTTCTCTCGAGAATCACCGAAGCGTCTAGTATGGAATATATTTAGGCCCGGATATTTTTGGGGATATTTAGAAGTTTCCGAATTATTTGGGTAATATTAAGATATTTAGAAAATTTAAGATATGTAGAAATATTCATAGCTTTTTTCTTGGTTTTTCCTCGCTGTTTTTTCTGGAAATAATGCTTAGTTTTATGCCAGAAACAATCCAGTTCAGCGATTACCCACTTGAGGAATATATTCCACATCACTAAAAGCGCTAAAGCAGCTATTTTTCAAAATAGCGGATGCTGGTAACATCCAAGTGCAAGAATGTTCTCCCTCAACTCCTGGTACTGCAAGAAAACATACTTGTCCAATACTCTGACAAATTTATGCATAGCATTGCATTGTATTCTATTGTTTTACGTCGTTCTCAACTGTATTGTATTGTTAATCTATTGTTATGTGGATATAATACAATACAATGCTAACTGAATTTGTCGGAGTATTGGACAACCCTCCAATAAAATTTTTGAAAATTTTGGCCCAGATGATTCAAAATCGGAAGAGATATTTGAGGGTTTTTCGAGATATTTAGGAAACATTTTGTGATGTTAGGAACATATTTTGAGAATTTCCGGAAAGATTTTTCCGTGTTTCTACGTGATATTTGTGGAAAGGCCTAAACATATTACATTTGCCAATTAAACATATCGACTGTTTGTAATGATATTTTTACATTTGTCATTTGCGTCATCACGAAACGTGAAATTTTCAACGATAATTGACGAAAGAAAGAACAAAGAACAGAGACATAGCATGGGTTTAATACACTACAGCCCTAAAATAATGCGATTCTGCTCATGAAAAAGAAATCATTCGGTAGATTTTACCGCCGATTAACGTTTTTGGTTGGTATTAACGTGCTGAGTGAGTAGCTCATGAATCCTGAATCATAAATAGTGCCCGGGAAAAGTCTTACGAAACATTTTTCCAACAAAGCAATAATCGCAAAGCTGTTTTTGTAACTGTATCGAACCTGTTCTTACAACAATGCGTTCGAACGAAAAACGATTGCAGTTCAGGTGTTAAGATTGTTCAAAGTAATATCCTTAGAATTTTCTCTGTTTGCATGCCTAGTTGCGAACTTGCTCTGTTTGCCTAATGTTCCACGCACAGATTTTTTTAAAGTGGTACTATGACGAAAATCGCATCTTTTATATCTAAGCTATTTTAAAACATAAAGAAGTAGTTTGTATGACAAAAAAGTTGCTCCACAACACAAGCTTAACAGTTTTGTTACCATGGCAACGTATTGGGTTCCAGACCTGCCCTATATCAGTATAGGCTTTTCTGGCCACCTTTGGCTTTCCATTTTGATATTTGCTAATGGTACCTCATATGCAATATCCAGCAAGCATATAAATATGTTAGCTTAAGTTCGTGGTGTTTAATGGTTTTCGACCTGAAAATCACCAACATTTTGAAATCAACAGAGTGGGGAATGGAAAAGAGTGAGTTGCCATGGGAACACAATTTTTCTGGCCGTAGGTGTGCCTCAAGTAGAACAATCAGCCTACCAAGTTTCGATGGTCTGTGCCTCAAATTGGCCAATTGGGTTGATTGTATGACGTAATCATTCATCTCATTTGCATATTTTTCAAATTTTTCAATCTCCGGAACTAATGCAGATATTTACAAACGGTAAACGGCATTTTTATTCTTTTGGTGAAAGACCTAAAAAAATTAAGGGGTAAAAATTTGGTCATAGTACCACTTTAAAAGTTGTCGTGCAATAAGGTGTAGATCAATTTTTGCCAAAAATTAAGCTTAAAAAGAAGGGAATCACTGTGCTCGTCTTAAAAAAAAATACTTTGAAGAACTTTGAAAGAATTTTTGAAAGACCCACGTTCGTAGACCAATCTTTGGTTGTACCTTCGAAAACCATTCAGTGAATGAACTCAAGAAATTATAATGTTATAGGCGATAAAAAATTAAGACACCTCTCCAAGTTTTAGGTCTACGTTTTCCCGATCTTCAAATATTTGTCGAGATATTTTTCACAAATTTACAGAGCCCAGTATGTAGCCGCCATGTTGTTGTACTTCCAAGGGACACCAACATGGCGGCCGGAAAATAGTGTTTACATCTGGAACTTACTTTGGCTATTTAGGCCACTGATTATCCTGATCAAGCAAACATTTAAATAAGTACCTTTCCTAATAAGTATATATTTTTCGACAAACACGTTAATAGCTTTATGTCACGCACCGCCATAACTCTGAAATTTAAAAGGTGCCTGTTTTTAGACGAAGTATGTTCTTGAGCTGATAAAAATGGATACAATCAGTAGAGAAAGTGATGTGAATTGTAGGCGAAGTTGCTTTTAGGACGTACGACGTGTTACGTGTTGTGACGTTGCAGCATGAATTA
Organism: Catalaphyllia jardinei; assembly: GCA_022496165.2. NCBI lineage: Eukaryota > Metazoa > Cnidaria > Anthozoa > Scleractinia > Caryophylliidae > Catalaphyllia > Catalaphyllia jardinei. The sequence goes on from CM042748.1 coordinate 14,789,362, forward strand.
CGTGGCAGTGAGGATGCGCTGTAACAATTAGCCTCTATGCGTGAGAGGCTAAGTAACAATAGGCGCGAACGTCCTTAAACTGAGTTTTTTAAATGTTATTGGCTACAGCTCACTTATGGCAGTTGACATTTAGAAATATCTTTGAGTTCTTCCTGTAGGCGAGTGAGTGAAGATCACCATGAAGGTGGCTTACTACAGTTTTGATGGAGTATAAGAGCACAACTTTTAACTCTTTTGTAAAAGGTTCCAAGCTGTTTTCCCTTCACTATTTACTGTTTGCTTAGGTCTTTTACCATTCTATGTGAAATTTGAACAATTAACTGTCAACAAATGGCCAAAATGAGCGACCGAGTACCCAATGAGAGACTGGGCACTAGTAGGTTAAGTCACGTTTTTCTCAAAATCTACCCGTATGACCCCACCTCAAAATTTCAGGAATAAGAAATTGGGTCTGATTTAACATTTATGCAAAGTAAAATAAAAATCTGTAAGACACATTTTTTTGCAAACTAAGAGAATGTGAAATCAAAAACAGCTCAAAATCTGTCTTGCAGATTTTTTAAAAATTTTGTCTCTAAACGTGATTCACCCCAACAAATCAACTGTGAAAATTTCATCATAGGTTGTACGGTAGGTTTTCGAGCAATCCTCGTTCAAAGACAGGTTTTTACAACCTTGGACGAGAATTGAATTGCGCATGCCCTTTATTAAAGCGCGCGCTCATGTGACGCCGTGTGTCGCGTGCAAGAAAGCAAGAGTAAATTAGAGCTCTTTTACCGGATGTTTATCAAACTTTTTTGCCATATTTTTTTGGCCCTAGGATTGAATAAATGTTTGAACGGAGTTTAAAACTATCGCTACATATACCAAAGGGATTTACGCCTTTCAAGTGCTGTAGTGGTTTCGTTAAGGCCCGTTAAAACGGTCATGATAGTTGATGATAGCCGATGATAGTTCCAACTATCATTCACTATCATTGACTATCATGTTTGCGATCAAACAGTCCGCGCGCGCTGGAGTTGATTGACGCAATCAACTGCTCCACCAGGTACACAACTAAAATTAATGTGGCTCACTACAGTTGCCTGGTTTTTTAGATTTTTCGCTTTTCTCACTTTCTCGCTTTCAGCGTCACTGTCGTCCGAATATTCGTCCAAATTATTGCTTTGTTGTTCTTCACAGTACGATGGCAATGCGGTAGCCATATTGCATTGAGCCCGCCTTGGTTGACCCCGCTGACCGAAACACTATCGCTCGGTCAAACGGAAAAAACTATCATAAACTATCATGTCGAATTTGAACATGTCCAAACTGCATGATAATTGGTGATAGTTGGTGATAGTGAATGATAGTTCGTGTTCAAACGTGCGTGATAGTTGAAACTATCATCAACTATCATGACCGTTTAAACGGGCCTTTACTTCTTGAGGTTACTTGGGTCAGTTGTGCGCGCGACAAATACTGACGTGTGGCAGGCTAAAGATAACAGAGGTGAACTACTACCACTTATGCTCTAGCATTTTTCCTGTAGGACAACCTTTTTCCAATCATGCAGTTGTACGTGAATGTGGAATTGAGCAGGTATTCTGTATCTATCGTGATCGACAACCCTTTTTGAAATCACCTACTTAGTATTTCGCACTTTGTAAAGCGGAACTCACTTTTTCTCTTCTCTTTAGATCAATGCATGCCATCAGTTGCTTGTTTAGCTTAAACCACAGCGAAGTTTGCCTTACATTTTAACTGAACTGATCTGCTGCATTATTAATGAATGGAACTGAGAACGGGAAAGAAGAAAGTAGCGTTCCTTTTCCTGCCAGCTACCCCGGGCCAACTGAACGATATGTTTCATTTCTGACCAAACTCGCATACATGTGAGCATACATGTACGATATAACGCGATAGAAAATTAGTCTGGATGTACGACCTTGCAGACAAGTCTTTATGGGTGAAAATCCAAGTCAAGCAGCTCTTTTTTATATAGCCTGCGTAGCTTGGCGGTTTAAGCAATTTGAACGCGAACACACAAAGCGGGCTACTCGCGGCTTTGGCGCTCCTTATCGCGGCTTTTCCTCTTTTCTAGCGCCCTCAAATTGCTTAAAAACCGCCAAGCTACGCAGGCTATTTTTTATAAAGCAAAGCAAAGGACAAAAAATAGGGATCATAAGTATAATGACGCCAAAAACAACGTCAAATAAAATCTAGTGTTCTTCCGTGAGTGAATTCTCTTTGTTATCGTATCGTAGTGTACCATATTGTGCATGTGGTTAACTTGTTTAATCTTTCATGTCTTCCTCAGTCACGAAAGCTATATCAAACCAACTCTGCCTTTTAATATTCGCATACGTAGTCTATCGCTTTTATCAGAGTACATTTTCAGAGGACTGTTATGCCAGTACCATGAACAGATTCGACTACCATTTTATTTTACACCCAAGTGACGAGAGAACGTTTCAGTAGCCTTGTGCTGCTAGGTAACCTTGTTCGACATTTGACATATATAAATATGATTATTGAAAAGCAGATCATTAGATAATGAAATTCGAGAGTTTTCATTCGCTTAATTAATCATCATGGGTTATGAGCCATTATACGGGCTATTATACCATGCTCTACAAATATGGTAAGCGTACGCGTGAGTTTTTGGGCGTTTTTTATATTTTAGTTAAGTTTTCCATATTTTGGAGACGTTTTTAATAAAATAGTTATTCAGCTCGCGCTTGTTGGATATGAGATGATTATAGCCAATTTGGTGCTACGCGCTTCGTCGGCTATCCACCACCATCTCATATCCAATGAGAGGAATTGTTGTTAATAGACCAATTTCGATATTTTAAAATTCAGCCAAAAACAATAGACCTCAGTACGAGGTTTTGGGGAATAACTACAGAGTTTGTAGGGTTTATACCCCAAAGCCTCGTGCTGAGGTCTATATGTTAGGCTGAATTTTAATCGATCGAAATTGGCCTTCCGAGCAGCCGAAGAAAAACAAAATGGCTTCCCGTTTCGCCTTGGTTTCCGCAGAGGAAATTATTATAAATGAACGAAGAGGTCATACCAAAACCCACATAAATGGCAACCAAGTTTCAGTGGTGTAACAGTGTTTAATGGTAAGTTATTTAATCTCTCCAAACTCATATTCTAAAGCGAAAAATCAAAATACAATGCCTTGTTACGAAAACTGTCGAGCACTAAAATTACAATGTAAACAGTGAAACATCTAATGTGTTACAGCTTGGTGTTAGATCCAAAAAGCATGTAATTTAGTGAAAATCAATGAACTTTTTAAATTGTTCTTTTCAATTCACTTCAATTAATCACCTGACTTACCGTATCATGTGACTTTGTGAGCGCGAGTGTTCATCGCAGGGGCGCGAATTTTTTTGTCTGACCATTTGTCGGTATATTGTCACAAAGTTAGTCTTTGGTCCGCTAGTTATTCAGCTTGTGTGGTATATACTAAAACGTACAATTATTCGCCTCAGTGTCGGTGAATATGGTCGATATTTACCTCCACTTCGGTGAATAATTGCGTTCGAAGAACGCAATCCTTATTTTGACCTGTGGCTTTATGGAGTTGGTTGTCCTTTACACGGTTATATGCTGAAAAATCCACATTGCTGTAAGGACACCCAAATGGCCAGCTCGCTTGATTTTTGCAGGGGCATGTCACGGCCAGTAATCTGGTACGGTTACTAAGACATGTGATAAATGTGAGCAGGCCATGTGAGCAGCCCGCGCGGGTCTGGTAAAGAATTACGTCATTTATATATTGTTGTAAGATTATGGTCTGCGCCATGTGAATCTTTCTTTCCATTCAGTCGCCCTAGGTATCGCTATTTTGTACTCTCAGCGTTGGATTTTGGTGAATCATTAAACGCTTCGACCGTATCTCTCTTCGAAATCTGAGAGAATTGTCCTTGTTTATTTTATATGTTCACGAACACGACTTTGAATCACCTTGACTTTGCGATGTTAACGGTAGGAACAGTATTTGATTGCATTTGCTGATTAGACCCGACTGCAATTTATTGTCATGGGAGGTTTCTAATGGCCTTAAGGAATCTTGTCAGCAGTTTTTGTCAGTCCTATTCTGTTGGTAATACACCGGCAGAAAATAACCGGTAGTTTCGAACTACAACTACAGCGAAGCAGTTTTTTAGGGCATCCCGAAACAAGGACATTTTAGCAGACGACATGTGATAGTCGTTTTTCTGCTTTTCCCATTTTGTTCTTGGCGGTGTATTTCTTTAAACTTTATATTGTCCAGATTCTGTGGCTAAATACTGAAGTGACAGAATATAACCTGAACTTGCGAGTTTTAAAAGAGCCATTACAAGGAATACTTTTTGCATTTCTAAAGCAAATAAAGAACTGGACAAAAATCCCTTAAGAATACGGATCTCGCGCTAGTTAAACGAAAGTGGTTATAAAATATGTATTTCAAATATTGCGAGGGAATAATATGTCCGGTAATTCAAAGCACATTTACTGGACTGAAGAAGACCTATGTATTTGTTTGACCCTTCTCATTCCTATATAATATTTTAAAGTCTCCTTTGACCTTTTGCCAGCTGCATATTAGCAAAAGAGCGGTGTATATAACGCTTTAAGAAGTGCTTTGTTTCTATCACAATGTGCTGAAAAGATGTCTGAAAGATAAATAGACAACACATCCCGGCAGCTCTACTGTGTAAGGGCAAAGGTGTGCAATAACTGATTGGGCCTAACAAGCTTTCGTTCAGTTTGGTTAATAGCTTCTTTTTTTAATTTTTGTGGTTATTGACAAATGACGCAAAAAAATAATGAATAGCGGGCTCTCATGTAACAATTCGTTCAAGTACTTAGCAAGGGATGGTGTTACTTAGGACTGCCGGCGTCATGACTGATCTAGATGACCAACTTTAGCCTGTCAATATAAGTTCGCTGGTGAAAGCGCGCTTGCTTCACTCGGCTCGCGGATGTGCTTGGCGCGTCTACGCCAAAAACTGCGAGGCCCAACCATTTTATCAGTGATTTTACTCTTTTGATGACCATTGTACCTTTATAACTGATAAACATGATTACTTTTAGCAACCAGTAGGTACAGGCCAATTAGCCTGTTTCTGTCATTTTCCTAAATCCCTGACGAGGAAAGGAAGCACATACTTTTCGATCAGGGTTAAATCGCATAGGCAACCTTACTATGCACCTGGAAATGATTTATGTCAATAGTAGGAACCCACCTTTACTAATTGAATTGTCAGGGAAGAAGTTTAACACACAAACAGCAAACTTAAATATTTATTAAGGGTGCGATCCTCCGCCCACACTTAAACCTGTAGGGCACGAAAATAGTCATTAAATTTTACAGTCCTGCCCTAAACGTAACCATTACAGTTCATTCTATATTTTGTTGGAAAAACTCACAAAACTTAGTTATCGTCAGTTCAATATTTTCCACAATCAATGTCTGATGTTTTTGTTTGAATTAGGAACACGAAATATCTCAACGTAGTTTAATAAATAATTTCATTTTGCAAATTGTGAGAAAACCGGTATGAACGGGAAGTAAATAAGGTCTTTAATTATGAGCTGATCATTTCTTTCTGTCAGTGTTTAATCAACATTAACACTTTTAAAATATAATACTGTGTCGGGAACTTGTTTCAATTTTTCAATTTTTAAAACTCCATAGTGTGCACTGCTGCTATCCCCACCGACTAACGTTGCTCGATATTGTTAGACTAGATTATCAGTAAGAAACTGCACACGACAAGTCATCTATTTCTGGGCTCACAAAGAGAAAAAATGATTAAGACCGGACAGTAGATAACTTGTGGAGGAAGGAAGTTTAAGAAGTCAAGTTATCGCAACAGAACGTGTCCATCATAAAATGTTTCCAAATTGGCAGTGACCGCCTTACAGCGGTAGCTAATAGGAAACGCTCGAGTCTCTAGTCGAATAACGCCACAATATAGATATTTTTAAAACAACTTCAGACGTACAGAACATTTGTAGCCTTGTAAATCGTGCTGATTTGATTGCGCACGAGAGAAGAAATGATATAGTTGGTGAAATGGGAGAGTGACCTTTTTATTAATAACCTCTTACTAACCGAGCGCGAGGGCCGTACCGGGGAATGTTGGCCCAAGGTCGTGGCAGTACGACCGAGGACCAATATTCCCCGGTACGGCTTGAGCTAGCTAGGTTAGTAAGTAGTTTATTATATGGTACACTCGGGTGATGCTTGTTTGTTTTCTGTTAAAACGCACTCCGGTCACTTGAATTCTAAGGGCTTCCTTCGTGTGTTTTTGATAACGCGAGCAACTCAAAAAGAACAAGCTACCACAAACAAATTCAATGAACTTAAATCATGGTGGATATAAACAAGGCTTCAAGAACTATTTGTAACGGAATTTGTCAAAAGTCTCAACAGCTTCGGAAAATTGTTTCTGTCGATCCTTTATGGAATATTTTAACTTTTAATATTTTAAAGTGAAGTATGATCCTCCAGTAAATTTCCAATTTAAGCAACTGGAAAGAAGAAGCCTGAAAAAAATCAATGTGTGGCTTCATAGCTCAGTTGGTAGAGCATCGCACCGGTATTCGCGGAGGTCATGGGTTCGAATCCCGTTGAAGCCCTGATTTTTTTCAGGCTTCTTCTTTCCAGTTGCTTAAATTGGAAATTTACTGCGAGGATCATACTTCACTTGTATCTATAACCGCAGTTCAAATATGAATTATTTCATATATACATCACAACGTCGTCATGAGTATGTTTATATAATAATCAGAGTATTACATGCCCGCTTATGGATATGAATTCAAAATCCGACTAGCTTTCTACACGCTTTCTCTCTGAAACGAAGTCCGTGAGTCCATTTTTTTTTCATTTCTGAAACACGTAGTTTATTATATTTCCACAGTAGAAGTTTGAAGAAAATCTATCCGATAGAATCTCGGTCGTGGAGGGGTAATTACGTTCGTGTATTGTTCCCGAATTTGGTGCGCAAAAATCCAATGTATAAATGTCACAAAATTTCATTTCAATTGACCAATAAAATAGCAATCTAACATAGCTACAATATTATTGGTTAATTCAAATGAAATTTAAAAAAAAGATTGTGGTAAAAAAAGACATTTTGGAGTAGTTTACATCGCTTTTGTTCCGACCGAGATTGCAGTGCTCTTAGTGGAAACTATGCAGTATGGACACCTAAAATCATTACGTAATACATACGCCGTTGTAACTGTGCCTTTTTTTCACCGTATAGATGTAATTTCCCAATTACGTAACAATCGAATGTTATAGCTACAATATGGGCTAATTCAAACGATTTTCAAAATGATGGAAAAATGACACATTTTTCACACCGAATTCATCAGTGGACTGATTCATCGGGGGAGTAGTATTAGCTCGTTTGTTGTTCCGACCGAGACTTTAGGTCAGCAGCGCTCTTAGTATAAGGTATGCAGTATGAGAACGCGCAGTGGGTACATGTAATCATGACTTAATATGTGCATGGTTCAATAATCAGCAAGATTATGATATGAGCTTGATTGTGATCGTTTTCGACCAGGGCCCGGTTGTTCGAAGGCCGGATAGCGCTATCCACCGGATAAAACGTTAACCAACGGATAAGTGTTAACAAAACAAACCACGCTATCCACTGGATAGTGATTTATCCGCTGGATAGCGTTATTCACATTTCGAACAACTGGGGCCAGTTCACCAAACCGAGCCGGAGAGAAAGTAGCAACTCCAAAGAGCCCGACTCTGACTGGCAGCAGTTCACTGAGGAAAAATTCACCTCTACTCCAGAGAGATATTGTCCTCTTCCATAGAAATGCCAGTGGTTTTCCCTCACGAGCACGACGACTCCTTCGAAAAAGATCCGTTGGCCTCAAACGCACTGCTTCCTTTACTTGTGGCTGAACGCTCTGAGTGCAATGAGTAGTGTTTCGATTACATTTAAAAGCAGTACTAGTGAAGTTAGTCAGGAACAGGAAGGCGGCCTCTAAAGAAATCGAAAAGGACATTGAGGTTAATGGGATGAGCTTGAAGACATTACGCCGCAGGCTGGTATTTCGCAGTTCAGAGTGCAATGAGTAGTGTTTCGATTACATTTAAAAGCAGTACTAATGAAGTTAGTAAGGCACAGGAAGGCGGCCTCTAAAGAAATCGAAAAGGACATTGAGGTCAATGGGATGAGCTTGAAGACATTACGCCGCAGGCTGGTATTTCGCTACAGCAATTGTTACTATTCTCTGGTGTAAAACGCAACAACGTCTTGATGATAGCCTGACCACAGACCGTCTACTTTGTCTTATAAGGTCGCAAGAGTTGGTTGGTTGGAAAGAGAAAACAAAAGGTCTGTGAAGTTCTTTTAAGAGGCTGAATTCCGTCCACTTCGCGCTCACTCTCAAGTAGTCGCAACAATATTACTTAGGTGAGCGTTACCAAATATAAATTTTTGTTTAGACTGAAAGTAAACATTGAAAACATTATCATCTGTATTTATTGTTTTTCATAAGAGCCAGATGGTCTAGCATATTGTGAATTGGTTTAGCGTTACATCAAATGCATTAGCGCATTGTAAATTGGTTCAGGGCTACATCAACTGTTAAGCGTGTTGTGAATTGGTTAGTGTTGCATCGAACGGTCAAGTCTATTCGAAATGCGCAGTTCAGCGCACTGTTAATGTTTTAGCGTTTTGCGATTTTTATCAAATGATCAGCGCGCCGCCAAAAATACAAACATGAAATGGAACAGCCTAGTGAAATGGATCAGTGTATGACGTCAGCTAATGTTAAATTTAGCGCGAAAATAGACTCACGTGCTCTGAATAGTCTACACAGGAAGAGCATAGAGGCATTTTGTTTGCGCATGCTCCGCAGAAAGTATTTTGATGCGAGTAACCGCTGGTATGCGCCTGCATTGCGTGTACGCAAAATGGCGATGGTTGAGACAAATTTTTAGGTAATGGAAGTAGTCTTTTTCTTTTTTCCCTTTGCACCTTGAGTGAAAGCAGCGGAAAATCAACCAAATGGTTTTGTGGAGTCTAGTGGAAAGTCCCAACCAAGTCCGTTTCAGAAGGTCAAGGCCTATACAACCGCTTGTAGTCTTGTTTTGGAATTGTTAGAACACAGATCAAGGAATATTGGTGACGGATGCGTTGCAGAAGGCCATTTCAGCACAGACGTAATTAAAAGTTATTTCATCATGTTAGAGCTGCCTCAAGTACCTTCTGAAATATTCGAGGTTTTTCTTGGGCTATAACCGTTTTTTATCGCTTCAACTACTAGCGCAATAATCCTCGAGCAATTGTGTCAATCGGAAAATAAAATTTCGCGCAAGTTTATTGACTTGACCAGCGACGAAAATACCGAAACAGAAAACTTCAATGTCGAGTTAAGAAAAGTCAAAACGTAGTAGAACTAGAAAGATAGATATATTTAAACCCATGGGGAGCTTTTAGAGATGGAAAAAATTAAAGATTTTATCAGAGAGCAATTTAACTGCAATTATTAGTTTCACCTGTGAAAGCAACATTTGATATGGAGGCTATAGTCAAATTGGCAGTAGTCAAACACTAAACAACACACTTTGAAAAGGTTTCGACAGAGCTATTAAAATTTAGATGCTCCATTCCTGTGAAACCAAACCATACCTCAAAAGATGCACGATGTGTTTTCATGACAGAATCTTTTTCAGCTGCATCTTATTAAAAGTTCACAAGTTGGGCTTTTTGCCTCTGGAATGAGCTTTGTGCTCCCAGGAATTATCTCATTTTTTTTCAGCCTTAGCAGTGCAGATTACCATTCCAGCAATGCATATAAGGATTTACCCCCTCCTCTAATTGGCTAAACATATCAACAAAACATACATGTATTTCAATTTGCGATTGATAATTTCTGCTGCAGATAAACTAAATAATTGTTAAACAAAAAACAAAAAAAACTAACAACAACAAAAAATACACATTTTTTAACTTAAGTTTTCATATTTATTCTGTTAAGATAATTGGCATGTGGTCTGATGGGTAGGCTCTTATTACAGGCCAATTAACAAACAACATTTGCTACAGTATTGATTGTTCCCCCAGCCAAGTTGCTGGTCTTATGCTTCGACGAAACAAGGATTTGTCACACACATGGTATCCAAAGTAGCATTGTTGCAACCAACTCAACTGGAAATAACAGCAACTTCATCACATATTTACAACTGATATCTTGGAAGGATTGTTTATGCAAGACAAGGGAGCTCACTTGAAGGCTCATATATGTGGCAGTTTAGGTCTGAAATAGATAACATAAACAAGATTACATTAGAAGGCAGAAATAGTACATTTGTGGGCTTTAATTAGTACAGTAAACCCCTCCCCATCCTCTTATCTTTATCTTCACATCCACTGAAAATGCTAAAATAATGAACATTTTCCAGTTCTATTATGAAAATTTTCCAGTTCTATTAGAGGCTTCAATTACTGGATAGACTTGCTACCCAGTGATATTCAACAATATTTTATTTTGTGCTACAGTTAACACTGAAGGTCTATGTAGGTCATTTACCTTTATTGCCCTTTCATGGAAAATTGGAAATGAAATTGTTAGTCTCATTTACATTTTCATTTTGAATCTTAATTTACATGTAACTGAAATTAATTTTCATTCTTAATTAGATTGACCTGATTACACCACCTGGTGTATATTTCTGTCATGCTGCAGAGTTATATTAGGCAATAAGCATATTTCATTCACAGGCCAACAGTTTAAGAGTAATTGCATGTGTGTCAAAGGATGATCATTACCAGTAGTTGTCACAATAGCATTTGTGTTCCAACATATATTTTACTATATATTTTTGAATATACCGTACAGAACATGGAATTGTTGCAGGAGCTAGTACAGTACAAATCTCCAAACATTGAGAAGAATTGGAAAGACGACATAATCTGCTTCATTAGTCTATTGTGTTTGTGGAAACTCCTAATTTTTTCAATGCTTGCATGTACAGGAAATAACAGAAAAAACATATTTTAATATTTTTTGTTTAAGCAAGTGTCTCTCTGAATCTTCAGAGCATGGTGAATAACATCAAAACAATAGTCTTTTGAAAGTTAGTCTGTACATTTTGTTACATTTATGCAAAAAATTCAGCTCGAAAGACAGAGGAATTCTTGATAAATAAACACTGCACGAAAGTAAAGCTCACGTCATTCGGTTCCCGGGTGCCGTTCGAAAGCTAAATGTACATGAAATGTGAAAACTTCGACAGAAACTGTACCAGTTTTTCTCCTTAAAATAAGACCACGCATTTTTTTGGGAGAAATAAACTGGATAGAGCAAAGGACAAGTAAACAAACAATGCAATGAAAGTACTTTGAAACTTGGGGGTCAGTGAAATAAAGAATTTTAACCAAAGTTTCTACTCAAGTTAGCTCTTGGAGACGAAAATGGCGATTATAAAATACCTAGAGAAACACAGAAAGAAAAATAGCAAAAGTCAATGTGTGTTAAAACGAAACTTTAACAGTGTAAAAAATAGACAATTACATGCCTGCAAAACAGATTTGGAGAACAACAAGACGAAAGACCTTAGTGATCCACAACTCCGAAAAACTACCAAAACATCTCGAATAAAACTTTGCTAAAAGCTGTTGTAAGAGAATTCTAATCCTGCAAACAGCGCATTTTTTAAAACCTGGAGTCCCCAGCGGCTGAGAAGAAGAAGAAGAGACAATGTTCTTTGAAGTAATTTAAAGCTTGGGGGCCGGCAGAAATATGATGGTAATTTCCTTCAAAGTTGAAGGAAAATAGTTGAAACTCAAAATTTCTTTCTCAAATAGGATGGCGTATCCGACGATCGCGCTTATATACAGCCCCATGATTCACAACAATAAAGCTTCAATATCTTGAGACTAACCTTCATCGTTTGCCTTGTCCAGTGAACATCTTGATCTTCGTTAAATCGAATTCCAAACTCCACTTCTTTGGGCCTTTTTCTTGTTCTATTCGCACTTTGATCTTTAATATATCCTAATCCAAAGTCCTGACAAACACTATGAATCTCCATAGTGTTAGAAGAGTATGTAAACTTTGTATAATCTTTCATCTCTCTTGACAAGGTCTTTCTCACAACGTAGATCACCCGTTTAAGAACCCGCGCAGCGCGTTCAAAAAGTGACAAATGGCGCCGAACTCAAATTATTCCACTCATCTCGCGCATGCGCAAACAAAATGCCCATGTGCTCACAGGAAGACGAGCTTCGCGTCTCTTGCGTTACCTTCGACGTTATCCGGTAAGTTTGCTTTTTCTTGTTTTTATTTCCCTCAGTTGATGTTCTACATCTTAACCGAAGCAAGGGTATTTTCCCTAAATGTGTTACATCTTGAGGTTTGAGGTTTGTTTTGGTAGAGACGAGCAGATGTAAACTTGTATGCACTTTTAAAATCGGGAATCATTCAGCGTTCGCCGAAATGCCTTTGTCTTAATCTTATGATATGAATTTATTGTGAAATGATTATCAGCGGTGACCTGTGACCTATTATGTATCGAATTTTTAGACAATGTTCAAACAAATTGTTTTTGTACAGTAGTTTTATCGAGCGTTACGTTTCCCATTTTACTGTCATATAGTTTATAATTAACTATTAGACACTGTTTTGCATGGTTTTCTTCTGTTTATTTTGACTATTTTGACTAATTTTAGAGGTTTTTTGATGGTGTAATGAAAATCCCTTAATCGTACATCCCCATTTCATGTGGTGGTTATTAAGTCGAAATGACTCTTCTGTACACTCCGGCTCTCTTTCATAGATATCTCGTTATGTGCTATTTGAGCTTACATTTATTTTTCAAGTTTTCAGTCATGGTAAGGTCTCTCTTTATATTTTACATTAGTTTAATAGCCGGATTATGAAACGTTTTCCTAAATAGAATGAGTCTGTTATGAAGTTTCTTGAGATAGAACTTAACCAGATATTACTGTGAGATGCAAATCAGCAAGGTGACGTTAGGCAATACTATTTAACAATTTTCCTGCGAAATCGCGCGGAATATCGTCTGATACTTAGCCGAAGAGGCCGTAGGGCGAGTCGGCTAAAATCAGACGATATTCCGCGACATTGAACAGGATAATTGTTTTATTATTCAACAAATTGATAACAAAACAGCCGAAATCCTTGTAAATCTCTCTGTGGACATTTTCCCACTTCACTTTTTCTTCCCACGTACGAAGCTACGGATATCGCCGGATATCTGTTACCTACGGATGACAGATATCGAGAGCATCATGACCATATTTGGATAGTGTTACAATTTGTTGAATAATAACTCAAATTGTTATATAGCTGGCGTTTTTCCCTCTACAGCGCGCCCATTCATTGGCTAGTTCATGGTCACATGACATCAAACAATAAAACTGTTTCCCGCCAAATGCCATGAGCGGGCAACATTGCGAAAACTATGACGTCAAACGGGAAACAGTTTACTGTTACCCGCGACTTCGTCTCGCGAAACATTGAGATTCTCGGGAAACAAAATTCACTGTTCCCCTCGGGACCAGTCATTAAGTGTTAATTATTAACAGAGTATTCAGTTATTAATTATCTCAATCGACACGATCGGGTTCGAGCGGGTTCGAAAAACGAACCAAATGGAACACAACACTTTGTGTGAGTGCGATTTCAAGGGGAATCTGACCGAATCGAACTAAATACCTTAGATTGTGTTAGATTGGGTTCAGCTGCCGAATAAAGATTTTTGTTATGTGGTTGCGAAAACACGAAAAACACTAATTATACGGAAGTAACTCAAACCTCCAAAAACGTTTTATTGATTTGTTTCATTAGTCACAATCAAGGGTTCGACAGCAGTCACTGAAAAGTTTGATTTAGTTTTTTTTGTCCAATTACTTATTCTGTTCGATTTGGTTGGATTATATAATTCAATGGTTACCACAGATTATCAGGTGTAGCGATACTCACTGTTTACAAACAAGTCTTTTGATATTTAAATTTTGCCAACCACAGAACAAAAGAATCCTTTGTTTCGACAGCCAATAAACCTCTGGTTAGCACATTAATGACAATAGGTGACGTAACAATAGAGAGAGAAGAACGTATGTGCTAATATTGGGAGTCTAAGATTTGGTTGGCCATATTCGGCACCAGTGGAGAATTAATGCGTAAAAGAGAAGCTTATATAAATGCGCCAGCTGCAGCGCGAGCGGAAAGCGAAAACACAAGACAAAACGAAAGATTCCAACGTAGTTTGCGTCCGTCCGTATTTTTCACTAAGCTTAGATGTGTTTGACAGCGATATAGATAACATGGTTTTGTTAACGTTACATTTAGAGCATTTCTGTATCTTATTTTACTGCCATAACTCAGCAGAGTATTGCTAAATAGATCGGCGCTCGAATAATTTTAGATATAAATGAATACTCTGTTTATTCAGTGGCTAATAATTGCGTTCGACGAAGGAAGAACGCTTCCTAATCTTCTGGGTTGCCTGTTATCGCGTAGGTTCCCTGTGCACGCAAGCGAAAGCTGACCCGTGTTTTTTCGTTTCATGGTTCACCTTTTCGGCGCTATTTTGAATGACGTCACAATTTCGTTGCGCAAAGCATTCTTCCTCGTGCTTCGCTGTTTGTCGGACGTGTTGGAAGGTTCAAGCTTTATCATTCTGCCCCGTGCTTCGCTGTTTGTTGGACGTGTTGGAAGGTTCAAGCTTTATTTATTTCATATGTTCATGAACACGATCGATCGCCTAGGTTTTGGGATATTAACTGTGGAAACAACTGTATTTGATTGCAATTGTTGATTTAGTTCCAGTCGCGACAGATAATGTCAGACAGTCTTATCCAGTCGAATATTATTTGGAATCGGTGGAAGAGTACTCTGAGGGCAGTGTCCATAAGAGTGAACCTGAACCAGGGAACGGAAATGTAAATACTGTGTACTTTGTTAAACAGGCCAGGGGAAGTACTCGAATCAGTCGCACGGAGTTTGTTTACGATAAACGAGCACTCGATTGCAAATGTTTACTTATATTTGAGCTTCCTGCTTAGAATAATGTTCGTAAAAAATACACTTTTACAAATTAGCTTTTGCACTTAAACATTACAAGTTAATGTGATAATATTTAGCACGAAACCTGAAGGCTGATGTAACTATTTTAGTCCTAATAACTTGTGAGTCAACGGAAACTGGCGCCATCACGTAACGTAGTTTGTACCGGAACCTCTTCAATCAAAATGGCATGGACTTTGTCATGTCACTGAAATATCTTTCTGTAAAACCCCAGTTGTTGATGAAAAATGTTGATTTTTAGAGGTTGAAAGTCAGCTAGGGAAATAATTTAAGATATTTGGATAAAAGTTTTTACGGCGTCGAACGCACTCTCATAATCTTTGATTACTACTAGTTTAAGATATTATTGCCTAATGTCACCTGGCTGATTAGCATCTCACAGTAATGTCCGGTTAAGTTCTATCTCAAGAAACTTCATAACAGACTCATTCTATTTAGGAAAACGTTTCATAATCCGGCTATTAAGCCCGTAATATAAATATAAAGAGAAACCTTACCATGACTGAAAACTTGAAAAATAGATGTAAGCTCAAATAAGCGGGGGCAAAGAAAACAATATTCCGAGTAGAAGGCAAATAGCCCTTTTTACAGTTCCCGGCGCCATATTGGATTAGTAACCGC